>OX411883.1:45060059-46260059 GCA_948293265.1 Cheilosia impressa
GGTCCACAATCGATCGATGAGGAATTCCTCGACAACGAACGTAGTTACTATGACTTCAAGAATCAGTTGAACGGTGTTATGAACGGCAACGGTTGTAATACGGAAAATACCACCGGCTCAGCTATGAACAACAGCAGTCAGTATCAGCATCCATCAGCCGGTGCCAACAAGATGTATCACTATCAGCAGCCGTCTCCGCAACAACAACAACAACAACAGCAGCAGCAGCCGCTGAATCATTGTAAAATCGGTCTTATCGAGACAAATTTGGATACGCACGAGACTAAGATTTCGGGAAAAACCCGCAGTCTCATGGAGCTGGGTCCGCAAGCGGTGAAATATAATTTTTCGTCAAAACGCAATACGTCGGGCTATGAGAACGACGACGACGACGACGAGGATGCCGATGGGTCGGGATGTGATGGCGAAGATAGTGGAGTGTCGGGGGGTGGTGTTAAAAAATCGGGAGTGATAAGTGGTGGTGTTGGGGGTGGACAATCAGCAGCAGCACGGCGACCACACAAGAGTATGGAATTTTTATTGGATAAGGAGAATCAGAAAAATGTTTTGGTGAGTGGAGAGTTTTCCTTTTCTATATTCTTTTTGTATAGCTGTAAGGATAAGGTGGATGTGGGGTGGTTAGATTGCCTAGAAGTTTCTGCGAAAGTTTTCAACTGCCACAACTCTTTCTGGGGGGAGGGGGCTACCTAATTTATTTGTTCTCTGGATGTTGATAGAGACACCCAGTTGTGCTGGGAATTTATTCAAAAACGAGAGGGAAGCAGTGAAAAGAAAAAACGACACCGCTTTTGTGAAGGTATTCATTATTTTCGTAGTCAAAGGATATATATTACTTGTTTCGGGTAATGGGAAACTGGGACACATTCGGCGCCGTGATCCCATTAAAGCAGAGTAAATGACGAGGAATGTATATTTTGTGTTTTGCCATCTAGAACCTACTATGTGATTAATGGGCATCTCCCCGCGCGCATCCTCGTTTTTATTGTTTTTGTGCGCCAGTGTGTCTCGTAATATATTTTTTTTAAAGGGATGGTTGGCCTCCTAGGCCGTTCGCTGTGCCCCATAGCTCTGCTTGTTTTGACGTTTACTTGGGATAGTCGCTATTTGGCTTATTGTGCTCCATAGTTTCTCTGATCATGTCAGCGAGGCAGCTTTTTCTTTTGAGCCTGGAAGACTGCAGAATGAACATTCTTCTGCAGAAGATAACAATGTCATCTACAGATTACTTCTGTGTGGTACAAAGTGGACAATATTTTGCGAGGAGTCACGCCCGAATCTCTGTTCATCCACCATTACTGGTTAGAAACTGAGTAACATAGAAGCTTACATCTGCAGCTCACTTTCGCCAATTGATGCTGTCGAAACAAAGTTTCTCTTGGAAATGGAAAAGTTTTATTTTAAATCGTCCTGGGGTTGTAACCTCCTATATCTCATTTTCCTTTCACAGACGGTCGATAAAGGAGTTCTTTACTACCGTATCTCCTAAAAAAAACGGTTCTCAAGCCCATCTATCCGGTCGAACCTTATCCCAAACGTTGCCTTAATTTTTTTTAGCGCCGGCTAACAGGAATATCCTTTGAATTTTAGCATTTTGGCCTTTTTCAGTCAATGCACTTAACTGACGGTAAAATATCCTTCGGGTCAGTTCGTTTTTAAGCATTCTTCTCCGAAGTCGACAAGCCCATAAATAACTTGTACAAATTACCTTAAAAACGAAAAAGAATAACTTCATCCGGCTTCGCTAACGTCCATTCGCCATAGAGAGGAAGTGATGATGTGGATCGCGTTTATAAAGTCTTCTCTTCTTAGTTCTTTAAGACCTTACCACCCAATTGCCTTAAAGTGCAACATCTCTAAGACGATTAATATAAAAGTCGCAAACTGCTTATCTGCTTATTCTGTCCGATTCGTCGGCATTGTGGGTACCATTTGCAGCTGAACCAATTTCAGTCGAAATATTTGACAGCTCGTCAAGTTCTCATTCAATGCCGTGAGCGTATGACACTGACCTTTGAAAAGTTGTACCTCTGGCAATGACTCGCTCTTGTTCTAGAAGTGCGGGAGTCATTCCCGACTGACGTTTGAAAAGTTGTGCCTCTGTCTATTACTCGCTTTTGTTCTTAAAGTGCGAGAGTCGTATATCAAAGCCGCCGACTTGTCTTAACCTCAGTTTCAGAAGTCAACACCGTTTGAATTACGTGAGCTCATCTGCTGTACGTAAGAACTTATGTTGTACTATGGAGACTTCTACAGTGATTCGGTTTCGCCAGAGTGAATATATGGCAACTAGTAGAAGGAAAGTATATCCAAATTTTCGTAGGATAACGTTGGCTTAAGCTATTGTCAAAAATTGACGAAAATCCACTCAAGTTTCAATCATGTAAAATGTCCCGCACTAATCACATCATTGTCACGACAATAAATTTTAATAAAATCGCACTCTGACTTAAGCTGGATTACTGCATCAAATCCCATTATAGTTCGCTGTCAAAACGTCCTCAAAGTATATTATAATGTAGGTATACGTTTTCATGGTCAAACCATTTTTTTTTTCTATTTTTCAGCAGCGCCCTGATTTTTCTTCTCAAATTCGTTTGACGGGCATTGCATTGTTTTCTGTTCGACGAAATGCAGTAATTAGCAGTCGCGTCACTAATTAGGTACTCGTCTCAAATGAGGATGTCATACCATCATGTCAGTTATTACGACCGTCTGATGCAAGTTTTTGTTTTACTTTGAACACTTCTGTCGTGGAAGGCGAAACTATTAGAGCATCAACAACGACAACAGATGCTGGGATAGGCATTGCATAAGTACATTTGGTATCGATTTATGTTGGTTGATAGCTTGGACGTGACTTCCAATTCGTCCGTCTGAATTTTGTGAGGAGCTACCGCTTTAGTCCAATTTGGCTTTTGATTTACTGAACCCGTTTGGTTAAAAACAGACTGCCCATGTGGGTATTAACTCATAAAAAATCGACAACAAGCACCCCCCACAATCACTTGAATCTTCTTGATTGCATCACCCTCCCCAAGCAGGTATTTCTTCACACAGTTCGAATTCCGGCCATTAATATGACGGTACTTGAAGTGACATCCACGCAATGGATAACAATCAAGGGAATACGCTGACTAACCCTTACAAATTGGGTGGTGGCAATAAACTTGCGGACTTCCCTTAATGCGTTAGGTGGCCGTAGTGTGGTCACTTAAGCACATCGATAAAAATGATTTACGATCAATTCTGTGGCTAATTATGGACTTGTGACCCACATCATCGTTTAACTTGTAAACTTACGATGGGAGCCGATAAAACCGAGACATTTGCAGGCATTTATTTTGGAGTGGTTATAGGTATGCTGAGGGCGATAAATTTGTATACCGGGGCCTCGAACTTCCCCATTCCATGTTTCAGCATCTACGTTTGGAAAATGTTTCGTGGCCTTTTTTTTGCCAGAGGGATGCAAACAGAATTGAGTTGGAGTCAAGGCTAATTCAGGTCTTTTCAGCGTCTTCAATTGCTCGAACTGAATTCGGAATGTAATCAGCCAGTTTAAGACTGAGTCAGCTTTAGCAAGCTTGTTAGTATTTTCTAAAAAAAAAAACCTTATATGGTTCGACAAACTTTTTGTTTTTTTTTTCATTTGCGACCTAAATGATCTATCGAATCAAACTTTTCCTCAAAGCTACTGTCAGGATGGGAAATACCTCTGTCTTGAAGACGACTTCAAATCTAAAGTCTGAGAAGGTCTTAAAGGCGTCGAAATTCATAGAGTTTGTTCACCTAGGCATATCCATAAGGCAGGTTATCTAAACTCGAATCCAATGCGAGTGGCGCCACAGGGGACCTTTTAGCGAAGGAATACCTTTGAGTGCGAAGCCTTTGATAAACCTAGAGCTAGATTAAGAACACAATATAATTCTTATACTCTATTCTTTGGAAATCCTGCCTGCGTTTTGCCGAAAAGTCGTGATATCGGGGCTTATAAAACACCACAAATTCGAGAGTCTTAAAGTAGGTTGAGGTGCGAAGAAATCTACGCCGCCAAGTGCACTAATAACAAGTTTTAGTCTCTTTAAATTTACGGAAGCTCATAATTGCGAAATTTATATGAAAAATAAAGCCACTGTTACCGACTTAAATTTAGAGTCGAAACTAAGATGTTTATAGGCAAAAGGCGCTTTGTCTTTTCACTGACGATGTTTAGAGGAAAACCGTCTTTTGACGAGGCATTCCATTTCTTATCTTGGTTTCCGTGTGCTTTTTTTTCCAGACAAGTCAGTATAGTTGCCAGCACTTTATAAATTGCACTAGTCAATCGAAAAAAAAATTCTCGCTCTACTATTTTCCGATAAAGGGCAAGACAAATCTTCCCACCATAATGAGTGTTAACTTCTTTTGTGAATCCCGCCCATAAGTAAACGAATGACTGACATTTACACTCACCTAGACATCGCAGTCCTTCACAAGGTTCTTCTGATTCTAGAACTCGGTAAGACCCCAAACAAATTCCTCTGCCTATTTTCTATACAAACTGCCTCTGTTTCAAATTTCAGTTACCTGGGCCTGAGAGGCTCAAAATAATTTTTTATTTGCGGAGATGCGTCTTTTTTAAGTTTTCGACCTCCCACTTGTCCATCACTTTGCTTTTTCGCTACTTGTTTGCTTTCATTCCAAAAGCATCTTCTAAACCCAAAAATAAAGGAAATATCATTTTGCGACATTCGGTTGAAAGTTCCCTTTGCTTGCACTTAACGAGTGACGTAGTCAAAAAAGAAAACTCATGTATGACGTTGCCGTGTATTAAAAACTCCGCCACAAGTACATTTCATTTACCCTGTTGCAATAAACTATTCGCCACAATATGGTTTGACAGCTTGTCGACACCGAAATGTATGAGATCTTTGACATTTCGGTGTCGCCAGGCTATTTGACAACTTGAACCAAAACAAAAATCACAAGTGTCGTATTCTTCAATTTTTACTCGGTTTTATTTACTCTCTAAAAAAAAATCGACACCACGTTGATGTGCACCTACCCTTACTGCAACCCACAGCACTCATCAAAATTCGCCCAGTTCTGCCAAAGTCGACGTCAATTTACCGAATAAATTGCCACAAACCAACCGCATAGCTGTTCATTTATGACATTAGGTCAAAACCCCTCTCAAGTGCAACAGAAATCGCTATCGCAATAAAATCTACAACTATGCAAGTTTTTCTCCACAAAAAAAGGAACACAAAACCATTTATTTGAGCAACGTCAACGACATTCATTTAAAAGTTCTAAAAAGCAAAGTTCAGCTATACATACCATATATGGGTTAGCTGTTTGCTGAGTTATTGTGGCCCATTTTGCGCCCCTCTTTTGTATTCCCACTTCGATCCTATACGCTCGTGAATGTGCACTGTACGCGCAAAGTGTAACCTGTATTCCCCAGAATAAAGAGAAACTCTCAAACAGTTATTTTTTTTTCATTGAATTTATGATGTTTGCTGTGTTTTATTTTTGCTGTTTTCACTAAAGCTGCCCCATAGAAAATGAAAACAATTAAAATGCCTCGACATTAAAATTCCTTCCAATTAAAAAGAAAAAACATAAAAAAAATCGCAAAGATGAGCTCATGAGTTACAACAAAACAGTCTGCTCTGTGTGTGAACGGGTCAAACCTTTTACCATTCCAAAGTTGTAAGGAAAATAAGCAGGTACACAATTAAATTCCCATCGTAAATAGTTTGCCCATTGTTGGGCTTGGAATGGTGGGACATTACATAGTTTAAACCGATTTGTACTAAGTTAAATGCAGTACACAAAATGTTCTCACGGCAGGCAAGAGGGCGCTCAATTCGAAGTCTGCCATTGCTTCGGGTGTAGCCGCTTGAAAAATGACCGCCAAACTAAAGGAGGTTGAATTCAACCTATGTGTGTCCACAAATGTCATCTAAGCAACCTCGATCGTCACCCCCTCGAAATAAAACAGTTTCCTATTTAAACCAGATAACACCGTAGTCACCTCTTTATTCCCCCAAACCAAAACAATGATAAAACAAAAATGTAAACAAAGTGCTGTCGCATATAAAAACACAGGCAAACATGACATTTACACAATCACAAAAAAAAAATATCGCCACCGTGCACCGTCTGTCCAAAAATATACGGGGGCGTATTTCTTTCGTCGTCGACTAAATCAATTTGTCTCTCCGTGGCGTCGAAGACCAACACCCAATGTCACGCAAAATTAAAAAATTAAGAACTTGATCATCAGCTAAATATTAACTCATCTTTCTGTAGATTTAACAAATTCATTTTATTTTTGTTTTCGGTCTTCCTTTGCGAGTTCTTATCACACAGCGACAGAATCAGAATGTAACATCAACATGACGATCTTGTCGTCTGCTTCTTTGCATTTTGTTAGTCTCTTCCTCTGTTTTCATTCATCCATGGTTTCTTTTCATGGATCATGGATCGTGGAAAAAGGAAGGGAGAATATAAAAACATAGAAAACTAAACAGTTAGCAAGAAATCAAGAGAAAGATATACGAAAGAGAGACATAAAAGACGATCGTTTCTCTTGCAATAATAGAAAAAGAATACTCTTGTGTGCGAGTGGTGCCAGATCGTGGGTAATTACCCATTTGGACATTTTTGCGTTTGAACATAAGCTAAAGGGAAAGAGCATTTTTATACTATACTCTCAGAATAAAAAAAAAAGGATTTCAAATACCGAATCTGAAGAAAAACCGAATCGAATACAATAAAAATAGGAAACTGCTTTTGAAGTATTTTTTGTTAGTTTCTGTGCTTTTTATGTGTAGTATAATTATTTATATTGGCTAAGAGATTAGTGTGTTGGACTACTAAGCGAGGGGTCCCAGGTTCGAATCCCGAAAAAACAAATTCCAACTTAAGGTTGTTTTTACTGCGCCACCGTTCCGCGAACGTTTGAGAGTATAATTGTCACGAAAGAGCTTCTCAATTGTCGGTTTGGACTCGGCATAAAATTGTAGATCCCTTCCATAGGCATAGGATCCCTACGGACTCCTGTTGTTTATTTATTAGCGTGGTGTTTTTCTAACAATGGCAAGGGGAAAAAGGGTACTTTTGATAATCATCGTGGGCAAGTCAGCCCGAAAAGTCTGGCATCACTGTTGTTTCCTCGTCTTCTTGACAGATATTCTATTACTTTTGTTATTATTCCCTATTCTTAATTTATTATACGACTTTTAAGTAGTTCTTAATAAATATATAAAATTCAGAAAATATTAAGTGACATTCTTATTCATTGGTATAAATAGAGAGGAATGTCACTTTAAAATGTAAATGATTATTTAGCTGGTTTGGTTTTGGCAACACTGGTTTTGACAGCTGACGTGTGTTTAGTACCTTGTGTCACTGTCAAACAGCTTCAGTTTGGTTTGCAATTTAACCATGGGTCGTCTTACAAATGAAAAACGCTTGCAAATTATTGAATTTTACTATCAAAATTCGTGCTCGGTTCGAAATGTTCATCGCGCGCTGCTTCCATTTTATGATCGGCATTCTCGACCTTCTGAGCAGTCTATTCGGAAGATTGTGACCAAATTTCGCACCAAATTTACTTTGTTGGACATTAAACCACCAACACGTTTACGTACTGTGCGTAGTAAAGAAAATATTGCGGCCGTATCAGCTAGTGTGACAGAAGAACGCGAAATGTCGATTCGGCGCCGTTCCCAGCAGTTAGGCCTTTGTTACAGCACTACGTGGAAAATTTTGCGGAAGGATTTGGGCGTAAAGCCTTTTAAGATACAGCTGGTGCAAGAACTAAAGCCAGCCGATCTACCACAACGCCGAATTTTTGGTGAATGGGCTCTTGGAAAGCTGGCCGAGGATCCGCTTTTTTATCGAAAAATTGTGTTCAGCGATGAGGCTCATTTTTGGTTGAATGGGTGCGTAAATAAGCAAAATTGCCGCATTTGGAGTGAAGATCAGCCAGAAGCATTGCAACAGCTACCAATGCATCCCGAAAAAGCCACTGTTTGGTGCGGTTTATGGGCCGGCGGCATTATTGGGCCATATTTCTTCAAAGATGATGCGAATCGCAGCGTTACTGTCAATGGTGAACGCTACCGAGTTCTTGACTTGCATGATATGTGGTTTCAACAAGACGGTGCCACATGCCACACAGCACGCGAAACAATGGCGCAATTGCGAGGCGAGTTTGGTGAACAGTTAATTTCACGTTTCGGGCCGGTCAATTGGCCGCCTAGATCGTGCGATTTGACACCATTAGATTATTTTTTGTGGGGGTATGCCAAGGCTAATGTGTATAGGGACAAGCCCGCTTCGATTGACGCACTGGAAGCCAACATCCATGCATTCATTCGTGAGATACCGGCCGATATGTGTGAAAGAGTATGCCAAAATTGGACTCAGCGGATGGGCTACCTGAGACGCAGCCGCGGTCAACATTTGCATGAAATTATCTTTAAACATTAAATTGCAAGGTTCAAACTATCGATTCAAATAAATATTTCATTAATTTTTTTGGATTTTTTTATGTTTTTTTTTTAAAAAAAGTTCTAAACCTCTTAAAAAATCACCCTTTACAATGTAATATAATATCCAAGCTTGTCAAATATCCAAATCTGTCAGGAATGACTTGGGCAGATATATTTTTGTTATGTTTCGCCAGGTATCCCATGCTTTGTGTGATCTTAAGCGATATTCCATGATACAGTCGTAAATATGATTGTTTCATTTTGTCTAATATCTGTCAAAAAAAAAAGTTTTTTTTAAGTTTTGAACTCTATTAATTATGACGAAGAATTTTATTCAAATCACTGGCTCGGTAGCTCATCCCGATAATAAACATTTCGAAGTGTCTTTTCGATGTTCTGTGACTATTTTTATACCCTCCACAGGAAGGTATATTCACTTTGTCATTACATTTGTAACGCCAAGAAGGACTCACCGGAGACCGCATAAATTACATGCATATATTCTAAATCAGGATCAGATTCTGAATCGATTTAGCCATGTCCGTCTGTCTGTCTGTCTGTCTGTCTGTCTGTCTGTCTGTCTGTTGAAAGCACGATAGCGCCCAAAGGAATTGACGTAGGCGAGTGAAATTTGGTGAAAGGACTTATTTTTATCGTCGTCAGGTTGGTATTAAAAATGGGCTATGTCGGTCAAGTAGTTCTGTTACCTCCCATACAAAACCAATTTTGCATGACTTGTATGCAGTGGAGGGTATCGAAGCATCGGCCATGCCGATGATAACACTTTTACTTGTTTCACAAATAAATTGCTTTTCAAAATTCACATCGACAATACTGTGTTTCTGAACACATTCATTGTAGCGAAATGGTTGTATTTTAAATGTCAAAATAAAGTTTAATTTTCAATCATCATCACAATTCTGTGAGTAGTCTTCTTTCAGAGAAATAATTTGCTGGCTTTTAGGTTAAAGTTTTTAAAAATTGAAAGCTCTTTTGAAGACTTGCACCCCCTAATAGAGGAAAACTTTTTTTCATATGCTTTTGCTTCATATATAAGAAGTAACATGGGTACTTAGATAAAACTCTGTCATATTAAAAATAGCTCGAACCTCGGAAGCTGAAATTTTAAACAATAAAAATATACTTAAGGAACTTTTTCAAATTTCAGAAATTTTTAAATAAAAAATATTGTGTCTGTATTAGCTTTTTCCAAACAAAAATGCTTCTCAAATATTCATAAATCTCTTTTAAATTTAGTTTTTCGTTAGCCTAACCAAGACTTAAAACCTGAGTTTCTTTTATATTATATGCCAATTTTCGGCATCTTTCCAAAAGTGTGGAATGTCACTCTTTCTGAACAAACGAATTTCCGCAATGGGAAGTGGTTTCTGAAGTACGGCCCCTTTCAATTTGTTGTTTCGCAATAGGATCGAGGTCTTATGATTGACTGGACCATTGGATGGCAAACACATTTGGAAAGACAATTTAAAGTGCCATCGAATTCCAATGCTGTTCTTGACAATTAGTTTGACATTCGAATTCCAATGCTGTTCTTGACAATTAGTTTGACATTTGTGCCTTAAAATTCATCAAACATTCGAACAACTGTCGTAAATTCTATAAATTCTATTGGCGTTGCAGAAATGTAATATTGGTCTTAATGAACAATCAGTTATTTAACAAAAATTGGTCGAACAAAATCGCCCACCGTATTCCACCTCGTCTATAATTCAACCGCAATACTCGCAATATTGAGATGTCCATCATCAGTTTATCATTCATCCTTTTTTCTGCCGCAATAGGAAATATACAAATTCGGTTATAAGGCGTACAGCATGAGTGTGAAATGCCTTTCTTCGGTCTGTTTTTCCTCATCAGCATAATTTATATAAAAAATGTAAAACCAATGTCAATGTGCTTCGAATTCTCCTACCTATCTATTTGTTTAAACTCCCGCACTGAATGAATGGGGACGTTCAAGTATATAGTTGAGTAAGTCTGACAGCTGTCTGAATTGATGTGTCTCATTTTTCGCCTTGAATCTAGTCAAGAAATTCGCGACTAAGTACAAAGTTGACAGTTCTCAGTGGCTGACGTAGAAAAAGTGACGTTCCCGACGAATCTTGTTTTTGCGTTGAGGATATATCATTTCCAAACCAATCTAGTCGACTAGTTTCTTGAATGTTCTCAATCTCACTATAACAGCCGCATTTATAAGGGCTTCCCGTAAACGTCTCCAAAGGTTGTTTAGTTACATTCCGTGTAACCTCTACGCAACTTTGCTAAAAGCATTTCACCAAAGACTTGTTACTAATCAAGGTTGGTATGTTAAAAAGTACGTAGAAAACTATTACAAAAACACTGAAATCTTTTACTTTTTCCTGTTGAAACTGACATCAGTGTTTGACAGATTAACACGTTGTAGGGTAAAATATTTCAATATTCAAATGGAATGGAGAATAAATCGATTCAAATTTGCATACAGCTCTCAAAATGAAATAAATGTCACTATACAATTGAACACACATTTTAATATGACTGCAAACTCTTCAAGTCTATCGCAACCTGGCAATCCTATCGACCATCTCACTTTAGATTCTCTCTTGCCGTTGAAATCAGCTCTCTTAAAATTTTGTGTTTGTTGGCCATTGGCCTGCCTTTTTGTTTAAAATGTTCTCTTGTGCAGTTTCTCTTTCATCGTCATCGCGCCAGATTAGCTGGTGTTTGTTGATTTTGTTTTCGAACTCGTTTTACATAACTAAACGACTGCTGCACATGACCACCTACTGGACGGAAACGTCATTCTAAACATTGCTCAACTCAATAAACAAAATGATCAAAACAAAAAAAAAAACTATCTCCCCGAACATACTCGTAATGCGCAATAAAGTAATCAGTCGGAGTAATTTTTCAATTGATTTACAGCCCCTGGGTCGATCGTTCATAGCGCACAAAAAAAAATTCTTTAGTTGTACCTTCGTAAAAACAAAATATTTTACTTATCTAACACTTGGTATTGGTCTGATAAAATGGAAACTTTTTGTCTCATTCCTTTCATGTAAACATGTCAATAAAGTTCTCGTAATTGGCCTTACAAAAACGTATTGTCAACTCGGATCACGTCATATTGCCAAAGCCAAATCGGTCATACGCGCACAGACAATCAATTTGCAATGGTAATCCGAATCACAATCACGATGACATCATTTTTGGTGTAGAGAATTTCTCAAGTTTAATTTGAATGTTGCCTGCCGCCCCTACGACGTACATGAGCAGTCTCTCACAGACTGCGTGCGTGCGACTGGAAATATTATAAATAGAAAATTAAAAACAAGCAAATTTTTTAATGTTTGCTAAATTTGCATCGCCCACTGTTTGGGATAAAATTTGTCTGCAAATGGAGGCTGAAGTAACTAGTTCTGCTTGTGAGGTGACCCAAAAACAAAACTGACGTGAAAGGAAAATTTTCCAAATTGTAAGTAGGTAGGGGTTTTTGCAAAGACTCGGTTAGGCGGTACATTTTCCCAGGGAATGGTTTGTCTTTGGAATTTATTACAGCTTATGCGTTAGTGGACATCTGTGAAATAGTCTTTTTATTTCTTATTTGTGTCCGGTTTTGAAGTTGTTGGCTGTTTTCGGAATGGCCGCTTGTTTGTTACCTTTGGAAAATTCCAAGATGTGCATGCGACCATGGTCTGAAAGAGTCTTTTCTCATTGTTAAGCATTGTTGGACGAATGGTTTCTCATAGCAAACTGTCAAGGTATTCAATGAGTTATGGGAAGAGTCGGTGTAACTTCCTCTCGTTAAAATTAGCTACAAGGTGGGCCACAAGAAGTCATCCGATGTTGTTTGGCTCTCATTTTTTTTTCTAAATGAAAATGGCAATCAATTGTGACGGCGCCCATTTGGCCGATATCATCTTCTCGACTTGAGCAATAAAATTCTAAAGGTTCAAATAAACATAATCAAAAAATAGAATTGACGTTTTTCATTTAGAAAAAAAATTAGAGCCAAACAACATCGGATGACTTCTTTTGGCCCGCCCTGTATATAGAAGGTTTTCTGTTCAGCTTTAAGAAAAGTCTAATGCTGGCGGCATTTCTTAGTTGCGCTCATTTTCGAAATTGGAATCTTTACAGAGTTTGATTTGCGGTCGAATCCTTAAATATTGGCTTGGATTTTGTTGACTTGTAGTAGAAGGTTTTTTTTTCTCATAACCTACATGAGTCCGTAGGGTATTCAGCGAACTTCTGATCTGTTAAGAGAGACTGCGTTCTTTCATCTGTAATCCAATTGTCGTATTCAATCTTCTTTGAATCCGGCTTAGTCTTTCAAAAGGAGAGCATTGTTGTCGTGAACCTAGAGTTTGGAGCCCACCCTTTTTGTACAATCACGCCCACATTATGTTAAATTCTTCAAAAAGGCAATGTACGTTCCAATGTTTCAAATTTGAAGTCGAAAGCTTTCATAATTGTTCAGAAAGAGTATTTTAAACAAAAAATGTTTTGCCAAGTGCTTTATTCAAGCAATGCACATCAGAGTTTGAAATGAACAACATTAACTCCCATGAGTGTCCATAAAAATGGTTTTGAACCTTTTTTAGCTTAAGAAGTGCCACGCCCCTTTATTAAATTTTTACCGAACTCCACATACGTTACTTACTGATTTTTTGTTTTCTCGTTTTTCGAATTCGTTATTGAGAAGATCAGGATCTAACATCCCTATCCTTACTTTAATAAAACTGTAAGATGTTTGACCGGAATAGGTTTATAAACAACTTCGCGGAAAAGACTCCGGCTTTCACAGTTGAATTGCCAAATATCGCGGTTAGGTCATAGAATACTGTTTAATCGTTTTTCGCTGCCAAGAAGTGGAGGTCTAAGCAGACCTGCTACCCTCTAGCTTTAAAGAATTTTATAGTTTTAAGTTAAGTATCCGTAAGATCTAGCCAAAGGTACTTTCTATAATCTAGAGGACTGTCGAATGTTGGCAAAGGGGATTAGTGGTTGGTGTCTTGGGCTTCTACGCGAGGGGTCTCAGGTTCGATTCCCGAAGAAACCCAAATTCACCTCTCTCGATCGTCCGACTAACATCCTCAGTATAACTGATTTAACACCGCGAGTGTAATATGAGAGAAGTTTATGGTTTTTTTAAAGCTTATTCCAAAACCGCGAAGAAGATTTCTTCTGTCATTTTTAAACATCGAATCACATAGTGGCATCCCCCTAAAAAAAAAGTGTCCTCTGTAAGCAATCCTTTGTCAGTGTTACAAATGTGGTTTAAATTACTTCGCAACATTCAGACTTGGAGATTTTTAGGCTTGGGAAGCTGCAATTTAAAACAGAGGTAGATCTTACTGAAAATAGGTGCAAAATTATATGTTGGGTTCCTAATTTGTATGAACGAGGGTACCGTCCGAAAACATTTAGTCTTCGCCCCGTTTGAACAGTAGAATTTACACATTCAATCCGCAATGAGGAAGTCTCGCAGGAGCTCAGGAAACTCCTTGAAAAACTCCATTGAAGGGAAATAAGCTTTGTTACTAGAGCTACTCAAATTCTGCATAGAAACTAGGTTTTTGAAACAACACCTCACAGGGCAAAAGTCAAATTGCCTGCCACATCCACCTCGTTCCCTAAGGTTTAAAACCGCCACAAAACAAGTGGTAATGAGAAGCTAGGACCTAATGACCTTTCCCGTCAACTACTAAACTTTTGCACAGACGTTTGTATTTAATTTTACATTTTCGAAGTCGGCCTTACGGTAATCCTGATGCCACTCACAGAGTTTAACGAATTATTGTTGAGTATAATTTCGTTTTTTGCAACAGAGACAAAAGCCCTTTCCAGCCTCGAGAGGTAACAGATGCCTCCGCCGCAACTCCTCAATTTTATCCCATTGACTAAAATTCACCGTGAACAAAGCTATGTCATACTATGCACCGCGGTCAGCGACATCAACTCGAATATACAAAAACGAAAACATTCCGGCATCGCCTTTCTAATAATAATTGATGACCGTCCACTGTCTGGCAATTTTCAACTCCAGACCCCGTTTAATCGCATTTTGCGTTTCCCGCCCGCGCCGCCACCGCCATTAAACGCAGACAATGTATTCAATTTTATTTTTGCTGTCTCCGTAATACCATCAAGCAAATTTCATTAAAAACATGCCCCGTCCACGCGCTGCAATGTTTTCATGGAAAGTTTACCGGTTTGCCGATGCGCTAATCAAATTCGTTAGCATTTTTAAAGCTTTAACATTGTCGGGGCGGAGCTCTCCGCTGCCTCGCTAATTTTGCCATTTCCCTCCTTTTGCTTTCAATTATGAATTTCACATTTTATCCGCGCACTACACACGATCGATGGAAACACAACACGCCTGAAGTGGGTTTCATCCTGCAACAGTCAAGTGTGGTGGGTGGTGGCTGGATGCATACGGGCCCCGCGCACACTGAACCGTACACACCCTTAACTGAGCATGAACAGATGAACACCTCCGCGCAAAACGGGGTTGAGTGGGTACTCGGTACTACCATTTCCAAGGAACGCAAAAAAAGGAAGAAAACGTCTGCAACAGCTAGCGCATTGTTTTGCCACCCATCGAGCGGGTGGCAACGGTATACATGTGCCTCTGACACAGTGTCATTTGTCGTTGTGTCTATTGTCATACCCGCAGGCGAAAACAGAGAAAACATATGTGTAACATGTCATCTGTCAAAACAAACTTGTGCCGAGGGTGGTGCTGGTTGGTAAACACAGAAGACATCGCCTGCTCTTCGCCTCTTCGTTGTTAATGACAGTGCAAAATAATTTCATTATTGTTGGGAGGAAAATCCACGCGGTATGGACGGCTGCGTCAAAGAAGAATATGCACGGCTCATGGTTTAGAAGGGAACTCTTCAGATATTATTTGCGTGGGGAATTGAAGCGCGGCGAAGATTTAAATTGACAGGAAGACAGACAATGGAACTTGGCTTTGTGCGGACTGAAAATCCAAAAACTGTCAGGCAGAGTGTAGCGCCACGGCCGCTGGGGAAACGCTGGCGTAAATAATGACCTAGTGCGCAGAAAGTGTGTTTATCTTGGGATGAACTCGTGCGCGATGAAGACTGAGTATAGAGTCAAGTAGAGCACAAAGCTTTCGGGGGAGGAGAATTGGAATGAAGTGCTTGTGATGTGCCGCATTTTTGTTAAAGCGGTAGGGTTCTATGGAGCGGCGAGGGTTACAAAGGCTACAACTTGCAAGTTCGTATTGAGAGAAGACCGAAATGCGTAAGTTTTGCTTTGGATCATGCAAATTTGTGCCTGCATGACTATTTTTTCAATCGACAGTTCATGTACTTATTTAAATCGACGCGGACTCTCACTTCTTCTAACCAGTCACCGAAAATGACGGATACATCTGCAGATTTTGTAAACACAAAGCGTCATTCGTAAAGCCTGTTAAATATTTAGTTGTTTTTTGTAATATTTCAAAAAAGTTTCAATATCTCAGTGAATTTGTTTAAATCGCAAAAATAATTATATAACAAAATTTGTTGCTAATTGTCTTGTCTACATTTCGTGCATACAACATTTGTGGCCCCGCCCACTTTTTGTGGGTGTTTTGCCTAAGCAGAGAGAAATACATATTGTCGTACTGAAGCCGCTTCATTACCCCATTTTCCTAGGCAAAAAAGCGTCAATATCTCAGTGAATTTGTTTATATCGCAAAAAAAATTATATAACGAAATTTGTTGCTATTTGTCTTGTCTACATTTCGTTCATACAACATTTGTGGCCCCGCCCACTTTTTGTGGGTGTTTTCCCTAAACAAAGGGAAATATATATATTTCTTATAATAATTCGTTATAATTCTTCAATTTGAGTAAACAAATTTGTTGTGACCACGCCCACTTTTAGTGCTGAAATAGGGTATTACGTGAATTTTTCAAACAAAATTTGTGGAAACATACATGTTGCAACGTCACCAGTCTCTCATAAGGCTACCTTACATAGCCAAATTGTTTCTTATTTTTCCGGCCTCTTTCCCTTTTTTCTAACTCATTCGTAAAAATGATCACCTACATATACACGGGACTTTTGTTGGACCAACTTTTGCTCTTATACCTGTACCACTTGTTTAAATTCGCAAACACGATAACACACTCGTGGCGCTCTGCCTCCTGAAAGCCGGTTACCTTCATGAATAACTCGAGCTAATTACATAAGTGAGTGAAGTGCCAGAGCGAGGAGTACTCATATTTTATCATAATCCATCATCGTACACTTTCTTTTCTGCAGATACTTCCATCGTGGGGGGTTGGTAAAAAAAAACCTCACACAAGTATGCAAATTTGCTAGACAACCACTCACTCTGCAGTCTCTGCTGATAAGTTGGGTTCATTTTTCATGAGAGAAAAGGCGTTTGCCTCTCTAAATCCGATTTAATTCAGACACTTAATCTATAACGCAAATGTAACACTTAATCTAGAACGCAAATGTACGCAGCCATACAGACAGTTTGGGCGCGGTATGCAGAGAGGGCCACCATCCATCCAAATTTATATCCAGCGGATGTTTGGATACATCGCACGCACGTATACCACATGCGAAATGAGTTAGCGAACCTCCTATTTGGGGCATAATCGGCGACTCGTCCGTTCCACCACGGAGGGTTCTTGTAATTCTATCCATGCGTCAATTGGAGACGCTGCCGCCACCGAAATGATCTCGCTGCCTAATTTGGTCTGTGGGGAGACATTATTTATTTCTGTCATGTTGTTTATTTCTTCTTTGCGCTAAAATAGCTGTGTGGCCAATTGACGAGGCGACATGTGACTGTTCCCTCAGCAGCCCTCTTTGTATGTCCATACGCGTAATTTGTTCATTTCCGCCTTGGAATCACTGCGAAAGGTTATGCAGCGAGCGTGGGGCTGATGGTGAACTTTTTTGGTTTTGAATTGGATATATGAACTTTGGCCGGGAGGGTTGTTAAGTGAATCACGGAAATGGGTCACACAATGTAGCTGCAAAAAATACAAGAAGAAAGGAGTGCAGTCTGCAGTCATGCAAAGTGCATAAAAGGGAGTGTAATGTGGTTAGAAATACTGCCTACGTGGTGCATGAGATGGCTTTAGAGGCTGGTCCTGCTGCTGCTGCTGGGTAAGTGGTTGCCGCTAATGGGGTTTATTTTTGTGATTAACTTCTGCCTAATGGGGAAAATTAGGACATGGTGTCCCAAAGGGTTTGTTGCACGCCGTATGTTAATGTTTGAAGACCCTTTTCGTTAGGAGAATGTGCTGAAATATTCCGACTCTGATCTGTACTCATTTGAAAGACCATATTCTCGTAAGGAGTGTAGAGCGCCTTCCTGAGGTCCACGCTGAATTTGAGGAGGTTCTTGTCCCAGAGGAAATTACAGTCAAATGCAACTGCTTGGCATTTTTAGCTCTCTACAAATTCGATAACCGTACTTTTGGTACTAGGGAAATTGTCCTGTTTAGGGGATGTTTATTGGCTTGAATATGAATATGTGCATAGTTATCGTTTTGCTCACGTTGCGTCATTGTCATGCCCAATTTTGAAACCTGCGGGACTCCGTATTCAACCTTTTCCCACTCATTCACTCGAAATAGCTTATCGTGCAGAAACTCGCATAGCCAGTCCACTTTCATCCCCCTCATGCTGAAGAGTCGTTTTAACTTCTAGTAGGTTTGAGTGGTTCAGTGTGTCACAAGCTTTACTGAAGTCCAGTACTTTAGTATCTGCAAGTTGGTTTCTGTCAAGGCTTTCACTAATCGAGTCTGCAATTTCAGCTGGAAGCTTGCCTAATGAGAATGTTGGGATATTGAACTCGGCAATCTTTCCATAATGACACATTTTATATATATATATTTCGATAACTGGGCGAATCGAGAATAGCTCTGTAAATCCTAACTTCCGTTATGGTGTGGCCCGCAGGCCTTAATTATATTTGTATAACAAAATAATACAATTTAGACCTAGTTAAAAGGAGGAGTAGCAGAAATTGATGAACCCTTGGAACAAACTGACTTCTCAAAGTGTAAAACTTTTTTTTACCTGACTTCTAGAAAAAAATTCTTAATTGTTATACCCTGAGGAGGTTTGTTTCTTTACAGGGCATAGCAATTTGGAACTCAAACTGTAAAAAAATATTGCTATCTGACATCGGTTTTAGTTTCTGTATAATAAGCTGTTACATTTTTTTTTTTTTTTTTGATCTTTTTGCTAATAATTTGTTTTTTTTTCTTTCTTTCAGGTAAGTTCGAGACTCTCTTTGGTAGCTTGCATAGTAAACCTTAACTAAGTAAGTAAGAAAAACTCCATCGTGTGAGAAATGAATTTGTTTTGTCGTGGAAAATTAGAAATGTTATGGATATAAATTTGGACTATCCGTAGTTGAACCAAAAGCCTCGAGCACAATAACGTCGATGTCTCCTTGCCTATGTTTTTTTTATCTATATATATTTTTGAAAGATGAGGGAACAGCTTGCTTGCTTGTCTTCCAGTCTTCTTGGAGCTAGTCTATAGACAGAAGCTGACCTTGTGTAAGCTCTTGTTTTAGGATCCAAAGATGGTGATAAACCACTCCTCTCCTATTTTAAATAATGTTTTAGCAGAATCAAAATGTCTGCAGTAGCAGCAAAATCTATTCGGTCGATCGTTTGGCTCCATAAAGACCCATGTGCGAGCCCTTTACCTAAGTAAAAGCACCTACATCGTGGCTTGCAACCTCCATACAAGCGCCTTCCCATAGATTGCCGCGCCGCCGGTAACTGCGGCCTTAATTAAATGTAAACACATTGTCCTCATCACAGTCAATCAGCTTGTGGCCCTTGCGATGACAGCTCCTGTTGTTTTGCGATTTGTTAGGAGGTTCAAGTTCGGCATTAAAAGAGGAAGCTGCGGCTAATCTTGTCTCAGAAATTCTACTGTGTTCGCGGTTGATTTTGAGATCTTTGTGGCCACGATCAGATGATCCCTTACTACAAAGTTTGGGATTCGAAACAGCCGGCGCCCCACTCTTCTTTGACATGGTATAAGCTTCGTCTTTAGGCCGATTTCCCTTTAGTGCAACCTACCTCTTTGATTTTGAATTGTGGAGGCTAGAGGACCCCTTATTAGGTCGACTTTCACTACCCTCTATAATTTTGTAGGTGTCCGTTTTATGGTCGCATTATTTTTCGCTTTCCTTATACTCGTATATAGTCGGCTCATAATACAACTTGTTCCAAAAATTGTTTGGCAAAAAGCATCGTTGCAGTATCTGACTCGCTAAAATCTGTATCAGCCATAAAAGCGAGAAAGCTATATCAGACTGTCATAGGTGACAGATTCAGATGAAGTGACCTTGCTAAACCTTGTCCCATATAAAAGAATACTAAAAGTACTTGTGGTATTCAATTTTTCGAAGCTTTTCTGACGCATAGGGTTTCAAAATGCAATGATAGACAGATTCAAAAGACTGATCATCTTTTTTTTTTATTACATCAACCCAACAACGACGACCACCGAGCGTCAGTCCGCCATATTTCCAGTAAGCAAACCTTTATGCTACCTCCACCAAGCCCAAATTGCGCACTGGCAAAAGTAGCACGTCGAACTTTGTATTTCCATTTAACACCCAAGCCTCGCTATGTCTTTATCTTTCAGATCTCTATTCTCAGTTCATGGCCATCGAATTGTGCACGTTTTCACTTATCCGCATTAAGTATCTTTTTCGCCCATGTTGTCATCGTCGTAGCTAAAATAAGTCCGCCTAAGTGCTTGTCCAAACACAGCACAAATTTCGCAAATGAAACAACAACCTTGCACTGTCGTCCAACCTTTTCCATAGAACATGAACAGCCATCAGCGAGGGGGAGTCTCAAATTCACCAAAACCGACCGAAACAAGAAACAACAAATCAAAATCAATTGAAAACTGGATACAAAATAAAGAAATTCATTTTCAAAGGTCAGCTATATCCCAAGTGGCAAAAACGACAAACAAATTCAAATCCGCTGAGCGCACGAAAACGACCCAATGGACGCTTGTTGATGAAATTCAAGCCACTATACTCGAGAGGTGAGACTCATATCTCTTTGTCGCTGTGCTCGCAGTCGAAAACGATTACGAGAGTCAGCCGCATACTTCACACTCACCGGATGGTTTATCTCGATCTTTATGATAATTCTGCGGAACACGATGGTAATAAGCAATTCAAATACGCAAGAGGCTTAAAAACAGAGAGCGCTTCCATAAGCGAGAAGGAGAAAAAACGGAACCATCCGTCGCCCTTTTCTTATTCGCATATTCTCGAGTGGGTGGTATGTGATGTTTGAAATTGCTTATGAGGGAGTAAGGACTCTGACGGGCGGTCGTGCGGATTTTGCGGGAAATTCATAAATTTTCGACTTATTCTCAAAGTGGGGGATGATGATGAGGGGTGGGATTCGATTTGTTTTTTCGCCGTGTAGGCGGAATTTCGTTTTGATTTCATTGAAGGGGATTTTAATCGCCCTTTGAATTAGTTAGGTAGGAAGGTTTGGCTTAAATGGGCAAGGGAGGTAAGATGGTGTTTTTCACAATTTTATCTCATTTTATTTATGAGGGGCTGTGAAAGAGTGCACTGTGTTTTAGTACCTGTATTGCCATGCACACAAGTTGTAAGAAGACGACTCTCATCGTGGAATTGGGTTCAAAATTCCAATTATTCCTTAAACAGAGTTCTTTATGTCACCGAATCGCACATTTTTTAGGTGTATTAGGGATAATATTGTACGAAATTCCAAAATTTTGTTTGGCAGCCTTGCTATTGTTGTACGGCGGCAGGAGAAGTGAAAATTTAAGCAGATCGATCGATGTTTCTTAAAATTTTGAGTCCTTTTGCGTAGTTTTTTGGGTCCGGTGTTCTTGGGCATACATCTCATTTGCTTTGGAAGGTGGAACCTTGCATGAGGCACCATTAGTTCGACGTTTCATTAGTAAGAGCTGGATCTTGGTGGCTTTAACCAGCTCTAACTCTGATCAGACTTTTTTTTTTCCCCGATGGTAGGCGAAAATCTTCCAAATGCACTTTGAGAATAGCAAGCGCGTGCTCATAGTATAGTATCAGATTTCTACTGACTAAAAACACCACCCTTCGATAAATTGTTAGATACTGCAACTAAGATAAAACTTATCAAGCAATTTTTCTATAACGAAATAAAAAACACTTTTGACAGGTTACTTTCCACTGAAAGAGCCTGAATGTTCCGCAATTAAGACGCGGTTAATTCTTATCTTGCCAAGTCGAAAGGTTTCGTTCTTTGTAGTCGGCGCAATAAATTACTCTCAGTGCCATTCCCAGGTATTTGGCCTCGTTTGCAAAGGGTATTCGAGCCAAGTTTAGAAAAATTGGCAAGTCATTAGTTTTCTTATATGTAAAATTCACGTGAACACATTTAGTTTCATTAAGGGCGATCCGCCAGTCCCTCGTCCATTCATTTACTTTATTCAGTGTGGTTTGTAGTTTTGCAGTCGTTTCTTCGATTGTATTGCCTACTGCAAGTAAAGCGGTGTCGTCGGCGAACGTAGCAATGGTAGTGCCATCTTCTCTTGGTATATCGCGAGTATATAACAGATAGAGAAGCGGCCCAAGGACGCTCCCTTGCGGTACACCGGCCGAAATTTCTTTAAGCTCCGAGTATTCGTTACCATGTCTAACACGGAAGAGTCTATTCCGGAGATATGATTCTAGAATATCATATAGGCTTACGGGGAGATCAGACTGACATTTTTTTTAGAACGAAGTAATGCTTTGCCTCAAAAGACTCACAAGGCTGTTTACGATTCACTTTAAGTTGATCTTAGTCTTGACCCATAGGGCCATTCACAGTTGAACTCACTCTAGCGGAACAGCCTTTATAAAGTTGTTTCTAGAAGTTTTTAGAAGAAGAACTTATTCAATGTCTTTTTAGTGAGAACTGAGATTTTAAAGAAATTAGAAAAAAATATGGATTCTTAAACCGAACCCTGGGGTACCCCAATTTCTTTAATTCCCCTACTGGCTTCTTCTGTTTTCGACCTAGACATATACGAAAGAAAATCAGAAACTAGTTTCTGGTGTAAAGGTGGGTCAAGTCAGCAACCTGAATACTTTCGGCAACTGACACTGCACCCAAATTTGAATGATTGAGTGAAGTATCTAATTGAAAATGTAATGTGAGCGGGTGCAGTGTGAGTGCGAAAGTCTTATATCTTATCTACGATGGACCTCTTATACGCAAAAAAAAAAAAATACAACGACTGTAGTTGGATTGCTCGAATTGAAAGCGTAATTTCTAATTTTCATTTCAAAAGCATTGAGTATTTCACAAGTAAAGGGCCTTTCATTAAGGACTGGACAACTTCTGCTTGTTCTATTTTTTTAGTCTGGCAACGTGATTGTGTGGCTATCGCTTACAGGCACACCAACATTTAAAAATAAAACAAGCCACCCAGTGGGAAATAGTAGAAATAATTTTCAGATCATGATTCGTGATCTCGATGAGAAGCAGGATCATACGCTGTTGTTGTAAGATCTATTTCGATCATAAAGCTGATAATAAAAAAAACAGCTAATGTTGATTTTACTGAACATTTTGACATTGACAGTTCAGCCATCGGTTTAAGGTTGCGCTCACACTGGAAGTTTGAAATTGTCAAGTTTCTAATGAAAGACCATTTAGTACTTCCAGTGGTGCCGCAAGGTTCCATCTTCGGGCCGTAATTGCTTACCCCCACCCCCCCCCATTTGAAGGAACTTCCTCGAATTATAAAATATTTTATTGCTTATTTTGTTGGCCATTCATGTCCGGTAAATAGTTTTATCAAGATGTTAAGACTATTCAGCTGTGGGCGCTTAAACACAACTCCTCTTAAAATCGAAAGAAGTCTAAAAGCGTGTGTGTCCATAGAAAGAGATGAATTTTTCCTCACTGTTACCATCCCCTTCCTCAATTTCAGCTACAATTTGATAAGTCCCCCCGTCATCCTTTCTCCCAATCGCACTCTTCGCATGCACACTTCCGGCTAAAATATTCTTCTCTCGCAAGAATCCTAAAATAATCCTAGAAAAGGCTCCTTGAAAGTGTTAAATTATTTAATTACCACGTCTGTTCGCCCTCGAAGATGTATTTATACCTCTTTTGCCAAAGTTAACTTAATTAGAAAAGTTATAACCGCCCACAATTATCGCCATGCTCGCAGACCTAATTTGCACAGAAAGAAAAAATAACGTCGTCCCAAAGCCCAACTGAAAAGTCATTAATCTTCGTGACTCAAGCAGACCTCACACTGCCTCAGTGCGCCCTCTAAGGGCGTTAAATTAATGATGAAAAATTAGAAATAAAATGCAAACATTAGGACCGACGCACAGTCCCGCATCTCTGTTCCCCCTTCTTCTTCTTCTTCTTTTTTTGGTCAATTTCATGCGAGTGAGTTATCTATGAGTTGCATGTGTGCTATAGTCCATGTCCAGGCCATATAGTTTACCCATATGCGGAGAGTCGACACAGGATGCATTCATAAATCCATTTTGGAAGAGTAATTGCAGGGGGGGGGGGAGGGTGACGGGGTTTTCGCCGACTCCAGACAGAAATAGCATTGTTTCAGTTAATAACGGTCACTTGGCACGCAACATTCCGGTACGGTACTTGGCGTAGATACACACAGTGAGGCCATTGAGCCAACACCCTCGCTTGGAGCAACTGGTGAATGGTGACTGGAATTCGTTTGTTTTGGGTGCATGCATGGAGGCAGAATGTTTCGAATTGAATATGTGTACGGTATGGAGAACCGTCGAGGAAACGGGTGTTGAATACATAATTGATCTGATGGAATGGCGAGTGCAAACAGTTTGATTGTTTTTTTACAAATTTCTGTTCGTAAATATATATGCGGTATGATTTCTATTTCGGGAAAGAGAGCAATGGAGAGAGGTCTGGTGTGGAAGAAGGGAAACCTAAATGTATTTTTTTTTTTATTTGCAATTTCTATCATCTATTCAGTACATGGCGGGTGGCATCGGGTGGCATTGATCCACTTATGATGCTTCAAGAACGGATTTGATTATAGACTATTGTTGAGGACTTGTGAACTGTAAAGAACTTTACTTGCTAACTTCACATGCTGTCCTTGATGCTTGAGGGATTAGAGGCATCCCTCCCGCCCTATCCCCGCACTTTGCTTTCATTTTTCCGGACAAAGCCCGATAGATTTGTCTACGGTTCGGTATTCCTTTTCGTCTGAAACACAAATGCTCCATTCGATTGAGCCAAATACCCACCACAGCTTGGTACACCTTTTACGTGTTTGCGGTTGTCGGAAACTCCGTCTAATAATTTTTCTTTCAAGTTCTTGTATGGATTTTGTACAGAAGGGGTTTTTGGAGCTCATCGTCGGGTCGTCGGCTGGTGCTTAAGTTGCTACTTTTGGTGTATGTGCCCTTTTTAAAATATCACCTCCGTATTTGAATAGTAGTTAATCCTGCCAATTGTCAGCGCCAAGAATCTTGCTGTTCTCAAAATTTTAAATGGCTAAGTCAACCTTTACTTGACTGCACGCGAGTTCTTCTTCTATAAAATTTACCCTCAAGGAACCTACGTTCAAGTCGTACAACCTGCTGTCTGTTGCTTAGCTTTCTTTCAAGACTTTCGAATGTTGTTTCAATCTTTTTGAGGACGCCCACTTTTCCATACCTTTCATTCGCTATCCATGTTGCAGCATCTTCTGTCTTCCATTTAAGGGATAAATAAATAAATAGTTGGCGCAATATGCCCATGGGGACCCTAGGCCTAACTTCTCACAACATTTCGTTTTGTGTGAGCAATTCATTTTTGGGAGGATTAATAAACCTCCGCTCTTCATCCTTACTTGGAAGGCTCTTCAGGGGGCGTTTAACTCTCCTTCCCCACCTCTCCCACTGTAAATAGACAAGAATCCTCGCTTGCAGTGCGAAAAAGTTCCAATTTTGAATAATTTAACCGCAGTCATTTTGTCTGAAACAGAGGACATAACAACGTGAATAGAAAAATGAAGATCCAAAACGTTTTGAGATGTCACTGAGACATTGCTAGATCAGTTATCATTTTAGTTTTACCCTACGACTTTTCCGATTGGAAATTTATTAGTCAAAGACGTTGGACCAGAATTTTGGCCAACCTCTGTTGTGTTCCACCCCATTTATGTACATAAACCAGGTGGCTGTACCTTAAATAAATGACGAAACTGCATAAAACCTTTTTATATCGACCAACGAAACATATTTCCAAAAAAGTTCCACTTGTCGCCAAGCCCAGAGTCGTTATTTTGCGTCAGCATTCTGTAATTTGAAACATGTAATAAGTCCCATGCCCTGATGGCTGACACTGCGACCTAAAAGATCTATTGTATTAAAAGGCAAAACCTTAAATCGTTTTCGTTTGCATGAAAGATTCACTTCTGTGACTTAGATGAAATCATTCTTGCACGTCATACGCTTAACAGAATCTGACCCCGGTTTCTCATCATCTGGCTATTCATTCCTTCAGAAAGTCCTCCTCGCTCTTGTTTGCATTCACACTCACATCGCATACGCCCCTTTCGTTCCGCTCCAACAGAGAAAACAACACCCAGTGCTGTCGATGTACAACCACCACCCAAAACAAAAACTACGAACAAGGCAAGCGGTGCTGATGTTTTGGAAAAGTTAATCTCAGATGTAAATTTTATATTTTGGTCTGCGGCCCAAGCAAAAGCCGATTGATCCCAACCTTCAAATATTTCAAAATAGGTCGCTTTTTCCATTTTTGAAGAATATTTGAAGAATGTCAATCTAAGGGCGTTGAGGTCGAAAAAAAATACATTTCGCTCAAAAACGCCCCCAAGAAGTAGGCGTGTCAGGGAACCACCAAGACTGAAGGCTTTTCGAAGTCCTCTGAAACATTTTGATGATGCTCTCTTGCTTTCCCTTATAACGAAATTTATTTTTCGTCAGCAACAATGAAGTCAGAAAGTCGCCTAATTTTCTTTTGCTGAACCTAATATATATAATACAGCTTTTGTTGGAAAAGTTCAAGACGAACGAGGCTAACAACTTGGTTTCCGGTCAACCTGTTCTTCAACATTGTTTTAGACAATCGTATGTTCAAAAGATCTGGGGGCATGATTCCGTATAACAATAATCGTCGGGATGATATCGTTTTAGAAACTTTGATGACCACAAGAAGTTATATTCTGCCCGAATTTGTTTCACTTTTGTCAGCTTTCATTACATTTGTCGAAAATGAACTGAATTAAGGTCTGAAACTAAGTAGTTGCTACTTTTGGAGGTCTATCGATAATCGTTTGAAAAATTACGAAATGAGTGCCCTGGAAAGGCCAACTGATTGACAGTCAGTCAGATCTCAGTCACGCAACAACGCCCTCTATCTGTATTGACAGTTGACACACAGTTCCATGCAAGAAATTGTAAAATATTATTTTGGTAGTTTAGTTAAAATTCCCCTTAAAGCCAATGGAATAGTTGCAACTCACCAAAATCTGTTTTTCAATAGTAATTGCAACTTCGCAAAGGCTTTTTCTGTCGGTTCTTTTGTTCTTGACATCACTCAAGTCATTAAAAACTGCAGAAGCCACTCATGAAAACCAGATGCAGCCGACACAATGTTAACGCTGTGGCACAATTTCCTACTCAAGTCGTTAACCTTACAAAATACGTCGAATTTAAATAACCACATGTCACAGGCTAGGTACGATGTTCCCCATCTAATAGCGTTCAACGTACAAGAAAAAAACCTGAATCGTTATAATTCTGCTCTTTCCCCCCTATTATACACTCAACTCTGACATTCGTAATTGCATACAAGTACTGTAGTACCCTACCTTTTGCATCCAGCCCGCCCGGACGGGACAATAAATACATTCGCTTCCTATTTCGTAGTATACCCTCCATTTGGTATGGCAAGCGTTGTTACAACATTTCCTTACGACATAACACGTTTCCTTCCACGATACCGTGTCGGAAACACCTCTGCCCCCTATTGTCAAAACGCGCTCTACGACTACCCTAAGCGTTCGCAATCATTGTGCCATAATAATTGGCCCTAATTACCAGACAAACGCTTTATACCATGAAGGCGACTGGTAACTACACTGTCGCCATGGTATAGCTGCCGCCACCAGCCGTCGCCGCCGCCGATTTCCAACCCTTACAAAACCTCCCTCGGACGCCCGCCCGCCCAAAATGTATTACACTTGTGATTTTTGTATGCGGGAGAACTGGCACACCCTCCAAGTCGGTATATTGATTTTCGGAATTGGAATTCGATTGAACTTAATTGCGCGTGGCGCGGTGGCGAACTCGACTACTGGGGGGTCATAACTGTGCGTGATAGAGGTCTCTGGTAATTAAAGTGGTAATGATATTGGCTTACAGCCCTCATTGGAGCTGCTGATGGGAAGCACTTCCAATTTGACACAGATTCACTTGGGGCACAGGGATACAAAGTATTGCGCTTTTGGGATTGTGATTGTGATTGTAATTGTGATTGTGTCTGTGTGTCGTGTCGTGAAGGTTGTCACAGTGCTGCAGATTTTGCAGTGCAACCAAGGGGGTTTTAAAAAAAATCCAAGAAGCCCTATGCGGCGTGCACTATGGGGAGTTGTGGTGACACCTGGCGCACTTGCCGATTGCCGCAATATGCGATTTGACTTTAGCTTTCCCTTGCATTTATGCAAATCATATTTAATGGGATCTTGTGTGTTTCAGTTCTTCCTGCAAGTCTTATTGTGCTGACGCATTGAAGTAGTTTGAATTTTTCAAGTGCTATTTGGTTAAGGTCGTGTCTGGTACATAGGAAAAAGGTGTGCCTCTTCAAGACAGACATCCTTGTGGTAAATGAAAGGCTTTATGAGTAAATCAGTTCCTAACCATACCTCTCTACTGTACAACTGATCTACATGCGCCTTCTTTAGTTTTATAGAGACATTCCAAATTGTGGTACAAAAGCCCCGGCTATGTCGAAGTAAAGCTCAATCAAGAAGTCAACTTTTCGACCAGTTTTCCGAGCATTTATGGTCGTCCAGTCTTTATACACATGGTTAAAGGTGGAAAAGGTTACTCAATTCGTTACGAAATGGACAAACCAAAAACTGATCAAAAATCAATTGTCATCTGTCAAATTGACTATGGCTGGAAAAAGTCTTGCCAATTCAAAAACCAGAGAAACACCTTTTATGCGACTTATTCTTTTCGACTAGTTTTTCGAACAGTTACGGGAATCGTATCAGAATCCTACTCATGGTGGAATCAAAATTAGCAAAAATCAGCTGTCAGATGTCAAATTAATTGGAATAAGGGTTACCATTTCGAAAAACGAACCTCCAAACAAAACATTTGCAGAAAAATTCATGTGTGTGGTTGAAATAAATCGCAGTTTGAATTTTTACTGCAGTTCAGCCGTCTCGTAAATGCGCAGTTCGGGTGTAGGACATGGCGGTGCATGTGCTGCATTTGAATGAATGAGTGACTGTGCGTATGTTTTCGTAAAACGTGTCCACCACTTCAATTTTAATTGTTGCATTGGTACTTTTAAAGAATTTTTACTTTTGAACGTTTTAAATATTTTTTTTAATTTTTTACTTTTATTTCAGGTATGTATACAATGACTTAATCACATGACAGAATTGTTTACCTATATGTAAGTGGAAAAAAATCCCTTTTTGTCGTTTCCAATGTCAAATGTTCAACTGCAATTTTGTTTGCCCAATCCCAAAAATAAAACACAATACCTGGGACATCGAAAGGTAAACATCGTCTTATACCTGTAATAAGTTGAAAATATCCTTGGAGCAATTTAAAATTGGTTTAAAAATGCTCCCTAAAGACGTCCTAAATTTGAAGCCCATATCGGCATTTTCAATCTTTATTTTTAGTACTCAATGACTGGTGTATTGTTAGGTTTTGAAAGAGCTAAGTTTTCATTTGAAAGGCTTTTCCAATGAGAGGTTTTATTGTGAATGACCCGCTTTTTCGGTAGCTGTCACTTTTGAAGCTTTTATTCCTTGACATTTGACAGTAGAAACTACGCCATTACTAAAAATGGAACGATTCACGCTTCAACAACGCATTGGAATTATTAAAATTCCTACAAAAATGGTTAAAATCTTGCAGTCACAGTTCGCAAAACTAAAGAATTTTTTGGTCGTCGTGAAGCACCTTGTCGGATCAAAATACATAAATTGGAGGAAAAATTCGAGCTGCTGGGACAAGTTAGTGATGTGAAGAATAAAACCCGTGCACGTCGCTCAAGAACAACTGAGAATATTGCTGCTGTAGCCCAAAGTGTTGAAGAAAACCCAGGTTTGTCCATTCCTCGTCGTTCTTTGGAATAGGGCATTCCACAAACGTCATTACACCGTATTTTGCATAAAGACTTGGGTCTTAAGGCTTATAAAGTTCAGATAACACAAGTCGACCAATCATCAACAACGTCGTGTATTTGCTGATTGGGTCCTTGAATTGCATGAAAATGATCCGGAATTCCATCGAAAAATCATCTTGACTTATGAGGCCCATTTCCACCTCGGTGGCTACGTCAACAAGCAAAATTGTCGCATATGCAGCTCGGAAAACCCAAGAGTTATTGTTGAGAAGCCTCTCCATCCTCAACCTGAAGCTATCGAGGACATAGAGCAGCCATTTTGCGATTTGGTTATGGAAAATTTCATGAAAAGGATATGGTCCTGTAAGCGTGCTCGTGGTGGCCATTTGCCTGATGTTGTTTTTCATTATTAACGGCATACTTTCCTCTTTATTATGAAATAAACATCCGATCATTTATCTCAAAAAATTAAATTTTTCTTTGAACACCAAAATAACACCTCTTATTGGAAAACCCTTTACGTCTTTTAATCCAAGTTTTGGTTATCCCACTTGGTTGAAAAGTCCAGCCCCTTCTCAGAGTTATTGCTTCTGCTCCCAACTCAGGGAATTCGGAAATACATCATCCCCGCTCGGAGGATAAAGTTTCTGCTATGCAATACACTTTTAAGCCGTTGGAAAATATTTCCAAGTGGACCATTCCAGTTGCAAGCCGACAAAAATTACCAAACCGTTCTTGCAATAAGCAATCCATCACGAATCGAAGAACACTTTGCCTAGATAACGTGCCCGTGAAGTATGAAGTGTCTAAAACAGATACCCTGCCCTAATTGGTAGTGGGTCTTCCTTCAACCTTTTAAACTTCTTTACACCTAACCTATGGCACAAATGATACCCAACCTTACACACCTTACACGCGTAAACCGAATAAAAATATATCTTACAAGGATATTTCCACAAAATGCTCAACATTTTTCATTGCCTACACATTTTTGTCAGTCTCTCAAGCTGTCTTCTTGTCATTAATTTTGTCACTTGACATCTGCCTCATCCCTTTATATAGTTGTTTAAAATTCTAAATCTTTCAAATGAAAGAAACTCCTCAGTCTTGGTAGTATTTTTAGAAATTAAAAAAAGTATAGGTCCTCTTACGGAGCCTAGTGGTACACCAATTTAAATATACTTCCACTTCACATTTGTCTCCATTTTGCGACCGCAAACTCAATGGTCCTAGTTCACTAGTTATTCGTAATTCGTTCGAAAATTTTTAAAATATATCTCAAGGCTTGACTCCGTCTTTTCTTAGGGCAATTCAAGTTCACAAGGTCGTTGTTTCTAGTGCTGCAGTACGATTTATTTCATTTAAACGTCTTTTGTGGTCGTTTTGTGCAATACTGCCGCACAAACCTCATAATTTTAAGCCCTGTTTAGTAAGTTACAGCGGGCCTTACTAAAAACCATTTTTAACCTTCACACTAAATATTTTGTAGGTCACAAAGGGCAATTTTATGTGGAAACTGTTGCCTTTGTGAGTTCGGAAAATGTAGCCTCGACACTAAATATGATTTTAAGTACCTACCACCAAAAACTATTCCACTTTATCTGCTAGACAATAAACAACGGCTTTTTATAAAATTTCAAGTTTAAAGTCTTTAACCTGCGCTGTAATTGTCAGTTATATAAGTTTATTGCCACGTTCTTTTAGAAAGAAATGTTTACCCTGGGTTTTTTTAAACCACTCCACTAGATCGTCATCTGACTCATTTTAGTAATTGTTACTTCTCTTGGAAAGACCGACCGCCTTCCACTTTCGCCAAAACATTCGGCTCATTTATAAATGTAAGCTTTGCAAAGCAAACGCATCGCAGGAAAAGCTGCGCAAATCAAAGTTCTCTGCTTAGCATTGATGTCAATTCGTGAATTTGTGAACTCTCTGCTTAGCGCATCTTGCGCAATGTTGCATTTATGAATGAGCTTATTGTTTCTCGGCTGTCAGGGAGTGAACCTTGCACTTCGCTTCGCTGTCAATCGACCGCCTTTAACTTTCTTCAATTAGGCGTGTGCCCACTTTCACTAATTGCAATAGGGAGATTGACAATTGCAATGCATTTTGTTTGCAGTTGACGTCTTGCTTACTGTCAGTTTTCTAGGTTATCTTAAAAAATAAATGAATCTTCTACCTTTTCGTTTGCTAACTTATAAAATTTCTTTAAGATAACAATTTAACTGATGCATTTCTTTCCGCCGCAAATGTGGGATTGTGCCAGCTTAAGCAAGTGTCAAATGCATACCAAAATCCGAACGGAAAAACACGTTTAAACAGCGAATACTTTTCCTATTAAAGTAGCGACACATCATTTTAGTGTTGTCACACATTGACTTAAGCTGGATTACTCCCAATTAATTTTGTAGGTAGTTGTTGTCAAAATATGACGGTTCTAACTTAAATCTTCCTTGGGGTTATTGCAACTTTCTCTTTATTTCTGCAAAAGTCAGGAATAGATGTAAAATTTCTTGCATGGACATTTACTCAATAGATGGCGTTGCTTCGCAAGTGGAGAGAATGCTGTGCGTCAGAGTTGTGGCATCGGTGTGGACTCAATTTACAAATAAAATTAAAAACACATATTCCACTCACATGATACCAATTCTTTTTGAATTGTCATTTCAGACGTCAAAATAAATAGAAATCGACTCACTACATCTCACACTTGTAATGGAAATTATTTCAATATTTATATCCGACACGCTTTCCCTTTTTTAATAGCTTCACTTGGAGCGAAATCCATTCTCGTTCCATTTTAATATTCATTTCAACGAAATAAAATAAACCATCTTTCTCCACCCAAGTACCGATGGTATAATAAACTCCACCTGAACAACGAGTACCATCATCGATTCAAATCTGTAGAGCGCTTTAGATATAAAAAATAAATCTCCACCTCTCGTTAAAAGGGAATTATGTTGCTAATACGCGTTCCCATAGATAGGTACCACTCGAAGCGTTTTGATCTCACCAGTGGCATGCTATTTAACGGAAATACAATGCTCTTCCGTATCGTTATCCTTCTCAATGAACAAAACTTAGGGAACATTAAAACACTCTTCGATGGTCTTTATATGCACATTAAAGTATCAAAAGAAGAGATTTCAAGACTGTTTAGCATGGTTAGGCACGTTCTCGTGCACACGCTTATTGGTGGTAGACATATTGTCGGAATGTTGTTGGCGAAAGGGAGAAAGCACTGAATCGAATGCGGATGAGCATAGGAGGATAATGTGAAGGAAATATATTTATTCCTTATTTTGTAACACTCAAGCTTGACGCAAGCAATGGCATCGGCATGTTCCTATTTATAGGGAGGCCATGCGCTGCTTGTTGTGTCACATCACGTTGTCGATGTGTGGGAATCGTCCTGATGGTAGAGTGAAAGTTTTGTCCTCTTTTTTTAAGACTCGCATAGAGTAGGTAGGAAATGATGAAAGCTCCCATAGCCCTTGTGTCCTTATATCTAAAACTTGGTGAAGTTATCTATTCAAAGTTATTAATTAACTGTAGTCAACTCTCGCGGTCAATAAATCGCCCCATTTTTAATATTCGGAAGGCATTACAAGCCTGCTTAATTTTTGCTCAATATTGACTTGGATTTTGACAGAGGGGGCTACTCGAGTAGCGCCATTTTCTTACTGCCACTTGACAAACAAAATCTAACACAAAACATGACAGCAATTCTTAGTTTCGCCCAATAATGTGTTTAGTTAAACATTTAAGCAAAACAAAACATTAGAGGAGACACAGACCCAAAGTTGAGGTCACTCGTGACAAGTTTTTCACGCAGATTGTCGAGTGCGAGAAAAATGTGCACTCAAAGTTGATCTACAGCCAGTTGGACATTGCCCGTCCGCTTACGTCACAATTAATATCAAAACTGCACATAGGTAGCATGCAGGGAAAGTGTCGCCTTGCTCCGTATTATGTTGCGACACTTAAAGCTCTGTATCTACAAAGGCATTCCAAGTGGACTGGTTCTGGCTGATGCAATCTAAGGCACCCACTTTGGTATTTTCAGATTATTTTCGGCCGGTTTTTTCTTAACCAGACCATTCAACTGCAAATCTTTGCGCTATCCCATAACCTCAAAGGGCAACGCAAACTTTTGTCGGCCAAATTATAGTTTTCACCGCCGCTCACAAAGTTCCTACATATATCGCAACCTCTATACATCCTAGTGTGATGAAAACTACACCCATCACTGTCTAAAGGATGCCTGATGATAGATTTCCGCATCCACTGGCAATTTGCCACATCCATTGTTTACTTAGCCAAGTGAAAGCTACTTCAAACAGGAAAACGAACAGAAAAATGGTGGCAAGTGGCAGAGAAGTGTTCTTCTCCTTGTTCCACATACCTGATCCTGTCGTTTATGAAGCACTTTAGTATTATGGTGCGGATAGCCCAATCCTCCTTCTTCTGGTTGTCTTCTCTGCATTTCTTCATCATTCTCGTCAGCCATTGTTCCTCTGTTAACGCTATCGCAAGTCGCCAGCAATATAGTAGGGAATTAGCGCACACACACATATACAGGCGCCTGAAATCCCGGAAGGATAAAGGAGTTCCCTCTGCAAATAGGGAGAGAGTGCAAGAAATACAAAAAAAAAAGAAAACTCGTTTTCTTTGTTTCCATGGAAGTTTATCCGTTTTCTTTAGGCAGACAGACGAAGTCTCTTTTTGTCCCCCTCTTCCTCCCTAGTGAGACCACTCAAAGGAAATACATAGAAAGCAAATTACATTTAGTTCCGGTTGGATGGAAGTGCATCAGCAAGGAAGGCGATTTACAAATCATCATCAAAGTCAAAGCTACTGCATTGGAAATACACTGGCGCGTGCAAGTGAGCTTAAAGTTGTTTTCGGCAATATTTGCATACTTGTGGGTTTGGTGGTTAAGAGTGTGCTGCAGAAGGTACATATGCTTGTATAGTCTAGGTTAGGTTAAGAGGGGTTGTGAGGTCATCAGAATATATGCCAAAAATATGCTTCCATACTTTCTTTACAAAAAAAAAACACCATCCTGGGGTCAGATACTGTAAGGCGAAACGAGCAAACGTTTTCGTGGGCTCGAATGATTTGGCCTTTGTTTCGCCTTACAGAATGCCGACCCTGGTTTTTCAAAAACGACCTAGAGTGGCGCCACCTATCTGCAATTTCTCAACTCATTTGTTGTCTTTGATATTAAGTCGATTGTCTAAATACACCATTTTTGAGCTGTCGTTGGAGCAAACCTTTATAGCTAACCCCTACTATCTCATTTATGTACAAAAAAGTGAGTAGTTCAACTCGAATATCAGCCTATTTCACTGTCAAGTAAAAATACCTTTTTGTCGTTTCTATTGGCAGAGAAACTCTGATATTTTTCCATGCTTCCTATGTTCGGCAGCTGTTGCTGCTACTCGATGGGGATTGCTTCAAATCCGTCCGAATAACAGCCAAATATTCACACGATGGCCACCTCCAGAAAGGCGCCATCTAGCCGTCAAGTCAAGAACGATTTTTTTTTATCTGTTTGAAAGCATATCACCTATTTGGATGGTGTTTAATAATTCACTATACCTTACGTCCACTACCTGTTAACCACTATTACAAGGCGAAGCTCGACCTTTTTTGTAAACCACTTCGAAGGGTTGTAACTTGTAAGTTCTTGAAGATTGTATTGCTAAAGTTGGAGTTCTTAGTTTTATAATGAAAAATCCGATCCGCAGGCAGAACTTATTCACATTTTCACTGGCACAGTTACCTTTCCCGTTTGACTATAAACAAAATACTCAGCAGTATTTTTGTTTTATCGCATACACAACCCTTTTTTTCCGGAACACAAACCCTTGACTAACTTAACTGCTTGACTTCTTCTCACCACTGTACCTAATAAGCACAAAGCAGTGTGCATCCCTTTTGAAGGAGAATTTTTTTATTTATAGAACAGGCACTTTATCTCCGCTCTTCGCCCCGGCAAAGCTTCATCATCCAAGTCCTACCCCCATTACACAGTCACAGGCAACCTCTGTAACAGTTCGTTTCGTTGTTTGCCTTTCGGTGGACAGTTGATATGATGAACACAGTATCCGTTTCAAGATTTTAAATAAATCACCATTTAAATTCGATTGCCAATGTGTCCTCCTAATGAGTGTCAATTGTAATCAGGATTATAGCAAAACAATCGGTATAGGACTGATTTTCTGTCCTGGCGAATTTGATTCCAAAAACGGATTCACTTTTGTGTAGGAAGTCGACTTAAAGGATTACCGCTGTCTGGCATGTGGATGAAGGATTTTTTGGTTCAAGGGATCCTTGTGTAACTCCCTTTCAAAATCTTATCGACTATATCATGTCGTACGTGACACCATACTCCAGCGCCTCTAGTTATTATGTACATGTGAGGAAATACTTTTTTTTCGTTTCCATTTGTATTTTCCTCTTCCAAAACAGGTGGCACTGGCACTGGCAACGGACGCAGACGCATTCATGCATTTCAATATCTCCAGGCTGACAAATGCAATATTGGATGAGTAACACGAAGCGTTGCCGAACAAGCAGGCAATCACCTGTCTTGTAGAAGATGACTTCCTATTTCCGGTCGCATGATTTTCGTTCAATAGGTACCTATACCCGTCTTCGTTTGACAATTTCATAAACTATTCCCAAACAAGGGTGCAGCATTGTCATAGCGAGAGGGTGCGCGCACCAATACATACTCGCATATCTGTTCGAGAAAATATAATAAATAAACAGCACAGACCCGTTTACATGGGAAGGGAATGCGAAAGGAAACTCCTCAGATGGGTACCGCATGGGAGAGGAAATAAAATAGCAAACATCTGGAGAATGGGAATTAAATTGATTTTCGTTTCATGCAACGTGCGGGTTGGACACGGGAAACCCGAGCATTGTTTGCGAAGGGAGACGGGAATTTATTTTTATTTGTTAAATTGGGAATTATGGTCTGACCCAATAGGGTCCCTACTCCCTAGTGCTGTGGAAGTAAAGTCGTCGACCTTTGTCTTTATTTTTATATACTAAAAGCTATATCAGGTGCAGAAATATTTGACGAGCGTATTACTAATCTCTTCTGTAACCTTTCAGGGCTTCTGGCCATCGTCTTTGGTTTGGGACAAAACCAAGTTTTTCTTTTGGCGACTCACTCCTTTTGCAACTTTGATTAGTCTGTGGGCTTCCACTTGAATCCTTCAACGCACTTGGCCTAAATACCGTGTTTGACAATCTGCTTCGTTAGATTCTATCATTTACCATCGAGCGAGCTCCGTATCTGCAAGAAAAAGTACAGTAGACAGTATACAGACTTGTGGGATGCCACTCAAATTCCACTGCTTATATTTGACGCCTTTTTGGGTAGAATCTTTGAAAGCAGAAAAATTTTGTTCCAAATTTTAAGCTAGATATTCTCTGAATGCTGACAAATTTTGTAGGACATGTTCAAAGTCCTTTCGAAGGGACCTGTATATACATTTTTACTTACCATTGTGAGTTCGAAAAATTTTGCGTTCACATTAAAAACTATTTTTAGTATCGCTTTTTACAAATTGATTTGCTAAATAGAATCAAGTCAACTATACCTCCTCAAAGTGTCGAGAAATACTGCTTTTGACACGCCCCCTTTCGCAATACCGCCCACCTTATGGTAAATGCTCCCAAAAGGCAATGTACGTGTCAGTTTTCCAAATTTCAAAGCTAAAGCTGTGACAAATATCAAGATATAAAAATACTTTGTTATTTTAGACGTGCCACGCCCAGTTTTTTTATCCCGCCTTTATTTTGTAAAGTACTTTGTTCCGACAATCCACATCCAAGTTTCAAATTTTACAACATTAGCTACCAAAAGTGTCGAGTGTCCACAAATAGCGTTTTGAATATTTCTTCTTTTTTTTTTGCATGGTAGCTGCCACGCCCCTTTGACCGATTTCAAGCAAACTTCGCAAATTCTCTCTACCGAAGAGCACCTTCCAATTTGAGTTCAATCGGATTCGTAATCGTTTGTATAAGGCAGCGCCATTTTGCATTTGTAGTAACCGTCGTTCTAATATCCCAAATTTGACAGCCAGGACTTTATATAATTATAGGAAAGTTCCCTGTTTATAGATGACTAGTCGAATGTTGTATAGACAGAAGAGAAAGTCTGTCTTCTTAGACAGCGTCTAATAACTTTCCTCAACCTTAATCAAATAGAAAAAATTCGCCGGGAAATATTGAATATTTATGGGAACGTGCATAATTATGGCCAATTAAACGGATCGCGAGAGACAAATTGAGTTTCCGTATCAACTAAGTCTGATTTTCTTCAGTTGGTATAACAAGTTTGGCAACAACGAGTTTAGAAAAGACCGTCCTGCGGGATCAAGAAAATAATACAATCAGCAACGAAATTTCTGATTTTATAGGAACGCTCTTTATTTATAGTAAATCAGTTGGATCGGTTGTAGATAGTTTGGCAGTTTGAATTTCTACGTTGATATTTTTGAAACTTGATGAAGAAACAGATATTTGGCAAGAGACGGTCAATATTTATAGGAACGCGCCTATTATGGGTCAATGAGGAGTACTGACTTCTTTGAACAGAGTTGTCCATGCTTCGGTGGTTTGGTCAAGTTAAACGCATCAAATAGTGATGATACGAGTATGTTGATGATAATTTAAGGCGATGAAGATGAAGATGCAATGGAGTCATAGCGATAAAGCAATACTCGAATGGAAAGAGTTTTGTGTTCGAATCGCCACATCCTTGAACGAGAGTCCTACGTTTCGTCGAGTTTTCATATAAAACAAAACCTTCGGCCCATATTGTGTTACGTCAAAGTATTTACCTTTGAAAGTTAAGCATTTCAGTAATTGTTTCCTGTTCATCGTTTGATTGCATATTTTAATGGAAGGACGGAAAAAAAACACACCCCACTTCTGATCACGGAATCGGATTTCAATTTAATTTCCGTAATCCTGCTCATTCAGCCCGAATAAAAGGTCAATAAAACCGCTCACCCACCAAAGGTCAACAAATCATCCTCTCACCGACTTCTCTCCATTTCATCGGCGACGTCCAACTTTGCTTGTACACATCCAATCCCGGTCGACCTAATTGAATGGCTGCCTTCATCCATCATCTTTGATATCATCAGACCTCATAGCGTATGAATCTGATTATTGTACCCCAATCCATCAATATGAACTATTAGGCATTCCCAACGTTCCCTCCGAAATGTTTGGAATTTCGCTTTCTCAACTCCTCCATCTGGCATCGTGCAACTTGTGCTGTGCAGATGCTGAACGCTGTCGCTACTGGTGTCTTTCATCCTTTCATGTGAGACGCGGCGCGCTTTATAGCTCTTGGGCGTCTTCCAGTCGCAGTCGGGCGTGTTTTGCTCTGCTCCTCCGTTATGAGTGTAATGATCTGTGCTCGTTGTACATTATAGTTCTCGGATAGTTCCCTCGTAAATGGTAGATGGTATCGCTTTTCCGGTGAATAACAACATTTGGAGGAGTCGCTGCTCCAAATTTGTTTTGTTCGTTGTGTGCGTGTTGTGACCGAGAAGGGCGGTTTATTAGATAAGTCTGTCCATTTCCGAATGAAGTTCTTTACTTTTTGTTACCGCATCGCTATTTGAAGAACTATCCATTGTTTGTGTTATTATGGGAAAGGAATTTGCACTTGGTCATGCTGAGTGCTCATTAATTAAGGAGACAAAGCCAATTGTCGTCAGATGACGCGTTGTTTCAAAGAGCCACAGCGACTACTGGAAACTAAAAATATACACTTGGGTATGGCGTATGCCCTATTGTGGTGTGGTGGCCTATAAATAGTTTCTTCTGTGTGTTCGTTTGTTCATGATTCATTTGCTGTGATGGTGATGAGGCAGAACGGTTGATTTTTTTTTTGCGACTAAAGGAATTCAATGAAATATTTTATGAGATGAACGGACTGTGGAGCGTTATTTATGTGTTAGGGGGCATCTGTTGGAATTTTTATGCAATTAGTATTCTTTCGCAAAGACGAGCTCGTTCACGGATGAGGCGATTTTATTGTGTCGCGGATATACCACGATTCAGAGAGAAGGACTTTGAACATATTTGTTAGATGATTTCCTGAATAATCGAATCGAAAAACCGCATTGGTCTGATGACATTTTTGCTCTACTTTTCCTGAAATTGCGTTCGAGCCTTTTTGTCGCATTTATGACAAGACCTGGGTCGGAATTCTGAAAGGCGAAACGTTCAAACGTTTTCGTGTGCACGAATGATTTACTTCATCAACTTAGAGCAAGTCTTTCGTGCGCACGCCTTACAGAATCTGACCCCTGGTAAGCAGCCATCACTTACACTCACTCAGTAAATATAATTAAAAAAAAATAAAAAATAGAACATCTCAATCACAAAGCGTAATAAAGGGTTTTCCAATGAGAGGTGTTATTGTGAATGACCCGCTTTGACCCGCTGTCACTTTTGAAGCTTTTATTCTTCAACATTTGACAAGTAGAAACTCCGCCATTACTAAAAATGGAACGATACACGCTTCAACAACGCATTGAAATTATTAAAATTCACTACAAAAATGGTGAAAATCTTGCAGTCACAGTTCTCAAAACTGAAGCATTCTTAGGTCGTCGTGAAGCACCTTGTCGGACCGCAATACAGAAATTGGTGGAAAAATTCGAGCTGTTGGGACAAATTAGTGATGTGAAGAATAAAACCGGTAACGTCGCTCAAGAACAACTGAGAATATTGCTGCTGTAGCCCAAAGTGTTGAAGAAAACCCAGGTTTGCCCATTCCTCGTCGTTCTTTGGAATTGATCATTCCACAAACCATTTTTATGGTCGGAGTTGGATGGTATTGATCTGGACAACGTTTACTTTCAACAAGACGCTACGTGCCACACAAGCAACGAAACCATTGATCTTTTACGGGAAAAGTTTCCGGACCGTGTTATCTCTCGAAGAGGTGATCACAATTGGCCACCGAGATCTTGTGATTTAACACCTTGCGACTTCTTCCTTTGGGGCCACGTGAAAGATAAGGTCTACGCCAACAGCCCAGCGTCGATTCAAGACCTCAAAGATAAAATTCGTGAGGCTATCGAGGACAGCCACTTTGCGATTTGGTTATGGAAAATTTCACGAAAAGGATATGGTCCTGTATGCCTGCTCGTGGTGGCCATTTGCCTGATGTTGTTTTTCATTATTAACGGCATACCTTCCTCTTTATTATGAGATAAACATCCGAGCATTTATCTCAAAAAATTAAATTTTTCTTTGAATACCAAAATAACACCTCTTATTGGAACACCCTTTAGATAGCTAAATGCATCGGAAACTCTATGGTTCCAATCATGCTTGCCACAAGAGCTTTAAAGGTCGAAAAGAAAGGAAGAGCAGAACTCCTTCTATGTGAATGCGTGGCTTCTCTTCGCTTTTTTCCTCATAGAGACTCTGGTTTCCGAAGAACTGCATAACAACTCCACTGAAAAAAAATCCTTTCATCAAACTCTTCAGTGGAAAGTCTCCACTTTCTTGAAAACTGGCTTTTTGACACGAATGGTCTTTTAGGTCACAGTGACCTCCCACAATTATTGGATCAGATTTTTTGAATTAGTGAACTTGATGAAACAGTGAGGACGACAAAATAGTGTTGCGGTAGGTAATTAAATGTGGCGGTTTTGAAGAGCCCTTATGATATTTTGTTATCACAATTCATTTTAACTGCGGTTCTGGAAGTTTCTTGAAATGGAAAGTGTAATTTAAAAAGGTTATTTCTTGTTTGATACCATTGCTCAAAAAAATCTCAAATTATTCGAAAGAGGGGCTTTCCAAGAGCTCAATGTCTGATTGAGTTTATTTTTCGGTTGCATCATTACAACTGTTAGCTGGGTGTGCTGTGTAACTCCATCACGGTGACCATGACCAGCTTTTAAAATTCCAAACAATGAACAATAAAAAAAAGAATTCAACACATTTTTCAATTATTCAAATAGGTAGTACTTTATAAAAAAACTTAAATATAACGAATCTTTTAGTACTAGATTACTTGCTTTCTCTTTCAGGAAGTTAGGGCACGTTAGCATCATCATTTCGGTCATTGCATCTTGGTTTTCTTAATTTTTATAATTAATTGCGAATTTAAGAAACAACTTCTAAAATTCAGATGTTTTTGTATGCAAAATAAATTATAATTAACATCGTCTTCAAATACATTATTTTTTAAAATGAACGGATGGTCACCCTACCTAGGGGCTAGATCTGCAGTGATCGTCTTTATTATGATGGTATCTTTCTCCTTCTTTATTTAGAAGGTAGATTGTATTTTTCCATGCTGTAATTTGGCCATAAGCTTCGGAATAGGCCACAGTTCGTCATCCTCCTGCATCTGAAATTGACCCTCACGAGAAACGTGTACTGAGGGGATTTTTGCCTTGACTGTCCGAGCGAAGTACGAGTATTTACTGATTCCACAGGTGAGCAGTGGATGGCTGAGCCTTGTTTAACTCATACTGATTAGCATGTCCTTGTCCATAAACATTAATATGGCTATTCCGTGTTGAAATGATCAAGAGAGGCCAGCTCATTTTAGCATTTAGACACTAATTTTGGATTTCGGTTGACCCAGGCGGTTGCCTTGATGGCAGCTTGGCTTTCAAAGCCTAGGCTTTAGATTTTAAGAGTCTGTAAGACCTCTAAAGCTGCACCTGCTCCTTCTTCTATTTTCGAAGCGTCTGTGCAGATAGTTATCATTAAATGCTTAGATCTATTGCCCCTTTTGGGAGGGGTCTGTTTTGAATTTGAGACCTTTTTAGTTTTTTTTGTTGCTTTGCAAAGTCCTAGTTTTAGACAGTCATTTCAAAAATCCAATGCCAAATTTGGATGTATCATAACCTTGACCTTGATCTTGATACTGCTATGTACATTTTCCGACTTTTAGGTTTGTGTTTAAAAAATTGTCCTCATCTTAAAGTAAAATGTCATTCGAAGGTCTTGTCTCCCCTTGAGAGGGGGTCAATTGAAAAACAAAAAAATCGTGAAACGCTTACCTGATAAGTACCTACATATTTGCCTATTTTTGTTCTATAAATGTTGTTAGAAGGGCTTGTTACCCATCAAAGGGGCGGGGGGGTTTTGTTAATTAAAAAAGTCTTAAAACAGAATCCGTGCCATTGGGTAGGCTTTAAGTTAAGTCAAATTTTCTCTTCTGCATGTGTGGGGAATGACCTTGATAACTTAGAGTCTGTGGCGGAATATCAATAGTTGTGTAGGGTTCACTTTACCATCCTACACACGTGACCCTTTTAATGGTTACGCGACATTGAAAGCGAATGAATGAATGAAATTAAATAGACGCCTACTATTTGTTTAGCAAAGTTCCAATCGCCGCAAATTTTGATTTCATAGGGCACTGTTCCTTCTTTATGTTGAGTAATATAAGTTCTACTAAAAAGACCCCCGCCTAGAAGGGGCTTTCGTCTAAGCGGTTATTAAACTTCGATGCGCGTGTCAAATTTTCACGTTTTGTAGTAGTTTCTGTTTAATAAGTTTTATTTGAAACTCTTGTTCGCCCTTGCGGGAGGGGTCAATTTCAAAAAATCTTGAAGCCTATTTATTTGGAGAATGACACTAGTGACCTCCCAATTTCGTTTCCATAAGGACGCTAGTTCGTTTGTGATTTAAAGCTAAATATAGATATGCAAGCAATATGACCCCTCTGAATGGGGTTTCTTTTAAAATGTTTATAAGTGGTTACGGTTACAGTCATGAATTTCAAGGCTCAGCCAATTTACGTCAAAGGTAGTGGGTATAAGATATGGGTACACGAAATCTCACGACTTTAGGGTGCAGATGCCATGAATCTTTTTGAAATGGACAGATTCAAAAGTTCTGGGTGCCCAATTCCCTAGAGTTAATATTTGCTCAGTTTAAGCCATCAGATCTTTCTCCGTAAATGACGAAATTCCGGGGGCACAACTACCTCCAAGTAGAAGTGATTCTGTCCCGTTGTCTCTCCATAAACCTTTTCAGTTCGCCCTCAAGCTGTCTTGGACTTACAAACTCAAGCTTTAGACTTTATCAAATAAGAAATTTAAGCCGTATCAATAACAAATTTTAGTCTCGACTTGAATTGCAAATTTTCTATGGAAAATATAGCCACTCTATATGAACTTCTAAAATTTAGAGCTCAAAATTCTCCCACCTTGCAAAATATCCTAACTAACCTATTCTCCTTTTTTTCTTTCCAGGTATGTATTGACACTTTCCATCAATATATCTTATTATATTCGGCCTTCCTAAGTGAGTGCGCAAAATTTCCCATTATTCGTACATTCTCCATCCAACTGTATCCACATACTTAAGATAATGAAAATGTCCGCCATGAAAGCCGGTGAAATGCCGCAAAAGTAATAAACTTAATGAATAAAGCCGACACGTCAAGGACATCTTTTGGTTCGTGTGTGCCCGCGGGACGTTCCAAACCAATTTTGATATTCTCTTCGTTTTTGACAAATCCTTTCAGCACACACACACACTGCCGTACACACAATCTCCCCCGAGAGACGGAGAGAGAAACCAATGAATGCATTAATTCGATATCGTGTTCCACTTCTCAGTTTCGGTACAGAAATACCAGTCCCAGTCGCAGTCAAATCCTTTGAGGGTACTCCTCTCACCCCATTGTGTTGTGGTGACACAAAAACCTGAAAAATTCCAGAAGCGGATTATGCAAATGCGAATGAATGAAAACGATATTGTTCAGTGGTCCTTTGTCCTAAACTCTATATGGAATTGCATGCAACCCCGATGACACACGGTCGTTGACTTGGAAAACAAAAACGGACGACTTAGCTCCACCTATAGTCAGTTGGGAAACTGTATATCCTTGGCAGGGGTTTGCCTCTTTTTGAGAATTTAACAAGAGGTTAAGTGCAGCTACACACACTCGAAAGACAATGGTTGGGTTCACAGCTCGACATTGATTTCGGGCTGACCGAAAGGACGTATTGAAATTTGCATAGACGGACCCTTTTGTTACGAGTTCGTAAAGGCGGAAATGGTTGAGCACTTGTGTGCTCTAATCAGTTGTGGCGCTGACGGCACGTAATGCCTTTAAGCACTCCCATGTGGCGATTCATTAGAGAATTGAGTGTGTCTGACAGGCATGGCCATGTACTCGTAATTTGGTTGATTAAGGTGCAGACAGAACGGACACGTCAATGATATCTCGGCAGGGACTTCCTTTCCGTGTTTGGGGAGGGATATTGTTTTATCGTTTTAACTGGGCTTTGCCAATTTGTATACATTGACATGGGTACAGGCGACAGATTTGGGAAAGGATTTGTTTTCCTTTTTACTGCTGTCTGCGTTCGGTGGTGGATAATGAGATCCAATTAGGTAGGATATCCATAGTACTTGAATTTTTTTTTTGAAATGGGTATTGTCATGCTAATGAAGAGGTGTCTTGTTGAGGCCGCAATTTGTCGAGTGGTCTTTAGTGCAGGTCTTTCAAGTCCTTATTAGGGATGATTTTTTGTATGTGGTTAGTTGTTGGGTTTATAAAATTTAAATGTTGTCAATGAGTCCTGCGGACGACGTGTGTGTTAGTTGGGCATGATTTTACTGGTGTCCCCTTTATAGCAGCTCTCATTATTACCTTTTTATTATACTAGCATCCACCTCGACAAAAATATGGTAAACTAAAATGGTTGACGTACCAATCGACCTGATGTTTTGTTGTTCCCGTTTTCTCGGATCTGAGCTTAGATGAGTTTAAAACCCGACTCCATATTCTGAATCACATTCATACTTGTCAAATCGATTGTTTCTAGTGACCAACTTGAGTTTTCCTATCACAAACTACTACTCCATGCCAAGCATTAAGTTGTGTCAGGGTTGCCAGTTTGCGCCTTTTTAGTCAACGACTAGAATTTTTTTAGGGGGAAATCTGTCTTTTTTCTAGGTCTTTATTTATTTGTATTTCTTAAAAATATGCTTTTTGGGAACCTTTAAATGTGTTTGTGCAAACAAATTTATTTATAGGCGCTTTTCGAACATAAGAAACCCTGGGTCGCTTAAGTTAAAGAATTAGGAGGCGTATATAGGTTCGTCGTTCTGTTCTGTCCACTAGTGAATGACTCAAAATTGAACATGACAATCGATGATGAAATAAATTTGTGTGTTATTTAAAAATGCTGTAAAATAATTGATCGATTCTAAGCTATAATTGGTAAAAATTATTTGTTCTAATATATATTTTTGTTAACAAAACAAGTCTTTGAAAAATCAAAAGAATGCCAGTTTAACTAGGAAAGTGTTAGGTATAATGGCGTCTTTTAAGAAAAAAATAACCAAATCTGTGAGTTTTTCACATCTATCGGGAGAAATATTTTTTTTGTCTGGAAATGCTGAGTTAACAACTTAAAAGCTCAGCTGATTTGACTTAAAATTAACATAAATAAATTGAAAAGCATACCTTCAGCTTCAAATCAATCGTCTTGCCTACACATCAAAACTTTAGAAAGATGTTTCTTATGTCTGCCAGTAGGCAACAAACTTCGTTTGTGCAACAAATTAAACATAAACAGCAGGTGTACGAACCATTGATCTATCATGTAACACAACCCGGTGGTTGGTTGAGTGTTTTCTCCATCGATCCCAAAGCAATCATGCTTCTTCTTGTTGTAACAGAAAGTCGCAAAACGAAAGCATATTTCTTATTTGTGCCAAGCTGACATTTTACCATGTTTATCATGTACACAAACCACATGTTTTCTTATTTAGTTGCCCCAGTCTATCGGTGGTCAACATATTTACTTTGTCCATCACCACGCATTTCTGTTCTATGAATTTTCATAATTCCTCAAGTGAACAATGAAATTGGTTTGTTTACCTACAAATATAACAACAGGCACACAAACCCTTTCAAACTTATAACGCTCAAAGATTTTAAAAGAAAACAACTTTTGTTGTCGAAACTTCGCTTTTTACCAGGAGTACAGAACCGTATTAGCCGCCATGTAACGCTCGTCTACGTTGCCGAAAGTACTACAAAAGTAGTCAGGGTTATCGCGAATAAATTCCGATGGAAATATTTTTCATGTCAGCAATGTAAATCAGATTGCCGAATAGAAAACATTCCCAGGGAAATTTTATTCCCGATAGGGGTGAGCATTGTACTTCTTTTTCGTCTGCCGTACTGCCGAACGCCCCAAAGACGTATTGTACTCCTATTTTTACCGACTTGTCACTTGTCTCTACATTTCTCTTTAGGTAGTAAGTTGCAGAACATATTTTAGGTTAGGTGCCACGGATCCGTTTGGTCCAATTTATGGCTGACTATTTTCCGAGCCGTTTCTCTCGAATTTGGCCACCAAACGTTGGACAGCCGACTTTTAAGGGCCACCACGTCTGCCATAAAATGGATGCAAGACGGGCAAAGTTTGCACATTTTACCATTTAGGATTTGGACGTTCTGCTCAATTCTATAACTTGTCTTCGTGTTTTGGCATTAGCGACTAAATAATAAACACTAAATTAGACAGATACCCCAAAACAACATGGCCGCCACAGGCTGTCAACATCAACCCATCCAATTGAAAAATCTGCTGCAAATAAAAATAATTTCTTACCCCCGTGTTAATAAACAAATGTGCACAAGTTAGTTAGCTAGTAGACATCACATACACCCAAAAAAAATATCGTTATATGCACGAAATAGTTGTTACATTTTACGAAACCGTTTGTACTTTTCACTTTCATGTACAAATTACATGTGGCTGTTTGTACAATGTACGAACGAACAAAAGTATATATCAATATATTATTCAACAAAGATATTTGTACTATGTACCGATAAATATTTGTAACTATTACGAATGCATTCGTAAAATGTACAAATTCGTTCGTAAATTTTGTACGAATACATTTATTTATTGGACAAATATATTTGTACTTCTACGAATAAATGTATTTTTATATTTAACAAAGGCATTGTAAAAAAACAAATGCAATTGTAAAACATTTCATTCGAACAATACATGGAACTGGTACAAAGGTGTTCGTATGCTGGAAAGAAAAAAAATGATTTAGTGGCATGCAATAATTGTTTTGTACACATTACGAATTTTTTTGGATATTTGCTTTTTATATTCTACAATATGGCTAAAAGTAAAAGAGATTTTATAGAACGTAAGAATTATGTCGTACAAAATACGAATTTATTCGTGAATGGAAAATTTTGGTATAATATTATAATAAATAACTTGTTTGTTCGTACGATGTTTGTAAACAGTTCCGTCAGGCATACGTCGGCTGAAAGTAAAAATGATTTTGTAGAATGTAATAATCTAATAATAAGTTATACGAACGAACATTTTGTGCATGAGAAGTTTATGTAAAATGTAGGTACAGTTTTTTTTTTAACAAATTTGTTCGTTTGTTTATTATTATGGAAATGCTACAGTTTTGTTCGGGCTGTTTGCAGTCAATCTGTTATATGGATGCGCTGTAAATAAATTCATGCTATAAGCCTTCGTACCTCATCAGTCAGATAACTGACCTCGGCTTACCGGCAACCATTGAGGTATAATGTTATTCAGCAGGGGAACTATGCCATTAGCGTGAAACATTTTTAGTCCTTTGGAGCCGGCGCCAATTTATGAGTACCGAATCACCGAAATGAATTACAGCAAGCTGAATAAATTTCCCGCAAACACAAATATGAAGTAACTATCTACAACCCAAGCAAAATGTTTTGCAATACTCCAAACCAATAACCACGCATTTTTTCCCTAAATTTTTTTTAATACTAATGTCGTTTGTAAATAAAAACACAGTTTTCCTCATACAAAAGATTAAAAAAAATTCTATATCACTTCGCACACACAATAGTAACTAATAAATGAAATCGCTTACCTGCGGAATCGACTTACAATTCCATTTGGCGGCTGAATATTTGTTTTTTATTTTTTAATTCCTGACACTAGTTGTGGAAACGTCTTTCCTCTCTGAAATATTTGGTCGAACTGAAGCAGAACAATCTAGTAGCTGCACGCTTGATTGAAGTTTTCAAAGAATGTTCATGAACATATTTCGACAATATTTTGTGAATCACAAACACGTTTGTATTATGCAGTAAAAATTTGTACATTCTACGAATACTTCGTTTATTTTTCAGCCGCCATTTTGTTTACGAATGACAATCGTACTATATAGCAATCATTTGTACATATTACGAATAATTTATTTTTTATTAATTCGGCTGCCATTTTGTATACGAATGACATTCGTAGTATGTAAAAAGCATTTGTACATTCTACGAATTGCTAAGGTTTCGTATTTTTACGAATATTTCACTTCTGTTCTCAAACTTTCCATCCTACCAATTAACAAAAGTACGAACGGCGTTCGTAAAATGTACAAATGATTCGTAAATTGTACATATTACGATATCTTTTACACAGCGTTTATTAATAAGGGGGTTCATTATTGTTTTGTACTCTCCGGTACTTTCCAAAAAAACTTGTTATATACTCCTCAACGTTACAAAATAATAAATTCCTGCCAAGCCCACAGTATGCAGAAAATAAGTTCTCGATTGTCACAGACCTTTGGCAGCACAAGTTCTTTTTGACTCAGTAAACAATGGACCGCGTGGCTCGCTTTTTTCATGAGTTAACCATGTAATGTTGCCAAATACAAATTTCTTGCACTTCCCAACGGATTTGTGACTGAGTCTGGTCAAAGCCTCTTTCACCGCTATAAGTCTTTATTTTTTTCTATTTATGTCAAAAAAATTCCAGCTAACACAAAAACTCCTTCTAAATACCAATTTGTCCCATAAAAAACTCTACACACCCTGTGTGCGGTCAGAACGCCCAGAATGCCATAAATCGCTTTCCAAATCCAAACCCCACATCTGCCACCGAAATTCGAACACAAAAACTTCCACTTATTGAAAGAAGCACGCTTATGCTCCATTCAACTGTATAAATCAACAATGCACCCGACAATAAGATCGGTTTTCTTCCCCCATTCTTTTGTTATAGAAACTTCTTATATTCCCCTGCCTAATTTACCCCAAAACCCATAAAAGGGTAATAAAACATTTCCAAAAGAAACTCGAAACGAACTCACGAGAATTCTTTATTTATAACCGGCAGCCTCTAGGCAAATGATTACAAGCGCTGGAAACTAAATCGAACGCGTTAACTCGTCACGCGACTGACAGGGACAGCTAGCAAAAATGTCAAACGTCTTATTTATTTTTTAAGTAATCAAAATCACATTTAGCAGTACTCACAATTCGGCGCTGTCAAATTTGATTCGAGCCTCGGCTTCCATTTCCTCATTACCATCGCTGCATGTCAAATGTGATGAAATGTCAAAGAGACAATTGCTGATAAGCGTATTCCGTATTGGCTTGCTGATAAACGGTCTCCTTTACCCACTTAAAATGTGTTCAACAGATGTTTTCGTCGACACCCATTTATCACCATAAAATTGTCAAACCGAACCGAATCGGTATTCAGTGTTCGGCGGGCGGTCGGCGGTGGCACGAACCACATCTTTGAATTCGGTGTGTGCGATCTGTCGACAAATTACGTTGGCAGCCAGAAACACTCATCAAGTCACAAGATGAAAGGCGCGATGCATCGATTACAAGAAGAAAAATATAATATCCATAAAAATAGACACTAACATCCAGAAGAGGGTTCGTGCAGTCTTTAGTGAGCCATTTATCTTTTGTTTGGGTGCAGCTAGCTGGGGAGAAACTTTTTAAAGCGCACTCACTAATGACATCGAAATGTGGGCGGCATTTTGGCCAAGACTAAGAGGGCGGCATACAATTTTGCACCAGCAAAGTTTGTCGTGTCTGGATGTTAAAAGCGAAAGTTGCATTTTGTTTCATATTGTGTATAATTTTTTGCAATCGGCTGACAGTAGTGACAGTTGGGCTTGGTCTGTCACGAAGATGGGTGGATAAACCTACACTAATCGCCAGAGACCGTGTCATGACAGAATGTGATAGAAACTGTACTGTAGGCTGTGGAATGGAGTGGCGCTGCAGAGTTTCACTTGTTGCCTGTGTTGCATGTGCATATGGTGACAAGTGAAAAGAGACACTGCTTCGATTAAGCGCTGGAATGTGCTGAACGTGCAAAAATGTTGGCTACTGCTGCATTGGAGTGGAGTGGATGATAAATTTAGATTGATGATTTGCGGTTGACCAAGTTTGGCTGTAGCATGATGAAATCGTGAAGTGTGGTGTGGGTGTGAAGTGAATTGTTAGGGCAGACCGACAGAAGACTGGATCTATTGGACTGGAAGATTGTTTAATGAATAGTGGAAGTTTGTCCATCCTAAAAATAGTAACGACTCGTTGTAAAATTGTGTAAAAGTCCGATGCATTTTGGAAAGCACTTATTTTTCTGCTTATGTGCATCAACCGTCGGTAGGTAGGTACATAATAAATGGCGGCTTAGTATTATTTACGGCTAAAAATACAATCTCTGGCCTGGCCTCTCAATAAAGTCTTATCACTCCATAGACTTTCAGTGGTTCTGTTTTTAGCCGCTCGGGGATCTTCGCTGATTCAGCTATCTAGTTGCGGTCCATTTCCCTTCTAAACCACTTTTGTCTTAAGATTTTGAAGGTTATATTGAAAAATTCATTCAATTCCTTAAATCATACCGAAATCTGCTGTGAAAACAGTATCGGCAACAGAATACAGCCTTGTGGAACCCCATGTCGAATGACCGTTTTTTTCGCATTTGCAAACGAAACATTAGTCTTTGGGTAAAGTACATTGCTCAAAGAGGATCTGCTGGGTTTAAATTTGACACATGGCTTTCTCCCAAGGAAACCCAGATATCTGACTACAAATAAAAAAATAAATAGCTGACGCAACAGGTCCGTAGGGACCCTAGGCCTGACTAAAAATCCCTCCATAAAAAAGGTTCTGTCATTCAAAACAGGGTTGATTCTTTCAAAACGGGGTTGGTTCTTTCAATCAAGGATCACAGAGAGTACTTGCAGCTTAGATATGCGATGTAACGTTGATATTGGGCTGGAGAGGTGTCGCGTTGGCATTGACGTCACACCAAAAGACAAGAAACTCAACCACTTTAATTCTAAAATGCAATTTTATTTTTAGTTTAAGGTTTTACAACGACGTCCACTCGACCGAATCGAAGATTCCGGAAATTCTTCGGCTTTACAAAACTCGAGTTGTTTGGGGTTTTCCATCTACGAACGTGTACGTAAAACGTACTAAAAGTGCTAGATTTTTATCCGGTGCTTTTGTTGATAGATGGCGTTAACATGCGACATATAATCGAGCTGTTGTTCGTTGCGTCATACCGGTTTTAGATTGATTTCTATTTCGATGGTAGGTTGTGGTCGAAATATTAGACCCATCACCCCCTTAAGCAGGAAGAATCTCTGCTGCTTAAGGTATGTGGCAGATAATCGAGAATTCATCTGTCGGTTAAAAATCGACATCTATTTCGATAACGAGCGCTACATTTCAGATTCTGGGGGACGAAAGTAAAGTTTTCATAGCTAAAATTGTGCAAAGTGTAGTCTGTCCCATATCCGATCTGTACCATCGGTTTAGAAGCGACTACTATTTATTTTTGTAACGTTACTTGGCCCATCTATGACCAAATCGCTTAAATTTGAAACACATTCTCTTTGTAAACTATTTTGGCTGGCAACTTATGGCGATTTACTTCCAGAATCAGGGAGACCATTTGATTGTGAAGTCATTGATTGCATTGTGTCGGATCGGGATCAATTTCTATTTTGGTAACAAGCGTTGCATGGCCCACATTTAAAAAAAAGCCTCGCCGGTGTCAAAATCGCGTGCAGTGTCACCCTACTTGTAAACAAATTCATGTCGGGATTTGAGTATAACGCTCCCTCACAGATATTCTCTTTAAAAGCGTTGTCCCGAAAATGTTTTCCCTAAATCGTACCACCAGCCAACTCAAATATCAAATTGTTGACAACGAAAAATGTCCACATTCCCATTCGGGCCGGTAGTTCAATAGTTCTCTGAATCATTCAACCTTCTGCCGTTCATTGGCTTCGATGGCACATTAGAAAATGTACACAATGCACACTCGGCCAAATATAATTGTCTTACTTTCAAAATAAACTAGAATTCACCTTAATTAATAGCCAGTGGTATTCGATTACACGTTCAAAGTAATTTTCGTCTACCCCTACCCCCATTGGCGCTGGCAAACGACCAAATTCGAGTTCACAATTAGCCGGAGAGAGAGAGAGAAAAACTGATTCGCAACGAAGTTCTGCGGATGCTTCAATTGAAACCACTGCAGTTATTTTCCCTGCTCTGTTGTTGTTCTTATTTTTAATCTGCAATTTATATTCGGGCTGGCATTCTTTAGTGGTCTAGATTTACGGATTTTTTATTCCGAGCTGGTATGTGTCAATGTAGTGTAACCTCATTTTTGTTTTTTTCTCTGTTAAGGGTAAATGCCGCCGTCGATCGAGGAGTGATTGACTTCTGTCCCTATGTACCACCCATGGTTACGATTGAAATTTTTCATTCATTTTGAGCACCATGCTCTTGTCTGTTCGCACCTATGATTGAAAATTGATTTTCCCCTTCACTGGAGTTGAGTTTTTTTTCGATTTTCTTTGTGTTGTCATTTTTTGTTTATCGAGTGTAAATCGATTAAGGTTCCATCAGGAGGATTCAGCTTCTCATTCATGCAGTTTGTCGTGGAAATCGAACGACAGCAACATTGATTGTGATGATGTTGAAGATTGTGATGGCGATGATTTGAAAAGCTCTTTCAAAATCAGTTCTCTATTCTGAACAGGAAGGAGAGAAAGGCCATCTTTTTGAAATGACACTTTGTTTGGCGAAAATTGCCCATCTGGGTGGTTGTTCTTTCCCATGAAAAGCCTATCGAGAAAACATTGTCAAATCGCTTCAGTTGTCAATGGAAAATGGAGGTGGCACGACATATTTTGAGAAGCACCTTCCAAGGGAGTTTGGTAGACTTTGACGTTGAATTAAGGAGATGTCAAGCTGAATTCAAACTCAGGCAACTTTTCGATATCGATTTTTGTTATCGTCAACGGTGGGGGGTTGCATTTTAGGATATTTGTCGCTAACTTAATTTTTAAAGCGGTGTCAATACCCCTTACAGAGTTTTGGGACCTTCAAACACAAGATTTCTTTTGAGAGGTAAAAGGCTTTGCCAAAGTTTTTTTTTACCAAATATGGTAATATACAAGGTGGGCCAGAAGAAGTCATCCGATGTTGTTTGGTTCTCAATTTTTTTTCTAAATGAAAAACTTCGATTCTATTTTTTGATTATGTTTATTTGAACCTTTAGAATTTTATTGGTCGAGAAGATGATATCGGCCAAATGGGCGCCGTCACAATTGATTGCCATACGGGATCGTTTTATGGCATTTTTCATCGGGCGACGAATTCTCGCACTCGTGTCGAATGTTGTCCTTGAGGGCTTCTATTGTCTCGGGCTTGTTCACGTTAACATGGGACTTCAAAAATCCCACAAAAAAAGTCTGGAACGGTTAAATCGGGCGATCTTGCGGGCCAGTGCAAATCGCCAAAACGAGAGATGGGGCGACCCGGGGACGCCGCCTTCAGAATATCGGTTGTGGCTCGCGCAGTGTGTGCCGTAGCTCCGTCCTGTTGGAACCAAATGACCTCCAGTCCTAATTCGCCAATTGCGGCAGAAGAAACTCGGTTAACATGGCTCTATAGCGCGCACCGTCCACTGTTGTCATTTGACCATCGGCGTTGTCGAAATGAAAATGGCCCGATGACTCCTCCAGCGTGAACAGCGCACCATGCAGTTACTTTGACTGGGTGTAATGGCTCCTCGTGCATTATTCGTGGATTTTCGGTGCCCCAGAAGCGATAGTTTTGCTTGTTCACGTACCCGCTGAGGTGGCAATGAGCCTCATCGCTCATTATGATTTTGGCCGAAAAATCGTCCACTTCGTCCTCGAGATTGAGGATGGCTTGGGCGTAGGTTACATGCGTTTGGCGGTCGACAGGCAGCAGCTGATGCACGGACTGGACTTTGTACAGGAACATGCGCAAGTCTTTGACCAAAATTCGCCTTAGGGACGACCGGCTAATGGCTAATTGCGAGGCACGGCGTCTGGTCGATGTTTCCGGCGACAGCTCGACATCCTCGTCAACAGCGGCAATATTCTCGGCACAACGGGCGCTCCGGGGCCAGCCACTATTGGCAACGTCTCGTGTGGTCCCATACTTTTCAAGGTTGGTGGCCAAACGGCGCAGTGTTTGCGCATTCGGTGTCGGACGGCCGTGGAATCGGCGACGGAATTCGCGCTGCGCCAACACTACAGACGAATTGTTACGCAAAAGAATAGACACGATTATTTCGCGTTCTTGGCGAGTGTATCGCTCCATGGCTTGTTCACTTGTATTGTACATCTGTCTAGTCCACAAATGTCAAAACAGATTTGACATTGGCGGCCATTTGCAAAAATAAGAGCATCTTCCAATAGGGTGATCTCGTTTGGCCCAGAAGAATAAACTATAAATATTAAAATTGCTTAAAAAACTTCAATAGTTTGTCCATGTAAAAAGTATCGATTACTAGTACATGTGGAACAAAATCTAAGCTATAACACATTTGTTAAGTCAACTTGCAGTTTGCAGATCTTTCTTCTGTTTTGGGCGTGTTCAAAGGGCAGTAGCGCCTGCATCTAAAGTTGGACTCATTTGTTATTATTTACATTTGCCTGTTTTCGGTTTCTCTAGCGACAGTCAGCTTACAAAAAAGACAGTAAAAAAGAAACCGAGCTTACAGGAGAGGCTAATTTGTACAAACTAAGTTCCACCTCGACCTCTATGACTACAAAAATGGGTGAGTAAGCCTTTATTACAATTTTGGTGTGTATAATACGACATTCTCTCTGATTGTTGTCAAGTGCGGTGCTTGCTAATGCATCCTTATCCCAATTCTAGTTGAATACGATAAAAAGTTTATCTGCGTATCAAGAAAATAATTTTCGTTAGCAATTACAGAAACCACATTATTCTGTGCAGGGGTTTACAATACCTTAATCAGCAAGTACACACACCATTTTGTTCACTCATGTGTATACTTTACCTCTGCTTTATTATTGCGTTTTTTTTCTAAAGAAAGGTCTGAACACAACAAGAACTTGTGGGCAAAATAAGTTGTGTATAAGGTATTGCCGCAGAATCATTAGTCCGGACAAAAATCAATGTCCATGTTTTCAATGTTGGAAAAAGGAAGACCCTCACCATCAGTCACTTACCAGTTCGCTCCCATTCAATTCGCATTCACCATTCACTCAAGTGCAATCAAGTGGGACAAACAAATTCCTAAATTGAATATTCCCTACTTCTTCTTCTTTTTCCTTCTCTGTGAAGTAGGTGCAACCACTTCAGCTCCAGGCAACAAGAACTAAGTAGAGTTATTGTCAGGGAAGTGGAATTCAATTTAACTGCGTTAAACATAAATTGCTATATATTTACACACATACCGCCCGCATACTGTCGCAATACCTTCATGTGTTAGTTGCGTTTGTGGGATTTAATTTAATTTCCTTTCTATGGTGAGATAGTGCCACCGAAATGGGAAAAAGAAAAATGAAAAACCCACTACAGTCCTTGTTTTCCATTTCCTCTCGGAGAAGAGGGAGCCTCTCTCGACACCCCCGACTGTGCTAAGGAATTTCAACCACACCACGGATGACATTCAAACATTTTTCAAATACAAACTGTCCACATCGGGGGTCGACTTTGGCCCATGTATGTCACCCAAGCATAACTAATTACCCCATAATTATGTGTCCGAAACAGAACCATAAACAATTACAATGTAAGGCCGCCAAACAGAATAGCGCTTTTAAAAAACGATCTGAAAAGTATTTCAGTTGCTATCTAAACCCATCACGGAACTCGAACTTGGCAGTAATTACCACTCGTGATGAACGCGAATGACCATCGCCGTCGACGAAGGTTGGGAATGCGATAAGACCTCATTCGATTACTCTAACATTTGGTGTACTGGAAAATAATTAAATAATTTGTTTACCCCCATATTGACAAGCGAATTGAAGTTGAATGACTAAATTGCATGCGAGAATGTCAATTTCAAATTAGATATGAAAAGAAATAAAAAACTGAATGTGCTCGCATTAGGTGGATGTTAGGCGTAATGATAGGGTTGACATATTCTCATTCGTGAGGAAATCAATGTCCAATTTGGGAAGTTGTTGTCATTCCAGGCCGAAGAGTGATGTGCAGGCGTCAACTACTGGGATTAGCTAAATAATGAATGCAAACGGCAATGATTAGTGGTTAGAAAAGAAAAGTAATTATGCACTTATCTGAGAGGTGGAGCTCCTTTATTTATAAGTGTCGCATTTGAGTAGCCCCTTTTACGACAAGTGGGGTATTTTCGTAATCATTTTCTTAATAAAGGAAAATTCACAACAAAGTAGGGCTGTTTGTTCAGTGAATTTACAAGTGGATATTGAGGCAGTTACAACAGAAAAAAGTGCACAGATTCTATGTAAATTTGCTATCTAAATTCTATGTTTTTTAACGAGAAGGGATGGCAGTTGCGCTCAGGTTTGACATGTTTTACGACAAAATTAAATTTGATTTCGCATGAGAAGACTGCTCTTCGTATCCCATACACATTCAATCAAGTAACCAAATATATGGCAACAGAAATACCCCACCTTTGCATTCAAGACGTCATAACGTCTGTCATGTGGCAAAAGTGCGTTCATCGCGTTGATCAATGTTCGACGGCTTGTCCGCAACAAATCCACTATATCAGTCGATAATTTTTGCGTAACACTGGTGACTGGTTATTCTATTCATTTCAACAGTTGAATTATTGAATGTTGGTAAACTTAGTTGATCAACACATTGAACTGTTGATCAATACTTCAATTTGTACCTAGACCCATATTGCGTCCTCTCTCTCCAACGAAAGAGCGCCATAACGCCATTCGACGTCAATAAGAAATTAAAAAAATATTGTTGATCAACTCATTCAATTGTTAGATAGCCTGTTATATTTCGTTGATCCACTCATTCAACTGTTGATCAAAACATTGCTCCACCCATATTTCATTTCTGTCAAAACATCTCTCGATCATTCAAACGACTTAACCCAATTCAACAAAAAGTTTAACACGTTCATGTTGAACCTACATTTTGTTGATCAACTGCCATAAATAGTTGATCAACTCAATCAATTATTGATCAATTTTGTGCTTCAGCTTATTGCAGCACCCATATTGCTTGAAACTTCAAACAGCGCTGGCATTCAACCCCTAAAATTTATGTATAACTATTATATTTATTTATTTATGTTGAGCATCCTATTCACTTTCTTGATCAACTCATTCAATTGGCCCACTTACATAGTTGATCAACTCATTTTACTGTTGATCAATGCTGCGCTCAATACAACTTGCACCTCAACACAATTTGAAACTATGTGTAACGATCACGATCAGCTCGCAGCATATCCCTTTATTTGTTTATTTTTTGAGCAGCAACTATTTCGGACGCGTTGGTTGGACAGTTTTGGAAACATCATACATTAGAACTGATTGCGTTGATTTCCAAATAGATTAGTTGTGCAAGTTGTGTTTGCCCTATTTCCGCTCGGTATCCACCGGGTAGCTCTTCTTAAAGCCTAAAGTGGCCAAAGACCGCGTTTTTGGCTTTCTAGTCTCTATAAGCGCCCGTCATTACATATTTATCCCAGGTTCCCTCCGAATACCATGGCATGTTTGCGAGCTTTGCCTATAGAGCAAACTTTTCATTACGACCTCGCTGTACATTATGTCGAATGCGCAACTGTCAAAAGTTTCTTGTCGAAAGCGCCCCCCACGTTTACTACAACTTTTATATGAGAAAACTCATCCATGGGACAAGTCTTCAATGAAAAAACTTATTCATTAGACAACTCATCCATGGGAATACCTATCTATGAGACAACTCTTTGACGAGGCAACTCATTCGTGTGACAACTCATCCATGAGAAAAATCGTCCATAAAACAAGTTTTCCAAGGGACAACTTATCCATTCACATCCATTAGACAACGCATGGTCATAGTGTCGAAATAATTTAATGACAGCGTTTCCTGCTCCAAATAAAGTGACATCTGACAGCAAGTACGTAACGAATGGTCAACTCATAAATGTCTGGAAAGGGTGTACACTTTAAACATAGAACTGGCAGGTTTTGGAAGAGGTGGTCGTAAACAACTGTTTTGCAAGTTCTTGTACTTAAAAACGGTCCCGCGTTGAAACTGAATTCCATGGAGTAATTTCGACCATCGACAAGGGCAGTTACTTTCCTTGCAAACTCAAACGCAGCAGATGGTTGTGCTTCGTGCCAAATCAGGCTACCGTGGGCAGCTTTCTTCAATGAATCATGGGGATGCGAAATCCATTTATATCACATTATTACCTTCGCCACACCACCACCATTTCTCCCTCAAATCGTTTATCGTTTGGTGTCTTCCGTATCTTAGAACAAAAGACAAACTCTTCACAAATGTACGCAACCCCTGCCACACCATTCCAGTCTAACAAAACAAACTCGCAGCAATCTAAAATATTTCGTTGTCGATCCTCATCTGCAAATTGCAAAATATCTTCCCAGCGATTTAAAGAAACTTCAATGCCAATGTAAACATCCTATAAACGGTACACAAAGATTGTAAACAAGCAATGTTACTTCATGAAGCTTACATGGGTTTCAACATCAAGCTAAGTGAGCGTCCTCCCTCATATTTTCAATCCGTCCATACTTTGCTCGAATCAATATATATGCCAGTATATATTCCACGTTAATGTGCTTGTGCTCATGGGTCCTTGAAAGTCTGAATTCATGGAAGCTAATTTTGGAAATCGAAGAAACATCATCACAGTGTAGAGTGCTGCTTTTATCTCCATGTAAACAGATGCTATGGCAACATCCTTTGTCTATGGTACGGTTTTGGCTTTTGAAAGCTGCCACCCCCCGGACACCGGCTAAGAGAGATAATTTACAAGATTATGAAAGTGTAAACAATACACCGAAAATAACGATTTCATTGAATCGCGATGGTGGGGGTGGGTGTTGGCGGGGGTGGCCAATTGCGCACGAAACGAAATCATCGCTCATATCAGTTGGACTGTTTTAAGAAAAATTAATTATTACAGCCGCTTGAGCAGGCAATCGAATGGGCTGGTGCCACCGTCGGTGTCGGGGACGTATACGCAACATTTTTTTTTTTTTTTTGAATTGATAAAATTGATGGTTTGATTTATTTGCAAGCAATTTAGGAACTCGCCGGCTGATTATTCATATTTTTGATTAACCGCCTCCACACGGGATAGCTGGACGCTAATTCAATTACGGAGTTGTCTTGGTTACGGTTCGGGGTTAGTGAATCAGAATTTCATCGGAAATTGTGATGTGCAGTTGTGCTTGCAAATTAGTTGTGGTTATGGAGAGGTAATATTTTAAAACTGAAAACTGGTGCACTTTTTACATAAATCGATCGTTGGCTTCACTGTCTTTTTAGGTTCACAAGTTTTTTTTTTTCGAACTAGACATCGACCTAGAAAATCAGTTGTAAGATAATTTTTTCGGGCTCAGTTCGTGCTTCGTGCCAAAATAAAGTTGACAACTGCTCAATAAATCAATTCAATTCAGATCAGCCTGAAGGTATGCAAGGATTTCTGATAAAGTGGTAGAAACTGCTATAAACTGGTATATTTAAGTGTGTTTCTTGAATTAGATTATTACCAAAGGTTTTTATTAAAAGCTGATTTCACCCCGTTGAGTTTATTCCAATCTTAGTTGAAGTCCTTAAACTAACGATTTTATCATTTGACAACTGAAAGTGTCTTCCTAAAGCAGGTTTCATTTGATTTTACATAAAAATACCCAGCAAAGCCGGGACGATCAGCTGGAATATATTCCCAGAGGCAGGGTACGCCCCCATGTTTATGAAAATCCTTTACCACCAAAATGAGAATCAATAGGGACACACACAAAGATGCCTGAGTGCAAAAATAGACCGTGTAGGCCTTTTCCATGTTATGCACATACAACTTCTGATTCACGCACGCAATTGTTGTTTTATTTCTCTTTTTGCTCCAACAAATCATCATAAACAAGAGAAACAAAATTGCGGAAAATAAAAATATTTTTTCCATTCTTTGTTTACAACTCGCCCGAAAACGTAGCCCACGAATAAATTACCCCACTTTCAGGAGCGGCACAAAAAGCGATACGGATTTTGCACACTTTGGATGTGCCATTGCAATGAAATGTGTTGATATTTATTCGCAATTCTTATGTTTGTATCTATGGATTCAGTCATCGGGTAGGTGTTTATGTGTAGTGTAGATACTGGCATTTGCGTTCGAAGTAAACAATAAATTATCTCACACGATTGGAATTTTATTGGCCGGTTTTCTTCTCGTTGAAAATTCACACAGGCATTTCAATAAATTAAACACCACATTTGTTCTGTCTCAATAACTGAGTCATTGATTAAGTAACACTGTAGGATATATGAATAAAATTATATTTTATTTTATCGAGATTAATATGTAAACATTGCGTTGGAGATTCGTCTTATGCGTGAAATGGCTGCCCGAGCAGGTCTTTGGAGGTTGCATATTTGAAAGTTGTTATGGGATTTGTGAGTGGACACAATTTGGCCTGCTAAAAGTGCACGACATAGTTTTACAAATTTCAACGGTCTCAAGTCCACGAATGAATGGTAGGAGTAGAAGTGTTCAAGGAGTAACAACCCATGTCAGAGTTTCTCCAAATAATTTTGCCAGAAATTGGTTTTATATTAGGCATATTGAGCTCGTCAGGAGGCTCTCAATTTTCCCCAGGTATACGCACTATCTAAACTCTAAAGGGAATTTCAAGTTTCTATTTGACTGCAGTCTAGTTTGGTCTATTCTGCAGGTCCTTCTCTTGAACTTCATTCGTCTGTGCTAATGTCTGACGAAAGTTGTTGTATTTTTCGAATAAATAGCTCCTGCCAATTTTTGCCTTTTCGAACGAAGTACCCTTGCCGTTTTACATTTACTGAACTTTTGGAGCAATTGTCGTTTAATTTTCACTGTGTGAACATCTTTCTTCAAATTAATCGCTAAAACGACTTAAAATCGCACTCAAGCTCGACTAATGTTCGTATTTTCATCAGCCGATATAACAATGCGCTAATCTATTATTTCGAACAACATTATAGAGGATATGAACTGATTTTCTAATTTAAAGTGATGCCAAATTTGCTGATATTTAGGACACATTATAGAAAATTATCATTGTTATAAAATATTCTAATGACAACGATTAATAAATTTATCAACAATTTTAAGTAAGGTACATCGGCGATTATCGACAAGCTTGTCCGGGCCTTACCGATAAAAATATTTATTTTCGGCATTAAATTGAAGTAGTTCCCAGTGGCCATATTTTTCATACAAATTTCGCAATTTTGAGCTTATTAGTACGACCCTCTGAACAGACTAAAATAACGCCAACTTTTTTAACGTTAGGTATACTATATCTCACTTCATTGCGAACAGGCATTTTTTGTTTTAATCTTGCGATATTTTTCAAACACGTTGCTAATCTGGGAAAAACCAATTGCACAAGGAATGAAGGATATATTATTTTTATATTGTAAAAAAAATAGATTAAGTTGATAAATGCAAATTTTATGACTCTATTCTTCAAAAATGTCATCCCAAGTAGAAGTGACTTGGGAGCTGCTTAACTCTGAAGCTATGAAAATGTAAAGTTAATTTTAGCACTATGCCATTCACTTTCACAGAGCGGTTGCTAGGAAAACGTCGAATCAAACCGAAAATCGAGACACGCGCCCAAATTAACCAGTCTATAGTGATATCAAAATGGTTGCATACATATAGAGGCTGATTCGGGGGAAGTCACGCTGATTTGTTTTATTAGTCAAAAATTTAATTTACTTTGTACGTTTCAAAAGTTATATTGATTTTGTATACCCTCCACAGGAAGGTATATTTATTTTGTCATTACATTTGTAGTGCCAAGAAGGAGTCACCGGAGACCTCATAAAGTACATATATTCTAAATCAGGATCACATTCGGAATCGATTTAGCCATGTCCGTCCGTCTATCTGTCTGTCTTTCTGTCTGTTGAAAATACGATAGCGTCCAAAGGAATCAACCTAGACAAATTAAGTTTGGTGAAAGGACTTCTTCTTATCGTCGGTAGGTTGGTATTAAAAATGAACTATGTCGGTCAAGTAGGTCCGGTTCCTCACGTATAAAAACCAATTTTGCATGACTTGTATTCAGTGGAGGGTATCAAAGCTCGGCCAGGCCGATGATAACACTTTTACTTGTTTTGTTTAAATATATGTCACAACATGGGAAATTTTACAGCACGTGGTTGGTGCACATGCACAGGATAACTCATGCTGGTATATTGACAATTGGCGCTCTAAATAGCAACATGGTCATAGGCTCATAAAACCCTGTTGACGAATGTGTAGGTTACCTTAAATTTTGAACGTGAAATTTACAAAAAAATTCATCTAAAGTTGAAACACTTTGATGGGTTGGGTTGTTCGCAGGTATATGGTGTTGACATAAATCATTTTGTATTTTCAAAAATATTTTAGTCCTAAACCTTTGTTTACGGTTCCTTCGAAGAAAGCAAGAAAAAAAAGTTTCCTGTTTATAAAAATATTATGCCGCGAGTGCCTGATATTTCAGTAGTCCCTCCAAAGAAATTTCGGAATTGTGTCAGATAATTTGGCTTTTTGTTTTTGGTATGTAAAGTCATTTTACTTACGAAGCTAATTTGTTAACAACAGCTGAGGCCATTTTCAGTTGCAAGAAGTAATAGATTTCAGTGTTTTCTGTAATAGTTTATCGAAATTCTTACATATTTAGGCACAAACCTCGTTTAGTAAAGTTGCCGTGGAAAAATGTTTATAAAAAACACTTACAGGAAAGCCACGTAGAGGCTGCGTAAATTCTTACGCGATGTTTAACTAAACAACATCGTAGGGGCGTCATAAGAGAATGTAATAAATACTGCTGTTATTTTAATTATTTTTTAAGATCTCTGTAAAATATTTATTCTTATATTGTATTCTTTCTTTATTTTCAGGTATGTACCTTTTTTTGTAACAGAAACCATTCAAACACTTTTATGTAAGTACTAGTACACATTACGAATTCTCTCAAATTTATTCAGTTACAATATTAGCTACCTTAGTGCATTAAAGCCTGTGACTATTCAGTGGGTAATTACGCGAATAATTTATAATTCTCTTGGGAGTCGAAAAATGCACACAAATTCGTCGGAACGTCATACAGTGGGGTAGAGTCTATCTAAAAGTCAATCCGCGATACTAATAATCATTTTCAATGTAAAGACTAAATTTTTCGAACTCACAATGGCGAAATTTTCCATACAATATTGCATATTTTGACCTAAAATATATTTAGTGTGAAGGTTAAAAAGTGCAAATTTGCAGTAAGTACTTTTCGCTGTACCCAACTCTTTGATGAAAATTGATAGGTAGTCGGTAGACTCACTGTTGCCTTAGGGCTTCGTCTGCCTGAAGATGGAGCTGTTTACCAACTTAACTCACATTACTACACTTAAAATCTAAATGCTCTTGGCATACTTCTCGTCAGTTAAATTAAGAAGCAATTTGTCACAAACTAACAGAACAGCAGTACAACTTCAGTCTTAAAATCGTTTAAGTGGTTGGAAAAGAGACTTAATTAAACAAACAAATGAAGTAAAAGCAGCTCCAATCACAGGTACGTTTTAAGTACTTCGGTCTAACAAGAACCCTTTATAATATTGGAAACAAAGTAAAAAAAGCCTCAACATGTAGAAACAGTTTAAGGGCCGAATGTGTCCTTCATTTTTAAAACCCAAGATCAATCCAAATCTTTCGAATTCCAGGTATACCTTTGTAAAAAGCTTCAATCTTCAGTCTTTTTGAAACAAACTTATTTTTCTTGGATACTAGTCTAATTAGCGCTTCTTACGTTCATTGGTGAAACCTCATGTCAGCAACTGCGTATAACCTCCTCCACATACCCATGGATCTTTGTCAGTCCATGGAAAAAACGTATAAAGGACAAACAGACTTGGGCTATAGATCGGGTATATCGTGGCCTGAAAATTTGATTCCATTACATTTACACTTCTAGTAAAAAATGCGCCTGATTTGCTGCTCTCAATATTACTTAAGAACCCACGTCCGCCTTGCACCTTGTTGGTTTTTTCGCCAATTTTTCCATGACTCCCTCCCACTGTTTGACTTTAGCCACAGCTTTAGTGTGTCAGCTTTTGTTTAATTATCACAAAGTTAAAACCCATTTCGTATAAATTTCATATTTGAACTACCACCCCGATGGCATAGGTATGCCCTTTGGCGTAGTTTATTTCACTTGATCCCCAAGACCACATACATACCTACATACATTGTTGCAACTTTTTTTCTCTTTACAAGTGCGTCGTTGAAATCACTTCCACAACTCCGAAGCACACATACCCCTTGTGCGCATTTAATTGGTTAATCAATGTAATTGTTATTAAAATACTCCCTTGACAATGTTTTCCATATATACAGACTCAGATGACGATGCAAGAGATTTCCAGAACAATGCAAATGCACTTGGCCGCAGAGTGCCCGCACTGCTGTTCGTCTTAATTGCTCAAATAATCCCCGATAAACTCTCGGCCACTGGCGGTAACCCATTCGGGTGGCTGAATGGAGGAGGAGAAATTGGATTGATTGGTTTGTTTTTTTTTTTTAATCGCTCGATGAGACCTCTTGTTTCAATTGCTTCAATTGCGATGTTTCAGACTTCGGAGACAACGAGACTGACTGGTCTTGTGAGCAATTTATGGATCAAATAAAAACAACAGAGAATCCACTCTCGCCACTGGGTGCTCGTCGTACATAGATTTTTATTATGTATTGGGGTTAATCCGCAGACTAAAGGGTTCCTGTTTGATGTTCAGATGTGTAGTATCGTTTTCTCTAGCGGTGGCTGAATGTGGAATTGATTAAGCGATCGTTATTGTTGAATTAAATTGTCCTCTGGCTGACGTGTAGATGCGGTTTTGTAAGTTGAAATAGAAGCCGCCGGCTGATTGGGTGGGGTTGACTTCGAAAAAAGAGGAAAAGTTGATTGTTGCCGATGGAGGGAGCTTCACTTTAGTTCTGCACTTTGTTACATGAGAGAGGGCATTATTGATTGATTTGAAATAACACATAGTAGCACCAGACTAGGTCACTCAAGCGTTCTGTATGCTCTTTTTAACTTCCCTATAAACATGAGATTAATACTTCTTCTATCGAATGTACAATGATACTTATAAACTCTCAATTTATATATAGGGTGATACAACATCGTCTAATGGCACTTTTTAGTCGCATAGAAGATGTGGTTGTCGACATATCTACAAATTTACAACCAGCCAACATACCTTGTTAATTGAATTTTTTATGCATTTTACACCTGTTAGGCCACCCTGTACTCGTATATGGGTAGCGACGTACTTTAATGGTGCGACAATCCTTGATAGACCAAGAAACAAGTTCGCTGAACTAGAAACATGTTTGCTCGTCTATGGGTTCTGGGCTCGATTTAGGCTGACGGTTTTTTTAAGTCGTCACCAATCTAGTTAGAAGGCTATTTAAAACTGACGATTTTTTGTCGGCATATTTTCCTTCATATCGACTGAAAAAGGGCCCATGTCAGTGATCCCAGATTGAGGGGAAAAGTGTCAGTTGGTACCTTTTATAATAAAATGCGGACACTGAGGGACAAGCTTAAAAAATGGAAAAAAATCAAAAATTTCTGTAAAGTTTTAATTCTCTTAAGGTAAAACTAAAATTAAATTTTATTGCTAACAAATTTCAAAATTTACTCAAAATAAAATGTTCATACAGAAAGTGAAAGAAAACAGCCCATCGAACGTCTACGTACATGTACAAAAATTTAATTCATTAAGCACTTTGAAAAGTCTGAATTTTTGTTATTGAATTTATGAATTTTTAATTTTTTCATGTGAAAATAAATGAAAATTTCACTTAGGGAACCTTTTTTCGAATGTAATGCTTATGCTGATAAAAAAAGGCGTAAAACAGTCCTCAGAGTTTGGAAAGCACTGCTCCATATCCCTTTAATAAGTGGATAAGTAAATTATCTACAAGTTGTTTGTAGAACTCTGCTCAGCTGTTTTTTTCATTCATGTAGTTGAGGTTAAATCATCATATAAATAAAATTGGTGTAGTTCTGTTCGACTAAGATTGAATTTAACTGCATGTCTTTAAATGCAAAAATCTTAGAAACTACTGAATATATTCTGGTGCATTTTTCTTAGTCCTATAGAGGATACCTAGGCCTACAATCTCCACTTTGTTTCAACTCTCTATCTCTATAAATTCCGGAAAAAATTGGACAAGAGTAATTTATATTTTCGTTTCGTTTCGCTTTTTTCTTTGTAACGCTTTCCGTTCGAAAATACTGCGAGCATTTAAATATAGTAACAAACATCTTATAGAGGACATCTGCGGGTACAACTTAGGATATCCATTAACTCGAAAACTAAAAGGTTTTTAAAGAAATAGGCAAAATTTTAAACATTTCTACGATTTTCACCTGCGTGAGTTGATATGCACTTCACTCTCAAATCAAACATACTAACCGCGCGATATATTTACATCTCTTTTAACCTTATTTTACTCCTGTAAGGAAGATGGAGACAGACAGAGGCAGTGTGCTGTATGCTGTTTGTTTGTTAAAAAAGGAAAAGAAAAAACATTAAAAGAAATGTCAAATAGGTATAGGTATCAGTGGTACTAGATCGTGGGTAATTACCCAATTCGCTGGTATTTTGCCTTTACAATAAAAAATATAAGAGAGATCAAGGGCAGTAAATTAGCCGCTCGAGTTTTTAAATAGCATTACAGCCCATGGCCTCCCTTCTCATAAAATTGAATTAAAAGTTGGAGACCCCATTATGTTGCTTCGCAATTTGAATCCCCCCAATCTTTGTAATGGAACCAGATTGAGAGTGATATCGTTACAGAAAAACTTTATTGATGCTTTCATTTTAACTGGGTGTGGTAAAGGAAAAACAAGAATGCCTACAAAAATTCCCAGCAGTTATTCATTTCAGTTTAAACGGATTTAATTTGCTATTAATGTTTCTTCTGCCATGACAATCAATAAGTCACGGGGTCAAACTTTAAGAAAATCGGGAGTTTATTTAAGAAAGAATTGCTTCACACTCGGGCAGTTATATGTAGCGTGCTCCAGGGTAATTAATGCAGGAAATATCACTATCTTAGCCGATAGAAACAAAACGAAGTGGTATACAATGAAGTGTTACATTAATAAAAAAAAAGTGAGTTAAACATTATAACATTATCGTCGCTCATTTTCATTGTCCACTCAGACTCAGTCTTCGGGAGTTTTTTTTTTAGATCGGGTTCAAGTCCCTCACTATTGAAGAAGGCTTCCTCACTTTACACCTCTACAATGTCTTTCGAGAATTTTTTTATTTTTCCTTCCAGCGATTTTCAAAAGAAATACGTTTTTATGTCCCCTATAAGACAGTAAATTTCTTTATTTTTTTTTCCATCAACTGTTCTGAAACCACATTTTACACGGGCGAAGCCGGGCGGGTACAGCTAGTTTGTAATAAAGATCTGCAATAAAAAAACGTTGAATTACGTGTGAATAGTGGACACTTCCAAAACAAGTTTGCTGCAAGTTGTGATCCTCTATAGGCTTTGTTTAACCTTTTGCGTATACCCTTACCGTTGAGGTTAGTACAGTGAAATAAATTCTCCTGTGTTAGGGAATTGTCAAACATTTCTATGGAATTCAAGCTCACTCGCCATTTATAAAGATATTTCGTTTCTTTATAATCTCCAGAAATACCTCAAAGCTTTATGTTTGTCCAACAGAACTATATAAGTTCTGTAACAGATCCATCCTAGTTATGGACAAATCAAACCATTCATTATATGGCTCCGGCATTGTCCGTTACGACCTCAAGAAATACTGGACCAAATACCGACTCTTGCGTCACTCCTTCCAGCAACTTACACGCTCTAGTTCAGTCGTTTTTATTATGTATAAACCTGCGTGCAGAAAATTTATCGCATAAACTGCAAATACTTCCATCAGCGACCATTGGCGACTCTCTGGCAAGGTTATTTATGGGTTTAAAAACTTTCTGTTCAGTCTTCCTCTAGCGGACTATTTTTCTGGTATGCAAATTATTTTAAAACCTGACAGATTTTTGCCTATTTCTCGGTACTTTTCTGGCGCTTTCATGTCTCGCCTAGAGCTTGTTGTACTTACTTTCTCTTAGGTCAAAATTTACAAATTTTGTCTTCGATGTATAAACGACATCTATCCATTGATAGGTTTTAAAAGAAATTTGTTTTCTCTTGCTAGAAATGAAAAATTTCGAAAAATCTTGACATGGCATATTCTTCCCCATATTTCTTTTATAAAATGGGTATCCACGCCCTCTTTTCGGGTAGTTTCTATTTCTAAAGTCGAGACAAAAGTGACAAAAAATATACTGCCACTATTTTCGGAAAGGCCTTTCACACTTTCGAGTAAAATATTATTTTTTTTTGTAAATACTTAGGCCTTCTAGAAATTGAGATTTTCCAGGTCGAGGGACCCTGGTCCTAGTTTCTCGCAACCATTCGTTTTGTGTGAGTTTTTCATTTTTGGGACGAATGGAAGGGAGGAAGGTATGCCCTTAAGAATGAAAAACAATATCTGCCAAATGGCCACCACGGGCACGCATACAGGACCATATCCTTTCATGAAATTTTCCATAACCAAATCGCAAAGTGTCTGCCCTATGTCCTCGATAGACTCATGTTGAGGATGGAGAGGCTTCTCAACAATAACTCTCGGGTTTTCCGAGCCGCAGATGCGACAATTTTGCTTGTTGACGTAGCCACCGAGGTGGAAATGGTCCTCATAAGTCAAGATGATTTTTCGATGGAATTCCGGATCATTTTCATGCATTTCAAGGACCCAATCAGCAAAGACACGACGTTGTTGATGATCGGCCGGCTTGAGTTCTTATGTTAACAGAACTTTATGAGCCTTAAGACCCAAGTCTTTATGCAAAATACGGTGTAATGACGTTTGTGGAATGCCCAATTCCAAAGAACAACGAGGAATGGACAAAACTGGGTTTTCTTCAACACTTTGGGCTACAGCAGCAATATTCTCAGTTGTTCTTGAGCGACGTGCACGGGTTTTATTCTTCACATCACTAACTTGTCCCAACAGCTCGAATTTTTTCCCCAATTTATGTATTGTGGTCCGACAAGGTGCTTCACGATGACCTAAAAATGCTTCAGTTTTGCGAACTGTGACTGCAAGATTTTCACCACTTTTGTAGTGAATTTTAATAATTTCAATGCATTGTTGAAGCGTGTATCGTTCCATTTTTAGTAATGGCGTAGTTTCTACTGTTAAATGTCAAGGAATAAAAGCCTCAAAAGTGACAGCTACCGAAATAGCGGGTCATTCACAATAACACCTCTCATTGGAAAACCCTTTACCAAGTTTATCAAATTCAAATTGTATTTATATGAATTGATTGTAAAAAAAAACTCATAAAAAATTGTGTCTTTTTTATGAAAATTATTCCTCGATGCCTCATGTATCGGAATTATGCCTAAACTATGCCTCAGTTGGTATCACTGATTCCCATGTAAAAGTAGCTTTTGACTAGTCGAATTAGGTACTGGTTGGTTTTGACACTTCAAAGACCTGGAGACATCCAGGCTCTACAACTCAGGCTATTTGAATCGATTTGTCGGGAAAATAAAACTCGTGTTCCTACATCAACTTTCGCAAGAAGCTCAACCAGGGCCTGGGACAAAAAAACCAGTCACTGTTGAAAAATTGTGCCTTTGCGCAAACTTGTTGTTCTGTATTTATTTGTTTTCAATACACTTTGCGATACAAATGATAATTTTTAACCTTCACTATGTTTTCTATGTCACAAGGGGCCTTACCAATAAACACATTTAGTTCCGACTTTAAATTTAAGTATCACACCGTGGCTATATTTTCCATACCAATTTCGCAATTGTGAGCTTCCGTAAATTAAAAGTCGAGACTAAAATTGGTTATTGGTGCGGCGCAATATTTTTTTTCACCATTGTGGGTTCGAAAAAAGATAGATTATTTTCTCTGCTTTCTCACTTCTAAAAAAAAACATAACCATCTGACAACACTCCCCAGAGATCACTCTGACATCATCACCATCATCAGTACCGTCGTCATCACTCAGCAACGATTTCCGGCCTGTTAAATTATTTTTCTTTCAATAAACCCCGAACAAGCCGATTACTTGCACTGTAACTACAGACAAAGGCAACTGCTCACAAACTCAATTCACATTAATTGTGTGCATCTATTCATGTAAACAGTTCACAGCCGACTCGACTCCTCCGCATCTTCAAAAACAAACGAGGCAAACAGTTGCACAACATTATCCCTTGCATTGTTGTTTATTTGTTTACTGCATCATTCGTGCTTTTTTCCGTTTCATCTTCTTGTTCGTTTTTGGAAAATATTAAATTTCCAGCAATAATTGGCTGCGTGGTTTCGCGCTTCATCGTTCCCAAAAGAAAAGGCGCAGCCTTCAAGACACAGAAATATCTCACTGATTGCATTAAAGTCACGATTTTCCTCAGACGCATTCACATCATGTCAGCGAAGAATATGAAGACGCTGCAGGATGAGCTCGAGAGTGTGTGAGTGAGTTTGTCAGAGAACATCGTCGGAAAGCTAATTAAGAACAATAATGTACAAGTTTCGCGGAAGTGGCTTCACAATTAGATTTCAAATTGAATTCGCCGCATCTATTGGGAAGAGGCGAAATTAAATTAATTCGTTTGAGTGGGTAAAATGGTTTTGCTCTTTATTTTGTAGCAATTCAGGGAGGCGGTTTTTTTTTCAGTACAGAGAAAGAGATGTCGAACTCAAATGTCGAATGAGGAGGAACTTTTGTTTTATTTATACAGACGTTGTGAGCACTCATTGCAAACTTAAACTGACAGACGTAATGGAAACCGTCTTTCCATATTTAGGAAGGTATCTTACTTATTTATTTTGGTGTCGGTTGAGAAGGTGGTGTTTTGCTTACAGACAGCCCAAATGCAGTCACATAAATTCCCCAACAGTGGCGCTGCAACGGTCTATTGCGAGCAGTTCTGATCCTCTTTGCAACGCCACTTTATTCCTGAGACTTTTGTTTCGTTGCTTTCTATAAGGACTGCCCTTCCCTTAGAGCGTTCGGACATCCTGTGTCAATCGCAATGCGCGCAACTTGGTCACTATGGTCTCAACGTCAATTTCGGTCATCGTTCGTATGCTGGTAGAAGTAGAGACAATAGAAACGCCCGGATCAAGACCCCTCGACGCGATTTCTACATCGAGAAGTCTTGCTCCCAGAAGTGAAGCTTCATTCAGTGCAACTGCATAATCAAACCGCAATTTCTCAAAAAGTATCCATGAATATCCAAGAATGCCATAGAGTAGAGCTGTACAAAAAGCGACTTTGCGCACTCAAATCAAATTCAGTTGTACAGAACAAATTTTATTCAAAATCCAATTAAAGCTATCTTAAGCAGAAACAATATTCTCATAGAATACAAAGTGAACTTCAGTGTATGCAATATAAACCTATAACTAACAAACCCCACTTCCGTCGAAATGGATTTACAAAGTCAAGTAGCGCAGTGCCTTGTCAATGAATCTCATCTCGGCGGTGGGTTGCTTGTCGGCAGCTGTCTTGCTGCCCGGAATTGGTTTTCTGGTGCATTCCTTTGTGGTTAAACGCAGACTTTCACATTTATCCTTTTCACGCAGCAGGCCTTCCAGAAGTCTCTCGCGTCGTTCCTGCTTCTCCAACTCGTCTTGGCTGCCGCCATCGGCGTATTCCCTTTTCAGGACTAATCCAATAATTCGTGCTCTGGTAGTGCGATACTTGGGACTCGTCATGGCATAGGACCGTGGGCGTAATTTATAGACACCACTCTCTGACTCGGTTCCACTGTCTGCCGATGTTGGGGGATTGCCATCAATCGACTCTTTGCCTCCTTCGGTGGGGGACTCACTGCGGCTGGCACCGCTAAAGTAATTCTCATCCGAACTATGCCCAGGGGAGGCATCGTCGTCGTCTTTGGTTGAGAGTTTGCTGTGCAATTGTTTTGGGTAAATTGGTTTTGAATCTTCTTCAGCTCCGCTACTGTCTTCGGAGGGCGGTGGTGGTGGTAAGCAACGAACATCATCGTTAACATTGGGAGCGTTCAATTTGAGATTCCTTCTTCGTAGGCGACGTTCCTGGCGCTCCCTTTGGATGCGACTGATTGTCTCCATCGAATCGATAAAGAGGTCCAAGTCGGTGGCACTAAAGTCCGAAGTGTTGACGGAAGAATCGCGAAATATCAACTCGACGTAAATGGGTTCTTTTTTGGTTAAGTTTCGGTCCATTTTTTCAGTTTTGGGTTTTGCGTACTTTCACTGGCTGTTGACGAAGGGTGACTGATGAATTGCTGCACTCAAACACTCGCATTTATAGTGACAATTTTTGAGTGGCACCCGAAAAAGGAAAATTACAATCCCTTACAACCTGTTTGCCTGTGTCTCGGGTCACGTCTACCTGTTGTCACGAAAACCCGTCGCGGAATGTTATCGTGCAACGTAATTAGGGTTTTGGGATTTTCTTGACTCATATCCTGCACTACCTGGCTAATTACCTCGTGCACTTGATTCCTAGAAGCAAAATTTGAATATTTTCGCAGTCGGGGGCGTTCTTGGATTGCCAATCAATTTTATTGCACAATTAAAGAGGGCTCTTGGATACCGGGAAAACTACTGCCATGTGTTTTATTGCGGATTCGATTTTTCTTTCTAACACTTTGGTTGAGTTAACAAAAATCCATTAGTTTGCAATTACTGCCTGAAAGTGACAGGTTTCGTATGAATTCCATTTATTGCGATCGAGAACATTCGTCGTTGTAATAAAATACACACGAAAATAATTAAGGGATTATCCCTCACTCTCTCCTGCGATACTTTCGAGTGCGCTATGGTCATACGGATCGTATTTCACTTGTTTAAGTTTCTAGCACTTGACTGGTAGATAAAGACATGAGAAAGATACCAAAAATATCGACTTGTAAGTGTCGCCAGTGAATTAATCCGACAGGATAATAGTGCGCCCCAGAAATTTTTTGATGGCGTATAAATTTATTGAAGATCGGTATCTCTACAAAGAATTCAAAAAGCTGTGACGCATAATTCACTTATTTCATAAATATCTAGATGAGATAAGAAACATGTATCGCCTGGGCTTCTCCAATAAGTTTGCCGGCGAACGAAAATCTTCTTCCAGGGCACTCCAAGAGGAGTATGAATCTCCCAACAACGTTTTTTTTTTCAGGCGATTGAACGATAGACCCTCAGAGATGGAAACTCACTACTTAATTGACAAGTTTGCGAGTTAGCATCGAACTTGGAAATATTCTAAAATAACTTGTTAGATCATCAAAAAATTCATATTGTCTTACGTGATCTCAATCACCCTTGTTCAGGGCCGGACCAACCATATGTGCAAGACATGCAAATGCACAGGGCGTCAAGTTCTGGGGGCGCATTGTTAGAAAAGAGAAATGATTTTTATCTTGCGCTAACAAACACCTACTGTCATTTGCATTTTAAACAAAAAGCCAAAATATTCCACCCTGTTTATGAAGGTATGTTCCTTGCATATCTACTTAGATTTTTGCAAAAGAATCTAGTTCAAAAATCTCAAAACAAAAAATACCTCAATTAAAAAGAACGCCTAGGTGATGTGGAAAAGAAAAAAGGGCGCTTTCTGCAAAGCTTACACAGGGCGCTAGTTTGGCTGGAGCCGGCACTGCCCTTGTTTCCTGGATAATACCGTCCAAGTGCGTTGAACTTTGGTCCGTTGGTTTTCCCTTGCAGCACAGAAACCGCTTCTCCTATATAAAACTCTAAAATTGCGTATGATACTCAAAAGATCTTGGAGGTCTGTTGTATAAAAATTCTCCAGTTTGTCCTCGGATTAATTGAGGGGATGTAACTTATTTCTCAACTAGAACCACCCAGAATTTAGTACAGGGTGCAGCAAGAAAGCTTACTGATTTTCAAAGGAAATAAAAACCAAAAGTAGTGGACATACCGTTACAAAACTTGTTTATTCTTGTAACACACGACCTGAATTTTTCATTACATGGTTTTAAAGATGATATCGGATCACTTGGCCTCCGTTTTCGATACACTGAGATACCCGATTTTCGAAGCTCTTCTGAACTCTTTAAAGCATATCGATGGGTATGTTCGATATTACTTCACGAATGTTGTCCTTCAGATGATTTAACAGTCGAGGCCGATCGGTGTAAACGATAGATTTAATTTAACCCCATAAAAAAAAAGTCGCACTAAATCAGGTGAGTGCGCCGGCCACATAAGGGCGCCCCTCAAGGAGATTAGACGATCGGGGAAATGTTCCCTCAAAAGATCCATCGATGCTCGTGCTGTGTGGGCCGTGGCTCCATCTTGTTGAAACCACACATCATCAAGGTCCAGTTCATCAAGTTTTGGGATGAAAAATTCTTCAATCATCTCTCTGTAGCGAGCTGCATTCACCGTAACAGTGCGTTCGTTTTCTTCGAAAAAGTAAGGACCAATTATCCCTACTCTCGAAACAGCACACCATACAGTGACACGTTCACAATGCAGTGGCGTCTGATGAATTTCACGTGGATTGTGATCAATCCAATCACGCCAGGAACACGACCTGCGGGATGGATGTTGAAGCGAGTACGGAAAGCACGTTGAGTGGAAATCATGGAACGACCGTTGGAAAAGTAAGCCCCGCAGGCAAATGCGCGTTGCTCTTTCGTCCAATGCATGATGTCGACTGACTGCGGCGTAGATGAAACTTCAGGAAGTCCCCTAAAAAATGAGACACTCTCAACCCACATCCGACCACTCCCGCTCGCTTGGCGCCAAAAACAAATCAGCAAGTTTTTTTGCCGCACCCTGTATATCGATGTCAGTAGTTCTTGAAGATCCACATTCTTCAAATCCCATCAGATCAATCTTTTGTTTGTAAGCGCTGGGCATTCATGAAGTAAAGTTTTTTTCTTGTACATCTCTCCAATAATGACTTTGTGAGAATGCGAATGTCTTGGCAGCTTCGACTGCTGATATTGTTAGACCTCGCTCACCTCCGGCTTTAGTTCTTTTGTATGTTGAGATCGGCCCTGCTTGGTATACTTTACTCAAGACTTTAATTTCGATCTTACTTACCAAAGATAAGTAGGTACTTTTTTGGTTCATTTCTTGAAAGGCCATCCCGATCTTCATTACCCGGAATATTTACATGCCCTGATACCCAAAGTTGGGCCGCCACTTCGGACATACAATTTTTAAAGTAGGCTGTATCGTAGTTCGCTAAGGCGAAGAATTGAGACATTTCTTAAAATTTGCAAGGTGCCATTGCACAGAATTCAAAGAGGGAACATTGTTCAGTGTAAAGTAGCGTTTTGTTCCCCTTCCCCAAACTGTCAAACTACTTTGGCCGTTCCTTGACATTGATTGCGAAATGCCTTTAAAAGTTGAAAAAAAGACTTTGGAACAAATTGAAATACCAATGCGCCTTTCAATAAAAATTAATCTAAGCCTGAATATATAGCTATAAAGCTCGAGCTCGAAACAAAAGTAAACCATAGATCAAAAAGGTGCCGAGTGCTGCAATACGTTTTACGGTCTCAATTTCGAGCCCAAGGGCACCTTATAAGAGCTCTAGGATTCCCTCAGCAATTAATCTACTAAGTTATGTCTTAATGTCTTGACCCACAGTTTTGAACAAGTTAGATTTCGCTCATAATTTTCATTTCATAGGTTTAGTTAACTATTGCCACCTAGACCAACCCGGCCAAACAATTTAGGACTTCGTCGGGGCGTAGATGTAGACCAAGGATGTAATGTTTTAAGGACTATGGGTAAAATTCAGCCTGTACCACGCTTTTGCTTCACTTCACAACTGCGAGTATGCAACCGAAAAACCCAACCCCCGTTTTATTATACGCCCAAGAGTATGCAACTAAACGGTGCATTTAATATGTGCACTCCCTCAGAGCAATTTGCATGGCATACTGGCTGTGTATTTTTAAAGCAGAAATATTAATTTCAACAATTTTTTGAAAATATAGGGTAAGCTCACGAAAAGAACTCAGTTTTCCCCTCTGGCAATGCCCTTAAAAAAAGCTTCCCCCACAGCTGCATGTTGCATGCGAATCCATGTGGCTCGGCAAACATACTCCACACTAACAACCAGCCATGCGCACAAGTGAAAAGCTCGCATACCGTACACGTTTTTCAACGACACAAAAATTCCCAATTTTCTCGAAATATCTTCCCTCCTTTGCTGGATTTTATTCCACCCATTCGTCCTTATATTCCTTTTTGGCTGTGGGGAAACGAAAATCACCGTGTAACACCGGAAAAGAGCATCGACGCGAAAAGCTTGCTTTTTTGAGGTCATTCCTTGAAAACGGCTGAAAAAATATCCTTCGCCAACGCAAATCGAACAAGAAATATAAGGCTCCCCCCGTGTGAAAATATCATTGTTTATATTCGATAAATAATGGGCAGGACCACCACCCTCCCCTCGCAGACAGTATTTTTCTAACGAGAAAAAAAGTGAAATATCCTTTTCCCGTTGTTGGGTGTGTACGTTGCTGGCCAGTTGTTGGTTCATTGCCGCACGCAGTGTGTGTGTCCATTTCGAAGATGGCGCAAATAGTTCTTAAGTGGTTTATAAATTTATCAGTAAATTAATAGTTAAATGTAGCAAGCGAATAAAAGAAAAATACATATCGCCCAGTACCCAGTTTTTGTGCATTTTTCCCTTATCTATGTGACTCCTCTATCCTGAAGGAGTGTGTGTGTTTTTCGTTTTGCTCTCCATACGGGGTTAGGATAACAGTGCTCGCTTAAGCGATTTGACCTCTGTTGAAAAGGAACTCTTGCGCTTCACAAAGGATCGTAAAAATTCGAAAAAAAAAGACTTTCACTTTGATTTCCATCAAAGAAGGTGGCTTTCGTCCTTTAACTCATCATCATCATCATCATCCAGCATCCAACATCGGCTCGGTGATTTTTGCAGCATTATATCCTTTCTCCACACCCCGGGACATGACAATGACAATAAGAATGATGATGACAGTGGTGCTGAAGTGTTGAGTGTCGGAGCATAATCAAACAAAAGAAAAAATTCCTAATAAAAAAAAATAATAGAAATAGCAAAAAAGGAGATAAAAAAATTCCAACCAAATGTAGCATACTGGGTCCTGTTAAGAGGTTGTGTTGTGCTCTCGTTACGTGTGTCTCTTTCTATCTGTCTACTCTTTGCCCGGTTCTTCGATTTTCCGTACTTCTTCTCCAATTTGTGTTCCTCGAGCTTGTATCGGAGTGGAGGATATCTGATTTTGTAATGTAGGTCGGTGGTGGTAGTGCTCAAGCTGATGAAAAGGATATTAAATTATACGAAAAATAAATATATACAAAAAATGTGTGAGGAAATATTGAAAACGATGTCCTTTTGAATATCCTGTTGAGTTAAATTAAAATAAAGTAAAGGAAGGGCCTGTCGCTGTCGCATGTACATGGTAACGACTGAGAAGGGTTCACAAGGAAACACACAAGAAAAACGGAAACTACTCGTACACCAACGTATAGTTTTTGCCGGCGCGCGGTTGCGGTTGTGTTTTTTGTATTCTCCTCCTATTGGAGTGTGTTAGTGTTTTTGTATAATTTATAAGGTTTTTTGTTTCACAAACAAAATTGGTCTCAAGGATAACCACAGAAAGCGCAAGCATATCGAATAGTTAACACTTATCTACAATAGCTGGGATGAACACTTTGAATCCATGCGATATGTATGGATCGGAGCTGGTGAGGCATAGTTTTTTTTTACAGATTAAAATTAAAAAAAATTAAATCTCTTGACAGCTGAAAAGCAGTGACACCTGACACGGCTACACTTGTTTTTTTTTTTCCTGTGTGATTGGCACACACTTTTTCCTTTAAAACCTTTCGCATATTTCCCTGATCAAAAAATCTTTTCTAATCCAATGTCCATGGATGAGTTGTCCTGAAGCTAAGCTATATCATGAATGGGTTGTATTGGCATTAAATATTCACGCACGGTTGGATTCATAACAGGAATTTAGATCAAAAACTCCCCCAAAAAGTGGGCGTGTCAAACACTTTTCATAGCGCTAATTGTCAGAATATTATAACTATATTTTCTTTTTGGTTCCTTTTTAAGGAAAAAATAAAATTTGATCGAGCCTGGGCCGACAGAAGCACTTTATCTTTACAAATTGTTGAGCAGGACATTGTAAACGTATTAGGTATGTGGTGAATCCAACCTTCCCATAGATAGAATTATCTGTTTAAAAATGAACTTGGCAGTGGAGGGATTTAGAAAATCTAGACTCTGTTTGAAGTCAATTATAGGCGTCAAACGTTTAAAGAAAATCTTTTGAGTGGGTTAGCAACGTGCATGAAACAAATACATACACATAAATGCATTTTATGTAAACAAATTTTAAACATTAAGTTTCGTATTAAAATTGTCCTCTTTTTAAAAAATAAGTATTCGAGTATTTCGTGCATTTTATCCTACTCGCTTTGAGGTCCTATTTTCTCCGACAAAGTCCGTGGTTTTCAAGCCCGATAAATAATTTCTTTTATATACTTCTGGCAACGCTACGGTAGGCTATTTTAATGTCAGTAAAGTAAACAGCATTGCAATAAATTTGCGCATTTATTTTAAAAAATACAGTTCCAAGATCTAAAATAAGTTCCTTCAAAACGCATAAATATTTCAAGTAACTCTAGCTCTGAAAAAGGTTTGTGTATAAAATAAAAATTTGCAAATATTTCCTACTCACTCACTCTTTATGGTCATTAAGGTGGTTTTCTTAGGTATTTAGACACCTTTTCGTGCGACTAGCAATTTTCTTTATGGTGTGCAATCCCCCATGACCTTAATTGATCATTCAACAGAATCAATCTTCCCCCGATTCTAAATGGTTTTCCAATAAGAGGTTGTATTTTGGTATTCAAAGAAAAATGCCATTTTTTGAGATAAATGATCGGATGTTTATTTCATAATAAAGAGGAAGGTATGCCGTTAATAATGAAAAACAACATCAGCCAAATGGCCACCACGAGCACGCATACAGGACCATATCCTTTTCATGAAATTTTCCATAACAAAATCGCAAAGTGGCTGCTATGTTCTCGATAGCCTCACGAATTTTATCTTTGAGGTCTTGAGTCGACGCTGGGCTGTTATCTTTCACGTGGCCCCGAAGGAAGAAGTCGCAAGGTGTTAAATCACAAGATCTCGGTGGCCAATTGTGATCACCTCTTCGAGAGGTAACACGGTCCGGAAACTTTTCTCGTAAAAGATCAATGGTTTCGTTGCTTTTGTGACACGTAGCGCCGTCTTGTTGAAAGTAAACGTTGTCCATATCAATACCATCCAACTCCGACCCTAAAAAATCATTAATCATCTCTCGGTAGCGCAATCCATTCACCGTAACTCTTGATCCAACCTCATTTTCGAAAAAGTAAGGTCCAATGACCCCGCCGGAGCATAAACCGCACTAAACAGTCACACGTTGAGGATGGAGAGGCTTCTCAACAATAACTCTTGGGTTTTCCGAGCCCCAGATGCGACAATTTTGCTCGTTGACGTAGCCACCGAGGTGGAAATGGGCCTCATCAGTCAAGATGATTTTTCGATGAAATTCCTGATCATTTTCATGCATTTCAAGGACCCAATCAGCAAAGACACGACGTTGTTTTATTCTTCACATCACTAACTTGTCCCAACAGCTCGAATTTTTCCACCAATTTCTATATTGCGGTCCGACAAGGTGCTTTACGACGACTAAAAAATGCTTTAGTTTTGCAAACTGTGACTGCAAGATTTTCACCATTTTTGTAGTGAATTTTAATAATTTCAATACGTTGTTGAAGCAAATATCGTTCCATTTTTAGTAATGGCGTAGTTTCTACTTGTCAAATGTCAAAGAATAAAAGCTTCAACAGTGACAGCTACCGAAATAGCGGGTCATTCACAATAATACCTCTCATTGGAAAACCCTTTATAAATGGGAAGCACGTACACGAACCATTTACGAATGTTTTGTGCACGAGTCTGCCTTTGAATGTACGATTGAATGTTTTTTTCGAAACCAATGTTGGATCCATGAAAAAACCATCGTGATTAAAAATTGAAGGTACTTGTTACAGTCAAACCCTAAACTTTGGAAAAGCGACTATAATAAGGTGTGTTTCGAAATGATTGGAATTACGGCAGACTTATTGTTCGTCAAACTTTATTGGGGCTCCTAACTCTTTAGAGACCGCTAGTTGACACTGATATTGATTACATTCTTACATCCCTCCTGCTGAATCAAGTAAGAAATTTTGGTTTAAGGACTATTCATTAAAAAATAAAAATCGACGCATGACATGAAAGTAAGTCGATCGGCAAAAAACGCATTCTAGCGCCTATTTTCAGTCGTCAATCTTCCAAAGACTCGAACATAAGTACTGGTGTTACAGAAATGATTAATTTCCACTTGATATTTTAAAAGTGCTATGTTATATTTGTGTCATGATATAAAAATTTCCCCAAATAAGATGCAAAAATTGCTAGATGTATGTATTATTCATGACAGTTGCAGAATCAAATGCACAAACAGGTTTGTGAGAGACTTGTGCAAGATCACTTCAGTGGGCGATGGCCTTAAGTCCACTTCTAACTCGTATTTTGCAAAAGAGTCCACCAATTAAATTCGAATGCAACCAAAATAGGCTCACAAAATTGAATAATTATACGACGTCCTTAGGGGAGTCTAATAAAAACCAGACGAGTCTACCACACCTCTTCCGGTACTCCACTTTGACTAATGTTTCGCAATAAAAATCCGACACATCCCACTATAAACCACACCCTATTATTTTAATCATCCTTCCCACTCAACCCGATATTTTTTTAAGCGTATACAAAATTTCCCCCAATTTGTCGCGGACCTAATTTAAATAGGTGTGCGTGTTTCCTGTCCTATCTACTCCTGCTATAACCTCTTTATTTCGACAAAAATTACCCATAACGTCGCCCCCTTTCTCCTTGTGAATCGCCGCGTTTTCATTAATTCACGTAGACTTCCGGGCGCGTGCTAATGTCCCTTAAACACGTAACCGAGTCAAATCTATTCATTCGACTTGCCTTCAAAATGTTTATTGCACTCTGACCGAACAGTATATCCTTTGAGACAAAGCAACCAACCGTAACAGGCTGTATGTGGGGAAATACAAAAAAGAACAAAGGTGCCTACTTCGGTTTGGTAAGTTACTTTTTGTTGACTCTATCCATTCAAAAGGAGAACAAATACGCCACAGGGACCCACACCGTACGAAGAATAAAGTCGCCCACCGTTCTTCGAATTAAGCAATTGACGTAAGTACGTTCGGTTTGTTTATTCGTTTTTCTGGCATATATGTCAAGGGATATTCAAGGACATGTTCGAAACAATGTCCCATTAATGCCCGCAGCAAGAAGTTGCTCGTTTTGATTTTGTTCATTGATAAACCAACGACTTGGTTTTGATTCAGTTTAACTTTTATAGTTGACACTTTTGCGCGCCCCTTTTTCTAAGGCGAATTCATCTGCCACCATTGTGTGCTTAACGAGCGCGTCAACATTCCGCTCAATTGGACTCGCTACGGTATAGGTGCACATGCACACTCATGTAAGCACACGTCGTTATTGCAGTCTATAATGTGAGGGGAGGTTTTGGGGTGTTTTTTTCCCCCGATTTTCTCCATTTAAGCGTAGCAAGGTGACCTGAATTGCCTCGCCTGAACATGTTCAGGTTGAGGTGGTGCTATTTCATAATTTATGGATTATAATTAGTGTGTCTTGCACTTGTGTGATGTTTGACAATATGCTTCACGTTTCGAGTATTGTCGAGGGTGGAACTGCGGTGGTGGGTATATATTTTTGGATACTATTCGTCGGCAGACATTTCTGTAGTAGATGCACTTGCTCACTTTAACACTAGACCTTGAACTTTTATCTAAAGTGCTGTTGAAGGTTGTTTCTAGTAGTAGATTTTGTAAGTTTTTTTTTTTTTTTGTTACATTCATTCAACAAATTTGTTTTTTGAGCGAAGGACGCTTTTTGTATTCACTTTTTCAGAAGTCTTTCGTTGGTATACTGTTTTAGTTCACTTGAAAACATATCTAAGTTTTTTGGGAATGCATGAGTTGCTCACGAACTTTTGATGGTTACTGTCAGGCTGCGTAATATTGTATGTACTTAAATGTTAGGCATGGAAACTTACTTCTTAGTATCTTGAAAGGACCGAATTGAATCACTTGAGTTATGAACTTACTTCAATGTTTTGAACAGTTGCCTTGTGAGTTTAGATGTTTCACCAATTAAATGGTTGAACTCATTTCATTTTCACTCTAATTTTCAATCTTGTTCAATCAGTTTCACTTCTTTGCAATCATCTGCAATCGCTTTCAATCAGAATGTGCCTTGTTTTTCTATCCTTTTTTCGATCTTCTTCAATCAGTTACACTCTTTTGCAATAATTTTGTAATCATCTGCAATCATTTCTATTATTTTCTTATTATTTACAAGTATAAGACATATTTTCGAATAATTTTCAATAATATTGCAACCGTTTGAACTCTTTTTCAATTTTCTTCAACCATTTGCATTTTTTTCAATCATCCACAACCTAACTCGTAATGCAAATGATTACAAATGTGGTTTCAAGATTTTGCTTTTCAAAATTCAGCAAACCTCTTTAATTAATTTTTCTCTGTAGCCTTATATTTCCTCCTGGGAGAAAAATAAGAGATGTCGTTGGTATTTTTTTAAAAATACGATTTTAAGACTGAGGAAAAGTACTTGTCTGTGTACAAAACGATCAATCCCAGCGTAACAGTAATTACAGCGAACCTTATGACGTTTTCGATTGAAGAAAAGAAGTGCCCTTTCTATGAAAAGAGCAAATCTAGAAGTGCTATTTCTATGTATTCTATGTTTCATTCAAAAAAAAAGTGCACTTCCAGGCCGTAGATCCTATCGAGTTTCTTGTCGAAGGAATTTTGATAAAACAACATTTCGGCTGTACTTTTATTCTGCTGAAATGAATTTTAAAAGAAAACTTTATTTAAAATTATAATAAATAAAAGTTGTAATTTCTGACTGCTTAATTTTTTTTATGTAATTTCGCATTATTTTTTATTTTTTTTTTTCAAAGATATTGTTTTTTTCCAATATTTTTATACCCTCCAGAGGAAGGTATATTCACTTCGCCAATACATTTGTAACGCAAAGAAGGAGTCACCGGAGACCTCATAAAGTATATATATTCTGAATCAGAATCACATTCTGAATCGATTTAGCCATGTCCGTCTGTCTGTCTGTCTGTCTGTCTGTCTGTCTGTTGAAAGCACGATAGCGCCCAAAGTAACTGACGTAGGTGAATGAAATTCGGTGAAAGGACTTCTTTTTATCGGCGTCAGGTTGGTATTCAAAATGGGCTATGTCGGTCAAGTAGTTCTGGTACCTCCCATACAAAACCAATATTAGACCCATGTGTCCCTCTTTCCGTTGAAAACACGATAGCGTCCAAAGGAATCAACCTAGGTGAACGAAGTTTTGTGAAAGGACTTCTTTTATCGTCGTTAGATTGGTATTAAAAATGGGCTATGTCGGTCAAGTAGTTCTGGTATTTTGCATGACTTGTATGCAGTGGAGGGTATCAAAGCATCGGCCAGGCCGATGATAACACTTTTACTTGTTTTTTTTAAGTTTAATTTATTTTTTCTTGTTTCTTTTAAATTTGAATTTTATTTTTATTAAAAATCTAAAAATAAATAATTTTGTATGTTTTTTTTTCGTATACCTATTTTTTTTTGTCGTTTAAATTTGTTGGAAAAAAAGCAGAATGAGCTAAATTTTATTGCTTCAAATTTGAAAATCAGAATTTTGAATTATGAAAAAAAAAAACAGAACTTTGCTAAGCAGAATTGTTGTGTGAGAAGACAGAGTTTTGCAAAGCAGAATTTGGACTGGATCCCTGTTTCAAAAAATATAGTTCCAAATGATTCAAAAGAAGCCATCCGATGTTGTTTGGCTCTCATTTTTTTTCTGAATGAAAAACTTCGATTGTGACGGCGCCCATTTGGCCGATATCATCTTCTCGACTTGACCAATAAAATTCTAAAGGTTCAAATAAACAGAATCGAAGTTTTTCATTTAGAAAAGAAATGAGAGCCAAACAACACCGGATGGCTTCTTTTCGCCCACCTGTAGATAAACCTCTGTACTCCATGATCTTCTCTCATAAGGCATCTTTACACAAACTGTGCTAAGGTTGTCGTTCACAAATCCCCTTAATTGATCCTTATTATATGTGACTTTTTTTAGTCAATCTATCTACAATTTGGTTCGTGTATAAGCTCAAAGCGAAAAGGTCTGAATTTACAAAAAATACGCATGAATGCAACATGCCTTAAGAATTTTAGGAAAAGACAAATTGGGTTACGTCTTGTAGCAAGGACACCCTTTTGCTGCTTTATTTATATTAATTTTTTGGAAATCGTGGCAAGATCACTCAATCATATACATACATAAAACTTACTTCACAATTCGTTTGCTTAGTTCGTTTGAACAGGATTTTGTGAATAAGAACAACCGCTTTTAAATTTGTACCTATTCCTAATCAGTGATCATGCTATATTGTCGATTGGTATCACTAGAAAGCTGTCCGATAAAATAAGTTAAACATAAACTTCTGTACGGCAACTAAGATCAGTGAGTAAGTGTATCACAATCCTGAGACTTTCATCGCAATCGCTGCTAAACTCATAGCATTTCTAGGCGATGATGGATCGAAAAATTACGTTTACCGAGTTTTTATTCAAATGTTATCGATTCTGATCGTCTTAATCGACCGAGGATATTTCTCGAAGTGTTGAACTTCCAGGTATAAAGCGCCATCATCGCCCATATGTAATCGTAAAAGGATTCAATTGGCATCTTAAAATTGACAATCACCGTGATCGCCAGATCGATCGAAATTCTAAAGAACTTTAAACCTACTCGCCCATATAGATGATATTCCTATGCAGTTATCACCGATCGTGACAGCCTTTACAGATCGATCATTTGACTCGTATCGATCGCCTGTTCTTAAAGATTCTAGATCGCACTTGAAGACTTAGCCTTTGAACGCCTTATAAAACCTAGCTCGCGATCGTGCAATTTTTAACAGATCAATTGCAGTTTGAAAAAATTTTCTACCCTGCAACAGAAAATGTGGAGCGGAGCCGTATTAAATTGAATTTTTAAAATTTTTACCAGATCGATTGCAATTTAAACAAAAAATCGATCCTGCAACAAAAAATGTGAACCTGATGTTATGAGCGGAACCATCTGAAACAAATAAAAAGCAAAGCAGTTTTTTTTCTTGTAGAAAATAAAATTTTTATTTAAAAATACATTCAAGTTCAAAGTTCAATAGCAATATATGGGCAGCTCAAACCACAACAGCTTTTTCCTCCATCAGTTTGTCCAAGATCTTGTGAATGTGATCGCTGCAGGTCGACAGGCATGTCTCGGCGTAGAGGCTTAAAAAGTACAAGAAGCTCTCCAACTGCTGTGGGGTGCAGTTTTCGAAGCCGGTCTTTCCAATGATCTGAATTGATTTGACGATGTTCTGCAGCTTCTTGACGTTCTGTCCACCCTTGAACTTGTCCATCACAATGCTGGTCAGCTCTGTTGGTTTTGTGTGCGCCTTCATTTGGGTTTCGATGTTTTGCAGCTTCTGCTGCTGTTGACGGATGGTCTCGATCATCTTCTCGATTGACATGGAGTCTTTTGGTGCTTTAACGGACTTTTCAACTCGGAAGGTTTGACTGGTCGGGGCGGCGGCCTCTGGTTTGGGATTTTTGTTGAAGATCTTGTCCAGTGGTTCGTTTTCGTACTCAAGACTGAACATCTCAGGGCTGCCCAGGGATTCGAAAGATGCCACGGAGGTTCTCTCCCCGCTGCGCATCGACACCATGTCGAAGTAGTTGCTTCCGTAAGGGCTGAAGGAAAGGCGTCCGATTTCGCTGGGGTCAAAGCCGTCCGAGTCGAACTCCGAGGGATCAAGGTCGCTTGTCTTGACGGGTGTTGAGTTCTGCGAGTTGCTCGGCCATGTGAACTTGCTGCGCCTGTCGGTGGCCATGCGTTGGCCGTTCAGTCCAATGAGCATGCTGTAGCTGCTTTCGATGGAGAACTTTGGGGTCATCGGCTCCGGGATTTGGGAGAATTCGAAGTCATCCACTCCGAAGGATAGCTGGCTGTCATCAGAGACGGACTCTCGAATGAAGCCAAAGGTTCTGTTGATCTTGTCCGGGGCCATAAAGTTGCCCTGGAAGGGTACTGCTAGATCTCCACTGGCTACCCAGTAGTGAGAGATGCCATCGATCTTTGGCAAGCTCTTGGTGATCTGCTCTTTGGCGATGCCGTCCTTTGGGGAGTACTTGAAGTCGTCGACTCCAAAGCGTACCTCACGGGTCTCTGCACTTTTCTGAGTGAAGATGTTGTGCAGGAGGTGCAGGCGATCGGGAGGGTTCTCGAAAATAGCCATGGAGATGGTGAACTCACCAACTGTAATCCAGAAAGAGGATGCTTTGTCCTGGCCTTCGTCGGCAGATGGCGTTGATGGTTGGAAAACGTCCTCGTCTTCTATGTCCGGTTTGGTTTGATGCGATTCAGGGCCATGGTGTTCCTCCCGAATGACATCCATTAGAATCGAGCTGCGTCGACTTTCGGAATCATTGAGAGACCTTCGGCGGTTCGATTGGATCGGGCTGAAGACCGTGTGCCATGACGATCTCTTCACTGGTGTGGTCGTTGTCCTGGCCGCGCTGCCCTTCACCGGAGTGGAGTAGGCTGATGGGTTCTGGTTGGCTTCGGAAAGTCTGCGTTCGAGTTCTGCATTCAGTTTGATGAACAGAGGGGACTTCTCCAGGGCTGGGCTTTTCGTTGCTGACTTCCTAATCACGCGCACTGGACTAAACTCGTTGGAACCAGTTTCAAAGCCTTGATCCTCGTTTTCGAAGTTTGCCTCCTCGATGGCGTGTGGCAGCTGAGGCTTCTGCTTGCGTGGTGGTTTCGGCGGCTCATCGCTGGTCATGCTGGAAACGCTTTCGGTGTTCTGCGAAGGCGAGGTCATCGCTGTTAGGGTGTAGGCATTTCGTATCTTCCTCGGTGAGTTCATAAAGTCCAAGAAGGCTTCGTCAACCTCGAAACTTTGTCGACGTGAAGTTGGGGCAAGTCCTTTGGAAATAATCTTCTTCACCTTAAGCTGGTCGGCCTGGTCAGCTGCCTTTTTGTGTTTCTGTTGCTGTGCCAGTAGTTCCAGCTGCTTGTAGTCACTGTCTGAGTCGGTGGTGGACAACGGAAGCTTCTCAACAATTGAAGCATCCTTCTTCCAGGTGAGTGTGGCGCGCTTCACCTTCTTCTTGCGTGGTGGCCGCACTGGTTTTAAGAACTCAAATTCGGCCGGGCTCTCTTTGGGTTGATCCGTTTGGGAGTCGTCAGTTGTTACCTTTGAACTTGGCATAGTCATAAGGCTGCTGTCACTTTCTGACGGATCTGATTTGAAAAGCGCCCTTGGAGGTTTCTCGGGCTGAATGTTCTCCTTTTGGCTGTCGGTTTCTTCCTTCTTGAGATGGTGCGCTCTTGGGGGCTTCTGAGGCTTGAAATTCTCCTCCTTGGGGGCATCTACATCTTCGTTCTTGAGGGTGGTATCGGCTTCGTCGGTCTTCTCTGCGTCTTCTTGAACCACCTCGGTAACTGGTGCGCTGGCTTCGACATCATAGCTCAGGCCATGCCTCTCCTTCATCCAGTCGTAGAACATTCGCTCAAGATACGGACTCTTGAAGAATTTTTTCGAATTGTTACGCTCTGGACGGGTGCGGCGGATCTTCCTTGGCGGACCGTAAATGTCAATCGGTATCGATGAGCAAAGTTGCTTGCTATTACGCTTCATGGACGGGCAAACGACCACAGTTGGGGACTTCACTTGCCTCCTGAACATTGGAACGCCTCTGACTTTCTTTCCAAGATTCACCTTGGCGGAAGGTTTGTCTGGCGAGGGTTTTAGCACTACGGTTAGGGTACTCACGTGGATCTGTTCTTCTTCCTCTTGGATGTTCGCCTTCTCCATTTGAACTGGTGGCTGGGGTGCTGGTCCCTTTTTGGATGGAACGCGGCGCAGCTTAGACACAGCCGCCTCGGACACGGTCTGTTTTGGGAAGGTGATTCTTGCCTCCAAATCCCTGGCTAGAGATTTCACTGATTCTTGCTTCTCGCTGACCGCTTTGTCTTCGGCAAGCTGTGCCTTAACCTCCTCGGGAAGGTTGTTGGAGAAATCGGGGTTCATTCTGGTCATCTCGCGCATGAACTTGTTGAAAAGTACCACCTTATCCTTGACTGAGAGTTTGGTGAAGACCTCTTCGGGAATGAGGCAACCTGTTTGTTGAATGGTCCGTTTGCTAAGTCTTGGACTCGGTACCGGGCTCTTCCGCACCGAAGTTGAAACGTTGCGTGCTCTGGGCTGGGGAGGCTCTGGCGAAAGCTCATTGTTCAAGGGACTGTATGAACTCGATGGTTGGCGCTTCAGTACTTGTGTTACCATTCCATTAAACATGTCTGCCATTTTCTGGACCTTAGACTTGATGGTCGTACTAGCTGCGGGCATCTTAGATTGGGGTTGATCCTGTGATGGTGGTGGTGGTGGCTTCGTCTTAGGTGGCGTCAGCACATCCACCGGTTTGAGATCGTTTCGAATGATCTGGAAATATCTCTCGTCCCATTGCTGTTGCGTAAGATTAAGATCGGTTGGCTCGAGCTCTTTTTTCGGACGAAGATCATTTTTTATTATATCAAAGTAACGTGCCTCCCATTCGCTTTGAGTGAGATTGAGATCACTCAGCTTTACGTTGGTGATCAGGTCGCCATCCAGTCTCGGCTTAAGGCCGCCTTTGCGGGCAGCTGCCTTCAGCTCGACGGTTTCAGCGAATCGTATTTTACGATCACTCGGCTTAGGTTCATCCTCAAGATCGCTCAAGTTGAAGAATTTTCTACGAAGAGCACTTGCACTTAGAGTTCCATTTTTCCGCGGAACCTCTGGCTGGGGCAGGTCCTTTGGCGGTGGTGGAGGCATCTTAAGTTCATTCGATCGTCGTCCCTTTGCCTTCAAATCGCTCGGTTTCAGACACGTATCGCCATCATTTGGCTTGAATACACTTGGCTCGATGTCAATAAACTGAAGATCAGTTTGCCTGATCTCACTTAAGGCCAGCCGGCACTTTGGCTTTCCCCCGCTTGCTGCATTCTCGATTGCATTTCGCTTGGTCGCATAATTCTTGATAATATTCTCTACAATATCCTTCTTCTCATTCCGGGCTGATTTCATCTCGATCTGCTTCACTTCACTTGGTCGGACCGTTCGCTCCACCACAACTTCCCCATTGCGTGGCATGATCTTCACATGCGGCTGGGGATCACTATCGACTTCTACGTCCTCTTCGAAGTACTTCAACAGATCATTCATGCTCGCCGATTTGGACATGTACGACGGATCGTCCTTGAGAAGATCATCATCGGTACGATCGTTGGCCGAGATCACGCTGGTCTCGAAAACTTCTTCACTCGTCTTGACGGCCTTCTTTAGCCACTCACGGCGTTGCCGCTGCTCACACTGGTGAATTCTCTCCGAACACTCAAGGAATGTTGTCAAATCCTCCTCACAGAACGAGGAGGTGTTTACTACGAGCGGCGATGTTGATGTATCGTTGGACATGATATCGAAAATATCACTAAATTCACTTTGAAAATATCTAAACTGGTTTGAAACTTCACTTGGAAATTATGAAATTTGTGGATATTAGATATCTCTGACTGGTCAACTGATGTCGATAACAGCTACTTTGTAACTAATTGAAATTCCGCCGCCGAAAGGACTTTTATACGTTCGGTCCTACTGCAGGTAGTAACAGGTAACTGATCTATTTTCTAATCCTTCTGTATGTGTGAAGTACTTTCGCTAATCCGCGATGGTAATTAAGAGATGTCATGTGCAATTCCAGGTAACTGGTCCTTGCGGGCAGTCATAAAAGGATGCAATTTGCATACCCGTGCTTAGTTGTGATCTTGCGCGAATGTTTTCATTGTATTCGAAAAATATTTCTCGAGATAGTTCATTAGCAAGGACAATAGATTGTAAGATCTGGTGTGTTATTGGCGTGCAGTTCCATTGTGGAAATTCCGTGAAAAATGTTAAATTTGACATGTCCAATAAAATGCAATCAACGACGTTTTTCATAAGAAAGGTTATTTTAAATGAGTTTTTGAGAACTGTTTCACTACTTTCCCTTTCGTTTCTAACCGAATTTTTTAAGTGCCCTTACATTTTTAAAGTTTCAGGACACCGATGAAGGCAACTCTCATGAAAATGTACTTATTCTCCCCCTTGGGGATCATGTTTTACTTTACAAGCTTGTGCGTTTGCCTTAAGATCATTTTGAACAAGATCAGTTGACATAAACGATCGTGTTTTAACTTTCGAGCAGTCCTTTTACTGAACGCATGAAGCTAAATTACTGCTTGAAATATATGCCTCAATATCAGGGTGATAGAAGGCGATCATGTAATGTAAGATCACTGGGCTTAGATTTAAATTACTAAATCGTTTAACAACCATGGCTTTTAACAATTGGTAGCGGTGATCACTTGTAGATTGTTTGAATGCAGATCAGTTCCATGATATCACATTTTTCTGAAAATCGAGTGCTAAATATGTTGACGTTTGCAACCAGGGCTTTTGGCAGATCGATCGGTAGGCAGTGATCACTTGTCCTAGATTGCTTGAATAGATTTCAGTTCCATGAGATCAGATTTTTCTAAGAATCGAGTTCTAAATCTTTTGATGACATCCCACCCACGATCATTTTCTGACAAAGTATTTGCTATTATATCGAATTAGGCAAGTCCCTCAAACTTCAGCAGCACTTTCCGAAAGTATGTCTGAAGTTCAAAGTGAAAAGATCGCATGATTCGGACTTTAAATGCTCGATCTCAGTTAAAACCATATACAAGCCAGAGCTCTGGTTTTTCAACGTCATTTTGGACACCACTTAAGGTATATATGGTCTTGACATGCAACTCCAGTGTAGTTACTCATTGTCTTAAGCTGGATTACTCCCATGGAGTGGTTCTACCTATATTTGTGGTCAAGAATTCGCTTTTCAAGCCCGTTACTAATTTTCTTACGTGCAGCATCAGAAAATCCTGTAAAACATACAGTTTCAAAGTAATTGGCTTAAGCTGGCTTATGGTAGCAATCCTATTTTGGCTTCTCTTTACTTCCACTTTAAGGTAGGATTATGATTTTAAAGTCGTCAGTAAAGTCCTTGACACAAAATACATGCAATTTCGATGCAGGCGATTATTGGCTTAAGCTGGATTACTCTTACACGATTCCATTCAAACTAACCCCTTTTCTTAATCATAAATTATTGCTTCTCAATTGTTTGAGTTACATTCTTACTGCAGTGCGTCCAACAAATCATTATCCACGTCATTGTGCTGTCAAACAATTTTTTTTATCAATCTCTTTATTGCAAGACACCTGGAGTAATGTCAAATTTGTTTCTTGTTCTCTTTGTAGCCACCTGAAAATGAACTCCAAAAATCACATGACAATACAACACGACTCAGTGAACACCAACTGCGAGTGCAAGCTTCCCTGCAGCGTCTCAATATCCCCGATTGGTTCCGCCAATACAATCACTGTTCGCCAAAGTCACCCGATGTGCTCGGCTATAAACCAGTCAACAGCAACTTCACCCGCAAACGTACATCCGATTCTGGTCGATGGACTGGTCTGAATTCCAAGACCACATCGCTGAGTTCCTTGGGATCACAACGATCAGATCGCAGCCCTTTGTTGTTGAGTCCATCAGCGCACAGTCATCATGGCGGCCAGACAACAATAGGCAGTCAGGTCAGTTCGACAGGCGGTGCCAACAACGTTAGTGGTGGTTTCTCACGATGGTCCACATCGTATCTGAATTCAACACAAACATCGCCCAGTGTATCGACACGTGGTTCATTCTCACGTGGCGGTCCAGTGAATTCGAGTTTCATCTCGGCGACAGGAAGTACGGCCGGAACAAGGAACTCCTTTAGGCAACCGTATCTGGGCTGGAGAAGTCAAGAGAAACTGTCACAGCCCCGAACTCCGCACGAAAGGTATATATCAAATGAGTATATAATGTTGTTGAACAAAAATTGTAACAATGAGTTTTTCTTACTTTTGTAGGTTAGCGTCGTCCTTACTATCGCAGCGATCACCAAAACCGGAACAGCCTGTCACACCAGAGATACAGACGTCGATCAAGGAAGTCACATCGGCTATCGTGCACTACGTTAACGATCAAACAAATCGAACAAATCAGAGAAGTAGATCGGCGAGTCCCAACTCGAGGTGAGTGCATATTATGCAGATCTGGATGTAGCTTCTTTTAAACCTAAATGGAGGTGGTTTTGATTTTTTATTTGTTTTACACGTAGAATGTGAGCACAAGAATCAGTTAGATTATGAGATTTGTAATTAGGTAAGATGTGCTTTCGAATTTGTATACATACAGAATATGTTTGTGATTGTTCCTCTAGTACTAACCGCATGTGACGTATGTAATTCAGATTCATAATAACATTGTTACAAGCCTTGGGTTGCAGCAGTTCTTTTGAAATACTGGCCACTTGCCACCAGATAGACAAGTCATACTCTTAGATTGTGATGGGCCTGTTATTATTTTGTCTATGAGAGTCCTCGTACTCAGTTTAAACTAAGCTAAGCCATTCTCTTCAAACGATTGAACGAATTCGTTCCACACTGTCAGGATAAGGTTATTTCGGTGGCTTCATATCTTTCTTTGTGATGGCTTGCACCAGTCATGTACTTCATTTCCCATTGCGCTACATAGTTGTTGAAATAATTGTCCGTATATAATTTTGGAAAGTAGTTCTCAATTTTCGTTGGTGTTGCAGTTGTGAACTAAGTTCAATTTAGGTGGAGTAGAGAGCGATGGACTTTTGGAGATTACAAATGCAAACCATTTGATTAGCTAAGTCTCTCAGCGAAGCTAGTAATGCCAGAAGCAGTGAAATCTTTGGAAAAGTAGTTTCTAAACCGTCGTAATGTCGTTTGATGGTGTCCACATCATCATCTTCGTTGCTGGGCAAACCCAGTCCTTTTGCATTCCTGCCAAAAGGTGCTGCGAGCGGTAATGACATAAACAAGCTAGGGGACCTTAAGTGTTATAAGCCTTAAATATTTTTATTCGTATCCATTTACAGTCCGCTTTTACTACATTGGCATAAGTACCTAGTTCGTGTTATACTGTTCACCTATATCGTTAACACAGTTGTGGCAACCTCCTATTGCTTTACATTTAATTACACTGGACGGTGGGAATTTTACAGCAGCTTGGCTGTCCGTAACCCAACATTTTCTATTGATGAAAAGCTGCAATTTTGAATTGATGCAGAAGGCATGGGAATAGTTGATGGCTTTTAAGAAGTCTTAATCATTTAGAGGGGGTTTGCAGCTGCCTCATAACATTGATAGTGATTTGGGACCAGTTTCCTTCTCTTTCGTTGTTCATAGTTGAAGCCTACATACCTTGAAGTCGGTTTTCATAGACAATTGACCAATTATTTCGTACTCACATTACCAATGGTTTGAAATTGTAAAAATGTGCGCAACCTCTTTGAAAAGCCGGGTTTAACCACCAATAATAAACCGAAGGGTACCTATGGTACTCCTTATGCTTTGCTCTGAAATTGATGTCCTCTATGCTCTGTCTAAATGACCCGAATATGTCTTATTTGAAGAGATGTTGCAACCTACCTCTTTTCATAACTTTATTAAACATCAAGGGTTTACATGCGATCCCCAAAACTCGGTCTCTACCCAAGCAGTGCTTAGCCACATCTACAGCTTTTTAGATATTTATTTCGTTTATCGATCAACTACGCTTAATCTGTTGAAAGCTCTACCTCGGATATTCAGGTTTTTCTATTCATTCATTGGAATACACTCTATTATTCATCACAACCACTTGAATACCGAGAATATTCCACACATTCACAGCTACTAACCGACACTTACCCTCTGGCCCGATTCTCACACACATGCTTCCACTTGACTGCACTCTTTCGTCTCGCCTTAGGAATTGAGGGAGCCCTCAGTATTTTTTTCTATTTGTTGCGTTCATTCAAACCGCATCCATTTAATTAGTCCACTAACCCCTTTTGCTGATTGTCAGCCAAGCGCCTTCATCCCACGTCTTTATGTAACACACAGACCTCGTGCTCCCTTGCCTCCAAAGCTTAAATTGATGTTTTCTCTTCGCCCCATTTGCCTTATTCGCATTCAATGATCCTGAAAATGTCCATTGCAGTCGCGCATCCTGTTGGAAAGTAAACCATTTTCAACCACTCTTTAGTTAGGGAAATACCTTCGCAGTTATAAATCAGGAGGATGCCCTGTCTACACGATTCGTTTTACCTACAAAAGAAAAATCAATATTACTGGAAACCCAACTGTAAACGCATCCCACTGGAAAGCGGAAAACGGATACGTTCTACTCGTGGAGGATGTGCTGCAAGGATGGCATAATATTCATTCGTGATGTGTCTGAAAGCGCAATTGACGTTATTGCATCGCCATGTCCTGCTGAGAATTGGGGTTGTGTGTTTAAAGCTTTTCTTCCTTGAATTGGGGCGCGGTTACTGGGTAAATTTATCTCATATCGACACTCGTCTACAGTGCAGTGCAGCTACTTGAGTTTCAGAGAGTTTCGAAGCGTTCCTGAGTGCAGTTCATCTCTAGTGAATTGGAAAGCGAAAAATTATTTTTTAACAAAGAGATGTGCAGTCTTGTGAAGAGTGGGAGATTATAAAAGTAAGGACACGCTTTGGTATGTGAATTCTTTTCAAAATGAATTCGATTTGTTTGTGATGTAAGTTTGACTTTTTTTTTTTTTGCTTATTTTGGTGATGGTGTTTCGTGAAAGTTTTGTGCCGAGACATATCTTATCTATAAATAGAGCGAAGGCAAACAGTTAAGAGCCCCTTTCACTTCCTTAAGCAGAACATGCTCGCTTGGTTCTGTTTTTGTTGGGAAGATTCTGAGAATGCTCTGTGTAATTTGTTTTCCAATATGTTGTGCATAAGTCAGGTCACTAAAGTGACTCTAGATTTATTAATGACGCGTGTCAGATTTTAATCATTTGACCTACTCAAGTGGCCTAGTTTTGTGGCCCAATTTGAGAACGCCAGCCGTCTTTATGTTTATCGTCTATCTTCCAGTGAAGGACATGTGTCTCGTTAACTGGTACAGTTTGCATTGTGAGCTAAAGTCGTGGCTTGTCGTTATAAAGCGGTAGCATTTGTATACCCCACCGAAAAGGTGTATTCAGGGTCGGCATTCTATAAGACGAAACGTTCAAACGTTTTCGTGCGCACAAAGAGCTTTGCTTGTGTAACATAAGGCAAATCATTCGTGCGCACGGAAACGTTTGATCGTTTCGGCTTACAAAATCTGACCTCAGGTATTCCCACACGATTCGCACTTCGTTCGTTTCGACTTCCCCGCCGGAAGAAAATTCCGTTTACCGGCGCGTTCATCTGAGAATCGCGGGCGATTCATGTGAAAATAATCGGCAAATCGCAAAACCCTTTTGTGATAGAATAAATTCGAATATCCAGGAGTTTATTCTGATTGAACGATATACAAAATTACGGGGGTGGTAAGAAAGAATATGCGCAATAAACTTCATAGCTGAATATTTTTCTTTAGCTCGACCACGCTTACGAAAATCTTATATTTTTCATACCTCATCGTCGACTTTCTGCACAAGGTCGTGTTGTTTTTTCCACCTGTCAGATATTGTTATGTTAGAGTGAGAAGGCGCATGCGCTTATTGTGCTTCTTTGCGTCGCACTCAGTCCGAAAACTCAAAGAGGGAGACGGTAGGTAATAAAATGCAAAATCGCTTTTGTGTCCACAAAATGTTTTGCAACAATGTTCGCAGTACGTTCAGCTGGAAGAAGGCATTCGCCCAGTGGTTTGCTGGGAAGATTTTGAAGAGCGGAAATCATACGCAGCCGCATTAGTGATTTGTGGTGGTGGCGTTTTGTCAAACAAACCTACACAAAAAAACAAAAGCTACGACTTCTGTTGTTTTTATAAATTTATTATTTGACTAGGAGCTAAGTGGGAAGCGGTAACAGAATTTTGACTACCACGGCCAAGACTGCTGCCAAGTGCCTTAAGCGCACCCAGTTTCTTGTCGACTACCTCGCTATAAACGTCTAATTGGAAAATCAATGGCTGACAAATGCTCTCAGGCTAAGATCCCAACGTATGTTGATGTTGACTAAAGAAAAAATCACCGTGAATGTTTTTTTTTTAACAACAACTAACATATTTTATTAACAACTTATTTAACTTCTGTAACATTCTTGTATATAAAAATATTTTATTTCCATAGAAAATGCTGGCTTGAATCCTCCTTCGTTGGTATTCGCCCCGTGGAGTCACCGCAAACACCAATTATCGACAATTCAACATTTAGCAATACATCAACTGGTGGTCTGAATCATAGCTATCACAATAATACAACATCGGCAACATCATCGATCCACTCCAGCATTGGCATCAATAATGTGACAACAGCCGACGGCCTACGAATAAATGGAGTTGGTGGTGAGTCAGCGATACTTATATAACAAAGAAAACCACAATTTTGTTTAAAATAATATTAAAGAGAAAATAGTTTAGAGAAAAGTAGCTACTAGAATTTATACGTTACATTTTGTTTATGTAATCAATATTTATAAATTTTAAAACCAAACTATTTTCATTAATCTCACAAAGTCCCTCTTCCCCATATCGCTGTCACTTCAAACGTGTTTTTTTTTATTTTATATATATATTATATATTTTATTCCCTTCATTGTGCTTTAAAAGTTAAACAATTTTTTATGTAGTTTTATTCTTTAATTTATATAGAAATACCCATCATATAGTTTTTTTTTGTAAAATAGTTTATAAGTGTTTCACCAAAATCTTGACGAAAAAATATACTTATCTCTTTTGATTTGCTTTCATTTTTAAACAGATAAATTAATTAATTCATGTGCTTTAGTTTGTAGTAAATTGTTTTCTTTTTTTTTAATTTTGTTTGTTCTTTATAAGGAATATTGTAAAATTCTTTGCTATGTAGAGTTTTCTTTCGTTGAATGTGGAATGCAAGTTGTACTTTTTTTACATTTATAATTTACGACGGGTTTTTTTTTAATATTTTTTTTTTGAAATCATTTAACAACTATACGCATCGCTTAGGGCCTACGAAATAAGCTAAAGAAGAAAAAAAACCTCTCACCATAGACAAAAAAACGAAAATCATGCAAAAAAAAAAATCACACAAATTTGGAATGCTTTGTTTTATCAAAATTTTCCTATTCCACAAAGTTGCGAGTACTTGGGAATTTTTATTTGAATTTTAATTTCCATTCTTTTTTATTTAAGAAATAAAAGTTTTTCAAAGAACTCGTTACTTCTATCGAATGATTTTCGTTTCTACATTTTCTCATCCAACACACTTTCGCATCACATTCGTTTTTACACTATACCATCCAAAAGAAAGAACAAAAAGAAACGGATGAATTTTCTAATTTGCGCGCGCGATGGTAAATTAGAGGAATTCGTCGGAAAATTCTATCTCATGATTGAACAGCAGAAATAAAATATTTTCATCGAAATTTTGGCCAACGGCAGGAAAGTTGCATTTTGAATTCAACACAAGAGAAGTCTCGTGACAGTTGTGACAGATATTTCAAGGCTTATGACACGTAATTATTTTGTAACAATTATTATTTATTAGTGCCTAAAAGAAGTTGTAAATGAACGAACTTATTATGATAAAAGCAATATTTAAGGAGTTTTCTTTTTTATTATTATTATCATTATTTGAAGAGAAATAAATGTAAATGTTTTAATTATGTATACTGAATTTTGTTTTGGTTTTTATTTGAGTTGCGTTGAGTGTGTTCGTTAGATCCCTGGGGCGACGTTTGTCGACTGAGATATGGGCTGGTCAAAATGATTACCCATTCATTGCATAGCTCACCTATTTCGCTGCCAAATAATTTGCATTTGTTTCGCTTCACATGGGTGTGTTTTAAAGATGGGACCCGACATTTGGTTGTCCTGTAATATTTGACAACTTCCCGTTGTCTGCTATTTCAAACGCGTATTTGCAAACTTCGATCAACATTTGTGCTGCTTATTTCCTCACCCGAGCATTACATAAGCACTTCTCAATTATCTGTCGAATTTGTGTTCGCACTTTTTACAAATTTTGCTCCCCTTTAAGCTTCGCGCCTTGTCCAGAAGCCCAAGTTCTCCAGATATACTCTTTCTCTGTCGAATGATCTGCTGCCTTTGGAACATCGTTGCAATTTATTTTTTTTTTTAACTTCACCTTTGGTCGTCGCCTACATTCTTTACCTTGCAAAGAAACAAAAGGAAATCAGGATGGGAACAGCCTCCTACAGTGTTTTTATTGACTGCAGTACCTGCTCGAGAAATCGTGCAAAAGTTGGAACCATGTTTGTTGATTTGTTTCTACTTCACCCCTTGTATTTTGCTTACCCAATCATCCTTGGAACCGAGAATTTGTTTTCTCACTTTTCAGTTATCTGTCACATTTTTGGGAACACCCTGTACAGATTATGTTGGCTTGCAAAATAAACAACACCCTGTGACAAGCATTTTGCCATTTATTTCACAGCGATACGTCATCCACAACCAGAGATATCCGCCGCAAAAAAAAAATCCACACTTGCCTGAGATAATTTTCCCGTAAATTTCAGACACAAAATTCTCGAAAATCACCAGGAGCACAGAAATACTCAGAAAGTAGCAGGTATACTTTTCTGCTAGCAGCATTGAGTGCAGACAACATCCACACTAGCAAGTACACGATGTGGTGAGAATTTTAGCAAGGGCACTTTATATATGGGTTGTGGCTTGGAAATGTTCTCAGGTGGATTGTCAACGTCGCCTGCAGGTATGCAGCAGTTTGTTGGGTTTTAGTACTACGATCGGTATTTGGACTAGATTTTTATGCCCAATGGAATAGAATAGAATTTTTGGTGTCAAATTAGAGGGATTTATTTTTCGTTGAACTTCGATGGCGTAATCAGTGTGAACAGTCAGCTGCATTTGAATATTGTTTTTGCCAATACTTTTTTATTTATAGGCAGATTAACATAGTTCTGGTGGCAAATTAAAGGGTTTTCCTTGAGGATTCTTTGGAAATGTATTTTGTTAATATTTAAGAACGCATTAATCTAGATAGAGTTAAAACAAAATATAACTTCGTGACTTTATTTGTATTTGCAGCCTTATCGTCACAAAAAACTAGGCGATTCGAGCTCACATCGGTCTAGTTCAGTCGGATCTTGCTTGAAATAATGAAACTCTCTCTAGAGACATCTGAAAAGAAAAGAAAAATGTACATTGAGTTAATGGGAAGGGGAGATAAATTACATTGCACTAAGGCAGCTGAACATATAGTATATATATATTAAAAAATGAGCGATTTAGAGTATAAAAAGTGATCGAAAATAATACAAAAACGATCAGAAAGGATGACCTCCCGATAGGCTTACTTATTTCAGTTGTTGATGTTGGGATTCCTGAGCCTTTTCCCTTTTCAATAGCTCAGCGGTCAAGCCGTCAGCTACCGCAAGTGGTGGAATTCAATTGTGTATTTTCGTGCTGATTCATGTCTGACTGGAGGATAAATCGTAAAAACGGCCATTTGAATATCTGCAGATTGCCATCTCTGTATCGACTCAACCGCGCTCTTTACGTATTTCGTCTTTTTGCTTTGGATACAATTTCGATCATCTTTTCTCCTCTGCCCAAAGGTGTCAAAACCAATTTTTTCCCTTCGCTCTTGTTCTTGTGTAATAATTGCAATATTAGGACTCTTGCTTTGCTTCATAAGGTCGTCGTTACTCGTCATCTAGCAGTGGTAAAATCTAATACACCAAAGAGTTGTACTTCTTATGGCTTCCCGGTTATGCTGACTTGCGTCTTCGGCTATCGCTCCATTACCAAGACTTCGGATCGCTTTGTAACCGATGAGTTTGGTGGTGAATGGAATCCCCATTATTTTCCGGGGACCTCTTCCACCTTTCAGTCAAACGGCAAAACAATCAATTGAGTTCATCAGCCAGTAGTTGATAGCCGACGGACATTTTGATCAAAGTTCACCGTCGTAAGATTTCTAATTCTATGCAGACCGATAGTTTTATATTTTATATTTTTTTTTTACTTTACATTGTTCGTTTAATTTTCTTATATAGTATATTGTTTAAGTATGTGCATCACTCTATTTTAAAATCAAACTCAGCATGGCTTATTAAAGGACTTCCAAAGAACAAAAATCTCAGCTTACTCTTAAACGCTTTGCACTACTTCATAGAGAAACAAATCCCAAAATAAAAATAAATAAAAGAAACACTTGGAGAGTAACAGTATCAAAACACTTGTAATTGCGTCTTCAGCACACATACAAAAAAAAAAAAAACAAAAATCCACGCGACGAGAAATCAAACTGCAAACAAACTACTTAATCGAATTTAAAACAAATTCTGTTTTATTTTGTTTTTGTTTTTTTTTTAACTTAATATTCTTCAAAGCATTAGAGCCCGCGATGCAAACAAATTAGCAGGTAAGGTATAAAAATTGACTTTTCAAACTTTTACACAAACTAGTTTCCAAGCAAATCCAGTACACTCAACAAAAATGCTAAACAACGTACTAATAATTTAATTAAAAGCTAATTATAAATATATAAGCTTCTCGCTAATAATATTCTGCAGAACTACTCGTATGCTCATCAACAGCTTAAAGTCATTATGCGAATTTTTGTTGTAAATGTTATTTTTGTTTAAGTTCGTTAAGTGTTATTGTTAATATGTTGAAATTTTTATGTGTGTTTCGTTATAAAACTGATTAATGAAGCTTTCATGTACAAAGTTCATTCATTGACATTTGACAAGTTGGTAATGCAGTTTAAGAATAAAACTTAATTGTTAATCTAGCCGATTTGTTAATGGAAGGTGCTACAGAGATAGCCGCAGACGTCACTTAGAGTGATAAAAACGACAGATGGAGGTTTATTTCGTTTATTCCTCTACCCACAATCACAGTCTCCGTTTGGATAAGTGAACATTTTAAAGAGATGTCGTGGTTTTAGACACGGCGGACGTTTAAGTGGGGACGATCAAATTATCTAGTTTAGTAAGTCTGACAGCTGTCTGACTAGATGTATCTCGGCTTTGATTGGCTGAAATCGGTCATATGAGCAGCTGTTTCAGTTGACGTTTATGGAGGGATAACCGACGAATCTAGTCAAGAAATTCGTGACTGAGTACTAAGTTGACAGTTCGCATATGTGGCTGACGTAGAAAAAGGGACGTTCCAATCTAGTTTTTGCGTTCAGGTTACATCTTATCCAGACCAATCTGGTCGAATTAAGACAACTAGATTGTTGAATGTGCCCACTGCTACGTAAAGAACTATTTGCTAGGTAACGGTCTTTTTAATTTCTTGCCTTCTCTGAAGACATAAAACCCAACTGAAAGTTGACGTATGAGCGCTTAACAATGGGGACATTTGGATTTCTAATTATGTAGTACCTAAGTTTGGGGCCCTACTATGAAACTCGATTCTACTATTGATACTATTCGAAAGATATTTGCGATTCTACTATCAAATGTACTCTCTATGAAAGTAGAATCGAATGCCGGTAATGCCAAACTATTTGCCAACAAAGTTGCGATTTTCGAACGATTCTCGCATTATGTTTGACATAATCCAAACGAGTCTCGCATTATTTTTTGAATATTCCAAAAATTTATCGTAAAACAATCAAATAATAATAAATAAACATGGACAGTGTCCAAATTTGGTTTGAGTCTGAAGAAAATCAGGAAAAAATTCAACAAGTTGAACGAAGGCGGGTGTTTTTAAATATCCCTTGGACAAATCTGGATGCCTGGTCATATATTGCACCATTATTTCAAACTGTGACACGTTTGTGTTTGGACTTAGATGATTCCCTGGTGCAAAAAACAAACATCTTACGTGAATATTACTATGTTTATGAAATATTCATGAATTATTAATTTATAATTTCTATTTACTTTCATTCTGAGAAAAAAAAACTTCTTAAATCGGAATTCTCGCAAACACATTTGATGTAGAATGATTATTTGCGAATTCGCACGAATTTGACATTAACTTTTGGAAACGGTAGTACCAGTTTTGTACCAAGAATCCGAAAAAAAACTTGGCAGTACTAGAGCTGTTCGAATTTTGATTTCATAACTTACTTATAGAATTACAGAGTCGCGATTTTGCGAATTCGAACAGTTTTACTTTAGAATCGAGTTTCAGAGTAGGGCCCCTGACAGCGGACTAACTTGACGTATTTCAGTTTTTATTGGACTAGAGTGGAAAGTTTTAGTACCGAATTTCGACTATAGATTACAAAAACTATTTAAGTTGCCTAGTGAACGCGTGATACCTTGTCCAGCCAAATATAGCTAAAGTTTTACAAGAACAACGTATCCCAACACCACGAATAAATATTCAAACAAATCCGATAAAAGTAAACAAAATTGGAAGGTCAACCCAACAAATGTTAATTTTGTTTCGCTGGCGATAGAGTTTAAGCGTCCGTTCCTACATAAATGAGGATATGGACTTTGAGTTGCGTTGTTTTCAGACTAATAATTTGAATTATATGCACTTTACACAGCCTGAGCGAACAGCTCTAGAATTAAGGAAAGGTTTTGCTATTATTGGGGAATAGCAAAACCTTTACGCGAGGGTCACAAAATATGTGGAAAATATAGTGAAGTATCGGCTGACATGTTACTTCAGGTGATAACCTCCACACATCGTTTTCTGACAAGGAAAAAGTAAATTTTTAGACTGCATTAACAGCATTCTTTTCGAAAACATTCATCTAGCCTCGGCATCAGCTTCAATTTACAAAAATCTTTGTTTCGTTCTGTTTTTATGTACATATTCGTATTTTTCTTAATTAATAATTATTTCTCAATTCTTATCATTTTCATCACATTTGTCTATATATGCCGCCATATATTAACCGCATTACATATTTTGCAACATTTTTTGACTATCCTAAAGTTGCTGCTTTTGTAAAAAATAATAATAATATATATTATATACTCGTACCAACAATATATACTCAACAAAACTTCAGTTAAAAAACCTTAATGTTCACATCAGTTTTCATTGCTTTAAAGCTCCTTCATACGTTCTCAAAATGCCGCTATTTTATTTTTTTTTAAAGAACAAACATGTAAATTAAAAGAAGAAATGTAATTTTTGCAGTTTTTTCTTTAAAGTTTGAGATCCGAGTTGTATTCTATATAACCCCATCCATCTCTCTCTTTGCGTTTTTTTTTAAACTCCCTTAGCGCCAGAACGTACGATGAGCTCAGCATCGCTAGAAGATGTATTAGCCTCACTATTGGGATTGCCATCGACGCAGGTGCCGGCCACCAATGATACATATAGGTCCACAGGTATGAACCTGTAAGTTTTGTTCCAAAAAACAGACAAAAAAAAAACAAAAATAATAAACATATTAAACCTACATTTTATCTTGATTTTTGTTTTCTTTTATTGTGTTTCTTTCGTTTGTTCAATATCTATGTCCAAAATAAACACCGTATAACATTGAAAGACGACATGTTTATATCTATGTGTGTGTATGTGTTTTCTGTGTAACACGAGCTGTTTCCTCCGGTGGTAAAGGTCCGATTTGTGACGCTGTCCTAGCCCCTTCTGTGAGTAAGGTTGGGTAGCAACTATGAATGTGACCTCCCACCACCAGCAAGCTTTTCTTGTAGCAAACCACTCAAAGAAGACGCAATTACAACATTCCAAGCCAACACAAATTTGTTTGTTTTCAGTTTTCTTATTTTTTGCCGTTGATTAGTTTGCGTGTGATACCTTGGTGTGTTGACATAGGGGGCGCTGTCCGCATGTTCAGAGCTCCACCACTATCTTCTCTTCTAAACCATCGCATTAAAACGAATTGTTTCTATTTTTCTCCGCGTTTGTTTTCGGAAACTCTTTTCTCTTGTCTACTTGCAGGCGATACAGCTAGTGAGACTGTCAATCTCCGCATGACAACTTCAGCATCGCCCAGCAGCTTACAAGTAGTCGATCAGCAGGCTCGCTTCCGACGTCGCAGTGAAGGAGACGCCCAGCGTCAGCAGCAACAGCAACAACAACAGCAACAGAAACAACACCACCAGCAACAACAGCAGCAGCAGCTTCCAACAGTCCAACAGCATCCACATAAGCCCCAGATAACCGCAACAGTTAACAACCACCATCCCGAATCGGTGCATACACCGCGCAGAGTCAGCCTGGACTCCAGCGAATCGAAAACCACGTCCGAGTTGCAGATCAAATGCCGCAACACAAAGTGCGACCAGGCCGCCACCCCAATCGATGCCAAAAAGTTCTACAAGAGCTGTCACAACTGTTCCCATCTGTATTGCTCGCGGGAATGCCGGCGCGCGCATTGGGAGAAACATCGCAAGGCCTGTCTGCATTCACGAGCGTCGAACCTCTGTCGGCAGGTCTTGTCCGCCTGCAAAGATGACGTTGACACACAACGTCACCTCAGCCTGTTGGCTCGCAAAGGCTACCTCTCTCAGGGTCGTGGTGTCGTCCGAGCTTTGTTCCGCAGCGCCGAATCAGCGGAGGGTTTCATCAAGCACGGCTTCCAGTGCATGGGTGAGGCGTCTTACGTTCGTTGGCCTGACCTGATGCCAGCCGAGATGGGTTTGGAACTGTACTCGGAACTACTAAAGCTGAGTACCGAGTACAAGCCCGATTCGAAGATGCTTATCTATGTGGCAATTTGCGTTGTCTCCGAAGCTCCGGGTACCGCCACCGCACCGGTCAAGTGGGAACGTCAATTGGTTTCGCGTTGTGCCAAATTGAAGTTGTGCAAGTCCATCCTGACGGAATTAGAGCAATCGCAGCAGCAGATTGTCGTCGTGCCAGAACCGGCTACGGAAATACTAATTCTGACATTTAATCCTGCAAAACGTTCCACTCCATCTCAGCGCGAGGTCATCCTAACGAATATTCTGACAATTCTCAATCGACGAGGCGTTATTTTGCGAAAGCACTATCCAGAAATCTACCAGCGACTGCAGACATATGCCGAGGGTCAGACTGATCGGTTTAACGCGGTCACCTTGCATCCCAGGGACTCACAAACGGGACAAGGATTTGTTTGTATAATTATGCCATTACAGAGTGATAGTGAAATTATAAAGATGCCGTGCTCCGATGGCGGCAATAAGGTTTGTACGATTGACGTGGGCGAGGAGCTAATGGAGAGTTGATTAAACTTGTAAGGTGCTTGCTTAGTCTATGCACCTTCTCATGCAATACAAAGGCGGTATCCTCTAAGACACAATACGGTGGCATTTTATACGATTTTGAGAGTAGTGGTATAGGTATTTGATTGCGACGACATCAAAAATAAAAGTGGACATTTTTATTTAGATGAATGGTAAATTAACAAGTCCGTTGCGAAGTGGTTTGGCGTTTCGATGTAATAGCCAGGTCGGGAAATTTTGGTGCCGTCCTAACGAGCGAGGGGTTACAAGTTTTACCCCGAAAAACAGTATTTATGTATTACTAAAGCTATGTATTATAATTGCGACGTTCTGTCCCATTTGCAGATGTTAGCTGTTCACTCACAAAACACCACTTCACTTATCAAAAAAGCTTTTATTTTACGCTAATTCTACTTACCTTTTTGAATAAAAGGTGCGTGCGAGTCCCATGCGCTCACCGCTAACTCGTTACGAAATTAAAACACATAAAAAAGTCTCAAAAAGGAAATTAAAAATTAACAAAGCAACTTATGTTATCGCCTTCCGATGAACAAACAGAAGCAGTTGGCATTTCCCACTTTAGATTGTACTAGATGCGCTACCATTGAATGGCCTCAAATGGACGAGTTCAGCAAAGCATGCAAACTTGTACGCAAGAGTTATCAACAAAATAATATATTTCATATCATTATATAATCATTTATCGCACTCTGCTCCCAAAATCGCAATATATATCAAACTACCAAGATGTCTCAAAGAATATCGTCGCAAACACCAACATTTTTAAAACATACAACCCAAATTATAATAAGAAATCTAAGTAACTCAACAAGTCCTCATGTAAACTTACAAAAGAAAAATGTAACCAAATATAAATATTTTTTACTAAATTTAATAGTTTCGTATGCCTTAATATTTAATAAATTCTTTAAGTTTTAACTTATTAAGTTATTTATGTATTGTTATGAGAAGAACAAAATATCCTAAACATTTTATATTGTAACGTACAACATGAAACATTTCACAAAAATGAAAAGAATCAAAGAAAAAAAACAATACAACGCTTTAATCCTTTTGTTATAGCAAAATAAAACATTATACTACTGTTTAAGCAATTTTTTTGTTTCATATTGAGCTTAAATAAAATTTTACGAAATAATTTCTATTTACAAATAGTCTTATATAGTTAAAATAATTATTTGAAAATTTATTTCGAACAAAAATATAATGCTTAGCAAAATTTTAGAATGAAAACATACTACATATATTGTCAGCCAATGATCAAAAGAATACATCAATCTCCTGAGTATAACTAAATAATAATTGTGTTTGCAACAAGCATCAGTGAGTAACATTTTCGTATATAAAATAAGAACTTCAAAATGTAACTTCGTATATATATAAAATAATAAATGTAAAAACAATAAAACCTATCATTTTTGCAATAATTTTTGACACTAAAAATATAAAGAATAAAACTTTTAAAATAAATAAACTACACATATTATAAACTGTTTTAAAGTAATACATAGGCTATAATGTAAACAATAAATATTTATATAGTTAAAATATTATTAATTAAATTTTTATGAAATTGAAAATCTGATCGGAATAATTTAATTTAAAGGAAGGACATTATTACCAAAGCGTATAGTGTAAAATTTGACTTTATTTATTTTTTAATAAATAATAGTAAATGGAACATACATTATATACATAGATAAGTTAAATTTTTTTTAAATTATGTAAAACATTTTTATTTCTAAAGGAAACAAAAAGGGGAATACTGCTCCTGTGCAAGTAAATATGAGGAGAACAAATGAAGTCGCTTCAAATAAACTTATATATGTAAACTAATTGGGAACATTGTTTTATTCGATCGCTTTAAACAGAAAACAACTCCTTCCGATAATATTACCTGAGGCGCCTCATTTCCTCTTCTTGTGATGCGCTCTCATATGCGAAATCTTATGACCCGACGTGCGAAAGGTCTTTTTGCATACACCGCACTGAAATGGCCGCTCACCGGTGTGAATTCTCAGATGCACCAGCAGCACCTTTCGGGAGCTGTACTTCTTGCCGCACACTTGACAGCCAAATGTCTCCCTCAGCGTGTCGTGAGTTTTCATATGCTGGCCCAAAGTAGACATCAAGGCAAATCCTTTCGAGCAGAGACTGCATTGGTAGGGCTTCTCCTTGGTGTGCGTCCTCGTGTGCCGTTGCAGATCGCTGGCTTTGTAGAACGTTTTGCCACACTCACCACACCGATGGCCAATTTGGCTAATCTGTTTCAATGATCGTGCCAGTGATTTCTTAGACGACTTCTTCGGCGAACTGGTCACAGTTTCGATGGTGAGGTTTTTATGAGTGTGCTTTTTGCAGTCCTTGACCATCTCTAGCTGTATGAACTTTGGCGATGCATTCTTCTGGGGGCTTTGAACCACCGCAATGAAGGGTTTAGCGACAGTCTCTGGAGAAGAAGCTTCTGGTGCGGGCGAGGACGGCTCGGGATATGCCTCTTGCAGTGGGCTGATTTCAGGAGACGCCAAGAGATTGCGGGCATGCATCAAAATGTGATTCTTGCAATTGTCGTTGCTCTTGAAGCGTTCACTGCAGTATGGACAGGCGAACTTGCGCTCGTTGCTGTGCGAAATCATGTGTCGCTGGAGGACTGATTGTGTTGTAAATTTTGAGTTGCAGATTTTACACGCGTGAGGCTTTTCAGCGGTGTGGATTTTGTGGTGCAGATTGAGGGAACTTTTCGTTGTATAAGACCTGAAACGAGATTGGATGGTGTAGGCGCAAGTTCGGACTGTTGGCATGCGTCTTACCTGAAGCATATGGAGCACTTGAACGGTTTCTCGCCCGTGTGCGTGGCTTCGTGCTGTTGCAAGTGAGATAACTTCTGCATTTTTAGGCCGCAGACACTGCATTGGTGGCTTCTTTTCGAGTATTCGTCGATTTTGTCTGCCTCTTCAGTGTCGTTTGAGTCCAGCTTCACGGGCGGCTCTAGGAATGGACGAACCATGTCAAACTCCTTATCCTGTGGATGGTGCTTGTGGGCCGAGAAGCCGGCTTTGGACGAGAAGCTTTTTGAGCACAGCGAACAAATGTACGATACGGAGCTCAAGTGAGTCCTTGTGTGCATGTCCAGCTTCCGCATCGATGGGAATCGCTTTCCACAATCGGCTACTGTACAGGCATGCACTTTCGCTGGCTTTTCGTTTAATGAAATGTGAACTCTGTAATGAATTTTAAGAGCTGCACTTGTAGTAAAGGTCTTTTCGCAGAATTCACACTGGAATGCCCGCTCCTGGGTGTGAGTACGAAGGTGTCTGCAAGAAGAATTAATAAGGACTTGAATTGAAATGCAAAAAGATCCTCCGTCGGACAGCATATCCACACTGAACAGATATTGAGCGGTGCTATCAAGCCTCTCACCTTAGCAAATCGAATTGTCTCTTGAAGGCCTTATCACAGTGCACGCAGGCCAACGTGCGTTGTCCCTTGTAGGAAATTTCTTTCACCATCTTGAAGGTCTTCTCCTTCCTCGGATTTAATGTATCGACCACCGTCACTGTTCGTATCTTTGGTCCTGGCGATGGTGGTTTCAGCAGCGAAAGCTCCAACGCTGGTGGTTGCATATCCATAATGTTCATGGACTCTTGGAAGCTCTTCAGTTGCTCCATTACCCTTGCGACATTTACATTGTCGTCGTCCTCATCGTTAAATCCATCGTTTTCGGCACCGGTGTCTCCCATCGGGTGCATAAGCGCCTTATGCCGATTGACGCTGTTCAGTTTCGTGAACACACATGAACAGAAGTCGCACGCAAACATGTTATCCATGTTGGGGTGCATTGGATGAGTGCGCTTGATATGCACTATAAGATTGTTCTTCTGTGCAAAGCTACAAGAAGAAAAGAAATAGCTAGACATCTACATACCAAGTCCATCTACCACTTACCTCAAGCTGCACTTAGGACATTTGAAGTCCTTGACGCCCTGATGCAACAGCATGTGTCTTGCTAAAGATGGCTTCTGTGTGAACGCTTGATCGCACTCGGTGCACTGAAATGGCTTCGCACCCGTATGGCAGACCTCGTGACGCTTTAGCAGACAAGGCTTTAGAAAGTCCTTTCCACATGTCTGACATTGGTATTTGCCTTGCACTTTCTTGGACTTGATGCGACTTCTGGCATTGCTGGAGACTCTGGCAAGAATCTCCTCAACGGTGCCATCGACGCCGGGCTTGTGTGCCGTTGCCAAGTGCTTCTCATAGTAGCCCTTCGATTCGAATTCTTTTTCACACCGATTGCACTTAAAAAGGTCGTTAGTCTGATGTGACTTCAGGTGGCCTTTGAAGCTGGAAATTCGCTTGAAGGACATCTTGCACTCGGGACACTCCTTGTTCGTGCTGCAACTGCTGGGAACATGCGAAGCCAGGTGGAGCTGCAAATTCGATTCGAAATTAAATGATGCCGGACACTTGCGACAGCGGAATTCCTTGGTCAAAATATGTTGAACTCGTCGGTGCAGGCGCAACACTTGTGTCGAAGAAAACGTCTCCGAACACAGGTCACATGCCACTTGTTTCGACAAAGCTGAAGGCAAATGCAAGTCTGTGCATGTAAATCTCTGCTGTGAATGTGCTGGATCGACAGAAGAGAACAGCGTGTCTATCGGAGGTACGTGCAATGAACAACCTGCTTCTTCCGGAATCGGACTTAGGCCGGATATTGTATCGATTTCGGGCACAGTGAAACTATCCATTTCGAAGGCATAGAACTCGGTGGACTTAAGGAATTTCTCGTCCGAATCATTGAGCTGGTAAAGCAGAGCATTTGGAGTGGATATATCCACTGGAAGTGGAGTAAATAGGTCGGTATTGTTTTGCATTTTATATGCTGTTGAATGAAGCAGCTGTGTTGTAGGTATGTGTAGTGATTCCGGAAAAGGAAAGCCGGGTATTCCTACGCTTAACCGTTATTGTAAAAAATATTTCAAATAAATATTTTAATAATTGGAAATTGTTTTAAACGTTATTCCGTGGAAAATTAACAAGGAAAGCACTGATTTTTATTCAATTTGTAAATATTTTTCGTTGCGCTTTTGCTAGAGGGACTACTTTTGACAGATAGATATATCTACGACTTCGTTGAGTTCAGGCGTGACAGCTAGGCAGTACTTGGGCGACATTTTAAATGGACGCATACAGTGCTAAAAAAATAATTTTAGCATTTGGAAATGTTATTTTCGCAAACATTTAACCAAAATTAAAATACAGAGATTTCGAGTAAGAATCTTTCATTTCTGGTAAAGGGTGCGTTATTATTCCACTGTTAGGATGTTGTTCTTTTTCAATTCCGCCCTATCTTACAATCCAATCCAGTTTCAGTCTTAGGAATTCGTTTGGTATAGTTCTGACAGAGGTTTATTTAGGTCCAAGGATGTTGCTATGGTTAAGGTCTTTATTTATAGACTCGATGAGGAATATGAAGTAGGACAATTTGACTTTGAAATGAATTTAGTTTGTAAGTGGCTTTTTTTTTAAATGCATACTAAAATGAACACAAATTAGCTGTCAAATTGGTTGTCTCTGAAAGAAGTATTGCCAAGTTCTGTTTGGCATGAGAACTGCGAAACTATTGTAAGAAGTTTTAACTACCACTTCCAAATCGATTGCTTTTCACAAATCTCTTAAAAACAACGCCCATTCCACGTCAAATAACCACAAACCGTAGGTTTCTCTGTTTCTCCTAGTACCTGAAACTGAACAGCCTCTCTTACTAATTTAAAAGTCTTCGTCTTAACAATAGCTGTCTATTTATTACTATTATTCCACTTCAATTACGAACTGCATTCCATTTGCTGCTTTTGTTGCGTTTATAATATACATAAGTTCAATAAAAATAAAACAAGTTTAGAAAATAATATACGAAAGCAATAAAAGATAAAAATTGAGTCTCTTGTATCTATGTAGCACCACGGACGTTGGTCTCCTTGCCGTTCTTCCACTCATATATGGAATCCCGGCGATAAGCCATATGTAAATTGAGCCTCTTGACTTCTTGCTAAATCAGTGAGCTTCTGTCGTTTGTCCGCAACCAAAAAGTCATCAATATCGTCGGCCATTTCCGAGTCACCACGCTTACGACATGTACCATTTGTGACGCGTTGACCAACACTATTGGGTTCCTCTTCAGCTTCGTTGGCTTGGTATTGCAGGTAGTTTGAATTGATGCGTGTGCCGGATCTGCAAAAGAACAACGATTGTTAAAAACCGCTCCTTAACCCAATCATCCGGTTTACATTTTCAAGAGATACGGATCAAATGGAAAGAACGTATCCAACGTCTCCTCTAGAGTTGCGGTATCATTGGCATACACTGTCGCCAATTTTCGGCGGGCGTTGCGCTCTAAAATTGCATGGCAATATGCCAACTGGTAGGCTCGTGTTACACCAGCAAACGCAGTGGCCACAGCTGGCAAACAGACGCGCAGCGGATTAAAGTTGCACGTCACCAATGCGGATAGTTGCAGAGATTGTAGAAGGAGTAGACCTAAAACGAAAGTTTTTGTACAGATGGGTGTTTTGTAGGGCCAATTGCCACTTACTCTTTTTATCCCTAGTCAGATCTCTGCTACGAAACGCCATCACATAAAAAATTGCCTGGCAAACGGAGAAAAATACCAGATTTGCTTTGAGAGAACCATTCGAGCGATACTGGTCACTTCGCTGAATATATTGATGGGCCCAATCGCAGAGTTCCTTCAAATATGTTTTCAATACCCTGTAGGAAGAGAAGAACAATTTGATTGAAGTGCCGACGTGAAAGGAGGCGCATCTACTTACGCGAGAGGTAAAACTTTGCATCTAGCCAAGAAGCTAGCTATATATCCTACAGCCGCCTGACGAATCACAGCCGATTCGTTGGGTTCCTTCGTTTTGGCCCAAAGGAATTCAAGAAACCGCTCAGCCAATACGTTCTGCATAGAGAAAAATAGAAAAGGAAACACATTTGGATTATCGCGCTGCTGTTTTTCAATAAACCGCGACTCACCTTAAAGCTACAATAGTAAAAAACTAAGAACTGTACATGGTGTGTATTATGGCTGGGCAGTATCACATTATTGAAGGACTGTTGCAGAATCTTCATAAACTGCAGTGCTTGCGCAAGGGTTGGTTGTTTCTCAGCATCTCCGTCAGCAGCGGATGCATTCGGATTGAACCGATCGAGGAATGCAAACATCTTCTCCATGCAAATGTCCAGAGTGTGCGCAATTGGGTGGTTCATTGGAAGCGCTTCAGTCGTTGGTTCAAGCCGCGTAGCGTCATCCATTTTAAACATTTCCTCGTCATTCTCAATCTCGTCCTCGTCTTCTTCTTCGAATTCTGCGTCTTCGATTTCACTTCGCGGCGCGTTGACATCCAGCATGACCAATCTGAAAATAGCACATAAATAAGAAGTGTCCGATTTAGTGTGTTTCCAAAACTTACTTCTGAATCAGCACTTGCAGTATGTACTCGTTGAACTCCGGCTTGTATTCCAACAACCACAGAACACTGTGCACGTATCCGGCCACAACGTGAGTGGGCTTCTTATAATAGGGGAATGTCGCTTCTACGTTGTTGAGAACTACGTCAAATGACATTGGTATGATAGAAAGGATCCTGCTGAGAAGCGAATGAATTGCCTGCAACTCATTTTTTAGCGGCTCAGTCGGAACTCCATTTGGCCACAGAGCGCCGTCAGTGTCTTTGGGGATCCAGAGAACGATCAATTTGGAAATGGCAAAGTTGATGTACTTGATTTGAGCCACTAGGAGTTCCACAACAAATTCCATATACTCATTGATTGCTTCGTCACTGCGATTGATCCATTGCAGGGAAAGTAGGGTCTCAGTGATGATTGTGAACTTTGGGCTAAGGCAGTGCACCAAGGAGCGAGCTTCTTTGACTATACGAATGAAGTCAGCTTCCTGGGTAGACAGAGAAAAGGTACAAATTACTTAAGGCTACTACTGCTCTCCCATAGGTGACAATTGACGAAAGCAGCCGGGAGAAGACTACACAAACACATAGAACTGGACAACAAACAACCAAAAACAATAAACTCTAAAGTCGGCTAGTCGAATTGTGATAATTGTTTCTAAAAAACATGTCATACTTGCTAGGCCAATTTCAAAATATTATGCCAACCAATGCAATGTTGATCAATAAAAATAGAAAGTAGCCAGCAACCAGTCAAATGGTCAGAAAAGCAAGGCGAAAACTAATGAAATGTACCACGCAGACAAAAATATCGAAGGGTATTCATTTTCACTGCGTGTAACCATTTCCACAGAGCCATTTGTGCACATGTAGAAGGCGGCATGTGGCATTAGCATTAGTCACTTGTGCTTCTCATAGCCTCGTACCTCTTTCGAAATTATTCGAACCACAAGGACCGTCATGTTTACACTACATACAACAGAAAATACTTTTACTCACCGTCAAAGGACACTCTCTCAAATAAGCAGCAAACTGATTCAAAGGCATGAAATTATTCCGCTCGACAACAGCGTTTATTGCATCTTGAAGACCCTTTCCACGGGGCTCTACGAACCGAACTTTGTTGATGGCAGCATTTTTAGCTTTGTCCCTCTCCGCCGGCGAATAACATTTTAAAATGGATGATAGTCCAGTCTTTGCACTGTATATAGACATGGTGCAAGATTATGGTGTTTTTTGCTCAAGGAAAAACGTATTACGTTGCGGAAATTGGTAGATTTTTACTGCTTTAAGGTTACGCGATTGTCGGTGGTCGCAGATCGTATTTATAGGTTTCTTTTAAAACAAATTGAATTTCTTTTTCACAGTAAATTGATTTAAAGTTGTTGTGGTCACAAATATATAAACTCTTTCTGTTAAGCCTTCGAAACATTTCACGGAATAAAACGAAAAGGAATTTTTGCGTACGTACGAAAGCACGTTTCACATCAAATCTCGGCTGGTGTAAAATTTGACAGAGGGCAATTTGTGTGGTGTTTTGTCGGTTGTTGAGTGACTGATTGGGTATGTGATGCCAAGTTGTTAATTTTTATAATTTTCGTTGGTGAAATTAACAATGAAGGTGAATAAAGATTTATGTATCTGGTTTCTGGTACTCCATCTTTGCCGTTTAAATCTGTAAAAGACTGAAGTCCGTCGCACTGTAGCCGTGTTTTTTTTAGCTTCGATCTCAGCAAAGCAAAGTAAAGTAGTATTTTCATCACGCAATTGCAACAACTACGCTCTACTTGACACAATTGTCTTAGTAAAACCAGTTTTGCGGGAATTCAATTTCAACAGCGATTTTAGGCAGGTGTTTTACTGGCTTGTAGTTTCGTCACTTGGTCCGCTTAGCAAAAAATTGAGCTATATAAGTTTACATATCTGTTGAAAACTCTGAGCCAAGATACATAAGGTAAGATATCTCTCGAATACAGAGCTTTCACTGTTTGTAATAACTGTTTTGTTTTATTTTCTTTGCCTATTTGGAAAAACCCAATCATTGAATCCTGTTATTGCCAAAAGGTTTCTGGCACCACTAAGCTCAGCGATACTCGATAATTCGACCATCAACCAATTTGACTGACGTCATAACTCATATGTTCAGCAGTCAGCTCAACAACTGACAGCCTTCATGATAATAAAGCAATTTATTGAAACTTCATAGAAGAAGATTAGCCTGTCGCCTGGGTAAAACGTTAAAACCCACGAAATTGTTCACATTCTTCTTGTCTCCATGTCAACTTTTAGAAATTGACCAATAGTCACATAAGAAATAGCAGATATGTCACGCTTTAGTGGAGCTCTTCAACTGACTGACTTGGACGATTTTATAACACCATCGCAGGTTTGTGTTCCACTCAAATTCCAATCGCATCTGCATTCTCTACCCAGAATCTCTTCAGGAATGCATTAAACCAGTGACAATTGAGAAAACAAAATCAAAAACCGGAGCAAAGATAACAATCCAAGACGATGGCTATTATGAAGAGACTGCAGCTGGCAGGCAGAAGCTTCAAAAAGTCGAGATTACCCTACAGGACTGTCTTGCCTGCTCGGGTTGTATTACATCGGCTGAGGGTGTCCTAATTACTCAGCAGAGTCAAGAAGAACTTTTGAAAGTTCTCAACGAGAACCAAAACCACAAGCTACAGGGAAACCTAGAGCAGGTGAAGACCATTGTCTTTACCATATCACAGCAACCGATACTGAGTCTGGCACAGAGGTATGAACTATCGGCCGAGGAGTGTAGCAGGCACTTGGCCGGATATTTTAAGTCATTGGGAGCTGATATGATACTGAACACAAAGGTTGCCGACGATTTGTCACTGATTGAGAGTAGAGCAGAGTTTGTGGAACGCTTTAGAAATCAACAGTTACCAATGTTGTCCTCATCTTGTCCTGGATGGGTGTGCTATGCTGAGAAGACACACGGAACGTTTATACTACCGTTCATCTCGAGTACAAGATCGCCACAGCAAATCATGGGAATGCTAGTAAAGCAATATCTGGCGCAGAAACTCATCGTTCCAATGGAGAAGATCTACCACGTTACTATAATGCCGTGCTATGATAAGAAGTTAGAGGCCTCTCGGGAGGATTTCTACAGTGAAGCCAACAACGCCAGGGACGTAGACTGCGTCATCACATCAAGTAGGTAATGCTAAGCGATATACTTTGTTAATCTAACTCCTTTAACTTCCAGTTGAAATCGAACAAATGCTGAGTAGTCAAGGCTCAGATTCATTGAGTTCCTATCCCCGTGCTGACTTCGATTGGCCATGGAGTGCGCAAAAGCCCGAAGGCGGCAACGTGTGGGCACATGAATTCTCCGGTTCGGGGGGTTTCTCTGACCACATCTTCAAATTCGCTGCAAGCGAGCTCTTCGGCGATCAGGTCGAACGGTTGGAATACAAGAATTTGAGGTAAGTTCCCCAAAAATGGATTACAGTTCATTAACCATATCACGTATTTTCCAACAGAAACCCCGATTTTCGTGAGCTTACCCTCGAGAAAGATGGCAAAGTGCTGCTTAAATTCGCAATTGCCAATGGCTTTCGCAATATCCAGAACTTGGTGCAGAAATTGAAGCGAGGAAAGTCGCAGTACCACTTTGTGGAAGTGATGGCATGTCCTTCTGGTGAGTTAGAGATCCACATTCTGTAAACGGATGATGAGAATTTCTTTTCATTTGTAGGTTGCCTTAATGGTGGTGCCCAAGTTCGTCCACCGATTGGTACTCCAGTCAGAGAACTGACTCTGCAGCTAGAGGAGCTATACAAACAATTGCCAAAGTCTACTCCAGATAATGCGGAAACCCGATCGATTTACAACGGGTTTTTTGACGGACAACAGACCGACAAGGCAAAAATGTTGTTGCATACGACCTACCATGCCGTGGAGAAGATGAACACGGCCCTAAATATTAAGTGGTAGGGTCTGGTGTTGGTGGAGGGATTGCAGTTGCTTGTTTGTTAGTAAATAAAGAAAAAGAATAGAAAAGGTGTTCAGTAGCTCAACGCAAGCATAGAATGTATTTCTTGACTCGTAAGGAGAATCTGCTCAGATCACATGAAGGTAAGTCTTTTAAGTAGCGTTGGGGTCTATTGAATACAAATTGTGGCTAAAGAATTGGCTGGCCCTTGATGTTGGCCAAGACCCTTCTGCCTTGGAAAACACCCAGAAGTATTTATAAAAGCAAATTAAAGAAAACACGATGTTGTAAAAAAATTCTACACTTTATTTGAGACTTATTTGATTCATTAGCGTTATACATCTTATAACGTGTTACGGTGTGCTATTTCACAAATTATGGCCAAATCTCTTTTCTTATCGCTATGAAATCTAAAAAACAGATTTCACCCCATCCATCACCAGAGTTGTAGTTTGTTGTTGCTCTTATCTATTATGTGCAATCGTTTGCCCGTTGTCCCGGTATACCGCGCAGTTCCTGATTCATTGTCCTCAAGAGCGGATGCTTGCCACAGCCGCACCGCCCACGGAAGTCGTCCAAGTCTAGAGCCCAGACCATTCCGCCGCCCAGACCTAGGCTCTTGATGAACTCGGATTTTCTTCGAATTTCCGAGACGTCATCGTATGAGACCCATTGGTTGCCACGGTATGCGTAGGGTCCAATGCGACCCTCCTTATCTCTGATGACAGTCCAACCGCCATTGTTCACATTCTCGCAGATTTCATAGTAGGCCAAGAAACCGCCGGCCCGAGTGTACGGACCCGCTTCTCCAGGACCGTAGGTCTTTTCATTTAAGCCCCGCGATGCGGTATCGGCCAATGAGAACGACTGTCCGTACAGAGGCATTCCCATGACCAGCTTTTGTGGTGGAGTGCCCTTTTCGATCCAGTACCGCATACTGAAATTGGCATTAAAGTAGTCAAACGAGTCGCCTTCTACATAGTATAGTGGAGCCACGTGACCTGTTTGCTTGTCCCAGTGACCGTGGAAATCATACGTCATCACTGCGATCCAGTCGAAGTAGCGCGCGAGTGTGGGAACATCATAGCCTGCATCTATGACTTTTTTGCTCGGCGATACGGCGGAGGAAAGGAGGAGTCCGCGGGGCTTAAAAGCTTCCGAGAGTTCTCGAACAAGAGAGGCGAATCCAGCTTTTTCGTCCGGGCTGCCCATCTTACAGTCCACCTGCCAGCAGACTGGATATTCCCAATCCAAGTCGAGACCCTCGAAGCCGTATTTATCAATGAAGTCAATAACGCTCTTGATGAAAATTGCCCTGGCTTGAGGGTCGAGCACAAGACGGGCGTACTTATTGCCAAGTGAGTCATTCCATCCGCCTATGGCGACAGTCACACGGATACCTTTCTCTTTGTAGGCAACTACACGCTCGTAGAAATGGTTGTCGATATCGGCCCAAGAATCGTGGGTCTTAATGGTCAATGTACCACGGTTCAGTACGGCGAAGCCGTAGACAATGTGTGTGCAGAGGTTTTCGTCAATGTCTTCGGGAACGTACTTGCCCTCACCTTTGCGGTACCAAGCCCAGTTGGTGAAGTAGCAAACCACCTTGTAGCGGTCATCTCCAGCGGGCTTTACTGGCGGAGGCTTTTTGTCTGTGGAGGGTTTCTTGGTCGGCGAACTCGAAGGTTTCTTAGTCGGAGTCGTGGCCGGCTTCTTGGGAGGATTGGTCACCGGTGGCTTTGGGCGCTGAGTTGTGGTACTCTCGTTGGGAACTTTGCACCTTGAGTTATGTGGCCAGTCGCAGTGTTTGTCGTTCCAATGTAGGCCCGCAGGACATCTACAAGAAGATCCAGACTTAATAATGTCTTGAGGGTGTTAACTGAGAAACTTACCTTTGCTCAACGAGCCCGCCAAACTGGCATATGTAGTACTTGTTGCAGTCGCTTTTGTGCGAAATGAAGTTCCGCCCATTGCAATCTATTGCGACGAGCTCTTCGGATGGTGAGGCTTCATAAACGATTTCCGGTTCGAGAGTTGTCTCTGGAACGATAACCGCAACTGCATTCGACGGAGCGGCGATCGCAGTGCTGTCCGCGCTTATCTTCGAAACTGAAAAAAATTTCTGTATTAGAAATACGTCAGGTTATAAGTGTTTTCAAACTTACTTTCTGAGCTCTGTTCTAGGTGACAGTTCGGATGCGGTCCGGGGTATCTTCTCAGAACCCTGTTGATAGTCTTTAGCAGTGGATACGACTCACAATTGCAGTTGTTCTTGAAATCGTCCAAGTCCAGGGCCCAAATCATGGCGCCACCAAGTCCCATAGCCTTCACATACTCGCTCTTGTGTCGAATCATCGGGGCGTCATCGAAGGAGACCCATTGATCCCGTAGGTAAGCATAAGGGCCCATTCGTCCGCGTGGATCCCTAACAACATGCCACTTCTTATCGCGAATGTTGCTACAAATTTCATAGTACGCCAGGAAGCCACGAGCTCTAGTCGCCTCTCCAGCCTCTCCGCCGCCGTAAGTCGGTGCGTTGAGATCATGATCGGCGCTCTGCGCCAGCGAGAACGACTGTCCATACATTGGCATTCCCATGATGATCTTGCGGCGATCAGCACCCTGACTGATCCAGTAATTGATCGAGAAATTCGAGTTAAATGTGGGATCGTCATCAGGATGATCGTACATTGGAGCAACGTGTCCGGTCTTCTTATCCCACTGACCGTGGAAGTCGTATGTCATCACAGCGATCCAATCAAAGAAACGCGATAGCTGCTCAACGTCGTAGCCAGCATCGATCACCTTTTTGTTGGGTGAAACCGCTGTGGACAGCAGCAGTCCGCGCGGTTTGAAGGCTTCCGACAGTTCGCGGACTAAGGCGGTGAAGCCTTCTTTTTCTTCGGCAGATCCCTTGTTGCAGTCAACTTGCCAGCAGACTGGGTACTCCCAATCAAGATCCAAGCCGTCGAAGTCGTACCTTTCAATGAACTCGACAACGTGCTTGATGAATCGGGCCCGGGATGCAGCGTTTCGAACCAGGCGGGCGTACTTATCGCCAGCGGAATCGTTCCAGCCGCCAATGGCCACGGTGACCTTCACTTTCTTTGATTTGAATGTGGTGACGCGGTCGTAGAACTTGTTGTCCATGTCGGCCCAAGAGTCGTGCGGTTGGATGGTTAAGGTATCGCGGTTTAAGACAGCGAAACCATAAACGATGTGGGTACAGAGCTCTGCGTCGATATCTTCGGGTACGTATTTACCTCCTCCCTGGCGGTACCAAGCCCAGTTGGTAAAGTAGCAGACCACCTTGAAGTCCATGTCAGTCGCTGTTTCGGTCTCGTAAGAGCTTTCCTCCTCAACTTCGAGGTTTGGATCAGGCGGAAGCTCGTTATCAATAGTCTCGATGTTCGATGGAATCTCTTCATTCGATTGATTCTCGATGGTTTCCATATTTGATTCAACCTCTTCGACGGGCTCAACAGGTGATTCGGGTGTAACAGGATCTGCGGGATGCGATGGAGGCGTTTGGTGGTGCTCCTCCGTAGGAGTTAATCCGGCTACAGAAGAAGAGCTATAATCTGGTGCTAAGATTTGAATGATATTCTTTAACTTACGTGTTGGCTCCACGCCATTTGGCGGGCTCTTCAGCACATCGTGGATTTGTGTTAAAAGCGGATGTACGCCACCGCCGCAGCGATTCTTGAAATCATCCAAATCAAGGGCCCAAACCATGCCACCTCCCAAATCGAGCGCACGAATTAATTGCGACTTCTTGCGGATCATAGCCTCATCATCGAATGACACCCATTGAGTTCCCTTGCGAGCAAACGGTCCCATGCGTCCTTCTTCATCTTGGACAACCTCCCAGCCGTGGTTTTTCACTCGATCGCATATCTACATTTAGGGAAGCGTTAGCTAAGTGGAGCGTAAAGCTTCAGCAGCTACATACCTCGTAATAAGCCAGGAATCCTGCTGCTCGTGTAAACTCTCCAGCTTCGCCCGGTCCGGGCGCCTTGGCATTAAGTCCGTTCTCTTTGGTATTAGCCAAGGTGAATGACTGGCCATAGAGCGGCATTCCCATGACGATCTTCCTCGATGGTGCGCCCTTCTCTATCCAGTAGTTCAGCGAAAAGTTCTAAAACGTAAAACGAAAGAAGAGTTCCCTGTAAAAGAATCTTGACAAAGCAGCTATAAAGAGTCTTACCGCGTTGAAGTAGTCAAAGTCATCGTCAGGATGATGGTAGAGAGGTGCCACATGTCCAGTCTTCTTGTCCCACTGACCGTGGAAGTCGTAGGTCATGACGGCGATCCAGTCAAAGTACCGGGACAGCTCAGCGACATCATAGCCAGCATCAATGATTTTCTTGCTCGGTGACACTGCCGTGGACAGCAGCAGACCCCTCGGTTTGAAAGCTTCCGAAAGCTCCCTCACCCACGCAGTGAAGCCTTCCTTCTCATCAGCCATCCCCTTGTTGCACTCTGTCTGCCAGCAGACTGGATACTCCCAATCCAAGTCAAGACCTTCGAAGCCGTATTTCTCGATAAAGTCCACGGCGTGCTTGGTAAACTTCGCCCTTGCTGATGGATTCCTTACCAGGCGGCTGTACTTGTCGCCTTGAGAATCGTTCCATCCGCCCAAGGCTAGAGTCACCTTCACACCCTTTGCCTTAAGGTCCGAGACTCTCGTGTAGAACTTGTTATCCAAATCGGCCCAAGAATCGTGCGTTCTTAGGACCAACTCCGAGTAGTCGAGCACCGCAAAGCCATAAACTATGTGAGTGCACAGATCGGTGTTCACATCGTCGGGAGTATAGCGTCCAAGTCCCTTGCGGTACCAAGCCCAGTTGGTGAAGTAGCAGACCACCTTGTAATATCCATCGAGTGGTTCCAAGACAGGCCTGTCGGTTGGATAGGTTGGTCTTGGCGTTGTGACTGGCCGAGCGGTGGTTGTAGACGTTGGCTTTGGTTCGAAAGGCTGAAGATCGTTATCCCCGTTGTCGACGGCGCTTCCACCTTCATCAACTCCGCTGTCTTGGTTTAGACACTTGGCATTCGCCGGCCAATCACAAATGTCCAAATTCGAGTTCCAATGTAAGCCGGGGGCACAGTCAGCGGCCTCTAGACGGTCCCAGTTGCAGCGCAGGTATTTTTTACAGTCGCCAGGGTATGGAACGAAGTTCTTACCCTCACATGGGTCGGTCTCGGAGGCCTTAGACTGAATGAGACGGAGGTACTTCTTCGTAGAGACACATTTTACATTGGCTGGCCAGTCGCAGATATTTTTCTCATGGTTCCATTGCAGATCGTTGCCACAATCGTTGGGCACAAGGATCTGATTCACGCAGACATAGTACTGTCCACAGTTGCGATGTGGCCAGAACTGGCCGGGACTGCATTTCTTTGGTGCCTGTGGGCGCGGTGGTGGCGGTTTTGACGGGATAACTGGCGTCGCTGGTTTTCGCGTCGTTTGCAGTACTGGGCGGACTGGCCGTACTGGTCGAACTGGTCGAACTGGTCGAGTTGGAGCAACAGTAGTTCTACGGTTTACCACTATTGTTGTAAGGGTTGTTGGCTTGCTGAATTGCTGGATTGGACGAGCGGGTGCCTTTGTTGGCGGCTTGGTGGCTACCGGCGTTACTTTGCATCGCGCCGACGTTGGCCAGTCGCAGTAAAAGTTTGCCCGGTTCCAGTGCAGACCACCGGCGCAGAACTGTTGCGTTAGTTCACCATCGGCGACGCAATGGAAATAGGCATTACAGTTGTTTGGATGAGGGAGGAACTCACCAGCCCGACAGTTGGTGGGTACTATCACGGGTTGGATGACGGCCGGTGCTGGAATCGTTGTACTCTCGAAGTTTGCTTGGGTCGTTGTGGGCCTGTAGGTCGTTGTAGGCCTGTAGGTCGTGGTCGGCCTGTAGGTCGTGGTCGGCCTGTAGGTCGTGGTAGGCCTGTAGGTCGTGGTAGGCCTATAGGTAGCTGGAGCCTTGGTGGTGGTTGTAGGTCTGGTAGGCCTGTACGTAGAAACGGGCTTTTGCGTCGTTGTGGTGGTTGTCGTCCATGAAGTCGGTCGTGAGGTGGTAGGCCTCGTTAAGTGAGCATGCTCTGTTGTAGGTTGCTGCCACGATGGCCATGTGGTTTGGCCTTGGTTCGTTCCACCTCCACCTCCGGCTCCACTGTCACTCTGAGTCGTCATCACGGGGGGAACCGGTGTGGAAGGCTGAGGTGGGCGTTGGCAATTACCTCCCGCCGATGGAGGAGGACTTGACAGTCGTCCTAACGCTCTGTTGATCGCCTTCAAAAGGGGATAGGCTTCCGAGCAACATCTGTTTTGGAAATCATCAAGATCCACCGTCCAGGCGGCCACACCTCCAAAACCTGCATTTGCAGCGTATCTGGCTTTAGCTTCTACCGATGAGGGATCTTCGAAGCCAACCCACTGTGTGTGGAGCATAGCGTAGGGACCGGACTTTCTCTCCGGATCTCGTCCCACCAGCCATTTGTTTTTCCTCACCCTCTGGCATACCTCGTAGTACGCCATCATTCCGGGTTGCTTGGTGAACTCTCCCGGCTCGCCAGGGCCCGATGAGGCGGTTCCTTCGCCTGCCAATTGATTGCGGGACTCGGTTAGGGTAAAGGTCTGTCCGTAGAACGGAATGCCCATTATCAGCTTCTCCGGCTGTGCTCCATTTCTAACCAGCAACTGCATGGCGTAGTCGGTATTGTACTGGGGATACTTGTCCCCCTGGCGACCATAGAGCGGACTCACGTGCCCAGTTTGCATTTCCCAGGCCCCGTGATAATCATAGCTCATTACTGTCAAGTAGTCCGCGATCTTAGAGAGCTCCGCGAGTTCGTAGGCCTCCGAGATGATCTCCTGATAGCCAGAGATAGCGACTCCCAGTTGCAGCTTTTTGTCCACCCGGTCGAATTCTTCCCTCAAGGCTTTAATAAGCTTGGTAAAATTAGGCCTGTCACTTGCCGGACCGCTTTTGCAGTCGCTCTGCCAACACTTGGGGTAGTTCCAGTCCAAATGGAGACCCTTGAACCCGTTTCGCTGCAGGAAACCCGCTACACTCGATGCGAAGACTTTGCGCTTGATTTCGTCGGCCGCGAGGCGTGAGTACTTATCTCCAGTGGAGTCGGTCCAACCGCCCAACGCTATCAAAACCGGAACTTTGATGGCTGTTACTCTCGAGTAATACTGGTTGTCAACATCGACCCAGGGATCAAACTCCCTTATTGTCAAGTGATCGGGGTCCAATGAGGCGAAGGAGTAGATGACAGCCGTACACAAGGATGGGTCAACGTTCTCGGGCACGAACTTACCCTCGCCCTGACGGTAGAAGGCCCAATTGGTGAAGTAGCACAGAACTTTGGGCGATTGGTTGAGGTTCTTATTTTTCGTTGCGGGCTTAGGAGGTTTCGCCTGTTTGAGCAGAGCCAACCGGCCTTGATCTTCCAGCTCGAATTGTATCTCCTCAGCGGTTACAATCTGCTGATAGGGCGACCCGCTTCTGTAGGGTTGTGGGTCAAAGTCATTGTATGGATTGGGAGCCGCAAATGCTGAGAAGTCGTCATTAGTCGACCATGGATCGGCAGCTACGAATTCTGCATTATCTGCGGAAGTAGCTTTAGTGAGCTTTTCTGCTTCCACCTCGACAACTTCTTCATCTTCGGTCAGGTCTTCAAATTGCGGCGGCGACTCCACCGATGAGCGAATGAACGACTTGCCGAAGCTGGTCTCCGCAGATCGGATTGTCGGAATGCTCTCCACGGCGCTTCTTAGTGGCAGAAAGACCTCTCCGAACGTAGGCCGCATGGAGAACCGTCCGGAGTAGTCCTCCTTGTCATTCTGGGGTACGCTTTCGACGGCGGATCTCACAAAAGCTGGCGAATCGGCTTCAGCCTCTTGCGGCACCGTCAACGAGTGACCTAGGGTTGTTAGCTGTGGGAATGATGCAAGAATGAGTTAAGCGAGTGCTAAAGCTAAATTTGTATCGACTCACCAGCAGCAGACACACTGCCCTGCTAAGGAAACCCATATTCTTGTGTACAAATTTCGATTTCAGTGGGTTAACGGATGGCCCACAATTTCGCTGCTCTCTTTTTCAGTCCCGTCGTTAATTAATCCGATTTATGGCTCTCAAATTGTTGGTGTTTGTGTCTTGCAAGTCTGTGAAAAGAGAAGAAGAGAAGCATCGTCAATAAGGCACTCCAATGACCGATTCAATTGAAAACAAAACACATCGTTGTCGTCGTTGCCAAGAAAGTTCTACCAGCGAGGTTGACCGCTGATGGTCCGGAATACTAATTCCATTCCGAACTTCACTCGGGTGAATTACTCACTCGCACATTTGACTCACATAAATGCGTGAGTCTGTACGGTTTGGCATAGAATCACGGTCAATATTTCGTATTTCCTGCTTCCTAGGCGTGACTACATCCTATCGCCGGCTATACCCTCGGTTATCGCAGACCCTCTGTAAGCTTTACATTGTTGTTTCATTTTCCTGGCACAATGCCTGTCTGCTGACATATGAGGATAACTTCCACATAGTAGTACCTACACATCGTGTTTGGACAAATTCTTGGAACAACTGTGTGTGTGTGCCACTACTTAGTATTCAGGGGATGTCACATGGTTCGACCATCGAACGTTTTGAGGTGCTTATGCCGGGCTTACTATATTTTTTTGTGCGATGGGCCTTTGTGTGCAACTACGTTTTGACAGGTGACTCAAGTTGAACAATTGCGGGGGAAGGTTATGATTCTTATTGTGGTTTTTAATATCTTTCTCTGCAGTTGGGTGCAACGTCGCCATGCAGAGACCAGAGAAAGAGAAGTCTCAATGTTTTGGAATTCCTTTGAAGAGCACATGCTTTTGTAATGATGGTACTTATATTTTATATGTAAGGAATGGCAAAAACCGTGTTAAAAGTTGCAGGTCAAGTTCTCTGGGCTGCAGAATGGCGGGGGAGATAAATCTCCAAAGTAATTTCAAGTTTCTTTGTTCTCGGCGACAGACAGTTCAAGCCGTTTACTGGTATAGCATTGCTTATTTTTTTGTATTCATACCAAATCGTAAATGCCTTCGACTTAGCAATGAAAACAATTTCCTTTAAGGGGCAACCATAATAAAATTATCTGAGCTTTTGAGCAGATGTCAAAGTTTGGCCTAAGTTCTGTCAAACACTTGCCCACTAATCTGATGTGTATTCGATTGGGCTTGTTTAGATTCGTCCCAGATTTCAGATTTCGTGTGTCTAATCGAACATTAAAACGTCACTTGCTCTTTCTTTTTGTTGATATTGATGCGATGGGAATATGTGTAGCCTTCGACACTTTTCTAAGCATTTTCCTGGTTAAATTTTGAATTAAAACATTTGAAATTTGAGCCCAGAATGATTTGTAAACATTTGTACATAAATAATTAACAAAAATACATAGATCGACCTTATGTAAAGCTTCTTTGCAGTTCAAAGGTTTCACGAAAACGTAAACAAAATCCACTAGTTGTCAAACTTAAATGCACTTGTATTGGTAAATCTGGGTCAGCTCTGAGAAAATGAAATCCAGATTCGCAAAAGTGCTCTGAAATCGGAAAAAGTTGTTGACCCAGAAAAAAAAAGTGCTCTGAGAGTGCCCAATTCAGTTAGACTTAAAGAAAAACAGAATTTTGAACTTAATCAATATATACGGAAACGCAACTCACAATTTATTCTTTGACGTTAGGCAAAAAGGCTTAAGTCAAAAATTTCTTATTTAAAGCCTCAAACACATAGAACTCGTAGCATCAATTTGACAAATAAGTCAAAGTCACATATTAATTTTTTTCACAGCCATGAAAAGGCCAATGGCAGTGGCGATCTAAGTAAACACAACAATAACATTCCCGGCGAATCTCTTATTTTAGGCGTGTTTTTTGAGCTTCGATCTCAGCAAAGCAAAGTAAAGTAAGATTTTCAGCACACGATTACAACAACTACTGCGAGTCTCGAAGTGTCAAGTAGAGCATAGTTCTTGTAATTGCTTGCTGAAAATCCTACTTAACTTTGCTTTGCTGAGATCAAGGCTCAAAAAAACAGGGTTTTTGTAGGGGACTCATGACCATTGAGAAACGTTTTAATGTGCCTTATATGTATCCCTGTGTAAACTTGAAACAGTGCTGCCAAGGTTAGTTTATCTTCGAAATCTTTAAGTATAAATATTTGGAAACAAAATAAAAGTGAGTGCAGTTTTTATTATTATAACTTTATTGTTACATAAATGATTATTACTAAAGGATAATAATAATAAGGGAAACAATTTTTTTCGCATTCAGATTTCGTTAGATTGAGAATTGAGCCAAACAAATGTAAATTACACTGCGCGTCACAAGAAAAATGACATTCAGTTCAACAATTGGCCGCCATGTATGGCAAGGATAAAGTAAGTCGTATCCCGGCTCCACCGAAAATAACTGATATTTTTTAATCGTAATAACATTCTTAAACATCAGAAGAAAACAAAGAATATCCTTCCACGTTTAAAACATTAGCATTAGCATTAGTAATCTCTGTTTGGAATTTCTTTTCAAGGCGTTCAATGAACTCTATTGAAATGCCAAATGTCACCATAATCACTGTAACAAAACAGAATCATTAAATTAAAATTTTATCTCTTGAAAAATATAATGCGCGTTGACAAATGATAATTTTAAATAAACGGAGCTGTTTAGCGAAAACCCACACCGCAGGATATTAAAATTAGACCAAAATAAAGTGGGATCAATGAACTCCAACTTAAGAATGGTTCGCTATAATGACTTTTGGGTGTGTTTTGTCCGAAACAAGTTTACAACAACAAAGAACAACAACATGAGCTTGTCTTTTTCTTTTAATTCATGATCACGATCTTTAACCGTCTGTATAGTAACCTAAATGTTCATGGATTATCTCGACCCCCTTGCAGATACAAGATAAACACAGACGAGCCTCACACATGGTACCGCAACGTTAACGCCCTCAGTGTGGTTTCGTTTTGATTCATTTTCCACGACAAAACGATGGAAACCTGTTTCCGAACTTGGATACAACATTTTGTATATTTCTCCGATACAGAGATGAGATGAAACCTGAGCCATATGGAAAGAGGCCGGATGGGGTCTTAAGCGGATTTATAATCAACACAAAAAGGTTGTAAGCTATCTTGCCTGATGCGCTTGGAAGTGATTTTATCAATTTTCTTTAAAGCTGCTTTCGTATGATACAGGGGGCAAGTCCGTTCGAATGTTTATATGGTAATCAGCTGATTGAGGTACATATTCCGAATAAATTAGGGAAATTTGGAAAATGTGAATCAATTTCTTTGATTGATTTATTACTGATGTTAGGTATGCTGTGCTTAACTCGAAGATTGCTTTGCTTTACCATTCTGGTCCGTTTGAAAACTTGATAACATCACGGGTACTAATGGAAAACGAGAAAGGTTATGTCACATGTGTGGGCATAGTTTCAGAAAAAGGGTCAGTAGGATCAGTTGACACAGTGGGCGGTTCAAGAGTCAATGATCTCGTCGGAATGCTATACTTTTGCTTCAGTCCGGGCCAGGGGCAAGGGGTGTTTCTGTTGATGGGTTGGGATCAGCCGTTTAAAAAGAAGAATGTTGCGCGGTCTTTGGCTTTTTTTTCAGTTTGACTGCTCAATGTTTTCTTCAATAAAAAGATCGATACATATAGTAGCGATTGCTTACTTAACTTGTTCTGGGAACTGTGGAGTTATCTCCGCAATCAACTAACAAAGTGTCTTGTCCTTTACAAAAAAATCAATCACCACCCACCCACAGGCGAGAATTCCAATGATAAATGTCTGCGAACAAATGAAATAAATAAAGTAGCACAAACCGCATCGGATTTATAACCGATCGATTTGAAATAAATCGTTTTATCCAATTTGCCTTTAATTTCGGTTGACAATGGGTTCGCAATACATTTGAGTGTACTAAATTAGAAATAAAGATTGATGGCAGTGGCGATTTGTAATTCCGGTTTTAATTGTTCTTACACAGATCCGTTGATCGATTTATGAGATTGCAGTACCTACAAACAAGTTGATCCTGGGAAGCGAAATTAACTTTGCGTCTAACCACAGGCAAACAGTTGTGTACTAAATATTCAATCCACCTGTGAATTTAATCAGTATTCTGAGCCATGACTAAGTAAGGAACTGTAACCTTTTAGTGGAGGTATATAAATTTATATTCTAGTCACAAATCGGTAAACGGTGGATTGAGAAATAAATAAACGCATCTAATGAAAGAAATATCTTCGAAAGTGTGGAGTTATGAATTCTATGCAGAAGTGCAGAAGTGCAGAAGTGCAATGTTGAATATGAAGAAAGATTTCGTTTAAATTGTTTGCAGGAAAATTTGTAATAATTTTTTATTTAAATGACAAACTCACAATAGCGACATTTTCTATAAAAAAAAATAACTATTGCAACCTAAAATAAATTTAAGGTGAAGCTTAAAAACGGTTATTGCTATGATGCACATTTAGTTCAAGAAAAGAAATAAATAAATGAAAGGCGCAACAGGTCCGTAGGGACCCTAGGCATAGCTTTTCACAACCATTCGTTTTGTGTGAATTTTTTTCATTTTTGGGACAAATGGAAGGGATATACAATTTTATGGCGAGTTCGAACGGCTGAACAGAAGATCTCTCAAGATACAAGGTGGGCCAAAAGAAGTCATCCGATGTTGTTTGGCTCTCATTTTTTTTCTAAATGAAAAACTTCGATTCTGTTTTTTGATTAGTTTATTTGAACCTTTAGAATTTTATTGGTCAAGTCGAGAAGATGATATGGGCGGAATGGGCGCCGTCACAATTGATTGCCATACGGGCTCTTGTGGCCCACCCTGTAGTTCTGTTCTCAAATGTTTGTCAGACGTTTACGAAAAAAAATGTTAATGGGTGTTTTTCCGGGGTACGAACCTGAGAACCCTCGCTTAGAAGTCCAGCACACTTACCACTAAGCCACTGCGCCTAGAAAAGTATACATTAAATTCCCTTATATTCGTTTACATATTCGGTGGAAATCGTCTTCAAAGTTTTACGACTCTACTTTTTCATTTTTAAGACACAGCGGGATACTAATAATCATATTTAGTGTCATTTAACGAACTCACAATGGCTAAATTTTTTTAATAAAATATACCATTATGATCTAGAATGGTTCAAAATGATTATTCGTAAAGGTCAACAGTCTTTTGAGCATAAATAAGTTATCTTCGATAGAAAAACGGATTTTATCGACAATCGTTAGCTGATTTTTCATTTTTGTATTGATAGTCTCGATCCAAGATTGACATTTTTGTTCGTTTGCATTTTCGTAATCGACATGGTTAAATAAAAAAAATTAAAACTGCTAAATGAAATCAGGTTTTAGTAATAATAAAAGTGGGATTTTCAGAGACGAAAACTGCTGTTGAAATTCATTACAAAATGAAAATTTAATCGACACAATTGTCAGTAATCGACGTCAAATCGATTATAGCAATAGGGCCTTAATATTTGGGGGCAAACGAAGCAGACCTACAATTTTATGCCGAATTGAAAAGCCTTTTCAGGACATTTTTACTGTCGGATATTTGTCAAACGTTTGTAAGAAAAAAACCCAGCGGGAAAAGCTCAATTTCGGGTGTTGAACCTAACGACTTAATATCGTAAACTCAGAAAATTGTTCCCATTTGACAGAGTGATTTATGTGTCAAGTAATAATTCCCGAATTCCGGATGTAATGCGCATGTGTCCAATTTAAAAACACCATCCATCTCATCTTTATTCAAAGGATAAACAAAATGTAAAATTCACTGCATTGTGTATGTTTCGACATTTCTTCATAAAGTCGCTATGTGAATTGCTATGGCTATCTGAATCGCATTTAAATTTGATTCATTAAGAAACTACAACTTCACAGAGTTGTTCCGAAACAAACACTTTTCACAATATCTCATTTGAACTCTACTCTACTTCAAGAAAAGCGACTACATCACCACAGTATTGCATCCAACTATGGGATCAATGCCCCACGTTTTTTACTCGCCACGACGACATTATTCACATGTTTAGCTCACTTATTTATTTATACTAAACTGCATTTGGTATCGTTTTTGGTTTCTCATTTATTGTCTATGTACGCTTGATAATAGTTCTCCCAAATTTACACTCCAGTTCGTTCGATAACTCTTTTGTTTCGCTTTTCGATTTTTTTTTTTTCTAAATCTCTGGACACGATTTGCATTTTCTCACACGAAGACTACAGTTAGTAGAATTTGTTCTTAAGCAAGTAATAAAATTTCTCTTGTCCACAGAAAAGATCTTTAGCCATTCACCTTTTATTTAAATTTATTTCCACATCACTTGAGCAGCCAAAAAATATCCCAATCGGCACAAGCAATATCCAAGTTCACTCAAACACTCACTATTCGAAGAAGAGAAGACGTTTATAATTCCAACCGACAGCAAGAACTGATTCTTAGCCTTAGCGTGCTTCCTCTATTTATACAGACAGACTCTCCAGTAAAAAAAAAGAATACGCTTATTTTTCTTAGCAAAAAGGAGAAGCAACAAATGATAAAAACCGATAAAAAACAAGTCGCAGAGAAAAGCAGAACAAAACAAAAAGAATGGCTCAGAGTCTGACTCGAGTTCTTGGTCAGGTTCTTTCTCTTCTGGCGATCATTTCTCTTCGTGTGGACATCATTCCTCATCCGATTTGATTCTGAAGGTTCCTAGCGTGACGTAGTATTGCAAGGGATCGACTTCAGTGTTATGTCAAAAATTGCCAACAGAAAATCGATGAGACTTAAAAGTCCCTCCCAAAGTAAGTTGATTACCTAAACCGTGGTTATTTTTTAACTTAAAGTGGCTTGAAAGAAAGGTGTCACGTCTTCTCAGTGGTTACACAGACGTGTTAAATTCTAGGCTTCTCAGGAATATCTTATGTGTGGGAATTGTCGTAACGGTGATAATGATTTGTGGGTAGTTCTAATGGCATCAAGATGCTTGAACTTGATTGGACTCTGAATAATTTATTTGATAGTCGTGTCTTAATTTGTTTGGATCTTTTTTTTTGCAGACTGATTCAATCTGCCCGGTGATCACATTTAGCAGGCAAAGAAGGTTAACAAGGTGAAATGATCAATAAATTCGCCCAGAGAAGTGTGTGACGTGCAGAGAAAGGGGCGATTTAGTGAAGAACGATAAGCATTAATGGATTTATTAATTTATTAGCGTGCGTGATGGAATATATTTGTTATTATGCAAGGGACGAAGAGGAAACCGATACAGCCGGTATTTTGTATTCAATATTTGGTTGAGGTGATCATTTTTCTGGTAAGTTCAGGAAGTTTGTTGTACTTTGTATGATACTACCAAGCGTAGGGTTCGAAAACAAAAATTGTCAAGGGCTTATCTACTTAGAAACTTTATCCATTTTAAAATTATTAACTAGAATAGGCGTGTTTTTTTGAGCTTCGATCTCAGCAAAGCAAAGTAATGTAGAGTTTTCAGCACACTAATTACAACAACTACTGCGAGTCTCGAAGTGTCAAGTAGAGCGTAGTTGTTGTAATTGCGTGCTGAAAATCCTACTTTACTTTGCTTTGCTGAGATCGAAGCTCAAAAAAACAGGGCTAATGTAGTTCAAAACGTGAACAAAACGAAGACGCTATTTGGAATGTGAACTACTTGGTGTCAAAGCACCGAAGGCGTGACTCAAGGAGAACAAAATCGCAATATGATGTCAAGGTAATTGTAATGGGTCCAAACTCCAAACAAATTGAAAACAGATAAAGAGAGCAAAACCAATTCCTGGGTTCATAACCTCAATATTCTGTTGCCAGATCGGGTCATAAGCCTTGAGAATTTCATAACAATAAGAGCAAGTGTATATCGACTGATCACCGTTTCCTTCCTTTTGTTTTCGACAACTCAACCAAAACACGAAAAAATGCACATTTGTATCTGATGAAACAAAATGACACAATTCCATGCAATTAGATTATTTGTCACACAGTTTTTTGTTTTGACAAAAACAGTCAATAATTTATCTAATCTTACCAGACAACTTCCTTTTCGATTGCCCTGCCGCATCGATTTATCGATACTTAATGGTCGCGTGTGATACGTGTCGATAACAACTGACTGCTTTGTTTTTTATTCGCTTCTTATCGACACTTCCCTACTTCCGTTTTAGTTGGGGTTAATTCTGGAGAAAATAAGTTTAGAATTCTTACTACAATGTGGGCCAAAAGAAGTCATCCGATGTTGTTTGGCTCTCATTTCTAAATTAAAAACTTCGATTCTGCTTTTTGATTATGTTTATTTGAACCTTTAGAATTTTATGGGTCAAGTCGAGAAGATGATATCGGCCAAATGGGCGCCGTCACAATTGATTGCCATACGTGCTCATTTTATGGCATTTTTTATCACGAGAACTTCGGGCGACAGTTTCTCGCACTCGTGTCGAATGTTTTCCTTGAGAGCTTGTAGGGTTTCGGGCTTGTTCACGTAAACACGGGACTTCAAAAAAAACCCACAAAAAAAGTCTGGAACGGTTAAATCGGGCGATCTTGCGGGCCAGTGCAAATCGCCAAAACGAGAGATGGGGCGACCTGGGAACGCCGCCTTCAGAATATCGGTTGTGGCTCGCGCAGTGTGTGCCATAGCTCCGTCCTGTTGGAACCACATGTCCTCCAGTCCTAATTCGTCCAAATGCGGCAGAAAAAACTCGGTTAACATGGCCCCATAGCGCGCACCGTCCACTGTTATCGTTTGACCAAAGGCGCTCTCGAAAAAAAAAATGGCCCGATGACTCCTCCAGGGTGAACAGCGCACCATGCAGTAACTCTGAGCGGGTGTAATGGCTCCTCGTGCATTACTCGTGGATTTTCGGTGCCCCAGAAGCGATAGTTTTGCTTGTTCACGTACCCGCTAAGGTGGGAATGAGCCTCATCCCTCATTATGATTTTGATCGATCGTCCACTTCGTCCTTGAGATTGAGGATGGCTTTTGGGAGTAGGTTACACGCGTTTGGCGGTCGACAGGCAGCAGCTGATGCACGGACTGGACTTTGTACGGGAACATGCGGAAGTCGTTCGCCAAAATTCGCTCCGGGGCCGGCCACTCTTGGCAACGTCTCGTGTGGTCCCATACTCTTCAAGGTTGGTGGCCAAACGGCACAGTGTTTGCGCAGTCGCTGTCGGACGGCCGTGGAATCGGCGACGAAATTCGCGCTGCGCCAACACTACGCAAAAAAATAGACACGATTATTCCGCGTTCTTGGGGAGTGTATCGCTCCATGGCTTGTTCACTTGTATTGTCCATCTGTCTAGTCCACAAATGTCAAAACAGATTTGACATTGGCGGCCATTTGCAAAAATAAGAGCATCTTCCAATAGGGTGATCTCTTTTGGCCCACCTTGTACACACATATTTCTTTGAAGCCTTTTCCCTTTTTGCTTTAATAATTAATATCCAAAATAATAATACATTCTATGACTTTGGTACGTCAAAAATTATCTGTGGTAATATTTGTGTTTCTCACCGAACTACTCTAATTAGAATGGCCGCGCTCAAGAATCTAGTTATCTTAAGTCGACTAGATTGGTCTGGATGAGATGTAACCTGAACCTGAACGCAAAAACTAGATTGGTCGGGAACGTCACTTTTTCTGCGTCAGCTACATATGAAAACTGTCAACTTAGTACTCAGTCACGAATTTCTTGACTAGATTCGTCGGCTACCCCTCCATAAACGTCAACTGAAACAGCTGCTCATTTGACCGATTTCCTCCAATCAAAACCGAGATACACTTAGTGAGAGAACTGTCAGACTTACTAAACTAGATACTTGAACGTCCCCAATGTCTTTTGTACTTTATTATGTCTGAATTGCCAATGTCAAGGAGGATCTTTGTAATCGAATATCACCTCACTACTACAAAATCGTTTTTGGTGCATTTGCGTCCACATATTTGACATTTAACACGAATTGTTGGAACTTCAACGCTGAATGCGCTTACTTTCTTATGCTGAATGCTCTATTTTGATAGGCAAAATGCAAACAGCAGAGGTGACGAAATTGACACATAATTGTCTGTGCCAAATCTGTAACAAAGTCGAATATAATAAAATTTCCTAATTGAATGTAGGTACTAAGTCAACTCCAGACCATCAATTGAAGGGGACACCAGACACCACCAGGAATGTGAAATTTCCAATTCAATTCGCGTCAGAAAAGCGAACAACCTTCTGACGGGTCCCCTTGTTTGTCACAAAATCTCGAAATTTATTATCATCAGTACTGTACAAGTACAATGTTCTGTCATATGCATAGCTGTTGGCTCCTGTCTCCTTCTTTTTCAACAAAAAATCATAATAAATCTCCCTGTTGAGCTCGCGCTCGTTTAATGCGATCAATGCAAAATCCCACCTGAGACAACCAAACCTGATTGGCAGCGCCAGCGCAATGCTGTCTTCTTTTCGAACTTAACCTTGACATTGTGTATCACTATATGCAATGGGTAAGTGTTCATCGTCAGCGCATCTTAAAGCAGATACAACATCGGCCGAGAACTATAGAAAGGTGTTAAATCATTCGATCTTGAATACTGCCTATCTCTGTGGTTAAAGGTGTATCGTGTGTCTCTTTGCGTGCATGTATAGCACTAAGGTCCATTGAACTTCCGATGGCGTAGCACGGTTTGCTCCCACAGCCGTCCGTCGTCGTTCATCCACCGACCGAACTGTATTTGTATATTTGCTGACAGCCGCGGCGCGCCAAGCTTAATAGTTGGCTTTAGTTTCTTTATGTCAACTTTGCGTTAACTCACTTGCGGTTTAGTGAGATAATTGTTGTTGTTTCGGTATTTTAGATTGCTCTACGATTTTGTATAGTTTCTTTGGTAAAATAGAATGATTTATGAACAGTTAAATTGAAATGGGTAGGAAAAAGAGGTGTGCCAGCGATGCGGCGTGTGCTGGGTTAAGTATGTTATTGACTGTTTGATAAATCAGTTCGAATCAGACAGACAATCGTCTCGTTTGGTGTGGTTTGTCATAAATTTGGCGACAAACGATTAGTGGTTTGCTTCTCAGAGAAGATGTGTGTGGTTTGATTATGGCTGAAACTTTAGAGGTTAGTAAATTTGGTTAAAAACAGAATTGCGACAAATTTCTGTTGCAACCTTGAACTCATCGGAGATAGTAGAGGTCGAACTTCAGAATTGTCATGTTTTATACGTTCGTTTACTCAAAATACTTGTGATAAGAGTTGTAAGTCATTAAGTCATTGTTTAAGGGGCTGCTATTCGTGGAAGCATTTGTGTGAGGATCTGCTATTTGTAATTGCTTTAATTCTCGGTAGTAGTTAAATTGCGTTGGCGTTCGCTATGTCCCGTATTTCTACAATAAAATGAGTAACGCTTCTGGAAATTGATAAACGTCTTATTTTATATGAAACGTGGAAATGCTCCGCCAACATCTCGAGCAGGCTAAAAGCTTTTGTCAATCGTTGTCTGCGTTACATCCTTAAGATCCGGTGGCCACAAATAATTTCCAACAATGAATTGTGGCTTAGGACTGGACAAACAAAAGTGGATGTTGACATTAAGCAAAGAAAATGTCGCTGGATTGGCCATACACTAAGAAAACCAGATGACAACATAGCAAAGCTGTGCTTCCAATGGAACCGTCAAGGTGTAGGGCGAGCTGGTAGGCCAACTGTTTTGACAGTCACAGGTCAACAGTTAGTGCTGTCAGTGTCGCACATTTAAAAAATGCTGTCAGTTATGTATCTTTTTAAGTTTTGCGAATTTTATACCGACGGTAGGTTATCTTAACGAATGAGGACAACGCAATGTATGGATAGTCTAACCACCTTTAAGGCAAAAATATGCGCTCTGGTCCAGTCTTGTTTGAACTGATTTCAACAAGCGTACTAATGCTCTGGTACCTAATAGAGTATCACTTATCATAGGTTCTTGAAGGCAGAAACCAAGAGAGAAGCAGGTGCTCAATGCAAATGATAGATATTTACGTAGCAAACATTTACAAGAACAGTTTATCAAAGACGCTGCCTTCTAGTTTTAAATTTTTGACGGTGGTGGTGGTACATTCAAAAACATATCAAGTAGTACTTACAAAGTTGATTGAGTACTTTGCTGTACCCTGCCCAACTAAGAACAGTGGGAATTCGAAATAAAATAACAAATACAACTAAAAACAAGTAAAAGTGTTATCATCGGCCTGGCCGATGCTTTGATACCCTCCACTGCATACAAATCATGCAAAAATGGTTTTGTATTAGAGGTACCACAACTACTTGACCGACATAGCCCATTTTTAATACCAACATAAAGACGATAAAAAGAAGTCATTTCACCAAACTTCATTCGCTGTGTTAATTCCGTTGGGCTAAATCGATTTAAAATGTGATCCTGATTCAGAATATATATACTTTATGAGGTCTCCGGTGAGTCCTTCTTGGCGTTACAAGTGTAATGACAAAATAAATGTACCTTTCTGTAGAGGGTATAAAAACAATCCTTGGAAAATTAATTTCTCCATTCATTTTACGATTCTTGCGACAAGCACCCATTTATTTATCTCAATCCCCAATTCAAATTCAAGTCTAACGACCAATAAAAACATTTTATTTCCGCCGCACTCCATCGCATGCCTGTATTTATTTTAAAACCCTACAAATTCTCCCATTTGACACAACACGCAGCCAAATTGAAAATCTTACGTCATTCAGTTCGAGTATCGAACGCATAATTTTCTTCCGTCAAAATCAGTGAATTTGTTGTTTTCATTTTTTTTTCGTTCGTTTTCCTTTGCTTCGCCTATCCCATGAACAAAAATACACACGAAAAATTATCCCGTCCGTCTAGTCTCTGACAGTTCATTTCTTATCATCGTTGTGGAAAGTTCTTAAAAGCCAGCCGCAGCTCAACTCCCTCTACTTTTGGAGAAGAAATTTTCCTTAACAAAAAAGTAGTACACCCATTACTATACCGTCCTGTTGATCATTGCCTCCGGAAAAACGAAAAAAAAAAATCCATCTCGTGTGTGTGTGTTTAGTGAAAATCTCTGTATCTTTGCCACGAAGTGTGTTCAGTGTTTAGTGATAGAAAAATCTTACATAAATGTTCCCAATTGCAGTGCGGAAAAATCCGATTTAATCAAATTTCGAAATCTCCGCAGCGTCAGTGACCTACTAAAGTCTAGTCCACAAAAATGAATCACAGAATCGCGATGAGTAAATTGCTCCAACGAACTTGTCTTACATTGAAGCACAACACCGAGCTCCATACAAATGCGACAATGGCTTGGCGTTGTTACTATAAACAACAAGACTCACCTTGCCATTCCAATTCGATGAGCACATTTATGATGACGTCGAAATTGGTTCGCTGCTATTCGAAATTCACAACGGCTCAGCAACATCCAACTACATCGGCTCCGTTGTGCGACGAAAAGGCCTACGAACTGGTGCTGGCACTGAAAGATGCTGAACGTTCCGCGCTCAAAACTGCCCTTGATAAGTACGACGCAGTGAAATTGAGGGAGGGATTCGAGGGTAAGTTTGTTATCTATGAACTGCATGTGGGTGTTTTGTTTACTTTCAATTTTGTTGTCGTCTCTCGATGTTGTGTCGTCCTTTATAGTTGCTATCACCATTCACTGTTTGGTCATGTTGTCACTGCTACGCTATTCCTTGTAATGATGCACTAATGAGCGCACAATCTGTTCATCTCTAGTGATTCAGTTTTGCAGTGTATAGATACTAATCGACTGCTGGCGTAAATGAAATCATTTCTAATTCGATTATACAGCCGCGAGGGCGTGCGTCTGTGTGTTTGGGAGTTTGTATATCTCTTCGTCGTCATCGTCGTCGTCGTCGGAGAATTGGGAGTGGGTTGTATTTTATGGGTTTGCCTGAGGAGGTATACCCACTACAGATGGGTGGAGCGCTATGCTGTGTTTTAAATGCCAACGGGATATGATGCCTTTGGAGATGAGAGGAAGTGGACGATGAGCAGGATATGTGGTGTTCATTTTCTATCGTTGTCGTCAACGGGGACGCACAGCTGGCGTGTCTCGTATTTTTCCAGTTAATTTTGTATGTACATTTTTGTCGCCGAACTTAATTTGGATGGTTTGGGAGAGGATGCTGCAAAAGTTTTGCAAGATTCCCGATACTACCTTGGAAAAGTTATTTTAAGTACATACTTACATTTAAAACTTGTTTCATTGTCCTTCTTAAGAAGAAGTGTGTGCATCCAGTAGGTTTTAAGTGCACTACTTAGATAGAAGGGTACATTTATAAAGGGTGGGCCAGGGACAGGGTGGATGGGAATCTGTCGCTCGAAGTTCTCGCCAAAGTCATGAAAAATGCCATAAAATGCCCGTATGGCAATGAATTGTCACGGCGCCCATTTGGCCGATATCATCTTCTCGACTTGACCAATAAAATTCTAAAGGTTCAAATAAACATAATCAAAAAACAGAATGGAAGTTTTTCATTTAGAAAAAAATGAGAGCCAAACAACATCGGATGACTTCTTTTGGCCCACCTCGTGTATAGTTTCCAGAGAAGAAGGCTATTTCAGTTTTACACAAGGGAAAGACTTAGAATGTCTTTCTTTCTACATGATGTCCTATTAGTAGTTGCTCTAAAGGATTGAACACATCTGTCTACAATTCCCTGCTGTTTGGTAAACAAAATCCGCAGCCAATTGCTAAGTTAACATCCAAAATCTGTTTTGATCCCCCTGAGCTTAAACACTTCGAAAGGTCTTCTTCTCCTGATGTTCGCTCACTGTCATAGTTTTTTGCTGCAGCGAGTACATCCTCTGTCCACCAGTTTACTAAGAAACGGCTTGCCTCGTGAGCATCCTCCCTAATTCTTGCCTGTCGGGCAGTTAGTCCGTACAAATGAAAACTCAATCTTTGCCAAAACACTTTGGTTGGAGTAATATAGGCTGCTCATTCCACTTTTCCTATGGGACATATTCACCGTGCAGCTTAATCGTAATCCAGGTAACCGCTGTACCAATTATTTGTCCGTAGTTTCCAAACGACATCAAATTCCGCATGAATACTAATCTCAAAGGAATTGTAATTTAATGTCACTACGCTGTTGGTACCTCAGCAGTCGTCTGCTGTATGTCCTGACCCTTTTAGTGCTGCTAATACCGAAGGCTTTGTATCATTGAATTGGATCTCGTCGTGTACGTGCCCTCGTACAGGAAGTTCGTCCTATTACACAAAGATAACACGGTTTCCCTATTGATTATTCGTATTGTCCTTTTCAGTTTCATTTTTCGGAACACAAGCGAATGAATTTCATGATAAGCTGAAAGTTCTTCTCAACAGTTGAGTAGAACTTTCAGCGAGGAAAGAGGACACAGAAAGAAAAATATTCTATTTGAAACTTTACTAATCACTGTACCTGTAGCTTTGTCCGTAGTCCGTAGTCCGTACCAGTATGTCCTTGTCGAGTTGGGTCTGTCTCTGTCGTCTGCAATCTGTTCGAATTTAAGCGCTTCCTTCTCATGTTGAATCTAATGGCATTCTTGTATCATCTAACACTTGAAAGCCAACCAATACATTTAGTGGAAAGGACTCTTAAAGACCATTTGTGGGAAATGCTTACATTCTCGAAATCACGTAGCATTCGGTAAACGGAACACGGAGAAAGTAAATAAAAGCGAGAAGTGTATAAACGGAGAAAAACACTGCTGCTTTCGGCACGAGCAATTTGGATAACGTGAGAAAAGTCATGCAACACTCGTGTAGTGTTGAATCAGTGTGCGTCTGCGGTATGCCGAATGCATTCCATTTTGTTGATATTGACGATTAGGATGTCATCAAATGCAAAGGCATCTGCGAGCTGGAGGATTTACGGAGGTAAACAAAACACCAACTCTATGTATTAAATGAGCGACCTAAGGGTGTACTATTCCACAACTATATTGATTTGAAACACCTCTACCTCAATGGCACTTTTGATTGCTAAGGATCAACACCGTCGGGGCATGGGGACTCATACTGATTTATGCAATCGTTTTAGAAATTGTGTCTGTACTAAATTTCCCCATTGAAGTTCTTATAAGCGATTGAAAATAAATTGAAATTGCCAAGCTACGATTGCAATTGTAATTTTTCGTGGCAAATTTTGACATGCTGACGTCACAAAAACTCGGGCATTTCATTGGTCACTGGTTTGGCTTTCGTGAGAGTGCGCTGCGACACCAGACGCTTGACAGGCGATCTAACGAAGTAACAAATTTTGGACAAATGTTTATGTCCTAATGACGTCGGCATGTCAAAATTTTAAATGAATTTTTAAGGTTTAAAGTCCCACTTGTAGGCTTTTTGTGATCTTTATCTTACCGGATAAGCAGATGTGTCCTCCTCCTCGATTCTCTTATCCTACTTGTGGTCGTTCCCATTTTTCATCAAGCCAAGGGTTTCGTGTGGCGATCTGGTAACATTCTCCTCGGCTTTAAATGCCACTGGTCTTCGACACTTGATACTGGCTGTATAGGACTCTCAATGGCTTAAGGAGCGCGAGGTAAGCAAAAGCTCTGGAGTCTTGCAGCCTTATAAATACGTTTTCCTTCATTGGGGCATCTTAAAACCAGCGTTCGTATTTTGGCTTCAATAAGGTGAGTGCTGCTTACCTGAAAGCTCTGAATCTAGAATACTGGTGCCTTTACGTCATCGTTGTATGGTGGCCGGCCTTGGACAAGAACTCCAATCTGAAGGCCCCGGAGAAGACTCAACGCCTGGCATGCATCAGCATCACGGGTGCACTGAGGACATCTCCAACCGCCGCTCTACAAGTAATGCTTAATCTTCTTCCTCTAGACATCGTCAGCAAGGAATAAGCCGCTAACGCGGCTATCAGACTTAGGGAAGGTTAGCACTGGAGAGGGCAACCAACTGGACATGCCAACATCCTCCTACGGACATGCCCCTTACCCTCTATTACTGACTATCTCCCCACGAAAATCGACTTTAAAAAGGGCTTCAAACACGAAATACCAGACAGCTCCCGATGGGACTCACGAAATGTCCTACACGAAGGAGCGCTGTAAATTTTTACGGACGGTTCTAAGACTTTAGAGGGAGTCGGAGCAGGATTTTTCTCGAAAGGACTGAGCCTGAGCCTCTCCTTCTCTCTCCCGATACACTGTAGTGTCTTCCAAGCCGAAATCACAGCTATTCGTCAAGCCATGTCGTGGCTGTCGATTAATGCAATATCACACAGGGATATTGTAATATATATATTGACAGTCAGGTCGCCATCAGATCCTTATTATTCAGCGAAAGAATATCAAAAGCGGTGGAAGATTGCTGCGTATCTCTTAACGAGATAGCTGGACAATACGACCTCACCCTTTGCTGGGTTCCGGGACACTGTGATATCCCAGGGAACTGTGCAGCTGACGAACTTGTTAGATAAGGCTCCTCCGGCGTTGATAGTGTCAGTCTGCACAACCTGCAGGCACCGCTCTCTCCTACCGTAAACAAATTATCAAGGCGGACGCAACAAGAAAAGCAAGTCATAGGTGGAAACATCTAGGAAATTGTGACGTTGCCAGGCTTACTTGGCCGACACTGATGGATACAAAAAGATCCAAAGATCTTCTGCGTCTCAACAGACGTAATATCTCACTAGTCGCTAATATCATCACCGGTCATTGTGTTCTGGGCAGACACGCTCAAAGTCTTGGGCTGCCACATAATGACTTTTGCAGAAGCTGTAGGGATGAAGAAGACGAGCGCGTCACTCCCCTCGTCTGCAGCTGCCTTGCTGCCAAAGCTCACATTCGTTGATTGTATCTAGTGTCTCACGTTCTCCTTCATGTTAGACTTCTGAGATTCATTCAGCCACTTACGTCCGCGTTTAGCACTCGCGCTTATGAGTTTATAAAAGTCGACTGCGAAACGACAAGACCCTGCCCGGTGGCCACCATTTTTACCTGTTTTAGTCATCAGCATACATGATGTTTGAATTTTAATCATTTCTCATCCGATATGGCCGTGATTAGGCTTACGACATTGGCACTTCCACCACTACTGCCCTATAAACATAAGAACAATCTCCGCAACGAAGAGCTAAGGCACTTATGGCTCAAACCAAATTTTGATGTCATGTAAATGTGACTGTAGTTTCAGTCCTGCCTAGAGGGAGAGGCGACATCACTATTTGTTGAATTCCCATGAAGCAAAGAACTCCTTTCTTTTGTCAGCTGAAAATATTTGTTCAACAAACAACTGATTCTTGACAAACTGATTTGCTTACTCTTTTGAAGTCGCAACCATACATTTAAAAAACAATAGTGCAGCCAGATTGAGGATTCAACTAGCAACGCTGCCGCGAATGTGGGTTGAATTTGACAGGCAGATACATTCACCAGCTGGAGCTCTTGAATGTCTTACATTTCATCCCCCTGGGCGCATAAACTACCATCCCTAACCACTGTCGTGTAGAGGAGCACCGTGTGCTGGATATTACTGGTATCTTACACCTTTCCCAGAAACTTGGCTGTTTTTGTTCTTCGTCACGCAACTCAACAAATACAAATTTGATGTGCCTCTCTGCGCTTTGCTACTTTACGCTGGTAGGTAGAAATGTCAATAAAAATATGCTCCCTGCGTAGGTGCTTTCCTTTCAAGTTTGAACCCTAGCTCCCCTCAGCTGAACCGTGAATTTCCTGCTCCGAATTTCGTTGGCACTAAGATTACAGGAATTTTACATCCCATCGTGAGAGGAAATCCTTTCATCCCTGCACGTAAAAACGGGCTCCACAACCTGTTCCCAACCCTGTTGGGTATTGATTTCCTTTTCAAACTACAACTGCTACACCCCTAGGTACTACTCCTGCTTCATGTGTATATTTTCGGGGGAAATAAACAGAAACATATTGTGGATGCGACAACAAGATATATTTCTTCACGCATAACATATTTTTTAGGAATCATTAAGTTCTCGTATGTATGTAGACCGGCTTTAAGTTCTCTTCATAAATTTAAGGACATCAATCGATAAATCCATTTTGCAAACGCAAATTCACGAGGGACATTAAAAATTCCTTTACAACAAAACTCATTCATTACAATTCATCCTGTGACAGGACGTAGGTACGAGTACATATATTTTCATTTTGTTTTATTTATTTAGTTTTTCATGGAATTATTAAAGTTCTCCCCGTGTGTGTGTAATTGAAATGAGTTTTCGATCCTTGGCGTGCGGGGAAACAATAACTATGAGTGTTTTTGCGGTTGTTAATTAAAAATGAAAAGCGGAAATTTTTCAAAATTAACATCGCACGAAGAGCGTTGGTGCGAAAATTTTGATAAATGTCCCGACAATTGGCGGTAATGGTGAACTCAATCAAAGCGAATATAATCAATTTTACGTATCGTGTGGCAAAAAAACAATTTTCGAGTGATATATAATAGCGTTTCCGACGTTTATGAGGGGTCTGAGGGATCGAGCACTCGAGGTGAAGGGGATTTTTATTTTATTGGCTGTCCAAGGATTATACGTAGGAGAAGAAGGGAGAGGAGGAAAGAAGATTTAAGATGGGAAAAGCATTGACACGTTGTATGTTTGCATCAGCGATAAATTAAATAGAAGTGGAAATGGAAATAAAGCAGCATTGCAGAGACTTAGCCTGCTATCTGGAATCTTTTATACTCCATTTAAAAGTGTCCATGCTGTAAATCAGTGGAAAAGGACTAAGATTGATACGGTTTTTGCGCAGACAAAATATCCCTAGTTGTTGCGGAAAGGGTTCTTCAATTGGATTTGATGAGATGTCGTTTTCAGGATCGAGGTTTTAAAGAAAAGATAAATAGTTAGCGCAACAAATTCGTATAGGACCCTTCTCTCAATCCTTTTGCAATTGCATAAGTTTTTATTTTTTTGACAAACAGTAGCAGACGTAGAATTTTATGCGGCGCAACTGGTCCGTAGGGACCCTAGGCCTAGCTTCTCACAACCATTCGTTTTACGATTACGTAGATAGTAAGAGAAAGATTCTGGGCCTTAGCAATAAACATTTTAAGTCTCGACTCTAAATTTTCGTAGTTCACTGTGGCTATATTTTCTATACAAATGTTGCTATTGTGAGCTTTTGCAAATTTAAAGTCGAGACTAAAAATGTTGATTGCTAAGGCCCATTGTATTCGTTCAAAATTTCGAACTCAAGATGTTAATCAATTCTGACATAACGATGATAGAGGAACTCAAAAAAGTGGGTCGCAAAATTCTGTCCGCTTGTCCGTCGGTCCATACGATTTTCGATTGTAACAAAAATTCATTTCTAAGGTAATATGGTCATTTCTAACTTAATGGACAGCTCAGTTTTTCTCTGTATTATCGTAGAATGGATTTTTTAAAAAAAGTAGTTTTTGAAAAATTTTGCTTTCTTTAGTTTATGGAACATAAAGTCGTAAAAGTGGCTGCCTCGGCTGGCTTCGCAGTCACTCTCTGTGTATGCATCGAGAATAACGTGTAGGTATTCCGAGCCCCAGAAGCGGAAATTTTATTTGTTAACGTAGCCGCCGTACAGCAGGCGTGGAGGGAAAAAGTGCATTTTGAAATCAAAAGTTCGCATATTTAAATTTAAAGTGTTTTATGTAAAAAACAAATATTTGCGAAAGTTAAAACTTTTACATTTAAAAGTAAAAGAAAATGCTTTCAATTTGTATTTGTTTATCTTCATCATTTTAAAGTGAACACTTTGACTTGTGATAGAAACACTTTCAGCATAGACATACTAAATATGGACTGCTAGTGAAATGTCATTTTCATATACTTCTGCGAGAAAATATGTTCCAAAAAACACAGGCGGATGTTTTACAGCGGATGGGCAAAGAAGCACATGCCGCCGTCAAGTATAAATTGCCACATTTTCAAAAAAAGTTCGTTTCCATAGAAACATGTAAACAAAAGAGCGACATCTTGTCGGAAACGATTCATTTCCATAGTAACGTGTAAACAAAAGAGCGTCATCTATTGAAAAGAATCAAAGCTACAAAGAGTGATTTGAAATTAATTTTGTAAAATTTTATTATTTTGAAAAAGAAAACGAAATAACAATTTCTTTACTTTTTGACTCACAAACTAAAATAAAAAACGTACAGATATCTTCCATGTAGCTTGAATCCCTTAATATTTATATCTCGGGAGGTAAATCTTGGGTGAAATTGAAATTAGTGCCGTAGTCAGTCGACGTATTTCTTTTTTAATTCATCCCACTGAATTTGCTTACCTATAGCCACGAGATATACGATTTTTTTCTTATTTTTTTCTTTCTAAGGATGTAGTTTTAAGATCTAATGCATCCAATGACTTTTTAGTGAATCCAGTCGTCACTTAAGGACCATGATCCAAGCAATTTTTTATTCGAAAAAAAAAGTGTGAACAGCTAATACGAGGTAGTAGATAGGTTGCCACTATTATTAGAAAAAAAAATCCCTGACTTTCCCTGACCAGTTTTGAAGTTTTCCCTGACCAAATTTTGCAAATATACAAAAAAAAAAAACAACGCATTTAAACACTAGTCTAGTTTATAGGCCTATTATCATTAGCGAGTCGAATTATTCGCTTAAATCGAGTCAGTTGTCGAAACACTCTCCTTGTACGATTATGGTCGGCGAATTAATTCATTCGCTTAGAAATCAAAGGCTACCTATATAATAAAAACAAAAATGACAGCACAAAAACGACAATTCGAACATGTATGTCAACTAAAAACGAATTCAAAATGAAAAATTTGTGTGCCTTTAATATAAAATATTCTTTATTGGATTTTTTTAAAGCTCCAAATTGTACCAACCCTTTGGCTATGGCTGGGTTTTGTTCCATATGTATGTAGAAATATGAATTGAATGGGTTTTATACGTTTTTCTTGAAATTTCATTCATAAGTTACATTCGCCTCAGGTTTCACCAAATATTTTTGTTCGCCAAAATTTTAAGTTTTAGGCGAATGATATTTCATAAATTCGCAAACCGCAATAAGGCGACTTTAAATTCGTCAGCGGTTTGACAGTTCAGGCGAATGAATTTTGTTCAATTCGCTAACCATAATACAAATAAGTCACATTCGCTTTTTTTTTTGTTCGACTCGCTAACGATAATAGGGGCATTATTTTCTTGTTTGAAACAAATCGCAATATATGTTATTATTGTCAGTCTTGTTAATTCTTGATGGATTCTGCAATTTTTCATTTCTGTTGGTTTGATGAATATTGATTTTTATATCTTTTTGCGGAAACGTGTGGGTAGACTTCAAAGCTCGACACAAATAATTTTTTTGAAATTACAATATTAAAAAAAAAATACAGTGAATTTTCCCTGACTGTTTTCGAAATTCCCTGACTTTCCCTGACATTCCCTGACCAAATTTTCGTTCCCTGACTTTCCAGACCAGTGGACACCATGTAAACTAAACAAATATTATACATAAGGCGTGTTTTTTTGAGCTTCGATCTCAGCAAAGCAAAGTAAAGTAGAATTTTCAGCACATTTATTACAACAACTACTGCGAGTCTCGAAGTGTCAAGTAGAGCGTAGTTGTTGTAATTGCGTGCTGAAAATCCTACTTTACTTTGCTTTGCTGAGATCGAAGCTCAAAAAAACCGGGCTATAAATAAATAAATAAATATTTAGCGCAACAGATTAATGTAGGTACCCCAGGCCTAACTACGAAAAAGCATGTTGCTAATGGCCGCCCACCAATCCTCTTGCTTTTATGAGAATGTCGGTAGCTGTTCACTTGTTTTGTGTTTCGTATTGAATTCGCTTGGCTTGCGTTAAGGGTTTGATTAAATTGAGATCGCAGTATTAAAATATAAATTATTGAACTAAGTAGGTACTACAACCAATTAAAATATAAAAACATAAATAATTGGTAAATAATGAATAAAAAAACACACGAATCCTACATTAGTTCTCACCCTCTCAACGCATAGGCATACTACACGCAAATTTGTAATGGAAGTGAACTTGGTCGTTTCAAGTTTATTTTGTTTTCCGCTGTAAAACAGTAGCGCTCCGTATTTTTGGAACACGCGTGAAGTTGGCTACTAGCAGTCCATATATAATAAGTCAATGACTTTCAGTCTCTCATTTCATTTGCGTTTAAATTGTAACTTTCAAATTGAAAGCATTTGAATATATGGTTGTCTTTCATACGTGCTAACTTTAAATTTGAAAGTGTTTTGTTCAGGAGTTTAAAGTGTTTTTCCCTCAGTGATGGGTGCTTCATTTCGACCAAAACTTCTTTTCAAAAAACACCTTGTTTCGGCTACACAGCACTCAGTTTGCAAATAAGTTTTCAATATTTCCCAATGTTGTTCAAGCGTAAAGCGACTCATTTCGTTCCGCAGAGGTATGATACCGACTTTCTGTCAAGATTTCGAGCGGGAAACAGCTGTCAGTGTCAACCTACATATTTATTCAAAAAAAACCACCAGATGCGGCCCACCCTTTACAAGGTGCAAAGCTCCCAACCGCAATATTTATAATCATTTTTAATGTCCAGGCAAAGTTTTTCAAAATCGTAATTCGCGAAATATTTTTTACAAAATTACATATTGTGCCCTACAAAATATATAAGGTGAATGTTAAAAATGCCATGTCCATTAAACATTATCAAATAAACAAAGTGCAGCAACGTGACTTACTGCCTTTTACATTTTAAACTATACTAAGCGACTTCTAATCTGAAGTGGAACAACAATCTATTAAAACACCCGATTTCACACGTACGAAAATCGCGAAAATTCCACTTCCCACAGCTTAGATTATGTCAATCATGCGATAAGATACCGTAGTCTTCGAAAGTGACATTTTATTTCTACTCGTATGTTGCCAACTTCGCTTCGGGTGAGGTAAGTCGCTAAGATACGAATACGAGCGCCCTCAAAAAGCTTGTCTTAAAATAAACGTCCATTATCGCTGAGATTTTATTGTACCGCTAGTACGTGATCGTTTTCGGTGACTAAAACGATTCTTTATTTACTTTTCTACAAGCAGATGCCAGCGAATGAATCATATACAGCCGTCTTGGAAGTTTAAACAGTTTTTAATATTTTCTTTCATTTATATCTGTAGAAAACATGGGCTAGCAACCTTCTTGCGGTTTGTTTACATTTTTTTTTTCGTTTAATACCTTTGACGTCACAAAGTAAAGAGATAGGAAGCCATGTGGTTGAATTCGCCTTATCACTGATGGAACGTCCACATGATGATTTATTACTTTTGTTGGTGAAAGCAAAGACTGACAACGTATGCGCTGTGACAATTTCCCATGGGAATTATGGAACAACTTGGTATTACGTGAGCACTCATTCAAAATACACAGAAACTCGAACTCCAATCTCCAATCTCGAGATGGAATTTCTTCAAATTGACCAATTTAATTTAGTTCCTGTAATAAAAGCACATCTGCTCCTCATTAGTTGGATCTGGATTAATAACCATTGACCTGAAAACACACTGCAATTGTGTGGGAGTGGGAGGCTGACCATCACAATGGGCTTCCGAAATTCTAATTCGGTTTCCTCTATCAAGGACGAGTTCAAAGTTTTCCCATAAATTAGCATAAGACTGTTATTTCTGTTCACTGTTCGTTACGATGCACAAAATGAAATTACATTTTAATCAGGCAACCTTTGAACTGGAGGATGAGATGAATAATTAAAATCACCACAAAGTTACCCCTACAGCACTGGGGAATGGGAATGGGGATGCCTGGTTTTTTTGTGACGATCTCACAACCCCACTTAACCTATAACCTAACCTAACCTACCCCTACAGCAAAATGTGGAAACTAATTGCAAACATCAGGAGGAGGAGGCGGAGGCGAAGGAACACAAGTGTGCGCGCAAGATTTATACACATGAGGTTAAACGGAAGTTTTCAGATTCCAAGACGCATTAAAATAGCAGGGTATGCTTGTGCTGAGAATTTGATTTTTTAGCTGCAGGAAAAGTTAGCTGTTTGAATAGTTTGATGGTTGTGGGCGCGCTGTGAATATATTCAACAAGTACAGCTGTAGATAGTTAGTAGTGAGCTAAATTTCAATGGAAACCACCTGCAGTTCTTCATACAAGTTTTTTAAAATAACTTGTTATCCATCTTTAATTGGTATATGAGAAGAGTTGAAAGAAGGTAGCAAATTGGTAGTGATCGAATTAAAGAGGATGTCTTCTACGTTTGCTTTTATATTTAATAGCAATTGACTGTTGACAACCATCCGAAAAAAAAAAAATATCGACGCGACGTTCAGATTTGCCCGTGGAACATCCGAACACTGCAACAGTCCACCTGATGCTGCAGGAAAGGGTGTTTTTTTTAGAGGTTGGTTTTTCGAATAGAGATAAAACTTACATTTTGTGGTCAAATCTGGCAACTCTAATGTCATTTATGTTCAGTTTGGTTTCCCATTTCATCATGAACAGGTTGACAAATGAACAACGCTTGCAAATCGTGCGAATTTATTTCGAAAATAATAGTTCAGTTCACGAAGTTTACCGCAAGCTTTTTTTCAGTGATGAGGCTCATTTTTGGTTGAATGGCCACGTCAACAAGCAAAATTGCCGCATTTGGAGTGAGCCATGATAACCGACTTGGATGGCATGAATGTGGATGAGATGTGATTCCAACAAGACGGCGCTACATGCCACACAGCGCACGTCACAATCGATTTATTGAAGGAAACATTCGATGAGCGCATAATTTCGCGGAATGGACCTGTCAATTGGCCACCAAGATCGTGTGATTTGACACCATTGGATTATTTTCTTTGGGGATATGTGAAGTCGCTCGCCTACGCCAACAAACCAGAAACGTTAGGGGACTTGGAAGCCAACATTCGTGGCGTTATTGCCGACATACAGCCCCAAATGCTCGAAAAAAGTGGTTGAAAATTGGACCTCTAGACTTGGCTTTGTTCGAACCAGCCGCGGCGGCCACATGCCCGAAATCATATTTAAGCATTAATGGCTTAAAATTATCCTTCCAAGAAAGCCAAATTGATGGACATTAAAACGGTTTTGTTGTGTTTTATTTCAACACGAAGTTATATACCTCTAAAAAAAACACCCTTTATATGAACGTCAGAAACCTTTCGTTAGAAACCCCACTGGGTACTTAGAGGTGAAAAAAGTCCATCGACGGGCGAATTCTGGAGATCCTGGGGACATTTGATTACAAAAAGCAGTTAATACAAGGCGACTTACACAATGCGACTTACATTCGCGTGATCGGAAGTACATATCGAGCAGTCATCAGTTTGATTTTGACTAAACAGAACCAAAAAAACAAATTTTCAAAAAGGACGGGTCGATGTTGAAATGTAATAAAACAAGCTGTGTGTAAGGTATTAACGAAATTTTGTCTTTAAAAGTCCCACTTGGGCCATTATGTAAGGAAACTTCTTTTAAATGTTTCTCACAGTAGCACGGATCCGAGTGGTATAATTTTGAATGACTCTGTCCCATAGATACGGCTGAATTTAAGCGATGGCATTGGTTTTTTGACAAACTATATATACTCAGACTTTGTATCGTCTTAGAATTTTCGGACATTTCAGTGGTAGGGGAACCTGGGGCATAACAGGCCGCCGCCGGGGTAAAATGGGCGTCCCTCTGTATTTCTCTGTCGAGTAAAGTGGAAACTCAGAAAGAAGGCTGCCTGCCTAAATTTATCGGTAGGAATTCGGTTAGAACTCTTTCTTGAATAGAAATGTGAAGTGTGCTGCCTTTTGGCAAAAAAAAGTTTTTTTTCATTCAGTGGAAGTTATTTTGAAGCAAAAGCCCCAAATTTTTGTCAAAGCGAATAAAAGCTCTTACGAATTTTTACTAAATCTTGGGAATTTGTACGAATTCTTACGCGATGACGTTCCCCAACTAAAAAAACTTGTAAAAGAGAACGCAAGATATAACATTCGACCCTCCACTGAGAGTCTTAATAGTTTGTACTACACAATTTTTTTGTTTTGTTGACAGAGTAGTAGCAAGAATTGGAAAAGCTGTCGGTCACCTGACTATTGACAGATGATTTGAAATTTGCTATCCTATTTGGCATACGCGTGCTCATGCATTGATTTTAAATGGTTTCCGAATAACTTTCATATCTGAGTGAATTGTTAGAAATTTGTTCGCTTTTATCAGACATTTTAAAGACTTTTCTGTACCACTTTTTTAATTTTTCTAATATGTACCTACCATTTTTCATAGATTACTAAACTTTTTCGTAAGCCTCTCTCCCTCTGAGAAAACTTATTCGCACCATTGCTATTTTGACAGTCTTGAATTTTTTACCATTTCATATCGAAGTAGGTATACCGACCAATGGACTCTACTCCCTGCTTCTGGTGCTCTTTTTCTAAGCATTGATTTTTAGATCTCGCTTCTGACTGCATGTGCCTTCCAACTGCCACTTCTCTTCAAATGAGTAGTGGATTTGTTATGATCGTCTAATAAATCCCAGCACATCGGTGGTGGTGGTGGTATTATCCTGATGGCAATGCTGTCATTGGTCCTCTGCGCTTAATGCTGGTGCTGTACCCGCTAAAAAGTTAAGGGAGACGTGATTATCAAAAGATCTGTTGGACTTTTGCGCTAGGACAATCAACGTACAATCTTTTTAAGGATATTTACGTATGGTTTGAGTTCATTTCCTCCTTTCCTCCTCCCATCTGCTGTCAGGGGGGATATAATAAAAACTCAATCAATCTCAAGTCCATTCCGAAAGGATTAATATGCTTTGATCGGAAAACACACTTTTATTGATACCCTCAGTTACGTCGGACACGTCACTTCCTCTCACATTCAACGGCATACGCCTTTTTGCTTAGTCGGCATTTTGTCGGACAACGGCACTTTCCTTCCCCACACTCCCATTTAAATTCCACAACGGATTCCCACACCATTTTTGCATACATTGCAAAAACCAATCCTAAACGGATGCACCCCTTTTCCCCTCTACCTAACACGAGCACGGTTACTTGATACCAACAGGTAAACCGTGAGATAGATTAAGAAGTATTGTTAGACTTAAGATATTTTTTGAAACTCAGTTCTAATTCGACAACTAACCTGTGAGGTGCAGCCTTTGCTCTGGACAGCGGCCTCATTTGTTAGAATAATGATAAATTGAATAATATTTGAAAAATAAAGATAAGAAAAAAACTGTTTGTTTTTTTTAATACAAACTGCGATAAAGCAGATGTAAATGGCGCAGTCGGTACTCTCAAGTACGCGATAATTTCGATAAAGAAAGTTAAGTTTCGCGGTTAGTTTTAACTATTCGACTTGAAATCGAACAAATCCCGATTAAGGGAAGTGAATTAACAAATTCCGATTAAGGAAAAATCAGTGAACTTACAAATCCCGATTAAGGGAAGTGAATTAACAAATTCCGATTAAGGAAAAATCAGTGCAATAAAAGAAAAATTGAACAACCAAATCCCGATTAAGGGAAGTGAATTAACAAATTCCGATTAATTAAAAATCAGTGAACAAAAAAAAAAAAAAATCCACCAAAATTAATAGAAGGCGCAACGAGCTATTCGACCAACGAAGGATGGCGCAAAACAATATCGAACAATGCCTAGTGGCATTAACACAGTTACTAGTGCAGGCAAACCATCCAACTAGCCTAAGGGCTCGAATCGAAAAGGAGATTCGACATCTCCCAACGTTTGATGGCAAACAAGGAACACTGCCCTCATTTGCAGACTGCGTAACAAAAACACTTCTGAACTACAGAGAAGAAGAGAGGACACAGGTCTACGAACTAATTTTCGATACGAAGATCCAGGGACCAGCGAAGAACCTGATTAACATCAACCCTCCGGCAAGCTGGACTGACTGTCTGGCAAGACTGAAGAAACACTTCCGGCCCTCAAAGGACGAGATGGAAATAACTAAAAATATTGGAATGTTAAGAGTAGGTAGTATTAAGGAACTAGATGTTAAGCTAAGAATTATAATTGAAGAAATAACAGAATTCGCTGCTTTTAATGATAATGGCGAGTGTATGGTCAATATCTTTAATGGAATGCTTGTTCAGAAGGTAAAAGAAATCGCATCTGGCTCATTAGCATACGCGGTAATGAATAAAAATGATATAGCAGACATTAGGGAAATAGTGCATAATTTTATCGGACAGGACTCTAGCAATTTGAACTATAGAATGCTCAACAAAAACCCTAATAGAAGGCAAAATGATAGATATTACGACCAAGACAGACGCCAATTCTATGATAATAACAATAGTCCCACTACGTCAAATCAAAAATTCCAACGAAATAATTATCAGAATAATTATAGGCAAGATAATGGTGATAGGCCAAATAATAATTCTCAATGGAATTATAACCAAAGTAACAACCAAAATAATAACTCGAACTGGAACAATCATAATCCACAGCAAAGCAATTCTCAAAACCCTAGTTTTAATAGACCAAATCAGAATGCCCAACAAAATTATAACCGTAGGAGCAATAACAATAATAATTCAGGTAATTTTAGAAATAATAGCGGAGTAGAACCGATGGACACTACATCAGGAAGTTACGCAAGACAAATTAATAACTTAGAAAACAGTTCGGATTTTCAGATAGACAGCCTCCAAGTAAACTACCCTATATAGTAGTAGAGACCAAATTTACTAAAATTAAGCTTAGGATACTCATAGACCCAGGTTCAGAAACAAGTGTCTTAAGACCAGGGATATGCCACCCTAAATGGCAGATTAAACTAAATAAACCAATAGAAGTGCGAACTACAAGCACTCCCATATACGTAAACAAGAAAGTAAGAATACCTCTATTCGAAGAATTCGGGTTGAACAAGACCGCAGAATTTCTAGAATTCAAGTTCCATCAATACTTTGACGGACTAATTGGAAATAATATTTTGCTACCCTCAGAAGCCATCCTCGATTACAAGAGAAAACTCCTTATAGTAGAAAGAAACGAAATCCCAATATTTTTTAACAAAAATGAGGAAAATTTCACAACAGAAACCTATGAAAAACAAGTCCCAGAACTAAACATTTATCACACAGAAATAAATAAAAGACCAATTCGTGATCAAATAAGAATTGATCACCTTAATAACGAAGAGAAAAGAGACATCAAAGATCTTATCTCCCGATACCCGTCGATATTCTATCAAGAAGGAAGCGACCTTTCCTTTACAAATGCGATCAAGCATAAGATAAAAACTGTGAATGAAATTCCCATATATACAAAAACATATAGGTATCCGGAAATACATAAAACCGAAGTAACGAAACAAATTAATGAAATGTTAGAGCAGGGTATCATTCGCCCTAGCAACTCTCCCTATTCAGCACCAATTTGGATCGTCCCAAAAAAGCAAGACGCATCCAATAAGCAAAAGTGGAGGATCGTTGTCGACTATAGAAAGCTCAATGAGTGTTCAATAGACGATAAGTTCCCCATTCCAAATATCGAGGATATCTTCGATAAGCTGGGAAAATCTCAGTACTTCACTACGCTCGATCTGGCGAAAGGCTTTCACCAGATAGAGATCGCAGAAGAAGATATTAAGAAAACGGCATTTTCAACCAACATGGGACACTACGAATTCGTTCGCATGCCATTTGGTTTGAAAAACGCGCCGGCAACCTTCCAGAGACTGATGAACTCAGTCCTCTGTGATTATATTGGTAAGATATGTCTAGTATATCTAGACGATATCGTTATCTTTTCCACAAGTCTCAAAGAACACATAAGTTCTCTTGAAAAGATATTCAAGAGACTCAAGGAAGTTAATCTGAAAATACAGTTGGACAAAAGTGAGTTTCTTAAAAAAGAAACCGAGTTTTTGGGCCACATAATTACCACACAGGGAATCAAACCGAACCCTGACAAAATAAAGGCAATACTGGAATATAGAATACCCAGAACGGCAAAACAAATAAAATCATTTCTAGGCATCACTGGTTACTACCGTAAGTTTATTAAGGATTACTCCAAGGTGGCAAAACCTATGACTGCCTGTTTGAAGAAAGATACAAAAATTGATCTGAATAACATTGATTATATTGAAAGTTTTGAAAACTTGAAAACCTTGATAACATCAGAACCCGTTCTAAAATACCCGGACTTTAGCAAAAAATTTACACTAACAACAGACGCATCTAATTATGCGTTAGGAGCGGTATTATCCCAGGAGGGTCATCCAACATGCTTTGCAAGCAGAACTTTGAATGACCATGAAATCAACTACTCGACTATTGAGAAGGAGCTTTTGGCCATTCTTTGGTCAATGAACTACTTTAGACCATACCTATATGGACGCAAATTTACGGTTCGAACTGACCATCGACCCCTTGTCTGGCTGAGTTCACTTAAGGAACCAAACGCCAAACTCCAAAGATGGAAGGTAAAACTAGAAGAGTATAATTTCGATATCGAATATGTGAAAGGTAAAGATAATCAGGTAGCGGATGGACTATCAAGAGTAGAGGTATACCTTAATGAAAACTTCGAAATCTTAGATAACCAAGAAATAATAGCTAATAACAACAACAATGAAATAGTCTTGGATAACCAATCCATTATAGCCACTATCCACAGCGCTGATGAAGACAGTAGCGACTACATTCCTATTGTTGAATCACCCGTTAATCTGTACAAGACCCAAATAATATTGAACAACACCAATAATGCTAGTAACCACAAAACATACTATGCTTTTGGAAAAAAAAGAGTAGTCATAGAAGTAAAAGTCTTTAGCGAAAATCTCATTCTGGACATAATTAAAAAATGTATTCCTCCCAAAGGAATAGTAGGAATTTTCTCCAGGCATGATCATTTATTTGCAAAATTTCAGGACGTTTATGTAAAATATTTCAGCAAGAATAAATCCTTAAGATTCGTTAAGTGTAGCAAATTTCTGGGAGACCTCACAGACCCAGAAAAAGAAGCCCATGTTATCATACAGACACATAATTCATTAAATCATAGGGGAGTAAATGAAACTTACGCGGAAATAAAAGACGTATATTACACCCCAAACCTAAAGGAAAAAATTCAAAAATTCATTAACAATTGCGAGGTTTGCAATAAATCAAAATACGAGAGACAACCATACAAAATTCCACTAAAGATTACCGAAACTCCGATCAAACCCAATCAAATACTACATATCGATATATGGTATGCAAATATTAATCTGATGTATGTAACAATGATAGATAAATTCACTAAACATGTTACAGTACAAGAGATCAAACATAGAACGTGGATGGCACTGTTAAACACATTGCAGTATAGATTTGCATCCTTAGGCATACCAGACAAAATAGTGACAGACGGTGAAACAGGATTTTCATCAATACTTATTAGGGAATTTTTAAAGGAGAATAATGTTGAACTTCATATAACCACCCCATACCATAAAACAGGAAATTCGGACATCGAAAGATTCCATTCGACTCTTAACGAGCATATACGAACATTCACAGCAGATGACAGTAACAAGGACACCTTGCGAAACAAAGTCCTAAAAGCTGTCACCATATATAATAAAACAATTCATTCCACAACCAAAAAAAGACCCATTGACTTTACAAATGGGACTGTAACAAACGAAGACTACCCCCAAATAATAGAACTAATTAATAAAAATAAGGAAAAATATATAGAAAAATACAATAAAAACAAAACCAATGTAGATTTAACAAAGGCAAACCACACCTATCTAAAGAACAGAAATAGTAACAAACTTAAACCTATTCACAAAAAGGAAAATGTCGAGGTCTTAGACAAAGATCATGTTAGAGATAGTAAGGGAAGCAAGTTCTATAAAAAACAGGTCAAACGAATTTATAAATATGAAGACACTTAAAAATTTTCTTTTCTCTCCCACTCAGACAATTTTAATTGTACTTTTGTTGACAACAATGACAAACGGACAAAAAATTGATGTACAAGACTTAAACGCAGGACATGGATACGTTACAGTTAGAGACGAAAAAATTCCGGTAATAATAAGCTATACGAAAATACTTCATAGCATAAATATAACCTCATGGACAGACAACTTAGACATCATACAACAAAATATTAATAAACTGAACCACCAAAACGAATACCCAACAGTTATACATAACTTTAAACTTTTATCAGAAGAAATAGGTAATTTAGTAGAAAATCATCATAAACAAAGAAGAGGATTATTCAACATTGTAGGAAAAGGCCTTAAGTACTTAGCAGGAACTATGGACTATGACGACGAACAGGAAATTAGACAAAGTCTAGACATAAACGAGAAAAACAATAAAAATATTATTGACGGACTTAACGACCAAATAAAAATAAATTATCACTTCAACGAAGCTATCGACAACATAACAAGGCATATTAATGAACAACAACTAGAAATTAAAACCCAATTACAGAATTTAGGTAATGCAGTAAACAGAGAATTTTTAGAAATAACTAATATGCAGCATGCATTTCAAATACAATATGACATACAATTGCTAAGAGAACAAGTCAGGAAAGTAAAAGAGAATTTGCTGCTTAGCAAATTAGGAGTTCTAGGAAAAGATATACTGTCACCAACAGAAATTAAAAATTTCAACATAACAGTAAGTAAATTAAGCAATATCAAAAGCACCGCCATTATACATGATGAACAAATTATATTCATATTATTAATCCCAAACTATTCAAATGTAATTTTTTATAGAATTCTAATCGAACCAATTCCAAATAAGAATAATCTAGAATTAGTTACACCATATGAGCAATTCATGACAGATGAAAATTTTAACTACGAATATGTAAACGGAACAGCAAAATTTAAAGACTTAAAAATTATAAAGGACAATTGTATCTCTAATATCTTTAAAGAAAATCCTAAATGTAACTTTATAGAAAATAAGAACATAGAAATTAAGCAAATACAAAATAATATTATTATTACTAAAAACGTTCCTTATACACAAATTTTACATACATGTAATAATTTTACCTTAAATGTTATGGGTAACAATTTACTTAAATTTGAAAACTGTAAACTTAATATAAACAATATAAACTACGAAAACTTTGTAACATATGAAAACTTTATCATACCTAGCTTTAATAATGTAACTATCAACAAAATTGTAACGAACCTTTCTACAGAGGATATTCAAACGAAACATTTAGAAAACCGCAAGCTTATAGAGGAAATTAAATCTAGAAATATGGCACATTTATCTGTAAATATTGGGGTCATGTTCATAATTGCAATAATTTTAATCGCATTAATTTTTGTTTTATTTACGAAAAATAAAGTTAATAAAACGAACATTAAAGTCGATATTGAAAATATAGATTCTCCGGAGCAGAATCCTAAGGGGGGAGGAGTTACGTCGGACACGTCACTTCCTCTCACATTCAACGGCATACGCCTTTTTGCTTAGTCGGCATTTTGTCGGACAACGGCACTTTCCTTCCCCACACTCCCATTTAAATTCCACAACGGATTCCCACACCATTTTTGCATACATTGCAAAAACCAATCCTAAACGGATGCACCCCTTTTCCCCTCTACCTAACACGAGCACGGTTACTTGATACCAACAGGTAAACCGTGAGATAGATTAAGAAGTATTGTTAGACTTAAGATATTTTTTGAAACTCAGTTCTAATTCGACAACTAACCTGTGAGGTGCAGCCTTTGCTCTGGACAGCGGCCTCATTTGTTAGAATAATGATAAATTGAATAATATTTGAAAAATAAAGATAAGAAAAAAACTGTTTGTTTTTTTTAATACAAACTGCGATAAAGCAGATGTAAATCCTCACAAGATTTATAACCCTCTTGCTGGGGCAAAATAATGACGACCATAATGTAGACAGAAACCTACCTTTCTTCCTTTCTATATAGGATTATTAAAAGTATCGCTTTTACCCAGTATGCAGTCTTCCTTGTTTCGTAGGTGAATAATTTATCTTCAAACCAAGACACGCATAGTCGAACAAAAAGGTGGCAGGTGGCAGAACCAAATTAATCATTCACCTGGGAGCGTATAGTGCAGACGGGCGAGGGTATAAAATAAAACATTCCACACACCCAGGGCGCATGTAGAGAGGTCAGGGTTTAGCAAGTGAAATCCTGGAAAACAAATGCCCACCACAAGACTTCAATTTGCATAACATAAGAGTTTTCGAAGGATTGCGGAGGAAGAGCAGTGCGTTCTGACGAATGGCCGGATAATTGAAAGCATTTTTTATGGTTTTCCCTGGACCAATGAAGGATGAGGAAATTCCACATGCAAAAGGGAAGTTGAATAATTTTGTTCTATAAATATAGTGGATTTATAGCTCAGACAGATGCTGGCATGAAGAACGTTCTAAACGGGTGCACGTCTGTATTCATAGATTTTGTACGGCTATGTCCAATATTTTATTTATTCATTTTCAATACACCAAACTTATCTATTAAAAGGTGTATACTTAAGTGAAACACCTATGAACTCACGAATTAGATTATTCTGGGAAGAAGAAGCAGATCTGGCCAAAGCTGGATCTAAAACGTTCAAGGCATCTAATCTCCAGTGCTACAATAGGTGTCATCGCAGGAGACTGTCGCATAGGCAGGCATGCAAAAAGATTTGGCGTATTATCTAGCTTGAAGGTTTTGAATCGACGCTGGGCTGTTGGCGTGGACCTTATCTTTCACGTGGCCCCAAAGGAAGAAGTAAACGTTGTCCAGATCAATACCATCCAACTCCGACCCTAAAAAATCATTAATCATCTCTCGATAGCGCAATCCATTCACCGTAACTCTTGATCCAACCTCATTTTCGAAAAAGTAAGGTCCAATGACCCCGCCGGAGCATAAACCGCACTAAACAGTCACACGTTGAGGATGGAGAGGCTTCTCAACAATAACTCTTGGGTTTTCCGAGTCCCAGAAGCTCGAATTTTTCCACCAATTTCTGTATTGCGGTCCGACAAGGTGCTTCACGACGACCAAAAAACGCTTTAGTTTTGCGAACTGTGACTGCAAGATTTTCACCATTTTTGTAGTGAATTTTAATAATTTAAATGCGTTGTTGAAGCGTGTGTCGTTCCATTTTTAGTAATGGCGTAGTTTCTACTTGTCAAATGTCAAAGAATAAAAGCTTCAAAAGTGACAGCTACCGAAATACCGGGTCATTCACAATAAACCCTTTAGAAGCTGTTTTGATGAGGAGGAGGAAGAAACTATTTTTCATCATCTCCTCTGTCCGGCTCTCTCACAAAGCTCCATTTAGAAGGACTCTACTACAGTGATCTAAACGATCTAAAAAAAACACGGACGTTCGTAGTCTCGTGAGCTTCATAAGAAGCTCCAACTGGTTCAACGAGTTAGGTAGATAGGTTCTTCAGTGGACAGTCACTTCAACCTAGCCTAACATTGGGGACTCGTGAATAATACCCCGAGGTACTGAAACTCCTCCATCTGTTTCAATACGACTCAACTTGCATGCAGAGTGCTTTGAACAGGAGACTACCATTGATTTAGATTTGTCACGTTTGCCTTCATCTCGGTTTCAACACAAATGGCCGTTACCTTTTGGAAGAAAGCTGAGTTGTCCCAAGAAAGACCAAGTCATTCGCGAAGAGCGTATGCTATATTTTTAGACTTAACGTCGAACAGATCTTGTACAGTTCATGTAAAGAGATTGAACGACTCTGAAGAGAGAACCGAACAAATTCTGAAAGAAGAACGACATCTTCTTCCACCAAGTCTATACAGCATCTATACAAAAATCGTTTCAAGACAGGCCAATCCTTGTTACATGCTTGCCTATAAAACAGACAAAGTGTTTGAATTTATAGAGACTGACTTCAAGCACTTGATTCCGTCTCGGGACACGAGAAAACTAGGAAATCTTTATCGGATGTCACACATATTCTGTCAGCCAAGATAAGGCTTCTTTGCAATGATTGGGAAGACGGAAGGACAGGCATACACAGACGGAAGGACAGACATACGCAGACATTTGTGTCCATTTAAAGCAGGGGCATGGTTCAAGTTGATTAAAAAAATCGTAGAATTTTAAAATGACCGTCTTTTTACCAACAAATTTACCAAAAATTATTAAAACATAACTATCATCAATAAGCTTACAAAATTTTTGGCGCTATAGCTACCCCTACCTACTTAAGGATTATGCAAATACACCTCCTGTGTGGAGGTAAAAAAGCGTGAAAAAGCGATATATCTGCCTTTAATGCAACCAGCAATGTTTCCTTATCTTTAATTTTTCACAACCCTCTTTCCAAAGGTTTTGTGTGTACAAAGTCCCTTTTGCATATTTATCTCTCCACAAACGTATTTATAAGTCCTTGCCGTAGTTTCCATATTTCGCACTTCCACTCTCTCCATTCAATCACCAATCTGTTTTACACCCTTTGCCTGGTTCATAAAATCCTCCCTTCAGTGATTTCCTAAGGAAATTAGAAATTCATGTTCTATTAACCAATCGTCGACTATGCTAATGCCTCGTTTCGGAATTTAATTTTCCGTGGCACACTGTATCCGGTCGACTTCACACAGCTCTCCGTAGGCAGGAATATTAAACAGTCAGCCCACCCACAGCCGCCAGATGTGCGCTGATGGTCACCCCGAAAAAGTTAAAACGCTTCACCAGCAATAGGAACATGAAATGGTGAGGATTTCGTGGTGGCATCGCACAATCCCTGTGGTCACCGATGGAATGGAACTTAATTTCATGTTTCTGGTCCGGAGAAGTTCTCCGCACGATGCGCCCAGATTTCATTAAAAAAAAAAAACTTTCTCATTCGGAATAAACGAAGGGATTGAGAAAAAAGTCCCCCACCAGGGACTCTCTATAGAAAAACGTATTCAGTGTGATAAGATTTTTCAGGTGAGTTTTCGAAGTGCAGCTCCAACAGTTTTTTTCTACTGAACAAAGGTGCTTTTGACTTCGGTAAGCCGACCCCAAAGGCCATCTGTTCGGTGTTTAAAGCCGCCCAAAATGTACGGCTTTTGTATACATTTTTGTGGTGCAATCAGTGAGGTCCTTATTTTTATTGCAGAATAATTTGCAATAAAAGTAATGGGGCATTTTTAAAAGGCAAATTTTCCCCCATTTACATCTTGTCTCGCCCGGAATGACAGGAAGGAAGGACTTGGTTTGCTCAATCAACAGCAAAAAGAACGTCTAACCACCTACGTAAACTTTTCCTCTGGCAACTGCTGTTGTGGCAATAAGTTGTTCGGTCGACCTGAGTTTGATGTTTCAATTAATAAGTTTGCATACAACTTACTCGTAGATTGTCTCATACGCCTTTTAAAATTTTATGTATTACCAGGTCCGTATAGGACCCTAGCTGCTCATTTTTGGGACGGTTGGAATTGAATGGAAAACGCCTTTTAAACGTCATGATTTTGAAATCTGTGTCTCAAATTGCAGACACCATTTGACAGTTGTCTGACTGCACATGCAGCGTTGGAATTAAAACTTCATCTCACCATTTAATCTGAATCCCTCTTCCATAAAATACAAAAAATCCCATGAATGAAATCCTCTTTACTGGAAGCTCCAAAGGCTATGGGATTTTATCTTCACATAAGTAGTTTTAAATTGAAAAGTTTCCCCATCGCTGTCGCCACTGTGAACAGGGTTCGGTGAGCGTTAAAGAACAGAAACCAATTTGGTTCATATCCTTATCAAGTCTTCGGTGGGAGTTTTGAACAGCTCTTTGAACATGCAATCCGATGGAAAAGTTTTCGCCATCCTTCAGATGAATTTTCTGCACATTGGGTAGCAATGCAATTATCTGTGTAAACTTTTGCAGCGAAAGTAAAAGTGCTTCACCTCTATCCCGATGCCATATGCGGATGTAGTTTTGACTCTTTCAATCTACATATAAAAGGAGGCCAAGAAGAAGGTGTTCCCCTTGAAAATTGCGAAAAGGTGACCCTGGTTTTCAAAAAGGGTCCCGTATGAAATTAAAGAAAAACAACAGTTGGCGTGTTTTTTGAGCTTCGATCTCAGCAAGAAAAGTAAAGTAGGGTTTTCGGCACACAATTACACGCTACTCGACACTTCGAGACTCGCAGTAGTTGTAATCCTACTTTACTTTGCTTTGCTGAGATGGAAGCTCAAAAAAACACGCCTAGTATCGAAAAAGTTTTTTATGCTCTTTTTTAATGAGTTAAAAACTCTCCAATGTTTTTTGTTTTGTTTTAAAAAATTTCAGGTGTATTACGTCATACAAAAAGGTACAAGTCCAAACCAAACAAATATTTTGTTTGTTTGTTATAAACAAAAAGAAGAACTTTAATTTGAAAATGCGACCTGAACTTTGTTATTAAATCTGAGGAACTGGTAGCTAGCTGTAAAAATGTAGGCTTGGGAAAAAGAATGCACAAACTATGAGGCTGTAGGTTAGGTTAGGTTGGGAGGGCAGTTTTGCATCAGATGCATATTTTCACCCGGAAGCCGTGAAGGCGCATTGTGAGTACCTTGTTTGTACATGTAAGGACATGTGGCTAACAAAACCACTTCGATCTGTTGAGGAATAGTTTTATGTCTGATAGAGGTACCCCGCCAAGTCGTCCAAACTTTCGAAGAACTTTGCTCCCTTACAGGATGAGTGGCGTTCTTGTAAAGCTGGGCAGTGGCATAGAAGATGTTCCACGGACTCTATTTCTTCTTCGTCTCTGCAGCTTCTGCAGAAGTCATTTGCAAGAACTCCCAGCCTTTTAGCCGTGTTTCCTATGGTGCAGTGTCCGGTTAGAACCCCGACGAGCATCCGGATTTGACTTCTGTTAAAAGAGACCAGGAGCTTTGATCTTTTCGTGTCAACCACAGGCCACAGACTACGGGTTATGACACAACCGATGGTGTTGCTCCATTGTTCCTTAGCCAGTTGTGTGGTGACGCCGTCAATAAAAGTCTAAGCAGTGTTGAAAGGCGGTAGCACCTCTCCGTCCGCAAGTTGAGGGTTCATATCAGAGCCGTATCTGCCCAATTCGTCCGCTTTTTTGTTCCCTTCCACCCCAACGTGTCCAGGAACACAGCAGAGTAGAACTGAGTGATGACGTATAGCCCTAAGTGCCAAGAGGCAATCTGTAACACATTTCGCATTAACAAGGTTGGAGCTGATTGCTTTGAGTACTGCTTGACTGTCCACACAGATGGTTATTTCCATTGCTGGTAGTCCCATCGATAAGATAGTCTGTGCTGCTTTCTTAACTGCATCAGTCATTCATCAGTCAGTCGAAACGACTAGTTAATAGCAAGTCTTTCTGAGAATACGCCGGCTTCTGTACCATTTTCTGTTTTTGAACCATCCGTATAGACGGATATACCTCTAATGATGGTACTGGGTGAGTTCCAGTCCTGTCTTTTGGGTATAGTGATTCTGAAATTTTTCTCGAAGTCATATCTGGGTTTCTCGTAATCTGTAAGTGACATGAGCCCCTTCCGATCAAAGATTTCAAGTATGCTTGAGTGTCCGCAGTAACCAGGCTTCCAATTTTTGTTCTCTCTTAATCTGAGAGGCTTTGGCTGCCACGTTCTTAGTGAATAGTTCAATGGGTTGCAGGTTAGCGTTTCCAGACCTAGTTGTGGTGTGGATTTAATCGCGCCCGTTATACCCAAGCAATTCTCTGCACCTTGTTCAGGTTGTCAAGATAGAATTTGGTTTTAACAACCTCCCACCAAACTAATGAACCATAGGTAAGAATGGGTCTCACAATCGCGGTGTACAGCCAGTGCACAATTTGCGGTTGTAATCCCCAGTTTTCCCAAAGGTTTTCCTACATGCAAAAAAGACATTAAGGGCCGTTTGCTGATACGACTCATAGCAAATTAAGTTCCACATAAACTCTTATGTGACAGTTTATGCCCTAGAAAAAGTAGCCCATAAGTATTTAAGTAGAACTTAAAGGCCCTAAGTCCTTTCTTCATTCTTTCTTCAGTATTCCGTTTCCAGTTCAATTTGGAGGTGAATACCACACCCAGGTTTTTGGCCTCGGTCGAAAGATTAAGTCGGGCGCCTTTAAGATTCGGTGGGTCCCATTTTGATACCTTAAGTTTCCTGGTGAATAGAATGAGTTCGGTCTTTTCCGGATTAACCGCAAGACCGTTGTGGTCCGTCCATTTGGATAGTTCTGATAACGCAGATTCCATAATATCTCTAGTGAGACTGTAGGTACAGGGTGTTTTTTTTAGAGGTATGGAACTTTAAGTTGGAAAAACTATTTTAACTGGCGGCCATTTTGTCAGCTGTCAAGTTTTAGTTTGGTTTGCCATTTCAACACGAACTGACGCCTGAACAACGCTTCCAAATTGTGCAAATTTATTTTGATTGGAGGGACTCTGAGATCCACTTGAGCTCCATTCTGATTTCACCCGCCGCCAGGCACTAACCACTTTACCATGACGACCGTTGTATAGTTCTTATAGCTACCACTTGCCATCTCTATTGTTTGTATACTTCTTCGAGGTAAACCCGGATTCAAAAACAAACAAAAACAAACTCTCCAGTTAGCCAGGTCCTTCAATTGCGCACTCCAATTCGAATGAGGCCGTTTTTTGTATTCTTTTGCTAGGATACTTCGGATTAAAACTGAAAGCTCTGCCGACCGGAGGGCTGACGTACATTTGCTGTATCGTCCTTACCACTTTAAAAGTTAAATTATCCGGTGCGTTTCCAGCTTTAGTCGTAATATTTGAAGTCACAAGGTTAAAGTGGGAACCTCAGCTACGTGGAATAGACCCCTTAACTCGGCGATTTTCTATTCGCAGCAAAATCATCCTTTGCCCCGGAATCTATCCCAGCACATTCTCTTGTGTTTATAGATTTTTGATTCCCATTCTGGCATCTGCACGAATGTTAAAATCATTTGTTACAACATTGGTGCGTGCAACACCCTCGGGCATATGAAAAAACAATTACTTACCGCTTTGGTTACATTAGAAGGAAATGCTGCCTACGCCGGTACGTGTTACATTCTCCTCCACCAAAGTATGTGCGACACCAGCCCAGCCGCACGTACATACCAAAACTGGGATCATTAACTTAAATCCCACTCCTGGCAGTAATGTTTGAGGCAACAGTGCGTATCACTGATATCGCCTGCGAGAGGATAATCCAGAATCACAAAGTACCAGCAGCGATTGTTCCTTGATGGGTAATTAGAGCGAAAAGTTAGCTAGGAGTCTGCTATCTTCAGAGATGTTTAGAGCGCCCTTGAGTAGCCAAATTACGGCTCAAAGTGGTTAACAAAACATTTATGGTGGATGCGTCGTTTACCATGACAGTACAACTTACGTCTTAAATTCGTCCTCAGTTTTACTATATACAGTCTCGTTTTTATGAGGTGAAAGGTTACACCCAGACAGAACTGCCAACAGGCCTTTCAACAGAGCCACATGCGATTCAATCGTAATCGCTGACAGAAGTACCATTTGCAAAGGGATAACATGTCCACACACACACAGACTTCTCAGCGACTACCCTTAGTCCTTGTGCACTCTTGACATCTTACTTATCCTCATAAAGACATCCTCCACGTGGCTCTTGCCTGGCACACTGAGCGCGCACAATGAAGTGAACGTTCATTTATTTACCGTGCAATCAACCTTACGTGATCCTACTCGTTTATCCTGCGACTCCATCTCTATATCAGCGTTTACAAAGACTGTTATTACCCAAGATTATTCACGTAATCTCTGTGTGTATTTATATACAGACGCACTACATGCTAGTGCCTGTTGAGCTGGTGAGTACCAAGAGTCCCCATATAAATATATATATCCGGGAGTATTCCTCGTATAATTTTCACTCTTACCAAAAGAGAAAGAAAAATATTACTATCCCCGGGAATATATATATAGCCTCCGGTGTCATGTGCCTTTGGACGTAAGAGCCTGTTGGGTATTATGATATTTCGCTGGCGAATAATCATTATCAAGATTAGCAGCCACCGTGTGCGGAAGACCGATAGCTTATTTCGCTAAGTGGAGTAGAGTTATAAAAACTTGGTTTCCGGTCGCAACTTTTTCTATTAAAATAAGAGGAATTGGGTCGGAAAACTTGGGCGCCATTCAATTTTCGCATCGTTTCCCATTTTGCCAGATTGTTTCGCAACTCATTAACTTGCCACCTGTACTTGGATGGGCGCATAAATTTTACGAGCCCATAAAAATCCTAGCGACTACCCTTGGTTAATTGCCAGAAATTCCTGCGGTAACATTCAGATTAATCGATTAATACACCCCTAGGTGGGTGGATTGAGTTATGTTTGTTTAATGCTTTCGTTTACGAGGACAGGATCAAAGGTTTGTCATTTGTTCCCGGGGGGATGTAATTGTAAAAAAAAGGTCAAAAGTTGTCCCCTGAAGCTAATTGAATTGTATACCTACCGTCCTTCTGGTGGGACTTATTTTGCATAGGCTTATCAGAAAATGTCGTTTCTTGTCAGTCGATATATAGGACCAGGAGGTGACCTTCTATTGATATTTTAGCTATTTAAGAGGGCCTGTGAGAAGAAAGTAACCCAGATTACCCAAGATTGGGGTGACTCAGCCCAGAAAAGTCGAATTAAATCAGAGGTTTGAGGAAACGCATTTGGATATAAAGTTGTACCGCCAGTTGTCATAAGGACTAAGTTGAATAGAGACTCGGCTTACGAGGGTCAAAGGTATTTTCTCTTTTTTCTAATAAGGAGTATGTGGAACTCAATCAGTGGTTGTTAGCCTGTTTAACTTTTTTGGGAAATGATTGCTACACCGTAGCATACATTTCTTCACCCATTGCCTGCCTCCTTTCTTCCTTTTTAAATCCTTAACCATACAAAAATCTCTATAGGAAGTAAAATAACATTTTGCACGCAAGCAAAGTTGGTTACTTTTGCTATTTGTTGAATCTTTTGGTCTAATTATGAGTGCATTATACCACTTTTCACATAAACCATCTGAGCAAACTTCACAATGGGCGGTTTTTTTTTTTTTTTTTTTTTTTTTTTTGGTTGCGTCCAAAGGATGTGTAATCTTCGAAAGATACTAGTTGCCCGTGCTACTAGCATGCACGATTCGCGGGATATGTTTCTCCGGTGCCTCGCGCCTTACGTACTAAACCACACCCATGTACACTTCTACCACTCTCCCCGCGGGACTGCCGTTAGGTATTACTTCGCGGGGCTGGTTAGCATTCAAGCTATTCGTGTTATGTCACCTGCTGCCGAAGCTTCTGCTGCCTCTGCTGCTTCTGCTGCTTCTGCTGCTTTCCTTAGCTTTTCTATTCTCCGCAGCTCATTTTGTAGAGCTATTACATATTCACTTATTGCCGTCCAATTCACTTCCGACTGCAGCATGTGGTTGATGACTAGCGATGGACTGGGCACATTGATTCTCCATGTCGTGAAGCGTGTGCAATAAAACACTGCATGCTCCGTATCTTCATCTTCATTTGGGCATTCGGGGCAAGATGGGGAGCGGTCATGTCCAAAACGATGGAGATATTTGCGGTAGCCACCGTGACCAGACAGGAACTGCGTAAGATTGTAGTTGCAGTCTCCATGCTTACGACTTATCCAGTTTTGAATTGTCGGTATTAGCTTGTATGTCCATCTGCCTTTCGTTGTATTGTCCCAACGAGTTTGCCACATAGCTGCTGACGCTGTCTTTTCCTCAGTTTTGATCATCTTTATACCATTGGCGTCGGTTTGGTTTAGGGATCTCCTATTGTACACTCTTAACATCTCATCTGCAAGGATGTCGATGGGGACCATTCCAGCTATAACAAAGGCAGCCTCGTCTGAGATGGTTCGAAAGCCGCTGATTGTTCGTAGCGCGCAGAGTCTGTATGTTGATGATAGCCTCCTTTTTGTTTCCTTGGTCCTTAATGCCTGCGCCCAGACTGGGGCCGCATATAACAGAACTGACGTGATAACTCTGGAGAGTAGTAACCTTTTAGCATATCCAGGTCCACCGATATTAGGCAGTATGCGCGAAAGGGCTCCCTGCATTTGCGATGCTTTCCTGGTTAAGTAGTCTACGTGTGTTTTGAACTGGAGTTTGTTGTCCAGCATAACTCCAAGATATTTAACCGCTGCTTTGGACCTGATTGTTTGATTACCAACCTGAAAGTTGGCAAACTCTACAGTTTTTCGGCTGGTTATGAGGACCGCTTCTGTTTTATGATCGGCTAGTTCCAGTCCGGCGACTGCTAGCCAATCTTTTATTCGTACAATTGCTTCGTTTGTAGCTGATTCAACTGTACGAATCTGCTTAGCAACTGTAACGACGGCAATGTCATCGGCGAATCCAATTACCGTTACCCCCCCAGGCAACGCTAATCGTAGGACTCCATCGTACATGATGTTCCACAGTAACGGCCCCAAGACTGATCCCTGAGGAACTCCTGCAGTGACGTTGTAGTACTTTAACCCTTCATCCGTATGGTATCTCAGCTTCCTGTTGCTCAAATAGCTCATCAATATACGCAGCAAGTAATACGGTGTATCCATTCTAGCGAGTGATCTTCTAATGAACGACCAGTTCGCCGAGTTAAACGCGTTTTTAACGTCTAACGTCACTACTGCGCAGTACTCCTTTGTGCCATATAGCCATCTTTCTCCTTCGATAGCCTCTTTTGCGATATCGACAACTGCCCTGATGGCATCAACGGTAGATCGCGATTTTCTGAATCCAAATTGACGGTCTGAAAGAGCTCCTTTCTCGTCTGCCACTGCGAGTAATCTATTGTAGATTATCCTCTCGAGGATCTTTCCCATAGTATCCAGAAGGCAAATTGGACGATAGGATGATGGTTCTCCTGGAGGCTTCTTTCCTTTTGGTAGCAGGACCAAATGTTGCATTTTCCATTTTTCAGGAAAGGTTCCTTCTTCAAGGCACCTCTGCATTGTCGTAATGAAGAGGTCTGGTCTCTTTTTTATAGCCGCCTTAACTGCCTTATTTGGAATGCCGTCGGGTCCCGGCGCCTTGGTGTCACCTATCTTGCTGCATGCCTTTAGCAGCTCTTCCAGAGTAATTAGTGGAATGTCCGCTGTACTGACCTCTCTTACGATATTGCACATAGTAGCTGGTATTTGGGGGAAGAGGTGCTCTACTATGGATCTCAATATTATTGGACATGTAATTTGGGGAGTCCTATACCCCTTCAGTTTCGTCATTACCATTCTGTATGCCGAGCCCCATGGGTTAATGTCGGCTTCCTCACAGAGGCGTTTGAAACATGTGTTTTTGTTCTTCTTGATGGCTCTATTTAAGTTGCTTCTTGCCAGTTTAAAAGTGTCCAGGCGTTGTTGGAAGTCTGGTCTCCTTCTTGCTCTCTGGACTTTGCGTCGAGCTTGGAGGCATTTAGCCCGAAGTGTCTTTATTTCTTCGTTCCACCAATAACACGGTGCTGCCTTTCTTATGTTTGATCTTATAGGCATGGATGCATCGCACGCTGTGGTGATGGAGGTTGTGAGGCGATGTGCGAGGGTCTCCGCTGTTCCGCTTATTGTTAATTCTCCATTTAGCATCTCTTCGAATGCCTCCTTATCGAAAGATCTGTCGTTCCATTTTGGGCCCGTAAGTTTTGGGGGCATGGCTGGTTTCTCTCCTTTTATTTCCATTATCAGCACTTGGTGATCGCTGTGTGAGTATTCCTCACTTACCCTCCACTTTATGGTTCTCAGGATGGAGTTGCTCACGAAGGTGATATCTATGATAGAACCTATTCCAGCCTTCCGATAAGTATTTGCACGACCCTTGTTAGCAATACCTATCGATAAGGGAGCGAATGTTTCCAGTAGGGCCTGTCCTCTAGCATTGGTGACTCTGCTGCCCCATTCTGTGGCCCACGCATTAAAGTCGCCTCCTATAACTACTGGTGATCTCTGGAGCGCATCTGCCGTCAAATTGTCCAGCATTAGTTGGTACTCGCTGGCCGTCAGACTGGGTCGGGCATAGCAGCTATAGAAGTGGATCCCATTTATTTTCGCACGCACGAATCCTTTTGTTTGGTCGTTTATTTCTTGGAAGGCATATCTTCCACATATCCATATCGCCGCCTGTTTTTCGCTATCGCAGATCCAGTTATTGTTCTCTTCAGGACATTTATATGGTTCACTAACCATGACGATGTCTGCCCTTTCATCCTTGGCCGTTTGTGCTAGGATGTCCTGGGCTATTCTACAGTGATTAAGATTTATCTGTAGTATCTTCATGGTCTTTTGCTACTGATAGCTCTCCGAAAAACTGGACATTTATTACTGCCAGCTACATGCTTCACGTCATCTGAGTGCTCTTTCTTGCAGAACATGCAGGATGGTTCCTTACCGCAGCTCTTCGCTATGTGGCCTTCTGCTCCACATCTTCTACATAACTTGGAGCGGTCTTCCTCGCTTTTGCATTGCCAAGCTAGGTGACCGAATTCCAGGCATTTGAAGCATTTTTTCAGCAGGGTCCGTTCACGTATGCGACAGTTAACCCAGCCGATCTTAACCTTTCCTGCGTCTATGAGTTTTCCTGCGTCTTCTGCGGGGACTCTGATTGTTGCTCTTTGGGTTCCCCCGTAAGCCTTTCGCAGGGACAAGACGTCTGCTGTTGAAACTGTTACTTCAAACTGGGTTTTGATGGCCTCGGCTATGTCGTCTACGGCTGTGACTTCATCGATGTCTTTGATCTCTAGGACAGTGTAGTGTGTAAGTGATCTAACATTAGCTTGGTCTGCTAATGTGTCACTAAGCACTCCTTTGAACTCAGAGGCCTTAATACCCGTCTCCTTAAGTTGTATAAGAAGGTCACCTTTTTGTGTCCTTCTAATTCTTGACACCGCCTTTCCCACTGTTTCTAATTTTGGGTCCGCCTTTACCTTGCGCAGTATATCCGCGTAAGAGAGGGTCCCCGTAGCCTTGATGACAATAGCGTCTGGCCTAGCTTTTTTGGTCTCCAGTTGCTTCTTTTTGGAGGCCTTCTTCTTGGTGGCATTTTGCCATTCCTCCTCTCCTTTCGCCTGCTTCTTACTTGTGTCTACATTTTTCTTTTGTTTCTCTCTTGTAACTGGAGTCTCAACGCCGGCTTTTCCATCATTTTCCCTCGCTATTTGCTTAGATGGGCGTTTTTGTTTGCGTCTGCTCTCCAGAGCGTTGTTTTCAGCATTAGCTTGTCTGCGTTTTGGGTCCTGTAGTATGTTATCTGCCGAACCATTTAGTAAATTATGCTGCTTCCGTTTAGACTCCGGGGGGTCGTCGGCTGCAGCTTGTCTCTTCTTGAGCTCTTTTGGTGCCTTTAGCCATGGCGAAGTTTGCGAGGAATTGTTCTGACGAATAACTTCCTTCGCTTTCTCGTCATGTAGCTGAATCGCCGAGAGCTCGTAGAGAGCTCTGATGCTTTCGATGGAATCTCTCATCGGTTGATGGATCGACCTTCTTTTGCCATCTTCCAGCATCTCTACCAGTGCTCTTATTTGTACTCCCAGTTTATGGAAGTCAGATTGCTGGACAGTTGATTCAGCCGCTGCCGTTTGCATTGCGGGTGAATCGCGTCGTTCGGCACTTCTTTGGACTGCTGGTGACCTCAGCATTCTTGATCCTCTCTGGAAGGGATTTTCAATGTTCTCTTCCACTATTTCTCCGTTGTTTTTATTGGTTGTATTCATTGCGATTTGGTCCCCCCTCAAAGCCGCTATCAATGCTCGAGTGTGCAGTCACCTAAGGATCCCATGGTTGTCTTTGCAAGCAGTGAGGCCATGCGAGGGTTGACACAAGCCCTTATGGGGTTTTGTGTCAGAGCCGGATCGGTGCTAACCAGGAATGTTACATCTGGACCTACACCACCAACTTAATGGTGACGAAACATTGAACGTACTTTGAGGCCTGCCAAGGTTTTAACGGGACGGGGGCGCTTGCAGCATTAGCCTGAAAGCCATTTCCGCAAGATTTCACTCTTGCTTACTCAGGTAACAGAATACTACAGACGTCAGCCCTTATATCAAATATTCCAATTCGTTTTTTCCAGTATGCCATAATTAAGACCTTACTGGGCTCAGTCTTAATGTTTAACAGTAATTTCTTACCCTTTATTTTTACATATAAAATTAATATTTTTATTTTTACATATAAAATAAAATTAAAATTAATAAGAGAGTGCAGTCGCTTCCGGTTGGAGAAACTGCATTTTTCACCTTGTGGCGGGTACCGCCGGATCTCGCCATTTTCTTCTTGTTGTATCCCTCGTTGCCACCTAGTGGGGTGGGGAGCACTTACTTGGAAGACGGTGCTTGCTCGTCTTGTCACAGAGAATTCATAGGGGTTCCTTTGACCTTTTCAGCCAAGCCCTCCTCCTCCGCCCTCTGGGTGAGGGGCTGCTTATTGGGTTTCGCAGTCAACCTCCATCTGGGGTGTTCCGTTAACGATGCTTTATCGGCTGCATTACCTCAGCATCATTCGGAGTTCAACACGGAACACGATTTGGATTTTAGTCGCCTCTTACGACAGGCATACCTTACCTCAGATCTATTCTAACCCCGACCTGAAGGGGTACACAATGGGCGGTATGTTGCTATGTTTGTGAAATGTGCGTGCACCCACAACTTTATGTTTCAATCCGCACCTGACACATAACTACGAGTACATGCAACTTTTAACGAAAACTAATTAAAACCATTTGATGGAAAATGTTTCGTCATTATTATGACAAACGAGTCGTTTGCTGGTATTTGGCAAAGCTACATATGTATCCTTTGTGTATATCAACAGCAACACTGAAGAGCATAATGTAATTCCCCGGGGGCTGCAATCGCGTTGAATATTTTAATGCGAACCCTGATCCTTCTGTCGCACAACTTGAATAACAAATGTGTATACAGGGGAATTTCGACTTTCATTTATCATGAGGCCTTTCAACTCCTATGGGCTGTGTATCTAGAACAATCAGAAACATGTATTCGACGCAGCTATAATTAAATTGTTAATGGATGTGGATAAAGAAATTGAAAATTTCCTATTCACTTTCTCTGCAGGGAGTTGAGTAACTTTCTTCTTTTTTTTTGATTTTAAAGAAGAAATTCAGTTTTTGGGGATGTTATTTCAAGCTGATGGATCAGCCGTGGAAGGTTTGTTTGTTTGTTTTTTTACTAAATTGATGGTTATAAATAAATAAAATTGCTCTTTAATTTTATAGCCTTGATTTCAATATGTTGCCCCCCTCCAGCTATTACTAAAAAAATAAGAGTTAAATATTATTATCTACTTTTCTCAACTTGGACAACTTGATTTAAACTTTGTAGTTATTGTTATTGCAGTTTTTGTTTAATAAAAGCTATGTCAGTAAAAGTTACATAAAATACTTTCTTAAAAATACTCAGTCTAAGTTGTGGCACCCTGTTTAAGCTCCATGTCTATGTTATAATGCCAGTATTTTTTTTTTTAATGAACTAACCTCCTAATGCTATTTTGGTCAAGAGAGGGCAACTTATGATATTTTTTCAAAGTGGTGACTGGTAAGTAATCAACATCATCGCTTGAGAAATCTCTATCAAGTTAAGAATATAACCAAACATTTCAACCTTTTAGCTTTTTGGTCAGGGGTGGGGTTGGTTATGTTTGGTAAAAACTAAGAAGACACCCAAGACCAGTGAGAAAACGACGAGCTCTGAGTTAAAAAGGCTCCGCAATATTGTGTTAATGGTGCGATTTTGTTTCGAATTAAGAGTTACCTAGTCAACTTGCATTTTTTTGGGACTGGTATGTTTTCCAGGACTGCCACTGACAATAAATATTAGGACTTTCGTAAGTTACAGCCAGACCTTAAAGGCAACCAAAAAAAAATTGTTTTTTTTCTTAGGGGCACTTAAAGTTATAAGTTGAACCCTAAATTGAAATTGAAATATTGACTTTAATATATATCGAACATTTTTTTAGAAAGGTGTTATGAGTTTTCTCGTATGCAAAGCTTTTTCTGTGCATAAGAGTTTTGAAAAATACATTTTTCCACTGAAACACATTCACTCTTCCATTCACCAGGAAAAGGTTTTCTGATTGATTTCTTGCAGACTTGCCTTGGTTTTGGTCTTTTTTTCTTGCATGGCACCTTTTTCCAATGGCTATAAACAGCTCTCCGAAAACTGTTTCGTTTTCTCCTGTTCCATATTTTCCTTTCTGATAGATGTTACTAGTTCCTGAGGAAGATTTATATGCACGCGACTGCCGCAATGTGAACTGTTCGTTTTGACAAAAGACCTTGTCCGTTTTCAAAAATGGCATAATCCGGATCTCCCATTTTGCGAGACTAATCAGGAGGCTTTCAAAAGAAACATATCACAAAACAAACTTGTCGATTTATAAAAATTCCGAAAGGAACAGTTGTAATTTTCCTAAAGCTGTCAAAACTCAAAAGTGAAACATGTTGTTTTTTATTGGCTGGTTATGGGGCAGACTTGGGGTTATCCAAGATATACACGACACCCTATTGAGGTATCCAATCGGAACGGAATTTTGCCATTTTCCATTCCATTCGAGGTATCCGTTCCGATACACATGACATATAGCGCACCTTGTCGCGTTGCGTTATATCATTTACTTTTGACAGCTTACACGTCGCATTTCTTCCGAAGCTCTCGGGCAACTGACTGTTGCGGAATATTGTATTGTCAAACGAACGCGTTTAAATGCTTCATTTATTTGGTTCCGAAACGGATACTTGGATCGCAATTTGCGTTCGAAACAGATTTCGTTTTGGAATTTTTCCGAACCGATACCTCCACAGGAATGAAAGAAGGAAACTCCTCAATCAAAGTTTCAATTTGAGTTGATCCTTGGAGCTTGCCTTCAAGCCAACAAGTGTATATACCTGACCATAAACTATTTTAAACCATCAGTTATTTACGAGTTTATGTGAGCCATGTGCATAAACCTGCCAGGAAGCTCTTCTACATCCTGAGAGAAATGAGTCTTCGGATGATTTTATTCCTTTTTAGAGACAATGCCGAGTAGTGACAAAGAAATCCTGCTCAGTGTTATCATGCTCATCTTCGACAGTACAATATTTATACCCCCCACAGGAAGGTATATTCACTTTGCCATTACATTTGTAACGCCAAGAAGGAGCCACCGGAGACCTAATAAAGTACATATATTCTGAATCGATTTAGCCATGTCCGTCTGTCTGTCTGTCTGTTGAAAGCACGATAGCGCCCAAAGGAATTGACATAGGCGAATGAAATTTGGTAAGGACTTATTTTTATCGTCGTCAGGTTGGTATTGAATATGGGCTATATCGGTCAAGTAGTTCTGGTCCCTCCCATACTTGTTTTATATTTTTATTGTGACTAAAGGCGATTCCAAATCACGAAGCTCTCAGACGCGAATTTTGTTCCGTGCATTGCACTACCAAGCATTAACCGCCTTTTTTTGGTGTAGTGATGGAGACCCTTTTATGGAATTCGTTTCTTGGTGTCTCCAGCCAGCCGGGAGTACATCGAACATCATTTTGTTGTAAGACTCGCGTCTCAATCAAAACCCAGTTCATTGTGGAATCGTTGCACATGCAGAAACACAAACCGCTGTCCTCGCGTTTGCTTAAACTCGATCCAACCGAGTTAACTTGTTTTCATTTTCGTGAAACGCCCTAAGAACTCCGCTAAGGTTCACGCAATAAATGTATCTCGCTGAGAATTCCCAGAGAAGGACTCAAAAACGATGTCTCCCATAAAAGGTGACATTTAAAATAATATAGGTACATACCCCATCGCCATCATAACAAAGCTCTGCTTAGATGGAACATAAACATAATCATAACATTTTACGGAGTAATAAAATGTTTCGTGAACAAACTTCATATTGTCTCCTGGTAATACAACACAGCAATTATCCCAGAGATATGTCGGGTGGTCTGCCCCCAAATATTGCATGATAATGACAGCCGTATGACAGTGTTCTTTTAATCGCAAGGAGTGGGTGGGCAGTCTTTCGATGGGTGTCAGCATACTATGTACGGTATGTTTTGAAAGTTTTGTAATCCCACGCAACTCTGGTGTTAAACTTGTGTTTCTTTGCAGGATGTCCGACCAGGTTTGATAAGTTTTTGAAATGCAAAACAATTACCGAACGTGGTTATGGTAGTCATAAAGTGAATTACAAACCATTCTCAGTCAAGATCGCAAAAACCTGGAGAAGAATTATACGCAAGTATTCAATGGGCAATTGTTTTCGAAGCAGAACTCAGACACAAATACACTGTAGCACTGTAGGGCCTAGGGAGGAAGGAGAAATGTGTAGGCTTAGGCTCTACCTATGATTAATGAAGTTACAATCGTATACAACTTCGATGAATTTTCGCATTTTCCCAATATTTCTTCGACTACCCACCACTTTTCGAGGATAACTTTTTCGAACGAATAAAGAAATAAGAAAAAAAAATAATTTGTCCTTTTTAGTTGAGAGCACAACCTAAACTGTTATACAAAAAGATCGTGTTTCTTTTTTAGCTCAGACACATCAGAGCTCAGAATTTGTGTTTCTTTTTTCGTTCAGAGCGCGATCAGAGCGGGCTCTATGAGCTCAGAATAAATTGACTGAGCAGGCTAAGTGAAAATCTGAATACACACATCCAGTCACATTTGACAGAAAAAAAACAGAATAAGCAAAATAGTTGAAATGGCGGACGAACCTTGTTGTACTGAAACTGAAGGTTAACCAATTTAATAAATAACAATTGATAAATATTCAATTTATACATGTATTTATTACAAATGACAGCTATGTGCTCAAGTGTGTTCCATAAATAAAGGGTTTTTCAATAAGAGCGCTACAAAAGTTTTTTTAAATAAAACAAAAACGGTTTTGGATATCAATGAAATTCTTTATTCCTGTGAAAGTACGTTCGATGTCATTATGTAAGGAACTCGATTTCTTTTGCATGGCCACCACGGGCACGCTTGCAGAAGTCCAGACGCTGAACCCAATTTTCGACGGTTTTCAAGCATAAATCGGCCGATACTGCTGCAATTTCACGTTCTATATTCGAAGATCATCAGTCGTCGCTGGCTTGTTGGCATAGACCATAGACTTGACGTAGCCCCACAGGAAATAGTCTAACGGCGTCAAATCGCACGATCGAGGCGGCCAAGCGACTGGACCATTTCATGAGACAACACGCTCTCCAAACTTGATTTCCAATAAAGTAGTTGTGACATTCGCTGTGTGGCTTGTGGCGCCGTCCTGTTGGAACCACATGTCCTACAAGTCCATATCATCCAATTGGGGCCAAAAATATTCGGTTATCATTGAACGGTAGCGATTCCCATTCACAGTAACGTGCCGGTCTTGATCATCACGGAAGAAGTACGGCCCAATGACGCCGCCGGCCCATAAACCACACCAAACCGTAATTTTTTCGGGATGCAATGGTGACTCATGGAGTACGTGTGGATTGCTGCCTGACCAATGCCGCATATTTTGTTTATTGACGAAGCTATTCAGCCAGTAATTAGCCTGATCATTAATTGGACGTAGCGCTCTTAACGTTGAGGCCCCTGACTCCGAATTTCGGTAAATTTTAATAATTTCGACTCGTTGTTGGCTCGTATATCTTTCCATCATGAAATGGCAAACCCTACTGAAGAGAAATGTCAAAAGAGCGGCAAGAAATTTGGCGTCGTTTGCTGTCCCTGTCGCTCTACTTTTGTAGCGTCCCTGTTGAAAAACCCTTTACCTACATCAGAACGATCTGAGCACGACCGGTTCAGAGCGCGCTCAAAATGCTCGAGCTCAGTTCAGTACGGAACTTTAAAAGAAAAACGCCTAAAGACGACTAAACTGATACGCGTCAGTACCTACTAGCGTTATTTTATTTGAAAAATGCCTGGTATATCCAGCAATCGGTCTTATTTATTTTACCATTTTTATGATCCCTGGACTTGCGTTCCACACTGTATCGCTGCATGATATTTAAAATGTAGATACGATTAGTATGCCAATGCCAACATGTTGTTAAAATATACCCTCTTCTATCGTAGTGTCCCTTGCCATCTTGTACGTAACACTAACTCTTATTTTTCATTACTTACTCATCACAAACATTTCTAATTCATTTACATTTATTTTTTTTCCATTTTAATTTCAAACAAAAGTCACAACTATTTTTCATTTCCAAACCAATATTAAAGAACTAAAACAAAAACAGGTAAACTTGCTGCAACACAATGGCGAACGAGATTTGGACGTCTGTCAAAAGTTCCACCACCGCTGTCAAATGTGGATCCATCTGGTTCGTTTTGTACCTTTCCAGAAGATTGGTTGAAGAAAAAAGCCGGTAGGAATAATATTTTTTTTAATCTTTATTTTATTTAAAAACACAAAACAAAAATATCTCCTAAAGCTTTGCACGATTTTTTTTTAAATCTCTTCCTGAGTGTTGTTTATAATTCTGCAATAATTTATCTAAAATGTGCAACAATTGTTTGAATTATGAAATAATGTTTGGATTTTATTTATTTTATATATAGAAGCGAATGCAGTACCCCCAACCTCATCGGATTTGTACAAAAGTAAGTTTGGCGTTGTTGTGTTGTATTTGAAATTGTTGTTGAGAAAATGTCCATTTTCTTTTAGTATTTTTCGTAAATGCCGTCCCGTTTGTGGTGTTTGGATTTTTGGATAATTTCTGCATGATTATGGCGGTAAGTTTGAAGAAATTTTAAATATATTGATGTAAGGGGGAAAATATGTCCCAGGTACTGTAGCTAAACTTGAAATACTGATCGGATTTCTGGATTTGGTCGAAATGTCTGCCTCACTTTAGATATGTCATCTGTGAAATAAACAATTGAGAGTTCTTTAACGAATTTTTATGGATTTCTAATCGATGTCATTTCCAAACCCGACGAAAAAAAAATGTGAAAGAGAGTTGCGACGCAAAGTTACCGACATCTAGTACCTTCTCCAATAAAAATGAGAATCTTACTACTTTTTACTCAAAAAATGTAATTCCTTATCCGTCGTGTCTTCTGCTACGACGGATCTGTATTGAACGAAGGGAACAGGGAACCAGTTTCATAAAATTTGTTACATCTCCGTTGCAAGAATATTTTTTATTAGAAGACTTTCCATAGACAGCTTAGTAAGAAATAAGAATGAAAAAGACTGTCAAAATGCCAGTGGTGGTTATAAATTCTCTCACAGAGAGAGACACTAGGTCTATTCTCGCGAACGAACCTACTTACTTACTTAGGGAACGCTTTCTAAAAGAATCTAAGGAGAACATTCAATTTTATTTTTTCGCCTGTTGATACCATTTTAATACGCAAGAAATCAAAACAAATGCACTCATATGTCAAATAGGACAACAAATTTCAAATCAGCTGTCAATTGAAAGGCGACTGACAGCTTTTTCAATTCTTACACCAAGAAATTTGTTAAGTAAAAATTCGTAAGATTCTCAGTGGAGGGGTAATATATTGCTCTCTCAATGACGCTCTCTTTTACGAATTTTTTCGAGTTAAGGGACGCCATTGAGTAAAAATTCGTGAGATTTAAAAGTAAAGGAACAGACCTCTTGTTTCGTGAGTGAACTGTCATCGACGTGCCACACGCTTCAAGGGTACCATCGATGAATGTGCTTTATCTCAATTTATTTAACGACACTGAAAAAGACTGTCAAAATGGTTGCTCTCATTCTCTCAAAGTAGTTCTACCAATGGAAGGACCTAGTCTCAATTTGTGAATGTAAACCTAGACCTACTTTAACCGCCGACGGTTTTAATTAAATTCATTCACCAATTGAATTGTGTAAACAAAAAATTCATTCAAATTAGGCAGGGACAACTTTTCTATCCTCAAGCCATTTGCATCCTAAAACAACGGACCAAAATAATGAATGTATACAATTTAAAATTTAAATGGAAGTCCTTGCAAGTTGATTTCCCAGTATAAGTATACAGATACTGAGCAAATTGTAAAGAGGAGCCCCCTTTTACATCCAGACACACTACAGACACCTAGATTTAATAATTTAATATATTTATTTATTTATTTATTTATTTATTTAAAATTTCAGGGGGATTATATCGAGCAAATCTTCGGCACCTTTATGTGTATATCAACGATGGCAGCTGCTGGTCTCGGTAACACCATCAGTGACATTCTTGGTATCGGTAGTGCATTCTACGTCGAACGGTTTTGTACGTTTGTCGGCCTCAAACCACCCGATCTAGGACCGATTCAAATGGAAATGAAAGAAAGTCGAAGAGCCGCCAATTGGGTAAGTGGTGATTTTCGCCTTAAATTTTATAAAAACCTGCTCCTAACAACTCTTCCTTCCTTAGGGTCGAATAATTGGCATAACGATTGGCTGTTTGCTCGGAATGTTCCCGCTCATGTTTTTTAACAATGAACCGAGCGGTGATACAACTGCTCCCAGTTCTACGACGAGCCAGCAACCCGACAAGGCGGAAAAAAAACCTTAAAGTAATTTGTTCATGTGTTAGTCAATTTTGTTTCGTGTTTAGTTTATCTCAACATTTTTGTGTTACGTAGAGTATTTTTTTCAATGAAACACTTTTTTTTTATTATAAAGTCTAGTGTATGTTCGAAAGAATGTATAAATCGTGTTCATCAGATGTAGAAGGACATTCTTCTGAATACTCAAGAGGGATGTCTTGTTTATTTGGAATTTATTTGAAAACTATTACATTTTAATTACTGCTTAAATATTTAATCTCTTGCTAAGAGTGACGAATTTCTTTTAACGTGATGCTGTAAGATATTTATTATTTTAATGTTTGTTTGAATGATATTAAAGTTAAAGCTTTTGATTTTAGTAGTGGGTTGTGTTTGTGTTTTATTTTTAATTTCATCAATTTTCATCTTTTCCAGGTCGCGCAAGTTGTCTGAAATGTCCACTAATTTGAAAGAAGAAAATGTAAATAATTGTAAAATGACTGCTACTTGTGAAGTTTAACTGGGGGTGCACTTAGAATTCAAGCGTGGATATCAAGATTTGTTTGTAAATGATTGAAGCCAGGTAAAACCAGAACCATGAATCGTATTAAGTAGAGTATAACATTAAAGTGGGCTGGAAGTGCTTGTGGAACTCCAGTGTTGTGTTTGATTTTATTTTTAGGGAATAAATTTAAAAAAATTAAGGCCTCTACCGTTCTTCCGCAAGATAACCTGTTTTGAATTGTCAGTCCTTTCGTCCGACAGTCAAAATAAGTAGCAAAGGGTGTTTTTTAGAGGTATAGAATTCGAAGGATTATCTTCTGGCATTATAATTTAAATATGATTTCTGGCATATACCGCCACGGCTGGCTCGGATGTAGTCTAATGTGGAGGTCCAATTTTCGATTACTTTTTCCAACATTTGTTACCGTATATCGGCAATAACGCGGCGAATGTTGTCCTCAAAGTGGTCAATCCGCACGACTAGCGACTTTACATATCCCCACAGAAAATAATCAAGCGGCGTTAAATCGCACGATCTTGGAGGCCAATTCACAGGTCCGCAACGTGAAACTGTTACCAAATGTTTCCTTTAATAAATCAATTGTGGCACTAGCTGTGTGACATGTTGCGCCGTCTTGTTGGAACCACAGCTCCTGCACATCATTTTGTAAGCACGCAAACCGAGATCTTTCCGCAAAATCTACCATAAAGTGGATGGAAACATATCCAATTCCTGCGCACGATGGCGGATAGACTGATTCGGGTCTTCCTCTACGCTACGCTCTACAGCAGCAATAGCTTCTTCAGTACGCACTGTACGGCGTCTCTGTGGGTGCGTATTATCATTTAGAGTAAACGTGGTGCGTAAACGTTCCATAAATAATCGAATAAATTGCTTTGATTGATGATTATGTTGACCGTAAAATGGACGTAGTGCGCGATACGTGTTTCGAACAGAACCATGATTTTCAAAATAAAATTGCACAGTTTGGAGGCGTTTTTCAAGCGTCAGTCTGTTCATGTTGAAATGCAAAACCAAACTAAAAATAAATCACTTGACAGCTGACAAAATGGCCGCCAGTTAAAATAGTTTTGCCAACTTAAAGTTCTATAGGTACCTCTAAAAAATACCCTTTAGAAAGCGCACGCTATTTAAAATGTGAAGGCAAGAGTAGCTTAAAGTATATCTAACATATCACTCGAAACTGCAAGTCCACAAATCAGGGGACTTAAACACAACAACACACAACACAACGCGAGCTGTTACAAGTTCTTCTTTAATTGGTTTATAAGGGGTAAGGGTAATAGGATGAATTTGTAACTCTCTATTACAGAAATGTGTAACCTTTATATAAACTCACTTGTATTACAAGTCGCGCTGTATTATAGTCCCAAGATCAGCATTGGACTTGTCCCTCTGTGCAATGAAATCAGTACTACTTTTGATTTCGTTTCTGCAGTGCACTTGGTCTTTCATCATTCATGCAGCCACTTTCTACTCAATGGCGTATTTTGTCCCATAATTTTGGGCACAATTTTGTCCCATCTATAAAACATAAAATGAAAAGAACATAGAAATTACTTAAATTTACTTACTCATGAAATTGATTTAGATCGACGATGAGCTCAGTGCCTAAACCTACCGACATTGGACCTATTATTAAATTTCCTCGAGCGAAAACGATTTTTTTGTAAAAGGAAAAATACTCTATTACTTCCGCTTCAGTTTGAAACTGTCACAGTCTCCGAACTTTTCCTCAATTTTTTCTGCTTCCAAGCTAATTGGGAATATTTCTGCTGATATTCTATATTTAGCTCTTTGCTGTTCTCAACTTATATCGGCTACGAGAAACGAAATTATCTTCCTGGATAAAATTCCAAAAAAATAAAATGCCAAAGCCTAAAACATAAAACTGCCAGTGCATGTAGTTTTGGACCTGTAGCTTTGTGTTATAGAATTGTCCTAAAACCACACACGTATAAATTGTTTGTGATTTTTCCTCGTTTCCTGCAAAGCCCTTTTCAAAACGCACGACTTGTAGCGTTAAACCCACGCTCTTATTCCTTTGTTCGTATCTTTAGACAAGCCCAAGGGGTTGAGTACAACTTTTATCTAAGCTGCCAAAATCCTTTAAACCAGTTATACAATTTTAATGAAAAAAGCTGTTCGCACCGCTGGACAGCCTGCTTGAAAAAGCGCAGGTATATCAACACCTCAGTGGAACTTCACAAGAAAGAAAATTAAAATAAAAATAAATATCCGATTCAAACACTTGTTAAATAAAAATTCACGGACATTTCACATAGCTTAAGACCTAAACCACTAAATAAGAAAAATTGTCTCCAAAAATCAGTCTATATACTCTGTCACATTGTACCTATCTATAACAACCTATTATATATCACAAAAAAAGTCTAAACAAATCACAATTTGCATTAGTTCATAACTTTCACTATAGGGATCACAAAACAATTTAATAAATATAAACAACTTTATATAGGGTACCAACATTTTAGTCCTTAGCAACTAAGTAAAAGAAAAATCTTAATTCTTCCAAAACTATTATACTATATACCATTAAATGAGTGCTCCTAATCGATGCTAAAATTGTATTTTAAGCGCTAAATATTCATGTATGATTTGTTAGTACTTCTGTATAGAAATTATTTTATATTTTTTATCATTGTTTAAATTTATATAATGCGAATGCAAAGCTTGTTGAAATTTTATTCAGTGCCAAATTGGTTTCGGGTAGTTTGTTAATTTTTATAAATAAATATAAATGATTTTAAAACAATGAAAGAAAAATGTCGCTCAAACATAGTTGTCGTTGCACAAAATTAACAAATGACTAGTCTGTCGGGGGCTTTCTTTTTCCAGTGTCCTCGTACATGGAACAGGTAAAACGAATAGACATTTAAGTAGGGGGCAAATCGACTGAAAATAAAGTCTTAATCGTTTCCACAACGATACAAAGAAGTAATCGGGGTAAACAAACCAATGCTTAGATTATTTTAAAAACGGCACTCTTTATATTGGAGAAGAAAATGATTGGAATGCGTGGCCATTGAACCTTAAGCCTTGCATTCTGCTTGCCGTAAATTTTAGCTGCTCTTACTCATTGCACAAATAAGTACTTTATCAAACTATATACAGGGAAACAGCTAGGCTTTACAATTAAGTTGAGAAATAAAGTATTGACGCCCTCGTCAAAGGAAAACCTTTTGTTTCACATACATAGAAATAGAAAACTTGAAACCGAACCTACACCCGTAAGTACCTACCTACATTACAAAATATAAACATGCCAAAACGACCAGTACGTATGTTCTTCCATTTTATTTAAATCACAGTCGCCACGTCCAAATCCGTAAAAAAAAATGAAGAATGCATCATTACTTTTGATAACGCTACCGCCTGTTCAACCAAATGTTCGTATTGACAACAATTTCATAGAACGAAGTGGCTATTCGCGCGTAATTTTTGTACTGAACTGACGTTTGTCTGGCTTCGGGACACGGCTTTGGAATTGTATTTTCATTAAAAATAGGATTTTAAGAAATAAGTTGGGCCTTTAAAAGTACAGGATCGTGCCCGAAATTTAAATACTAGAGCCTAGAGTCCTTTTAGCGAGCGAAGCGGGCTACATTACCCCTTTTTGCCGCGACTCAACTTTGACATTTCGTTAAGTAGCCGTGTCCCGAAGTTCGTGCGAATAGCACCAGCCTTCATAGGAATTGATAATCGCAACGCCAGAATCGGCATTCGAATATCGCAATAGGGACGATAGGTTGTTGAAATAGCCAGTAGAATCAACATAAGGCCTGTTTTTTGAGCTTCGATCTCAGCAAAGTAAAGTAGGATTTTCAGCACGCAATTACAACAACTATGCTCTACTTGACACTTCGAGACTCGTAGTAGTTGTTGTAATAAGTATGCTGAAAATCCTACTTTACATTGATTTGTTGAGATCGAAGCTCAAAAAAACACGAGTATAGAGACAAATAAAACAGTGTTACCACCACCTTCATGAGTCAATACTTCCATTTCACCTAGAACCCCAAGTAAACTAATTAATCTCAAAAAAATATCTTCATTTTAACACTCCAAACGTCTAAATCGGTCAACAAATAAAAAAGTTATAAGTGCTAATAGCCATAGCCGCAGTCGTCTAAATATGTCATAATCGTGGTAGTACAGTTTGCAAGCATTTTGGAGATCGTATGTCACTTTGGCACTCTTAAGTGTAATACGCTGTGGTGGTGCAAATATGTGCTAATGACAGGTTTAGTGTATTCGCTACATGAAAAAATCACAAACTGGTATACATTATTTGATACTTGCTGGGAATTTCTGGGCGCCTGGTGTTTCTCGCGAATTTTCTGAATGGAATTTTTTTTATTTCGATATTTCCTCCTATGGAGCGACGATGTTTTTCAAAATCAAATATCTCTGGTTCTAGGCTAGCAATCGAAATGAAACAAAAACGACCATGTCGGTCGGAGGTTGTAGTTTATTGTAGAAAATATTATTTGTCGGAATAGGGTGTTTAAACATTTATTAAAAAGGTGTCTAGGTGTAGGGTTCGCGTTGAATGGGGAAAAACTGAAATTGAGATCTACTATAATCAAATTTCCTTATTTTGCGTGTCGAAATGGACATCTTTGATTTGGAAGGAGATAACGATATCAATTAATTCGGTAACAGGGTGTTCTTTTGTCGATGGTTGATCTGAAATATTGTAACAAAGCAAAATACACTTTTTAGATGTATGTACCTTTTGAAACTTTAGTACCGACACGCTGTTCTGAAATTAAAACAAAACAAATCCTCTTGCACACAAAATGAAAAATAGATTTTAGTAGTATAGAACAGGCTATTGTACTCGTCATATTCCGAGGCGACTTAGGTTGTGTTTTTTATGTTCATAATTCCATTCCATATCGATGAAAAATAAGTAGAGCTTCTCGATGAAAAGAAAACACTTGGCCGTTGATCGGGTGTTTTGATACATGGAGTAGTTTAATACCTTTGCTGTAAAGAAGATTCCTTTCATTTGATGTTTGTAGAGATCGCTGTTTAGATTTCAAAGAGGGACGCTTATCATTATTGCGTCTTGTTACAAAGTCCAAAGCTGATAGCTGCCTCTGCTGCAGTTAACTAGGGGCAAACGATTTTTTTTTCTTGACTGCCCTTCACTATCCATTGAATCTTTTTGTAGAAGACTGATCGTGCGTACACATGACGCATGTGGAAAACATTAAAACACAAGCTTTTAGAAAATATAGTGAGTCGCGCTGAGAGTTTCTTTCAATTGTGCTACATAATTTATTTATTTTTTTAAAGAATATGCCTAATCATAGATAAACTGCTCGATAAATATTAAAATCATTTAAATAATAAATTTACAAGCTTACATTGAACCTTTCGTCAATTTTAGCGCCTAGACTCTTGAGTTCAAAACTAGGGTTGTACTTTAAATTGAATATAAAAACTAATTTGTACAAGTAGTTATGAAAATATTAGACAAATATGTTCGTTATTGTAGTTATCACATCTCTGACCTGTTTACAACATTTTGTTTTACATATTTAGCTATTAAATACTACTTTTTTTTAAATCAAAATGAATGCAATAAATAAAAGAATACAACACCAATTTATTATATTAATCAAGCAATTATAGAATTTATGTAAACATTTACAATAAACAATTGATATTTGAACACTGTTATTTGTAGCAACATTAGCAGCAATAATAATCAGAGCTTTATCAAAACAAACTTAAATAGGAAAATAGTAGTAGATTAAATAGCGAAAAATATGCACTGTAATAGAATCGTTAAAAATAAATTTAAAAGAAAATTATTGTTATAAGCCCAATAAGAGTATTTAACTATACTAATAAAAAGAAACATAGCAACTATGAGACCAATACTACATAATACATGTTTGTTTTATTGCAACCAAAGGAAGTGCGGAGATTTACCAGCAAGAAGGTGGTGACGGGCAAGTATAACAATAAAAAAAAAAAAAAAATACGGCTTACACTTACTGAGACCATGGTAACTGAAGGCATTTGCTTCATGTGTTGTTTGAGAAAGCAACAACCAACCACTAATTAGTTAATCGTTAGACTATTTTCAACTGATTGAAAGAATCCGTTTAAACTAAATTTTGTGAATTTTACCTGCAAATCAATAACAAATTCAGTCACGTCGTACTCGATCACGGATGCAGTAATTCAACCCCTGTTTCCTGTTTTAAAAAGCGTCCAACGGTTACCATGCGTTGGGGCGCTACTGTGTGCGGTTTCTGATGTCGTTTTCCATTGGTTTCACTCGGGGATCCACTCATTCTGAAATCCAATGGAACAGCAAAACTGCTTCTGACAGAATCCACCAAAGTATTGGTGAAATGCCAAAAAATAATCTACGGCTGCTGTCAGATGACTTGTAATAAATACATAAAATTGCACTTGTATGAGTGCTTCTTGAGTAGATTCTGACTTCAAATCGAGAAGCGAAATTCTCTTCTCAGAATCACCAGAAGAGTATTTTTGTGCCAATGGAACAGCATTTTTTCGATTCCGGACTCTCCCGGACGCTTCTTTTTGTCCAATGTAACATAACGACATGACAATATCCCTCAGCTCTTTCCTATGGCCTCTCAACTGTCAACTGTCGTTCGCCATGTATACACGGTCGACCATCAATTTCCACCTTGTTTGACCGAATGGAAGGACATGTTAGAGATTTAAAGAGACGACTGATCTCCATGTTCTGAGGATCTCAACAAATCCACTTTCAGCTTGCCTTCACTACTTACTTACAATCAAGGCACTCTGCGAATTTCCGCAACATCATCGCAACAAACAACCACAGCTGTGTACAAAAATCATTTCTGTCATTTATTGAAATAGATTACTCTTCAGAAAACATAAAATGAACAAAATAAAATTGCCTCCATGCACAAAAATTTGGCCGCCAAATTGGAAAGCGCATTTGATGTTCGCGGCTCAGAACCAAGCACAACTAATGTTCCGCATTACATAAACTTAAACCACATGAATGGCAGCTTAACAAGCGTATTTTCCGCATCCAGTAGCAGGTTCCACAGAATGGATTTCGTGCAGTTGGTCAGGTTGTCGCAAGCAAACGGTTCATCATCGTCACTGTACTCGTTCTTAAAGCTGTACCAGTGAATTTCCGGGTCATGCATCACACCGCGATGCCGTGGATTCACATTCGACTCGGCGTGGTGCAAATTGAGCAAGGATCCGTCGATTTCATTGTTTCTCATTCGAATGCCGTCCAAATATTGCTCACGAATGTACTGCGATTCCAGCTTGCGTAGCTCCTCGTCCACATTAAACGCTATACATGTATTGTTGGTGCTAGCGTCTAGTGATTCCAGACCCACGCCATCCACAACAACTGTATTGAGTATATTTTTACAACCGTCTGTTGCAACCTGACTGGCTGTTGCACTTGCAGTGCTAGTACTCTCGCCACGACGATGGTTATGATGCAAGACATTTCCTGGTATCTGGCTGGCCAAAAAGAATGCACCAGCGATTGTCATCACACTTGCCGCATAGCTAACAGCCATCACTGTGATATTGTTGAGCAGAAATTTCGCCAACGTGAACGAGGGCAAAAACTGTATGAGTTCGGTGTATGTTAACCAGCCGCGACGGAGACCCTCACGTCGCGCGAGCGTCTTTTCCACAGATGTTAGCTTGTCGAAGAAGTTTTCGTTTGATATGTAGATATTCCAGTCCTGAAAAACAATGATTTTCAATTAAATTAACTGAAGGGAGTATACAATGTGGGGGCGACTTACAATAGCGCACAAGAATTCCAGTTCTACCTCTTTTAGTCTGTCTTCAGTCATGTTGCCGTCTTCAGCCCAGTCGCTGAGGTAGATTTCCTCATCATGTCCCGAATAAAATTTTGTTGATATCATCTGGAAAGACAGTCGTCGATCACTGTTACATTAATTTATATAGTTGACAGCACAATTCGGGGAATTATATGACTGAAAGTCTCTGTGAACGTGGACAAACAGCCTCAGAATATCGCGGGCACTCTAGCTCTGAAGACAATGCAAGCATCGAATAGAGGTAGATTTATGGCCTAGAGACAAATAGCTTCTTACTTGTCCAGTCCAGTTTGAACCCAAGAAACAGTTTAAAGTTCTTAAACTTACGTCTTTCTTGAGTACGAAAAACCGCCGTTTATTAACACCCAATCAGCCCTATTTTGATATCAAAAGAAAAACTATTACGCAAGAGACAAGAACTAAACCGTCCCCTTTCTGACCACCACTCGCAGTTACAGAAGATGACTCCGAACCACAAACAGCTCACACAAGTAATTCTTCGTCGAATCAATTTTTCCACATCAGCTACTTTGTGAGTTTCTGGTAACACTTTAATCCAATGTGTTGTGCAATATGATCGCTTTGTTGTGACGGATGATTCGTGTAAGCCGGGGAGTGTAGCCACAATTGCCCCGCTGATGATACCAACTGCATGCAATACGACACCTGCAACCAATAAGTAGGGCAGTTCATTGCGGTCATATGTTTGTGTCGTAATAGTCAATTTTACACTGTCGCTCAATTAAGTCACATGCCACCGCTTCCAATCACTTGGCGGCAAGCAACAAAACAAATCACTTTCACTATCAAGTAATTCCATGCCATGCACTTGTACGTATTCTTTCAATCCGTCATCGTAACAATTTCATATTCGTTCGTTTGTACCCTTAACTCGTGTCCCATATTAAAGCAGCTTCATCACCAGTAATACAACACCCGCAAGCGATTACGTGAGCTTAGAACAAACCAACCCCCACTGGCACAAATCAATTAGGAAATCTACACACAACAACTCACCATTGACACAATAAACAGTTCCGATGGCGTAATACGCCGCACGTAACCAGGATCTGTTGCATTCAATCGATCCAGATAGATAAGGGCCATTATCAGAGAGCATGGAGTTGCATGTACACTTCCGGCTGTGACTTTGTTCAGGCGATTCAGCGAGTGACCTTTATGTGGCTCCGAGAATAGTTCCGATGCATATTCAGCTAGTGGACCACTAACTTCCATATCATCACACAAGGTGTCACCACCAAAGTACAATGACTTTCGTATCCTATCGATGAAATCGTTGTGTTGCATGACCTAAAAATATGTTGTTGTTTTTATTTTTTGTCCTACCGTAGCAACATGCTAGATTTTAAGAGATATAGGGATGAGTGATAAATACCTTTTGATTAGGTCCGCCTTTTATGACGCATTTATTGCGTCCCAGTGCCATGTTTGCCTTCACAGTTGCTATTTTTGGGGAGAAATTTAATGAGTCACGATTCGGTTTTCTAATGCACTCAATAGATAATTACTTGCGCTGTGAAAATCAAATAAAAAAATTAAAAAATAAAAACGAATTTATTAGAATTTCGGCAAATTGGTAATTTCAGATTATTTAGAACTATTCCTCGGCGTGTGTTGGTTCACTTTTGACAAATGCCCGACAAGTGACACAAGTGGAAAAAGAAAATGGAGTTGCTCTAGAAGTAGGTCGAATTTTCGATTTCGAGCTGTTGTCCGAGTTGCCAACAGTGACTGATCGAAGAATTGTTGAAATAAAAGTTTTTTGACTAAATAACTTGATTGATGTGTTTTTTACCGGTAACTAACGTAGGAGTTTGAGATGCCTACAGGGAATTCTTTGAGGAAATTTGAAGTGTTACATCTGTCTAAGAATAGATGTGTAGAGAAACTAAAGGGGATCCATCGGGTGGTCGGATTCGGTAATAGAAAAGATATATTTTTAAGACTTGATGCGCTTAAAATGTGATTTGAATAAATTTTTAATGCATTTTTTTGACGTATCTACATTAATAAAGTTGGTGTGTACGCACTCACTCCTATCGGGAATTTTCGTTCTAATTCTTCGTACTGCTCTAGTTTCATTTAAAAAGTGTGAAAAAATGCAAAAAAAAATTGTAAGTAGTGTCATACGGGCTTTATAAAGACAATCATCGTCTGGTAAGAATCTAACATAAGTCGTTTCAAAATTGTAAGATTTTAAATACATAAATTATTCATAATCAATAAATCAACACAACGCAACTATTACCCAAAAAAAGTCTTCACAATCTACTACATTCCTTAACAATTCCTCGCTTTGGCAACGCTATGAATTTTCGCTCAGCCTTTGCTTTCGCTTATTTTGACAGTTTGTTTTACGTCAGTGGATGGGATGTAAACAAAACTTTTCAAATAATTTAAAAGTTCCCGAAAACAATTCATTTTTAAAATGGATTCATTAACGCCGTCGACCGAAACTTGGTGCATTGACGATACACTCTTCTATCCGCTGGGTCTAATTAACCACACCACGGGGAACAAGACAGTTTTCGTTACATGGAGCGACAAATGTCTCATGAATTTTATTTTCAAAAAAGTCACCCCAACTGCGAATCGTTGCAATAAATTCATTATAAACGTTCCCGACGAGATTCAAGACATTGTAATCCTTGAAGTAAATACCCTGGTGCTACTAAAAAATGGTGAAGTTTGCTATTTCTCCTCCATAAAGTCAATACATCGAATTCCCTGGCTGAACAGTGGCGTTCGCTGCATAAGTCAATCTCTGGACGGATTCAGTTTAATTAGAGTCCTAGAGGATAACCGAATCAGTTTAGAGCTTTTCAACGATGTGCCAAATGTGGGCAAGACCAAACAGGAGGCAAAAAGGACATTTGATATTAGTTTCGATGAGAAGAATCTCTTTGACAGTGATTGGAGTGACGACAGATTTTGTCTGACTTCGGTGGGAATTACGGAGAAAAACAGAAAGTTCTTGGAGCTATTAGTGGGTGTGGGAGATTTAAAAGCCACAGAGGTGCATATATTTAGCATCTCCAACAGTTTGTTTGCCTTGTATGCTGCGGAAGAGGAAGATCACGAGATAAAGACATTGGCGCCTCAAGTTTCCCAAGTGGAACTGCTAAAATTTCTTCAGCATTCAAATATGCTGTTGATGTTTCTCAATTGTGGCATCATTGAGGTGTGGTACCTGTCAGAGCTTGCATTGGTAATTGAGAGGTATACATACATCAATGGCTGTGAGTTCGTGCATCACACATTCTCCGGTGAATGCCTCTTTTTTACTGATGAGCAGAGAGTTGGCCGTTTGCAATTTGTCTGTGACGCGTCGGACCATACTTGTCGGGTAGTAGAACAATATATAGACGCACCCGGAATGGTGGCCGTAACGTATGAGGAAGTTACGGAAAGCTTAGTATGCCTGAGCAACAACAACATCTTCTATCATCTGTCATTCAAAGACGATCAGCAGGACGACGGGGAATCAACTGAAGGCTCGCAACTCTACGAACTAACCGACGAAACAGTCAACGAAATGCTAGCGAAATCCCATCTCATTCGTGACACTGCCTCCATGCCTGAGAACATTGACAAGCTTATCGAGGAGGAATATCGAAAGCAGGAGCTCATTGCTGTCTGTCGCAAGGGTGCTATATACTCTGAGCTGATCACAGCTGAGATTACCTTTTCTCAGCACATACCTGAATCCCAGGATAAGCTAATCTTCCCTACAGAAAATGGTATACCCTCGTTTACATACTTTGCGGTTGTTTCCCTCAAAATTCTCTCCCACGAGATCTTTAGGTCCACAACGTGGAACCTGATGATCGCTTACTTCAGCCACATGTGCCTCTTGTGCATAACACCGGAGCTACTTCGTAGCAAATTTAGCGTTCTGATTCCAATTAAGAGAAATCGAAATGAACTGATACCCGAGTTTGAGGTTCAAATGCTGGCACATGTAAATCTGGAGCAGGATTACGTCTCCATCAACATTCCAGTGAAAATCGCAACGCTTGACGCAAGGAAGCTGTTCTCACGCAATCAAGGACTGACGCAGCTCAGCAAGGAATCAGAGACATCGTTCTGCTTTAAGATGATAACGCCAGAGTTGCACACGAGTCTCATTCATAAAGTGTTTGGCTTTCCAAGTGATGTAACGTTTGACCACGAGACAGACGTTCTCATTCAAGAACTCTATTTTCTTGGACAGAAGGTCGTTCTGTTTTTCTGCGAAACAACAAAACTATTTTCAGTGCAAAGTAATGATCCTGTGGCAGTTTACTATGCGAAGTCGGTTCTTTTGAATTATCTTTACGAAAAGTGCAGCCAGACATTGGAGGACTGTGAGGAGCTACGCAATACACTATTGGTAAGTGAAAGTGGGCGTTATGTTTGCAAGACGTTATACAATTAAAATACTTTCTAGGAACTGCAATGCCAAGTGGAAAAGAAATATGGAACACTGATTGACGAAGAGTTACACTTTGCCAGTTTGAAGAGGGTTTATGAAAAACTTCGAAATGAAGTCCTTTGGAAATTTTAATTGTTATTTCATCTACCTATATATGCTTTTTGCCATATTTTGTAAATAAATAATGACAGATTTTTTACATTCTTACATACGTACCTTATACAAATGGAGATCATACTCTGGTGTGAAGCTGGCGCCTTCAATCCTTGCAGGTTCGAATTTGTTAAACGATACTCTTGCATTTTGAAATTAATGTCGTTTACCATTGGACAAAAAGAAGCGTCCGGGAGAGTCCGCTTCTCGATTTGAAGTCAGAATCCACTCAAGAAGCACTCACACAAGTGCTTAATTTAAAAATTTACCTATGGAAATGCTGCAAACTGCGATGGGCTGGGGTCGAATAGTCGATTGATTTTACTTGTGAAACAAAAACAAATTTCGTGGCGTAATGCTCGTTCACGGACGACGCGATTCGACTGATTCGACTCATGGTCTCGTTTAGAATTTTATAGTTAAAACCGCTAAGTTCTATTCCATTCCACACAAATGACATCCATTTTCTACTTTATTTAATAAGAACGGCTGCTAAAGCGCTATAAACCTATCAACGTTTCTTTTTATTTAAAACACTTTATTTTTCGATTGAGAAATATAACTTCCTTCTTCGATTCTTTTTATTAAGAATTTTATTGACGATCACCACCACTTTTGCTTGATTTACCAATTTTTTGACTGTTTTTGAATTCGACTGACAGATCAAGTTTTCACTCCTTTCTTTTTAATCTAGGACGTTATTTTGCGCTAGATTGAGAAATCTTACAGCCGGGGCAGTTTATATTGTGGTAGAGCTGTAGCACAAATAGTTAAATGAAGAAAGACAGCTCTTTCTAACTTTGTGCATGCGTGATGCAGCATGTTTGATGGTAAAATGTAAGCGGTCAGTAATTGAACCGTTGAACTTACAGATCGTCCCCCAATAAGTTTGTATAATCTCCCCCCACGCATTCGCCTACACTTTTTCTTGACGTTCGTTTTGGTTCTTTCGGGATTTTTCCATTCAAATTTGTCGCGACATCATTGACCATTTTACAAAAGGCATTTGTTCATCTGGGATTCTGAGATGAACTCGCCGGCGAACTCGAACGTCTCGAAGTGAAGGAAATATCCCTAAAACAAATACTTGTACGTAAAAGCCTCTTTTTCCGATCTGGTTGTCTCAGTTATAGACTGTGGTGCATGGTACCGACTCTCAAACAGCAGCTCCGATTCAAGTAAATAAATTGATTAAAAAGAACAGACCAAAGGTAAAGTTCCCTTGCCTCTGATAAAAACACTCTTAAAATTTTGTGCATCTATTTTAATTTATTTTTTCATGTATACCTTTTCAGCATTTTTTTTTTTGTTTGACAAGTAAACTTTAAATAATAGTTATTATGCGATCGGCTACCTACTTCTATTTATTTTCCCATCTTAAATGTTTATAGTTTTCAAATAAAATATACATTATTTCCATTATACAAACATATAGATTCATGTTGTTATTACACAAATTGTTTTGCTTCTTTAGTCGGAAAAATTAATTGTTTGCCCAAACATAAACATGCATTAAATTTAAAATTATGTATTTTCGTATCTACTTTCCTACAAGTTCGTTTAAAGTTTGAAATATTCATCAATTAGGAATAGTAATTTATTTAATTTATTAAAATGCAATTGATTATTTTAAATTTTTATTTATCTACAATTTAGTTGATTTTCAAAATCAAACAATAGGAAAAATATTTAAGTATCTATTAACAATTAAGGTATAAAAGTCGTATATTTTAAGTCATAAGTTTTACCTGGTATTAAATGATGCTCTTATGTTCGATAGTTTTATGCGAAGGTGTGATTTTCTGATGATCACTGAATGATGATCGTTGAAAAATGACAACTAAAAGCTGGTTCCTTGCAATTTCTTTACATTTTATTTAATGAGAGAAAGAAAAGTGATCCTTATATCTGTAGCCTGTTTTTCCAACCTGTCATTTTCGAAATAAAACACGAAGAGCGTAAAGCCAAAAAAGTAAATTATACTGCTTCTAGATGCTAGATGCCGTTTGTACTTCCATCCATCACTGGCATTAGGTGCCTCGCGACCATTTCACATAAAATATGAGTCGCCTTATTTTAAAATGTACTCGGCGGGGAATACGTTTCAAATTACTTTAAATGCATTCATCTCTGGTAGACCATGTAATTTTAAGGAGCAGGAGAAATTTCAAATACATATTTGCGGTAGGGTGTGAACGCACGCTTGGTAGACTAATTGGAAAACTTCAGTGAAAGCGTACGAAGAAATGGGAATCGGGATGCAAAGTAGAATAAATGCTTAACTTACCGAACTCTTGTACAAGTTTCTAGCGTGTTTTTGGGGACGTTCAAGTGTCTAGTGGAATCTCATGTGGTTTTCCATTGGGACAAAAAATCAATCTTTTTTTTTATCTAAATCACTTTTCGCGTTCCATTGGGAAAAAAAATCAATCTTTTTTTCGATTCGGAGCACTTTTTGCAGATCTCGATAATTTTTCAGATTTACACATACTGCCACAAATACCCACAGCTGTTTTACGTCATTGCAAGAAGTTTGCTTTCAAAACAAATGCGCAAAGTTGCGTGAAAAGCAAAATAAAGAAATACAGAAAAAGCAATGGACATAATGTTGGAGGAATTATTATCTTTATTGTCTTCCTCATCATCTGGAAACTACGAATCACCGAAACTACTCCATTTGTGTCTACAACAGGGGAAACATATTTCAAGTCGATATCTATAGCAGATTTTTGCAAAAGCGAATGCAATTTGAACAGCTGATTTTGCTGTCAAATACGCACTAATCCATTCACAAAAGCAGATCAATTTCGTTGCACGTTCCATGAACCGCGATAAATCTGAGATCTGAAAAAGATTTTTAGTGGTCCCAATGGAAAACGACATCAGTTTTGATTGGGGGAAATCGGTCACTTGAGCAGCTGTTTCAGTTGACGTTTATGGAGGGGTAGCCGACAAATCTAGTCATTAAATTCGTGACGAAGTACTAAGTTGACAATTCGCATATTTGGCTCACGTAGAAAACGTGACGTTTCCGACTAATCTAGTTTTTGCGTTCAGGTTACATTTTATTCAGACCAATCTAGGCGACTTACTAACTAGATTCTTGAATATGCCCTTTGACAGTTCCCTTTTTTATTCATGTAAAATAACCAGAAAAATTGTATAGATTATTAGGCCTGTTCCATTTAACACCTATCGCAGCAAAGCAGAGTAGGTGAGTGCTCAATAAAATACTTCCGAGTGACGTTTGCGATATAGTTATCTGGACTTTAAGTTAATTCAACATTCTCCTAGCGTCCGCTTGCTTGCAGTTTCATTTAAACACATCGCCAGAAAAGTGGCAACATAAAATGCCGCTGATGTCAAGTCACTTCTTAAGGTATGTTTAATTAAGACTTCTTTTATTGAATAGTTTTCGAAAGTGTGCAGTAAAGTGTAAACCATTTTGAAACTTTGTACCAACTCCCAATGCTTTTGACGCTGGTCCGCGGCCCAATTTTTATTGAAATCCGCCATTTTGCACATTATTTGGAATCCGTTTTAATTAGGCGCCCATTTTTTACATTTTCTGACAGGAGTTGTCAATGCCAATTTGTATGTTGCAAAAGTAACTATCGCAAAAGATGTGTAGGTACTGTAAAAGAGGGCATATTCACTTGAATTGAGACACTCCAGTTCAGCGTTTGAGTAAGCGCCTTGAAACCATGGGTCAAAATGCAAGTGAAAACGAAGCACTTTAAGATTATTTCAGTACGTGGTTAAGTCAGTAGTATTTTGTAAATTATAGCCGACCCACTTTATCTCCATGACCTCGTACTAAAATAACAACCAGAGAAAGTGCATTTTACCACTGAGAACGAATTCTGTCTGCCTGTCATCTGTCACTTTTAGAGCGAAATTCAATGAAATGTTTTCAGAGGATGATTAACATATTGAGCTTAGTGATTTTGAGATTTTAGAAGATTTTGGAACACCTATCTCAGCAAAGTAAAAAGTAAGTCCATCAAACTGTTATTTTTTGGGTTTATTTGACTAAAACTGCCTCCACCTTTTGGTCATTAATAGAAGTTTTACGTATGTTACGAAGTGTCTATACTTCGATACAAAGTTTGTCACCGGATAGCAATGGTACTTAGTCTTAGTGTGTACTGACCTTATTTAACTCCAGGCGTTTGACTATAGTTTTGCAATGAATTTAAATACCTATAAACCATTGAGTATTGCGAGCAGAAAGGAAAGGCAACTTATATATTCAAAGGGAAAAAAATGTATGCCCAAGTGGACCATTTAAAAAAAAAATTTTCTCAGCAACTTGTTTCGTGTTATAGGCCACCTTGGGCTACCGCTTCTGAACTATTCTGAACTGAAAATGACAACTTCTTGGCTATGCAAATTGGCTTTAAAACACTACCATCGATATAAATTTCAACATATTGGATTGCTGGACATCTCCACTACGTTACGACTTTAACTTACGACTTTCGAGTTTATCCATTATGCTTAAGAATATATACTTTTCATGTTAAACTCATTTTGGTTCTCGAAATAGTATCACAAACATTTGCTTCATTTTGTTTTACTTGCGTTGTGCAATATTTTTTTTAATTTGAATTTTCCTATTATATTCTATCTTTGAATTGCTCTTTCTTTCCGTTACACTAATAAGACAATTTTGATGCGTATCTGTCCTGACTTTAAGTCAAGAAAAGACTTTTTTGTTTGTTTGCTTAAAATACGACACAACTTAGTTTTTAAAACATATTGCAACAATTTTAGAAGAGGTATAACTTTACTAACCTTTCTCTTTGTTTGATCTAATCATATTTTGTTGATCCTTTGTAAGTGGATGCTAGGCAATTATTTATAAAGGAACAAACACAATGAATGTATTGTTGGGGGTATTTGGTGTAGATTTTGACATGTTCAGCATCTTCGAAACAGATTTTCGAAACATCGACACCACGTTGTTCACGGTACTTAGCAAAGCTTTCGATATCCTGGTCGAACAAATTGGTTATTGAAGGCTGAAAGGTTTTATGGAGTAACACACTCACCTCGTAGGGAATGACAACATCCCCTTTTGAATACATAAACAATTGTGGGAATTGGTTCGGTTCGTTTTTCAAGTCGCTAAACGGATTAGTCTGCGAGGGTTCTGTTTTAACAAAGAGACTCTTGAATGCTGTGTAGGTTTCCTGCAGAGTGGGATATATGTTAGTTTTGGACAACTTGATTAAGTGTATAACAAATACTCACCTCAACAAACCACATAAGGCTTAACGTAAAAGTGATGAAAACCGCTGTAAGGCAATTACATTTCTTTTTCTCTTTTCCATAGATCGCTGTGACGGCTCGATATAGACCCAACATTCGTCTCTCACCAGGTGCGGAATCGAAAATCATTCCACGGATCTGGATCGGATTCTGATTGTTTCTAATTGCTAAGGATATGTGCTGATACAAATAGGCGCCACCATTTGAGAAAATGTGAAATATTAACGGATGCGAATCAAAATTCATGTCGTAGATCAATTTCAGGATTTTCTCCCCAATGGGCTTCATTGCGGTGCGTTTCCAGAATAGCGTCTCCACCGGTGCTGTGTACCGGACTGTTATTAATCTGGAATAACCGTTTTTATATCAAGATTGGTGTCTAAGTTTTAAAAATCAATTATCTGCATAAGTATAATAAATGAAATGGAATATTAACAGACACTCTTTAATTTTTCAATAATTGCAATCGTTTTCGCTGTGTCGCATCGCTCTGTCAAAATTATAGCTAAAGTCATAAAAGTACCTTCTAACACGTCGAATGTCAAAAGTACCTAAGCACTTGTAGAAACTACTGTTTTTTGGTGCATTTAAATTTGGCAGCGCATAGTGATATAGCGCCGGAAGTGGCTCCATTCTGGTAGAGCAGGAGATATATAAGAGGTTTCAATATTTGCAATAATATGTCACATTTATCTCATTGCGGGCGAACGCGATGAACCACAAATTTGGAAAAATGTGAATTTTTTCTATGCGGGAATATTCAAATATGTATCAATAGAAAAATGTATACAAATTTATATTTAAGAGCAAGAGTTTAATTGCATCCATTGCAGAAATAAAAAAGTTCGCTTCTTTTCCTTTTTACATGTATGTATTTGAATGTTATACAAGCACAAAATATAAATGGGGACGTTTGGATTCCTAGAGGACTGACAGCTAAGTGACTAGATGTATTTCAGTTTTTATTGGCCCAGAGTGGTCACATGAATAGTTTTTGAAGTTGACGTTTATGAAGAGGAAGCCGACGAATGTAGTCAACAAAATCCTGCCTGCATACTCATTACTCAGTTGACATTTCGAAGAGTCAAATTTAAATTTAAAATAAACAGGGCCGGAGAGAGAAAAACGTGTCATATCTAAAGCTACTCTGCAAATTTAACATTTTCAAACGATTATTGGGTTACAAAAGCCCTGTTTTTTTGAGCTTCGATCTCAGCAAAGCAAAGTACAGTAGGATTTTTAGCACGCAATTACAACAACTACGCTCTACTTGACACTTCGAGACTCGCAGTAATTGTTGTAAAATGTGTGCTGAAAATCCTACTTTACTTTGCTTTGCTGAGATCGAAGCACAAAAAAACACGCCTAAAATAGCATTTGAACGATTTGACAACCATCTGTCAGCTATAAGTAACTAGCACAAAAAGAATTATTGGAAACGTTCAAGTATCTAGTTTAGTAAGTCTGACAGCTGTTTGACTAAATGCATCTCGGCTTTGATTGGCTGAAATCGGTCATATGAGCAGCTGTTTGATTTGAAATTTATGTAGGGGTAGCCGACGAATTTAGTCAAGAAATTCGTGACTGCATGAGTACTGAGTTGACAGTTCGCATACGTGGCTGACGTAGAAAAGTGACGTTCCCGACCAATCTAGTTTTTGCTGTCAAATGAAACGTTATACCATTTTGGTCGACTTGAGATAACTAGATTCTTAAATGTGCCTATTGTGCTAAATTTTGCGGGTTTTTTTTTTATTGAGGGAAAATTCACGAAGGAAGTTTGACTAAATTTGTATTATGTGTTCGAACTTCGAGTACATTATCGCTAGGGAACAGTTCTAACATCTGTGCCAAAAGACGGTAAAAAAGAATAGATCATCGGAAGCTGCGAAACTCCAATATAAAGTTTGACAGCAATAAGGTTCAGGTCTTTCATTTACTTTTGTTCTGAGAACTATCAGTAGCAGTGATGGGAATGAATTCTCTTGCTAGAAGAGCGGAGTTTATGAAGAAACTCGGAACCGCCTTCTAGTAAAAAGCATTAGAAAAGCTGTCTTCAAAAAGCTTCTCCATAATATGATATAGCGAGTCAATTTGCGAATAGATTTCTCCTCGCAATTGACAGCTATCAGCTCTGCTGACGACAATCAATTGAAGGTTTTCTGGCAAATCGCTATTTTCGACGGAGCGTCTTTCATTATATAATTCAATTTTATTGTAGTTTGCAAATTTTAACCATCCGTTGTTTTTTGACAAATGATTTCAAAATTATAGAAGTAAAGGTTTCCCAATTTACGACCCTCCTTTTGGCAATAACTTTATATCAGCAGTTACATTCACTTACATAGGTACTATCGGCTAGCTACCAACTAATAGCACTCCAACTAAGAGCCCTCATTAAACATACATATCCAGCTGATAAAATGTTATAACAAAAAAAAAAGAAAAATATCAACAGGCACATAAAGCGAACAATTGCACACAGACACCGCCACCCACACTTGCGCATATATCAAAAAATCGATAAACACCAATTAGCGAGATACTGTTTGTATTGTTCGTAATAACCTTCGTGTACTTTGCACTCTCGTCACACTCCTTTCACCCCTCATTTGATAATGCCAATTGAGGGTAGTCGCCGTTTGATTCACCAACCGCACAGGCTCTCACCCACCAAACAAAAAAAATCAATAAAATTGTATGCTTACCCACGATCTTCGTAGATTTTCGAATACTTCATCAAGTAACGATCCTGACAACCGGCCCATCCAAGCAGCATTACAATAGGAACATTCGTCTCCTTGTAGACGAACACGAAATCAGATTCGGCCGCGTCTATTTCATTCCTGAAGTTCGGAGTTGGGAACTTGATGAAGTACTCCAAAGTGTCCTCGGGATGCAGGATCGACTGCTTCTGCTGTGTCTGTCGATGCACCAGGGCACTCGAATTTCCTGCACCATTATTGCTACCACCGCCATTGCTATTGCCAGCACTGCCCTGGGCGCCTCCTGATCTCGGCGGCGAACCTCCTGAGGGGTTTCCTCCTTTTTGATAGTATCCCGCCGAAGACTGTGCCGTACGTCGAGCACTTGCTGTAGAGGAACCGTACGAATTGGCATGATCCATGTATGATGAGTTTCCGTGTGAGGTCATTGCGAGTGGAGTTTGACCTTTGCAGGGAATTTCCTTAAAAATGGATTATTGAATTTTCTCCAACGAAACAGATATCACAGAGGGAATTGATTTTTTTTTTCTTTCCGTTGACAACCGGTAGGGTACAAATTTCAAGGATATTCGCACACAAAATATGAATTCTTTTCAAATTGATTTTTACTTTTCCGAGGATTTTTCAATTGCTTTCCACAAATGTGGAACTGTCACTATAACGACGAGTTCCGGAAAAAAGGACACGAAACTTTTTTTTATGCGTTTATTTTTTTTAATCAATTTTTTATGCAGAGCGGCAGGGTTTGTATGCGACGGCAGCGGCGGCGGTAGACTTATCCATTGTGGAACAGATGAACGAGTGAGCGTTTAATTTTCCAGGTGTCAAGTGAATTTTCGCAGAAATGTTCGTGATTTTCTTTTGCTCTGATATTCGGGTATTTCGGGACATGCGTAGAAAAGGAAGTGTACCGCACTGAGTGGTGTAAACAGAAGTGTGCCACCGATTAAATGGAAAATGGTATTCTACTGACAGCTCTGCTATACCGGGAGGATGCATTCGAAGGAGCTACAAAAGGAACGTAGATAATAGGTAATGAACTTGCCGTTGTGTAAGGTTATGTAAACCTAGTAACGGAAGTGAATATTTTAAAATAACAAAAGAAAGCTAAAAAAATGGTTCGACGAGACGGACTGCATGGCGTATGAGTGATTTTTTTTGGGGGGAATGCGATTTTATTGTTTCTACAATGAGGTGTTAAGAGATAGACGTAATGCAAGGTATTGTGTCAAATGTGGGGAATTGAGTTCTCTTCTCGTTTTTGATTTTCTTATGAGGCTATGGGGTTGACATTGTCTTAGTAAAAAGGATTATTTCGTTTGATTAGAGAGTGCAGGTTAATAGAGAGCATTCTATTAGGGTCTTTACAGATGTCGGAAATGAGTGTAGTCATCATCGTGTGGTCGGCTTCAATATGGATCCATGGGTATTGAAGACATAAATCACGTAATGCGATAACAAAAACGCGCAAGTATTATAATACGGTTATTTTGTGGACACTCTGTGATGTGCTTTTTGTCAGAGAGTGGGGTATGGTTGTGACTCGTTGGATCCCCTGCTGCCTTAAAGGAATGTTGTTTGTATTGCTGGGATATGCGTAACAAGGTTGCTAATATGTTCCTAAATCAACCCAACAACATAAGGATCGGACTCTTATTCTACATCTTGTCTATAATCTATGAATTTGTGTCAATGTGTGAAAGTGACCCCAGCCCAAGCTGTGGTCTATGTCGGTGTATGATTCTCACATAAATCTACGATCTACTCTCGCATGAACTGAGATCTCTACCTCTACGCGTGACAGTCGCGTGGACGAAAAATCTCTGTCGGTGCACTATTCTCGGGTGACCGTGAGCAGAGGACAGAGGTTCATGTATAATTCCTGCTTGCAAAAGTGCACTTAAGGATATGCGCACTTGCGATTAAGATCAGTTCCTGAATCGTCCACTTGAAGTTCGAGCAGTAGTAATGCATAACCTACAACCGCACTAAGGGACTGCTCTGGGGAACATATCCCCATAGGCATCAGTGCGTGAATTGCACTTAGGAATGAAAAACAAATTCATACTGTGGAAGCGGGCGTATTTCTTGTCTGCTTTTTAGCGTTTCTAAACGGCACCCACTTTGCATCGTGTTGGGCTGTCTGAAGCTGAAGCACAACACCCAAGACGCAATTCACGAATATCCTATACAAAGGGGTGCTGTACAGAATAGTAAGGGCGGTTCTTGAGCAGCATTGCCACTTTAGAACTATTTTTTCGCAGAACTTAGAAGAAAATGCAGTACTAGATTGTATTTTCCGCAGTCGATTTTTTTAAAACAAGGTAAATAAGAAAAACTAACATAATCAATATAAAACTGATAAAATTGTATTTAAACAAAACAGAAAAATTCGTTAAATTAGTTCAACTTTTTGGAAAAGTTCTGTTGTTATGTTGGGATACATTTTTCCGATTTAGAGCTTACTACAAAAATGTAGTAGATTGCATTTTTTGGCAGTAGATTTAAATCATGAAAAAAAAAATGGAGCAGATCTACTGCAGTTGCAGCAGCGCTGTTCGAAGCTTAGGAGGGAACATTTGTGTGCCTTTGATCACACGGCTTGGTGGAAAACATGCACCAACTCATTTCAAAATTTGGTCGGAAGAAAGTTCTACTGATTAATGGAAGCGGCATTTTTGGCTCCAGTGCCCTAAATCAATTTGTCAACGAAATAATTGGCTCCTATCGCTGCGGTCCCCCGTAAGTTTACACCAGACCAAAAGTTTATCAATCTGGGCTCCCATCTTTTTATCGATTTTAGGACTCCACACAACATAATTTACAGAAGCGAGCTACAAAGATGCCTGCCTATTTTTGGCATACCCACAAAACTGGTACAGAGTGACATTGCGGAACGATCACTGCTGCATCAATGAAAGAAACAATTTCACCAAGTCCTTCGATGTCAAATAAATATTAAAACAAGGGGATCAACATCGATGTTGCTTTGGGAACTTGTGATTGTGACACTTTGCTATTACTGATACTGAAGATCATTGTTTATATATGCACGTAAAATATAAGCATATAAAGGGCGTGCCATCTAGTGGTTTCTTTTTATATCATTTGTTATTTTGACACTGACAGCTGTTTCCCGAAAGTCAGTACCATACCTCCGCGGAATGCAATAAGTCGCTTAAAGCTTGAACGACGTTGGAAAATATTGCAAACTTATTTTCAAAGTGAGTGCTGTGTAGCCCAAACAGTGCGTTTTTTGAAAATGAAGCACCCACCGCGCTGCTGTACAAAAAGTTCGTGTGACTGGTATACTAGTTGATAACACTCATGGTCCATGTCGTTGTACAGTGCACACAGACGAGAATGACTCAATTTTTAAAAAGAATCTTGTATTTGGCCCACCCTGCACTTGTGTCGTCCATTAGTAAGAGCTGCCACTTGCCAGATATCAGTTCGAATATGTTGAAAAGTTAATTCGTTGTTACTTTTGCTAATTTAGTTAGCAACGAGGACAATCGGAACACTCTGAACTCTGCAGCCGATATGGTGTTGCGAAGAGAGAGGATGCATACGTATACGAGGCAAAAAATAATGCATGGGAAGGTTGGGGATATTATTAGAAAAGGCGAAAGGAAAAAAAATAGGAGTTCGCCTACAAAAAGGACCAGACTGCTTGGTTCTTTTGTGCGGTTTATATGATTACAACAGAAAGATCACTGTCAGACTAAAATTTAATTTTTTTTGTTAGAACTCAAAACTGATTGCTACGTATACTTTAACAAAAGGTCTGTTCCCTTACTTTTAAATCTTACGAATTTGTACTAATTCGTACGAATTTTACTCAATGTCGTTCCTTAACTCGAAAAATTCGGAAAAGAGAGCGTCATCAAGAGAGCAAGCTATTACCCCTCCACTGAGAATCTTACGAATTTTTACTCAACAAATTTCTTGGTGCAGAATTGAAAAAGCTGTCAGTCACCTTTCAATTAACAGCTGATTTGAAATTTGTTGACCTATTTGGCATATGAGTGCATTTGTTTTGATTTCTTACGAATTAAAATGGTATCAACAGGCGGGAAAATAATATTGAATGTTCTCCTTAGATTCTTTTCGAAAGCGACGACGAAATTCTTCTTTGCTGTGAGGATTAAGGAAGGACAATCTCCTCCACGTAGTTTTTAGTGCTGTGTTACTTTTTCCCCTTCTCGAATGCTTGTAGCTCAATCAGTACAAACTCTTCCACATACTCGGATTCTTCAAAAAGAAGGTCGATTTATTCCGAATCACTTTCATCTCTAGATGAATCAACTAATCTTGTTAGTTAATTAGCAAAATTCTTCGTTTATCAGATATTTTAACGGCTTTTTGTGCCACTTTTTGAATTTTTGAATTATGTATCTGTCATTATTGGTAGTTTACTACAAAAGCGTTCCCTAACTTTTTCGTAAGTGTCTCTCTCTGTGAGAGAATTTATCCCCACCACTGTCATTTTGACAGTCTTTTCCATTTTACTACAAAAGTAAAGGAACAGACCTAAAGACTCAACTCAACTTTACACGGGAAAAGGTTTTTTTTTTAAATAAAGTACTAGATGAATGCGCAAAAAACGACTCCAGCCACATTTGTACTTGAATGGTACAAAAAAGTGTAGAAAAATGTTGTGTTGCTGTTGCTCTTTTAAGTTCGCAGTTCACAGGCAATTTAAATCACCAGAAAGGTTTCAAAATCAGCTGCTGCTTTCAAGTCACTTCCACTTGGGATAAAACTGCAGGGTGAATCTCAAAAATGTCAAGTAGTGTGTAATAGTTGTAATTGCGTGCTGAAAATCCTACTTTACTTTGCTTGGCTGAGATTAATCATTTCGTTTGCTGGCCATTTGTTGGCCAAACTATTGCACACTTATTAAACAAACACATTTGCTTTTATCCATCTATCATATTTATTATATTCATATTTTTATTTCAAATTTAAAGACATATATAAAATCTCTATTAATACATATAGCAATCTCGTAAAACATATTTTCATTATTATTCTTGTTATTATGATGAATGAACTTTTTTTTTATCCAGCAATCAAGCTAATGCAATAAATCCTTTAATTTTCTGTTTTAAAAACAATATAAACTGACACGACAATCATGCTTGACACATTGATACAAAAGAAAAGTACAATCATTTGATATTCTATTCGACCGAAAGTAGTGTGTGGTCAAGAGTGGTTACATAATATTCTTCGGAATGTGATGCAGAATGAACCAATCATCAATTTTAGATTGTGTTTGGTTGTATGTATATTGTTAGTATTTCTTTAGTTTTTTTTATCTTAAGCTACAAATTCTTAAATAAAATTGCTTTCTAAAATAAAATAAAATCGACAAAAACAAAGTTTCTTTCATTTTTCACTTAAAAAAAAACAAAAGACTGCATATGATGTTAGTAACAAATTTAGCAAACAACAAAAAATAGAAATGTAAATAAAAAATTCAATAGAATCGAATAAAATCAGTCCGCAAAGAAGGAGACAAAAGTCGTCATTAACACTGAAACTAAACAAACAAAAAAACAAAAACAGATAACACTATGTTAAACAACTACAGCGCCGGCCTCGGACCGGCTGGTTGGAAGATCTGGACAATTTTTCCACGTATCTGACAGTGGATCGTAGCACTCGACGGCACTGATTGTAACCTGAGCGCGATAGAAATTTACTTCGCATGGCTGAAATGGAAAAGATCACAAAGAAAAACATGTACATGAGCAAAACATAAGTGCTGTTTGGTTTATTTGTTTAGAAAAGTGACGATTTTATGTAGAAAGAGCAGTGCAGATCTCAAAACGATGCAAACAATGACTGCGGAGAAAAAAAATACTCAATCTCTACACTATCCGACTGTATTTTTGTGGTTTTTATCCAAACCAACCATTGTCAGCTGCAATGATTGCGCACACAAAACTGACAAAAATTGGTTCTTCGTACAAAATGCGGCGGCTTTGGAGACGAGCAATGGATGGTGGATATCGAAAAAAATACAATTTGTCTCTGTCATCCATCGTCAAAGACCTGATACGTTCATAACAGGTTTTGTTATGTACTCATATAGCAGTGTTGTGATTGATTATTTGTGAATACCCGAAAAAGCCGAAACCAATTTCTCTTAAACCCATTATTCCAACGTTTTTGTTTTAACCCGCATATAGGCAGATGTGGTCGTTATCTGACCTCCAATGGACATTGCCACTTTTCCAAACCACTCCATTTATGCCATCGTGTACTAAAACCAGTCCAAATGCAAAAATCCAACGCTAACGTATTCCGCCGGTGTGTTACCGACCTCGATGCAGTATTGACTTCTTTCTTGAAGCATGCATTCATCTAAAAAATAAACTCTACCTACTTAACACCGGATACAATAAGCCTGGGGCATATGACGAGTGATCTTTCGAGCCGGTAGCTTGGTTTTCGCTATCCTCACTTCGTTTTGTCTCGTGGAAGGAAGTTTTCTCTATCATCCCTGAATGGTTTTCCCTCCTGGAATGCTGAGTTTCGTGGGCGTTATAGGCATAGATTTTATATATTTTCAGCTGTAAGTTCTATCATCGGTTCTACGTCTTCATGCCATAGTTTTCTGTACGAGATTTACTGGGCGCACGTTCCTTTTGCCTTTTGAACAGTGTTTCTCAATTTCTTAGATTGATCCATTCCGTGCTCTTTATTTTTGTTCCGCAAAAGCTCATGTACTAGCCGTCTCTTGGTCTCGCAGGCACTTCCAGTCCTCCTTCACCGCTTCATACGACTCTTGTCTTATTGCGTTTGCTATCCAAAAATAGGCTTATTGATGGTGAATGGCTACGGCTAATCATAAGACATTGTGATACGCGATCAACGAAAAGTATGGTTCCGTCTTTTGAAGACTCCCATGAAATTGAGATATGGAAACACGTCCGTTACCAACTGTCCTTTCAAAGAAGGTTTCCCAACAAACTTTTCTGGAGACAAACATTATCAGAAGCCTTTAAACCAAAAAATCCTAAATCGCTGACAGTACTAACAACAAAACTCCCACCCCCACTTACCTGATCACCGCCAGCCACGTAGAGTAATCCATCCGCAGCTGCCACAGCGGGTATGGCTCGACTCACCGACATCGGACTGACAGTCACCCACTTGTCCTCGTCAAAGCTGTAACGTTCCACAGAACTAAGCACATCCTGATGGCTACTGTTGCCGCCTACAACATACAGGTAACGATCTAAAATTGCAACGCCCATCTGGCACCTTGCCATTTGCATGCGCGCCAACGGTGTCCATTCCCTGGTCACTGGATTGTAACTGAAACGGAAACCATGCTCTTATAAAGTCTAGTCACACCACTGCCAACTCACCTGATAAGATCTGGTAAATGTCGCGTCGTCGTAGTGCATCCTCCCACAATGTATATCAATCCCTCGAAGCTAACCACACCCATACTGAATCGTGCCTCCGGCATATCACCCATCATAGTCCAAACATCTGTTTCGGGATCGTAACACTCCATCGAACCGCCAATATCATCTCCAATCCATCCACCAACTGCCAACAGTTTTTGTCCCAGTGTGCACAGGCCAAACTCACACCGCGGCACTATCATGGGTGCAATTGGGCTCCAATTGTCGTTCTGTGGATCGTATACCTCGCCATTGGCTAAGATTTGGCTTCCGCGTTCGCCTCCAATTACGTATATCTTGCCATTAAGTGCAGCCACTCCCGGAAGAATTCGCCCAATCTCCATGGGCGCTGTTTCACTCCACTCACGACGGAATATATCAAATTTGGCAACCGTTTCAAAGATGCAATCGGCAGGATTCCATGTGCGTGGCGTCTCTCGGCGAGATCCTCCAATGATATAGATGTTCTTCTTGGCCAGCTGCCTGGGACAGACGCGCAATGGAACTAGTTGTCCGCGCTTTGAGGCAATGTCACGACAAATGGAACGCAGGGCTACTTTCATAGACATATCTCGGCAATCTTTCAATGCCTGATCGATTACTTTCACTGGTACCAAAGCCAAACGGACATGGGAAAGAATGTCAAAGACATAGCATCGTCGTTGGGTGACGTCATGTTTAATCCAACGCAGTGCTGCCTGAAACACTTGAGATTCACTGTCAACGCGCAACATTTCAGATGTCAGCAGCTGTGCCAGCAGCGACTGTGGTGTATCGAGGAATTCATCTTCAGCTGAAATCTAGCTCAAGATGGCACGTATGTTAGTGAGATAAAAAAAAAAAAAACATAAATTTGCTACTGTTACTTACTGCTGGAAAATTCGAGTGGACATAATTGAGGGCGCTCTTTGCCAATGCGACACAATTGTGTGCCTCGGCAAAGCGCAATATACCCAAAGCATTCGTAGAGTGCAGCTCACGGCAAAGAAACTCGCAACATCCGTCAACCACCTCGGGCAACTGCAGCATATCCGCAGCTGCCAACAATTCCTGGACATTTGTCTGCAAAAGGAATCCACAAAAGGTTACACCCACACGCTACGCTACTACGTGATTTTTTTCCAACAAACCTGCATAATGTCACATCGTCCTGTATAGATAAAATCCAGTAGTATATGCAGTATTTCCCCATCAATGGTATGCAGTATCACCGACTTTTGTTTGCCTTCGTTTAGGCCCAACTCTGGGCGAAACATGGCCTCAAAGTACGCACTCGCAGCACTGAGCACAGCTCGATGTGCATTGAATGTCGTTCCACCAGCGATTATTTCCACGTCACAGAACCGTGATTGCTCACGCAATTTGTTCAGATTCGCCAACACCTTGAACGGAAACTGAGCATTGGAGTACGGCGGTGGACGTCTTGATGTGTCTGTATTAGAGTTGGGATCTCCGTTGAGAAAACCACCGCTTCCTCCACCACCCAGACCACCACCTCCGCCATCGGAACTCCGGCAGAACTCCTTGTGCAACGAGTATGTCTTCAATGGTGGCATATTGTCGCTGTTGCTTTGCTGTGGCGCAAGAATTTTGCCTTAAAGTGGGTGGAATTCGCACAAAGTACAGCTGGGTATATTCAACTTTTGCTGGTTGCAACACAATGCACTGCCAACCACCCTAGTATGGGTCTGTTTTTTTTTTTTGCGAGAAATAGCACCTCTTCTCCTTTCTTTTTCGTCACTTTTCACAAACGAATGGAGGCGAGGTGAAAAGGTGAAAAAAAATGTCTTCACATCGGCTATGTGGTTCCAGATTTCTAATAACTTTCAAAAAGGAAATTTAACCATTCACTGCGCTTACAATTGAATGCGGCGGCTCGCGTTTAATTAACTTTTAATTGGTTTTAATTAATTTGGAAAACTTTGCGGAAAAACTCTTATTAGAAACGCCCATGCACATACAGCTGATTTTGAGATATAACAAAATTTATTTGTTCCTTTTTTGTCAAAAAGTGACAGTGGTGGGAATTTAGATGTTAGTAAGGGATAGCAGGCGAAATATTCAAAACAATTAGGTGATAAGACAGAGATAGGAGCTGTTGTGTATTCATTACTTTGGGATTTTATTGATGCTGTGTTTTTATCATGGGGTACATTATTTGTTTTTAAATAAAGGAAGAATGTGGTCTGAGCGATATCGTACTTATAATAAGCAACAGAATGCCAATTCCTAAAATTTGTTTTGTTAGGTATTTTCAGTGAATGTTCCCAAGGCTAAATTCACTCTACGGAGATAAGTAATTGCGGTAAATCGACAAGTAATTCTCATTATTCTTGTCATAATTTTCTCTTCGATTGTTTATTGTTTTTCATATCTCAAGAGCTGGTTCTTCTACTTTATCGCTTTCAATAGCAAATACCTAATGCGAATTTCTGAAGTGTCAAGATGAGTGCAGTTTTTGAAATTGCGGGCACGCTGACGATTCTACTTTACTTTGCTTTGCGGAGATAGATATGCAGTAAAATACCTATGTCTAATATTAGGGCTGTTTTTTTGGGCTTCAATCTCAGCAAAGCAAAGTAAAATATTATTTTCAGCACGTATTTGCAGCAAATACGTTCTACTTGACACTTCGAGACTCGCAGTAGTTGTTGTAATATGCATGCTGAAAATCCTACTTTACTTTGCTTTGCTGAGATTGAAGCCCAAAAAAACAGTCCTGAAAGCTCAAAAAACACGCCTATTGTGGAAGAGGTGTATCAAATGTGGCGTCTGAATTCACGAATTACTTTATTGTTGTCATACCGAGTTGAGCAAAAAACATAACTTGATGTGATAGATCTTACAGCAAACAACACAGTCTCAGGGAAAACTATTTTCTTTGTTTTTGATTGGCAGACTTGGAAAAGCAAATCACTCTTCGCCAATGACTTTGTCATCCTTATATTGATTCTTCATTGATCATTGAGCCATTGTTTGTTTGTTTGTTTGTTTATTTAGTATTTAAAAAAAACTATTAATTTTACAATTTTAGTGTTAGAGTGTCGGATAATTATAGCTAAAATAAATAATTAATTTATATAAACAACAAGAAAAATAAAATAAAAATAAATAACATGACATTTCTTAATTAAATTACATATATTTTTGTTTTGAATTAATTTTTAGTTTTAATTTTGGTTTTAATTTTGGCGTTTTACAAAATGTACAATTTGGCGTTTGAATCTGATGTAGTTGTTTTCCAATTTGATTTCATTAGGTAGAGTGTTGAACAGACGAAGCCCTTTGTTGAATAAGCTGTTTTGTGCAGCCCTTGTTCTAGCAAATGGAAGGTGGAAGTCATTGAGTATTTCACATATTCTGGTGTAGGTACCTACTTTAAAAATGAAAAACTTCATAAACCTTGGTTCATTCTCTAAAAAAAAAAGTCAAAATTATTGAAACACATTCATTAAAATGTTCAACGCATAACCACGCTCACTGGACACAGTAGATATATCGCCCGCCAAACGTAGTCCTTCTCACGATCCACACAATCCACAAACATGCCGGCAGAAACTCCTGCGATTTTACTTTTTTGCGCTGCATCAGAGGGAGACAGATTGCGAAACTTACACGAAGCGGGCTTGCAGCCAGTAGTTGCTGTCTGTTATTTTCTGTTCCACGAAAAGTTTTGCCTTGTTTTTTTTGAAAGTCTTTCAAATCCGGCAAAATTCTTTTTCGCAAACATTATATCAGTTTTGCGTTGTAATTTTCAAGGAGATCGTTTAAGAATTCACTTCGCCTTTCAGTGAAACCTACCATACATAATTTCGGTTGCGTCTCGAAATTTTCGGCAGATTTATAAAACTTCAGAATGGTCGCTCGAGGTAGAGGAAGGAAAGCAGCAGCTTCCGAAGCTGTAGCAGCCATAGCCAATGGTGATGGTTAGTATATATTTATTTTTTCGATTTTTCATAGTGTCCTCATCCATGGTTGATTTGCAGTAGTTCCTCAAGTAAATGAAGTTGCCAGCGTCAGTGGGGAAGTGGCAGCACCTCTGGCAAAAAAGGGTCGCGCTCGAGGCAGCAAAAAGGAAGCCAAGGAAGAGGTAGACGAAACGCCTGCACTTGAAGTTGCAGAAAAACCAGCAAAAGTTGCCAAGGCTTCAAGGGGTTAGCAAATTGAGAATAGCTTTAGATTTTGCGCCTTAACAATCTGAATTTAGGTACAAAGAAGACTACAAAGGGCAAAGCTATAGCTGAAGTGGACGAGGTCGCTCCAGTGAAAGAGGAAAAGAATGCAAAAGAACTAGAGGAAGATGACGCTCCTCTGATTGAAACAAAACCAGGTTTGTAAACTTGTTTGTTAAAGGGTTGAGCGGCAGAATGATCTTCTCTTTTTGAATGTTGCAGCTGCCGTCGAAAAAAAGACAAACAGTCGCAAAAGAAAAGCCGACAGTACTGAAAAGTCAGAGGAAGCTCCAGCTCCAGGTAGGTGATTTTTGCATGTATGGCAATCTGAAACTGATTCCGTTTATTTCAGTTGCAAAGAAAGCACCTCGCACCAAGACAAAAGGCGCCAAGAAAGAGACAGTCGACAGCGCTGGGGTGCCAGAGGACCCAGCTGCATCTGCAGCTCCTGTTTTAGCTGTAGCACAAACAAGTAAGTTCGTAATACTGTAAAAAGAAATCACATTTAAAACGAGCGTTCCACGTGGCGATAATTTTAGCTTTATTAGCTGTGAAGATTGGCGTCCATTTTGCGGAAGATCATATTTGTCAATTCTTCAAACAACCCCTCTAGAATTGGTTAGGGACTTTGTTTTCTTCGAAAAGGACGAATAAATTCAATGGCCTTGAGTAATCGGATTGTAGCAAAAGATAAAATCTTTTCTGCTGTACACATTTTAGTAAAATTGTTATCTCTTACTGCGAAAAGCTTTCAGGACTCGATGCTGTTCGCTAAACGAATCCATGTTGCGCAACTCTAAATTTACAAGAGGAAACAATTTATTGATTTTGTCTTGTTACGTATAAGAAGTTCTCTATACATTATATACGTTCCCGCGCAATCGTAGATCCTCAAATATAACTCGTACATAACAGGCCGGGTGTTTCTAACGCTTGAGCGCTGGTTGACTCCTTTATTGGTATTTTATAAATAGCACAGAATAGTGTACCTGCCTGCGTTTTTACAGCCCCACATACCTCTTTTATTTAGCACAGCTTGGGTTTTATATTGGGCTCTATACTTTTCAAACATTTTAACATTATTAACCTACCATATCTTTCAAATACTGTTCTTGAAAATTAACACTATTCGCACAAAGTATGCTCTCGACAACCTTTTCCAAAGTTCTTACTTTCTGTTGTGTGTGGTCTTTGAAAATAAGGTCCCTTGTGGCGTGCACTTCTTCGATTATTGAATATTAAAGCTTGGAGTTGAAGCATATTTTTCCTTTGCACTTGGGAATCGGAACCTCCTGTCGCTTTGATTGTAATATGCCAATTGATGCTTGGACTTGTAGCTTCCTTGTTTCTTTTTTTGCGCGAAATGACTTCTTATATGGAATTTGTCGACTGTTTCCATTGAGTTTACCTACGATCGGCTTAACGGCTTAGGGTGGGGGTGGCCGAAATATTTTATTCTTAGAGAACTTAGTAGTATGATCATAATTTTAGGTTTTTTTTCGCAGCATCCTCGATGGTGGCCGTTGCATTGGTGTCAGTGCTGGTGGTTGGTATATTTTTTAGAGGGAAAGCCACCCAAGTGGAATACGAACATCTTCGGGTTTGGGGTTATTGCCAAATGCGCGGCGGATTTGAATTTTTGTGTTTCCATTTGACCACATTTTTGTTAGGTCCGCAAACAATCCGCCAGTAATCAGTCACCTAAACACGTATCGCTTGCAATGCACTCATAAAATGAAATAAAATGAAATGCAAAATTCAAATCCGCCATCAGTCAGGAATGAATGCATCTGCATTTGCATTGTTGTTTCATGATATGCTTTCCCTTTCCGCTATTTCGAGTGCTGATGAGGGGTGGGTTTGGGTTCGGGTTTTGTAATTTATTCTTGCTCTCTCTCCTTTTTGGTTCTAATTCAGAATTTTTCAGGTCTGTCGCTTTGATGAATGAGATGACGAGGTACCAACTTTGTGTGTAGTTGGTGGTGCATTTCTTTTTCTTTGGAAGAATTTCTGCATTACGATTTTGGGATTCATTAATTCCTGTTTGAGCATAAATGAATTTCCAATTATTTTCTACCATCCTTGGGCATATGATTGTTTATCCAGATTTACTTGGTATATATTCAGAGATTGCGTTCATTAGCCCATTTGAGCCCATGTGTGCATAGATTATAATGGTGTCCACTTAACCGATATGATTTCTATACGTAACAAAAATAGAAGTGCACATGAAATAAACTTTCATTTGTAATTTATTTCATTAGTTTTCATCTTTTCGTTCAAAAGTTATTCGAAATATAAGTGGGAAAAAGACTTTTGGGTCACCCCGTAGAATGCTGTTTATTGTCTTATTCGTGCTGCTGATGAGACAGTCGTTTGTTCCCCGGAACAATTTTGTCTGTTAACTGTTTGGAAAGTTTACTTTTACAGAATTTTCAGGATAACACCGCAGTCACCATTGGAATTCGTGTGTAAATCTAAAAGTCGCAGACACTCAAACTTAACCTATCTATCGTCTATTTCCATTTCTGAGCTGTGACAGTCGAACTATCTTTTTTCCGACTTGCTTACTTAACCACCTCTTATTTTTTCGTCCCATTTAGATGGTAATAAAAAATCAAGCAGCAGAAAACGCTCTGCTCCAAAAATCGACGAGCCCATCGCCGACGAACCCATTAAAGAGGAAAAAACCATTGAGCCCGAGGAAGAAATAGCCCCTCCGGCGGCAAAAAAATCCTCCAAATCAAAGTCTTCGAAAAAGGAACCCAAAAAAACATCATCCAAGTCCAAGGGCTCCAAAAAGACAGCCAAGGAGGAGGATTCACCAGAGGACGATATACTCCCCGAAGATGAATTTGTGCCCGAGGACGAGGATGAGCAGCCGCCACAGCAACAGGTCGAACAAGCTAAACCCATGGAACAGCCCATCAAAGTGAAGAAAATTGTCAAATCCAAAGGATCGAGAAAACAACTCAAGGATGACATACCAACAGTTGAGGAGGAAGTTGCTTCAATCACCGAAGACGAAGACATACCGGGGAAACAAGATTCCGAAGTAGATTCAGCTATCGGTAAGTGCTGGCGCATATGTTTACTTGGTCCGATTAAAACGCATCAACTCCTTTAGAAGAAGAGAAGAAGACCAAGGGGAAAAAGTCAACAAAGAAGGCATCAACAAAAAAGGCCACAACAAAAAAAACCGCCAAGGGAAAGAAAGCCACTAAAGATGACCCAGAGCCACAAGCGGAAATTGAAAACGAACTGGACACAGGTGAGTAGTTGAGCAAAAGCACAACAGCGATCAATCGACGAAATCATACAAATGGGAGACACACGGCCTTCATCCAAATGTCAGCCTTTTGCGTAGCGGCGGTGCCTGTTTGTCATAATTTATTTGACTTTTTATCTCTTTTTTTTTTCTAATTTATTCTTCATTAACTTTGTAAACTGATTAATCACATTGGCTATATGTATTCTGGGACTGTTGCGTTTTATTTATTGTTGGTAATTTCATGAACCATTTGTTGCTTTAACTTGACTGTGCTAATAACTCCCGGCTAGATAGTATTAACCTAGATGGTCATGCTCTGTCCATGTTGTCTCTCAACAAAGAGTATTGATCGGTACACAGAACTCTTAAGTTATTGTCCTTATGTTGCCTTTCCCATTACCGAGTGAGTGTGTGTGTATTTGGTTAATGTGAGCAGGGACTGGTTTGAATGCGGTTTAAATGGTGTGTATCCCGAACTCGTATCCGTCTGTAAGTGTGAATTGTTAAAGTGATTTGTAAAGTCCTTCAACAAGTGAATAAGCGAATTTTCCATTGAGAGGTATTGCCGGCGGCAATACTTTGAGTTGGTGCACCAAACACACTACCGTTTGCAGAGGACTTAACCCGTATGCCTCTTCAGTACCATTTGTGTGGTTTCTGGTATCGCATTTGCTCTCAAACGGGGGCTGCTCCCTTCTCACCATGCATTCATGGCCGTTTGCTGATGCGACTCATAGCGAATTTAAGTGCCACATAAACTGTCACATAGTTTATGCCCTAAAAAGTAGCCTATAAGTATTTAAGTAGAACTTAAATCGTTAAGGGCCGTTTGCTGATACGACTCATAGCGAATTAAGTTCCACAGAAACTCTTATGTGACAGTTTATGACCTGGAAAAAGTAGCCCATAAGTATTTAAGTAGAACTTAAATCGTTAAGAGTCGTATGAGCAAACGGCCCTAAGAGTCGTATTAGCAAACGGCCCTAAGAGTCGTATAACAAACGGCCCTCAATCACTTAATACAGTTTGGGATAACGATTATACGCACCTGCACTGTAATGCGAAGGCCTTCACCATGTCTTCAGAGGTACTATGTCCCTTCGACGAGTCATTGAAATAACGTTCAATTCTGCTTCAATCAATCAATTCATAAATGGCATTGTCCGCGCCTCTTTTTCGCTTCAAAACTACTTCCAAATACACAGGAAACGGTGTACTAACTAATTCCTTCCATTTCCACTAACAACTGCACGTCCAGGTTAGATTCCCCTTGCACAGTAACTAGTCATGCTTCATAGACAAAGCACTCCAGACAAACAGCAATCATCACGGCTTCCTTTAGCCACAAGCATTAACAACAGATTCTCATTATATTGTTTAGCAGATATTGAGCCACCAGAGGGTAAAACAAATGGAAACGCAAAACCAAAAGCGGAGCCAGGTAAAACAAACTGACCTTGCTGAGAGGAAACCAATTTAATTTGTTTGTTTGTAGTAGAGAAAAAGACGGCACGAGGTGGTGGGGGTCGAAAACGTGCAGCCGCAACACCAGACGCCGACGAGACAGACGGATCTAAAAGTAAACGTTCGAGTACTGTTTGCGGCCAAGGTCAAACTCAATAAAATTTCCTCCCTTGCAGGCGCCAAACCGGGGGTTCTGTTGAATCCAACACTGACTGAATACAAGTGCAACGACTTCTCTCTTGACAAGGACTTCACATTGAAAATCTCGAGTTGGAACATAGCCGGTCTACGTTCCTGGCTCAAGAAGGACGGTTTACAGTATCTTCAGTACGAACAACCCGATATATTCTGTCTTCAAGTAAGCCGTTTACAGCACAGGAGACGACCCCTTCTACCCACTACATGTGTTCTCTTTTTCTCTCTCTTCTAGGAGATAAAATGCACAACAGACCAACTGCCTGAAGAGGCTCGCATTCCCGGCTACCATCCATACTGGCTATGTATGCCTGGTGGTCATGCCGGCGTGGCTGTTTACTCCAAGATCATGCCAATCAATGTCGAATATGGTATTGGAAATGCCGAACATGACCTTACAGGTCGCATGATCACTGCCGAGTACGAGAAATTTTATTTAATTTGTGTGTATGTGCCCAATTCGGGTATGAAATTGGTGAATCTAGAGAAGCGCATGCAATGGGAAGAGCTTTTCCGTGCGCATGTCCAGCATTTGGACAAAGTGAAGCCAGTTATCATTGCGGGCGACATGAATGTTTCGCATATGGAAATCGACTTGGCCAATCCCAAGACGAACACTAAAAATGCCGGTTTTACGCCGCAGGAGCGCGACGCAATGACGAAACTCCTTGACCTGGGCTATGTAGACACTTTTAGGCATTTCTACCGCGAAAAGACGGGAACATACACATTCTGGTCGTATAGAGGGAAGGCGCGCTCAAAAAACGTCGGCTGGCGTTTGGACTATTTTATTGTGTCGGAGCGGATCACACCGAAGATCGTGGAAAGCACAATTCGGCCACAAGTCTTGGGCAGCGACCACTGTCCCATTACATTGTTTTTAAATATGTAAATTTAATTTTATTTATCTACGAGTAGCTTAAGTTATTTCGATTGCGCCGGTGTTTACACAATTGCATTTTAATGAGCGTGAACGTGATCGCACCCTTTATCGAGTTGGGTGTACGATTTCACATATACATATACGTTATAATATAAGTGGAAAAGTGTAGCACTTGACCTACATGCAAATGTTTTCTTATCAATTTTACTTGAGTAATGATTGTACCGTAATAAATGTGTAGAAGTAAGTGCAGTCTCTTTTCTTTGGTATCCGCGATGTCTAATGTGGAAATTTGCCGGAGCATGTTTTCTCCTTGAGGCGTGAAGGACCAGTGGGAATTGGACTACAACGAGATGAGTGCAAAGTGTTCTATTCTGATAACATTGGAGTAGCTCACGGTTATGGTTGTGAATTGAAAACTAGTTCAGTACGTTCCACCGGAGGGTTCTGTTTTATTTCTTGGTGAATCAAAATCAAAAACCGATAAAGCGCTGTCAACTTTCTGTCAGTGCAAAGGCGCTTTTGGCAAGACATGGGGCTTATCTTCTAAAAGGGTCTTTTGCATCTATACGGCAATGATAAGAACACTTATCTCATATGCATCGGTTGTATATTGGAACAGGCTTTCGCGGAAACGTGTTACTGCCTCTCTTGCCAAACTTCAAAGAACGGTTTGTCTTGGATGCACAGGGGCCTTCCCTAGCACGCCGGGCTCTGCTCTAAATGCTATGATGAACCTCCCCGCTCTTGAAATTTTTATCATGTGGTGTACGCCATGATAACCATTTCTCGGTTAAAGAGAGGTGGCTTTTAGTACCACGCGCATTGGAATTTTGAGGAACTTGTGCGAGAATTGTCCTTTGACCCCTGTCTTATGGACATGCCTCCTGACGCAATGAACCCAGAAATCCTACTACGACAAAACTACCATGTCAACTTTCCTCAGGAAACGGAAAGGCTTCGGTCAGACTCTTAGCCTGGGAAAGAATGCCATCTTGTATTCACGGATGGCTCCAATACCGGACAAGGGTCTGGTTGTGGTGTCTTTGTGGAAAGCAAGAACATTAGACTGCACTACCCCTCAGGTAACCAGGCGTCTGTCTTCCAATCGGAGATATCCTTATGGCTATGCGCTATATTGTGACTAACAGGTGGAGGGCTAGAAGCATATGCGTTTGCAGTGATAGCCAAGCTGCATTAGAAGCGTTTCTTAATCCTCTTACCTCGTCCAAGTTAGTGCTCGAACTCAAGCTTTCTTTGAACTTGGTCGGAAGGCTTAGCACCGTGAATCTTGTTTGGGTCCCAGGTCACACTGGTATCCAGAAAATGAGATCGCTGATGAGCTTGCCAGACGGGGTTCAGAAGAGGCTTTCTCAGGACCTGAACCTGCGTTGGGTCTGCCTGCTTCTGTGGTTAGGTCATCCATTGATACTTGGGTTTCTCGTGAACACGAGCGTCGGTGGCGCGACTGCGCTGGGTGTAGGCAAACCAAACGACTGCGTCCGGACATCTGCAAAAGGTCCGCGTCTTTCCTTCTATCTCTTAGGAGAATCGACTGTAGACTGCTTGTGGGCGTCCTTTCGAGCCACCAAGCTTTTGCCAAACACTTAAATGTGTTGGGCTTGAGCAACACCACTATCTGTCCTGCTTGTGGACAGGACGATGATACAGCGGAACACTTCTTACGGCTGTAATGACAGAAATCTTCTATAGGACTTCTTCTTGACAGGATCACTTCGACTTATAGAAGATCCTGCACTTATAAATGCCTAATCGCTGACTAGGTACATACTTCCGTGCAAGTTACCGATGTTATTCACGCTCTTGCAGACGTTACTCTCACTTAAATTTGTCCACATCTAAGTATTGTTGACAAAAATATGGTGTTACCTCGTTTCTCGAAAACTCACCTAAGATAACAATTTCTTTATCGCGATTTTTGTTTTGTTTCAAATACCAACGCTTTCTGCTAGTGGAAGTGGAAGTGACTCATCCATCTTTTGCCTGCATTTCCATCTCGCGTTCACATTCAGATGACGCCAGCATTGATGACAGTCAGTCTGCAAAATTCTGTGCAAGCATCGCAAAGTGTCAGTCGCCGGCAGTCTCTGTTTGTGCTGCTGTTTTGCGCGCCTTAAGCGAAATTCAAATGCCGGATACTGTTGTAAGTATTTCGTGAGTAACCGTTAGAGTTTCGTCAGTAACCGTTTGTTTATTTACCAATTCCGCATAGTCCGTTATCATAACAGTACTGAATGGTGAAAAATGGATTGACAAATGCTTCGAATCGATTGCAAAACAATCAGCTGTTGCGCAGCAGAAACCACCCACAACCAAACGCCCAACGAATGACAGTTTGAATACCATCCACATTGAGGTTTGTGTCTTTAATGATGCCAGTGTGGATGGTACGGCGCAGTTATTGCAAAAGTGGAAACGGAAACTTAAAGCCATCGATGTAGAGGTGGTTATTTTGAAAAATTCAACTAACCGGCCCAAGGGTGGTGAGTTTCCATTTGGATATAGATTTTGAATGCAGACTAACGGAGTTTTTTTTTTGTGTTACACAGTGGGTTATGGCAGAAATATGGCAGTAGCCAACTCGAATGGCACGTATTTGTGTTTCCAAGATATTGACGATGAAATGCTGCCAAATAGGATCTCAAAACAGCTCTTGCTGGCGAAACATGACAAGAATGCAGTAAGTTCACTTTGCATGCGATCTAAACAACTCCTAGTGAAGCAATTTTTCCCCCCATTCAGATCGTTGGCTGTAAATTCATTCGGATTCCGGCTAACTCTACATGTCGCTTCTCTCGATGGGCCAACGAGTTGGAAGCGAAAAAACTCACCATACAAACCTACACATCTCATGGACCGACAGTGATTATGCCAACGTGGCTTTGTCACCGAAGGGTCTTCTCACAAGTAGGTGGATTCTCTGAGGATGGTAAGGGCACACCCGAGGACTTGATATTCTTTTATGAACACCTCGATCGCGGTGGGACAATTCGACGGGTGGACGAGATATTGTTGCGATATCGCTATCATCCGGACGCTACGACATTTTCCATCACAGAATGGACAATATGGAGGATTCGGCTGAAGCGTCTAATAGAGAAAGTTCTGCAAACCGAACCATGGAAGAGCGGCTTCACGATATGGAATGCCGGCAAGCAGGGACGAAGGTTCTTTCGAGATCTACCCGAAGACTTAAAATCTAGTGTTAGAGCGTTCTGTGATGTCGATAAGAGTTTGTATTAATTGGAGAAGGAGATTGTATGTTTTCTCCAATTGAATTTTTCTTTTATAGATAAAATCAACTCCATCTATCAGTATTTCGATGAGGTGCATCGTAGGATAGCCCATTCGATACCGATTGTACACTTTTCGGAGGCCAAGCCACCGCTGTTGGTCTGTATGAAGCTTGACTTGACACACGGTGTGTTTGAGGCGAATTTAAACAGCTTGCATCTGACCGAAGGTGTTGATTATATACTCTTTTCTTAGAGATGACATGATATTTTTCGTTTTAGTAGGTATTAGTGACTTATTTATTTATCGCTAGTTGTTAAGAGTTCCCCAATAAAGACTATAAATGTGTACTTAGTATGCGATCTCAAATTTCTGAAGTTTTGCTTTGGCAACAAGTTGTGAGCGGTCGGCGCTCAAATTTAAAGGTTTTTTAAAGTTACTCGTGTCATAATAGTGACTGTTGGTCGATTTTCGCCGCTCCACTCTGCTCCCGTGTGACAAAGCCCAATGACCGTCGTCACCCAAAACCGGCTATCGAACGAACAGGAGTTACTTTTTTCTTTGTTCTAAGTAGAGCAACATTAACATTACTCCTGCCAGTTTTCTTTCAATTTAAATCAGTTAACAAACTGAAAGCTTGAAACAAAACTGTTGTCTGTTATCGTCCCTTTGTGTTGCATCGCAAGCAAACGAATGATGGTACTGGGTGGCTTTAATCCTACTCCCTTTGTCGGCTAAATACTCCCACTTCCCTTGCCCACAGTTTGCAACAATGGTCTCCCGTAATAATATACAGCACAACAATAGTGTGGTTTTGCAACAGCACAATTGCCATGTCATTCGAATGCGAAACATTAATTCCACCTGAAAGGATATTTCCTTCTGGCCCACACTACCAACAAATAGCTGTTGCTTCTCAGAAAAACCCAAACAAACTCTCTTCTCTCTACTAAACAGTAGTTGCGACAACAATGAGTCCTGTCACAATATAGTAACAAACAAGCCGTCCCAGTTAAGCAGATGCCTCCAACTGCCAACTGCTTTTTAGTTAATCTCATAATGAAAATCCGTTCATCCATTAGCGGCTGTGATTATCCTTTAAAACGTAAAATACTATAAAAAAGCACAGAATGAAAATGAACGCGACGGAACTCTCTTTTGTTAGTTGATCAAGTATTTTTCCGCTCGAAATGACTTGAATGGGGAATTTTTGAACCGTTCCCGCATACTCGTACCTATAGTCGCTACATCGTGTTACTGCTACATCATCACAGCAATTACAGGCATGAAGTCGGGAACGCATGTGTATGTTTATTACCGCAAATGTATGTGGGAAAATATGCGCTTTTGGATTTCATATACTTTTTTTTTTTTTTTTTTCGTATTTTAATACAGATAATTTATGCAACACTTTGCCTCGTATGCAGGAGCGTCGAATATGTGTTTCGCTTCTCTGTGCTTTAATTCATGCGGAAATGGGACTCGGCAAGTAAACTGGTAGTGCGCGTGATGTGCAAGGTCCTATATAGCACCTACGGCTATGGTTGAGTCTGGGGTAGAAGAGGATTTCATGGACGAAAGACAGTGATGAGCGTAAAACCAACTTTATCAATGTGCGATGTGCGCTTTGCACGTGTCTGCTGATGCATCTTGTTGTTGGTCCAGCCAGGGGCATAGTTTGATCGTGTGATAGCCTAGGGCGCTTGGACTAAATAAAGAAGCAAAAGACGATGCATGGGAGCATAATCGGGCTTACTTAGAAATGTCGTGACCAAAATATGATCGGTGGAACATTTAAACCATTTGAATCATTTTTGCCACTAGCTGTCTCACATAATCCTATGATGGGAACTCTTTACGACTTAAAAATCCACGATTATGTACGCTTGAGCTGGCAATTGCCCACAAACTGCAGTTTTATCTATTGAGGTACAAAGTACGTTCGTCGATAGAGTCCAATAAAACCTTAAACCCAAACAATTTCCAAACCAGGCCAAGGAATCTTTTGTCTCCACGAAAATCCAGTAAAACACTTCCAAAGGACAAACATAGCGAATAGGGAAAAGCTGCAGTGAGTAAAGACATAGGGCCTATTACACTGACGCCCCACAATTGCAGCGCCTCTGTCCCATAAAATTCCCACGACATTCATAGTCCGCCCCTTTATTTCCCCTTACTCCCTGATTGAGGAGTGCTGCTAAAAAGGATGCTTATATAAAAAGCCGTAGCGCAAAAATATTATAAACTGATTTTCTACCAAGTCCTGTAATTAAGTTATAACTGGGACAGCGCTACCTTGCCTTTGGCATGCACCCTGTGTAGTTGGTCGGTTTATGCATGCAGAGCACATGATTTACGCACGCATGAATGAGTTTTATACTTTCTACCTACATAGGGGGGGAATTTGTTAACGCTTCCCGCATGGCAAAATCATAAATACAATTTTAATTATGTTTTATTTATTTACGTAGCAGTTCCGCCATTTCCTGTCATCCTTTACCACCAACTCACATCGAAAGTTATGACAACAGCTAAAGATAATGTCATCGTATACAATTAATCATCAGATGCCGATGTCAAAATAAAGACTGCCCACACCGGCGCCCAGTGTATTTTTCGCGCGAACAAAATGCCAAGAGGGCGGCACGGCCCGATTAACAGGACACGTCATCATTTATATTATACATTGGTATATAATGGAAAAAGGAGGAAAATTTAAGGAATTTTCTCGTGCTAACCACGTCGCTATTAATCTGTCAAAGTAAAGTGACAGCAGCGTGATTTTTTCCTTTATTTTGGAAGGGGAGGACATTTCTGTCCTTCTTCCGTATATACAATCGATGGGAAACTTTTTCGGCGACGATGGTGGATATGACTTAAAAGTTATATGAAACAGCAGAAATGTCAGACGTGAAATTTTCACCCGAGACCTGGAGTTTCGATTCCAATGGGGGTGGTGTATTGAGGATGTTGGGCGCCAGTTAAGATATAGTGATGAGAGTGCTTTTATTGACTTTCAAATTGATGGATGGTTTGGTGGGGAGTTGATAAGTTACACTGATACCATTGGGGGTGTACAGTGTTGATAATTGGCGAAATATTAGGTGTCGAAGGAGTTGGAAAATTGAATCGAATGGTATCAAAGGTTTATCTTGCGATAATGAGAAGCGGCGATATTATTCACTCCGGGTGTAAATTAGGATTAAGCCAGTTTTACACACGACCATTTAATACGTATGTTTTAAACAGAGGTACATATCCTGAATATTTACTCAATAATATGCATTAAGCCCGCTGAATTAAAGATGGATTTAAACGCGGATTTAAAGCAGTTTTTAACTTCGATCTCAGCAAAGCAAAGTAATGTAAGATTTTCAATACGCAATTAAAACAACTCCTAGAAGTGTCAAGTAGGGCGTAGTTGTTGTTATTGATTGCTGACAATCCTACTTTACTTTGCTGAAATAGTAGCTCGTAGCTAAAAAAAACAGCCCTAATGAAGCCTCCAAAATGCCTTTTTTTTTAGCAAGAAATACTCCCAAAAATTCACCACATCGTAATCGTCGTTGCAAGCATAAACTAAGTATTTAATAGACCGTCAGCTCTTTCAACTTAAGAGAATTTGCCTACAAGCTGTTTTCGGTGTTACTATGTGCCAAAGTATGTGTGCCAATGTTAAAGTAAATTAGACGCACCCCTACACTTGCACATACTAACCTGACAGATGCCTCTGACAGTTTATTCCGTGGTAACATTGGAAAAAATTCAAATAATTCAAATAATTGCCCGTTATCGGGACGTGTTAAGAAAGCGGTGGGTGTGGTGTGGTGAATTTAGTATGTACCAAATTCTATTAAAACGCATGGTAGGTATACATTATTAGGATTTCTTTCATTTTACCTTGATAATCTATATAGTACGGGATGTTTACATTTTTGTTGTAAACAATGGAAATCGATTAACTTATGAATCATTGACAAAAATAAAAAAAAAGAAGCTTATTAATATAAAAAAAATCTGATTATGATTACTATAGATATAGGTAATGATTTTGAATCGAAGGAATTAAAAGAAAATTGTAAGCAGCAAAACTTAAATGTGTGAGACATATCAGTGCCCATGTTCTGTAATTATAACATAGATATATTTATCACAAAAACGATATGAATTGAAAGAAAATGCTCCTGAGTTAAGTAAATAAATTTTCGCATCGATACTTTTTAAGCATTTTCTTTCAATTCATATCGTTTTTGTGATAAATATATCTATGTTATAATTACAGAACATGGGCACAGGGTACAAATCAGTAAACATGTTTATTTCCAATGTGGGTACCTATACCTATATCTATATTTAAAGTTTCGTTCTTTCCCGTATACATTTGAAAGAAAATAAATTTTCGTTGTGTCTATTCGACTTTTTCTTTTTATTTATAAAACAAAATTATTAATATTCTGGGCTCAAGCAATTCATTTCAAATGTAATTTTTAATTATGTCAATTGTATCAAATTTTTTAATAAATTTTATTTTTTTTTGTTTTCCATTAATAAACGGAATCTTCATGAAAAGATTGGGCCTTACTAAATTTAAGTACGATTAGTTCACAGTGGTTATATCTTCCATACAAATTTTGCAAATGTGAGCTTCCGTAAATTTAAAGTCGATATTAAATTTGTTATTAGCTAATACTCGCAGTATAACTCAAAAATCATACCCACACATAAATGTTTATATCTTTTCCCTAGAGCATATTTTAAATTTGAATGTTCTTAATCAATGCTTATCTTTATATTGGTTACCGTTTTTCTGTCGACATTTTAGGCGAAATAATTTTTTACCAACAACAACCAACGAAAACAGACACAATAATTATAGGAACAAAAATAACTTATTTTATTTTAACGAATGCATTTTTCACACTTTATTCCTTTATTTATTCATATTGATTACATTCGCTTTACGCATTTTGTAAAATACATGTTTTCGTGGTGAATTAAAACAACGAATTTAAACTCTCAGAACGCATCCATCAGCTGACAGAAACTCACAAAATACACTAACTCTCAGCAGTGTTCTTAGCGCTCTCTCTTTATTTTTCCCACGAAGCGTATTAATTGTTTCCTTTTCACTAAACTCAAATTTTCTCGATTTTTTAATGGAACAAACCGTACTTTAAAAGTAAAATTTGTATTGTTCGGAAAGAAAATCACATTAAATTATTCTTCAGTATAAAAATCGCAGTTTTCAAACATTATAATGCATATTTTTGGTACTAGAAATTGTTGCTAGAGGAAAATCTCCTTTTTATGTACATTTAGTGCGTTGATATTCATGGTGAAATGTAATTTGAATGTTTTCTAGTCAAATCGTTGATATTCACACAATTTTGATGTTTTTTCATTTAACGCATGGAAGGCTTTTCGGAAATCGTAATTCCCACAAAAAGGTAGAAATACTACTATGTAGGAACACTGCTGAGTGTCATTATTTTTTTTACTTCTCCCGCCAATTAGAATTTCTTTTTTTGCTGCTTCACACGTATTCACAGATAGGAAATTTAAGAGAGAATTTTCTTTACAAAATTTGAGGGGGGAATCGGGTAGGTGCGCGGGAGCTGACGGTCTATTTAATACTTAGTTTATGGTTGCAAGCCCGCGTGTGCATTCAATATATTCGACGACGAGGACGACGATGAGTTGCCATCCGCTCTTTGACGAATTTGTCTTTTGACATTTCAAAAATGAAATCCTTTTATTTAGCTTCTTGCTATTTTTGACTTTGTATTCCACTTTTATACTTCTCTTATTTCCCAGAGCAAAGAAATGTCCATATTGTAGCGTGGAACCTAAAATGGTGAAGTATAAACAACCCTTTATGCACCACAGAAATTTTTAACTTCCAATTGGAGACTTGAATCTGTCAAATAAGTGGATAGTTAAGTGAGCCAATTCTCGAAACATTGAGCTTGTTCGGGACGAACCAGAAGTTACAAGAAATTTCCGATAGACGGCGGAGCGGATATAAAAAGGTCGGTTTGAGAACAGGGAACACAGTTGATTTTAAAACAGTGATTGGTAAAGTTCAAAGTAGTACCTAATCGGTTGTGAAGATAAATAAGTGTAAAGTAATGCAGTGAATAAAGTGATTGATTTAGAGTGTTTAAGAATTGTTTTAAGAGATATTGTTTTGAAGTGAATTATTAGAATTATCCGTTAAAGTGTAATTAAAGCGATTTAACCGCCGATCAGCAGCGAATGAACAAAATGCGAATGCATACAAAAAAATACCTAATCCGAATTCTTTCTCGTTAAAGATTCACAAATGCACAGGAGGCGAGATCCCTAATACCCTATATTATGTACAGCGCTGCCACTTTGCTACGATCGTAGCAAAACTGCTACGCAATTGCCCGTTTGCTACGCTGCTACGCACTCTCCCTAAAAACGCCTATTTTGCTACTTTTTTTTTAAGCACGAAATGAGAACAAAAATCTTGTAATTAAGGCAATGCTTACATGCAAAGCGCCTTTTAAGTGAAGTTTTTAATGTTTTTTTTTTTTTTTTTTGTTTGATTATAGTTTTGTAAAATATATAGTTCACCAACTATACTTGTACTAGTCCTTAAAAAAATATTTACTTTGAATAAAGAATTAAGTGTTTTTTGTTTATTTTCGAAAAAAAAATTTATATTTTGGACTTTTGAGTTTTGCTACACAAATTAAGTTTTGCTACGCAAATTTGCTACGCAAATTTTTTCCCTTGTGGCAGCACTGATTATGTACCGCATTCTTCTTTCTCCTCTTATAAGTTACACTTCTTTCATTTAAATTGGAAATATTTTTTAACACCAGAGTTAACAAAAGACCTGAGTATTTATAGTAACTGTTTTTCGTAACAGTTTTTAATTTTTGTTCAGTGATGCTCACTTAACGACAAAATTCGTAAATCTTTTAAGTTTCGGAAAGTTAAACACAATCAAATTCCTAACGTTTCGAACAAAATCCTGATCAATTTTTTTGTTCAGTTAAAGTCAATCTACGTCTATTGATATGCAGTAAGCCTAACGTTTTATTCCACATCAAAATGACGTTCTATGGCGTCCACACATGTATTTAGTTACAATCTCAGCATCTGCCAAATATCTGTCAAACACAGTTTCTTTCCTTGTCAAATAAACCACATGGCTTTTCTTATAAGAAAATTAGAGAGAAAGGCGACAGGTTAGAAAAAAAAGAAACACACTTACGTCCTTTTCTATTTTAAAATAAGGTCTATAGTGACGTTAACGATAAATTGATCTATGCGTTTATTCAAAATTGTTCATTGGGAATCGAGCGTCTTGACGTTATAGCAAAACGAAGTCAGATGGCTGTCAGACTAAACTAGATACTTGAACGTCCCAGTCCCATTGGGGACGTTCAAGTATCTAGTTTAGTAAGTCTGACAGCTCTCTCACTAAGTGAATCTCGGTTTTGATTGGTCGAAATCGGTCATGAGAGCAGCTGTTTCAGTTGACGTTTATGGAGGGGTAGCTGACGAATCTAGTCAAGAAATTCGTGACAGTTGACAGTTCTTATATGTGGCTGACGTAGTAGACGTAGTGACGTTCCCGACCAATCTAGTTCTTGCGTTCAGGTTACATCTCATCCCGTCCAATCTAGTCGACTTAATGTGGTATTCGATTGGGCTTCTTCAGATTTGCTCTCAGATTTCAGATTTCGTGTGGCTAATCGTACACAAAAACGTCACTTGCTCTTTTTTTTGTTGATATTTGTGCGACTGCAATATGTGTAGCCTTCGACACTTTTTTAAGCGTTTTCCATGCACTGGTTCAATTTAATATGAAAACATTCAAAATGCTCGCCCAGATTGATTTCTAAACATTTGTACATAAATAATTAACAAAAATAGATCCACCCGATGCAATGCGTTTCTTTGCAGTTGAAACATTTCACCAAAACGTAAACAAACTCCACTAGTTGTCAAACTCAAACGCACGTGTATTGGTAAATCTGAAGTAAATCTGAGAACAAATCCAGATTCGCAAAAGTGCTCTGAAATCTGAAAAAGATTGTTTTTTTTGTACCAAATGAACATAAAAATTGCTCTGAGAGCAAAAAAAGGGCTCTGAGAGCGCCCAATCGAATACCACATAAGATCACTAGATTCTTGAATGCGGCCTTTGGCTTCGGTTGCGGCTTGCGGCTTGCGGCTGTCAAGTGTCAATTAGTACCTGTTCACTCCGCCATTGTCGTATGGTTAGTGAAAGAGAGTGCAGGCTGCGACTGCGAGTGTTGTGAATTGTGATATAAAAAATTTAAAATAATTGTGTTTACTAGATCTAGAAAAACCGGATTAAATTACCGTAAGTGTTTAAAAAGTTTGAATATACTTTACAATAAATTCTATGATAGTTTGGAGCTGAGGAAATTGCTTATTAAGTTGATTTTATCTCTGCGCTAGCGCAACATAGCAAAATCATTGAAGAACTTCCATTTTTGTTGTAAATTTCTAAGTTCAGTTTTAAATGTATTTTAGTCGCGTTTCAGTTGCACTGAATGACAACCGTTGATTCATTTTCTGATCGAAGTGGGTAATCTCCACTGTTTGTTGTACTGGCAGTCCTTTGTCAGGCTAATGGACAAGGCGACGTTATCTTTTCATGTAAAATCGTGCTCTAAGAAATAAGTTGGTCATTAAAACGTGCAGGATGATGCCCGACAATAAAATGCTGTTGAGTTTCAAATCCTTTTTAGCCCAATTTGAAGCAATATAACTTTAACTCAGACGCAGTATCTTAGGTCCGTTTGCTGATACGACTCATAGCGAATAAAGTTCCACATAAACTCTTATGTGACAGTTTATGACCTGAAAAAAGTAGCCCATAAGTATTTAAGTAGAACTTAAATCGTTAAGAGTCGTATGAGCCAACGGCCCTTAGAGGTTAGTGGTTGGACTACTAAGCGAGGGGCCCAGTCCCAGGTTCGAATCCCGGAAAAACCCAAATTCCAACTAATGTTTTTTTTCCACTGCGCCACCTCTCGCGAACCTCTGACAAACATCCAAGAGTATAACTGTCATGAGAGAACTTCTCATTTGGAATTTTGGACTCGGCATAAACTTGTAGATCCCTTCCATTCGTCCCAACATTTTTAAAACTCACAGCTAGGCCTAGGGTCCCTACGGATCTTTTGCGCCTACGATTTATTTATTTTTAAACTTTGACTCAAACGACAGGCGAATAGCAACAGACAAATGAGGTATCTCCCTCTCCTATAAACAGTTGAAATATATTCCGCCCAACATAGTCAACTCTTTTAGAATAACCATGGAAACGTCCTCTTTTCGCTCAGTAAAAAAAAAAAATCATGAATGATTTTCCAAAAGCCACAGCAATGAGCAATGAGCTGATCAGTTGAACACATTTTGAATTTCTGGGATCATTACGATTTCATAAATCACACTCCATTGCCCTCATGAATATTTTCCAACCACCAACACCAAACAAACACACACACACCTTCTGTACGGACACCGGTTAGGAATCAGGTGACACTGTGTCATCACAAAGTCATCATCTCGTCCTTTCGACAAATTGGAAAAAAAAAATTCCCCACGAAGACAAAATCTCCTGTAAATCTTTCTACCCGTTTACTGATGACATTGGCGACTGCTTCCACTCCCATTCAACTGCATCCTCTCAACCACTGTCGCCCGCATCAACAAACAACCTAAGCGTTGAAAAATTGACTTTGCTGGGTTCGATGACTAAGTCCGAACCGAATACAAATGACACCCAGGTAAAAGGTAAAAGATGTCGTCTCTCCCGTTTTCCCAATCCATAGGAGCAGGGGCGAAGCTCGAACAAAAAACCCTTTCGAAAGAAAGTCAGGACGACTGAGTTAATGAAAATTGTCCCTTTTGCCTTGTCGCTCTAGATTTACAATGTGAGCCGAAGAGAAGTATCACCAGATAGATGCTACCTAGTTTATCCATCGAGAGACATCCGTCCGTGTCCATGTAGTCAGTACAGTACAGTCGGATGTGAATGAAATTCTTTCAAACTGACTAAACACACACTGAATGTCAAATTAATTATTCCACGAGTAGATCTGTACCGTTACAATGTGAAGTGGATAAAGCCAAAGGGAGTAGCATTCGTACATAGAGATGCCATTCGAGATGAAATCAAACCGAGTGGAAGAATAAAATCGGTTTAAAGGACATGCGGAGGTAGACTGTGTAGTAGATTCACTAATGGGTCGGTCGTTCGTAGGTTTGCCCTCGCTTCCAGAAGGAACTTTTTCAGAACGCATTCGTTTCCGAATGGCATCTTGTCGATGAAATTGGTACTAGGGGTGGCTTATTTATTAAACTGAACGTTTTTTTTTTTTTATCTATGGACATGGACACTTTATCCACATGTTTTTTTGCCATTATTGGGTTGTGTTTAAAAGAGAAGCTCTAAACTCTTGGTTGGGACCAACACTTAGGTGCACGAAGTCTCTAAAGGATTTGCGGCTGGAAGCTCAGCTGATTTGTAGACTGCGACGCCCTTAAACTTCCAGGCGCCTATTACGATCAGTCAGTAGTGATACTCAGCCACCTAAAGTCACCTGCAGTAATGCAATACGTCTACCGTTTTGTACAAGACCCTAGTGCGGAATAGGAACGGGTTCACCTAACAAAGGGACCGTTTTCACTGTGCTTTCAGTTCGTTTCTTGTAAGGGGGGTTGTTTTGACATGTTGCCACGAACGATAACAACAGCAACAACAACGTCAATGGAACGTGACTTGAATCCTTCCTACTGCTCAGCTCCTTTGGCTTATTTTTTCTGGCTTGTATTGTTTTTGGAATTTTCCTCAATGTCATGTGTTCGTGGACCGTAAGTCCAAGGATCCCATGAAGTGATTCAATTCTCTTTTCTTTTTTTTTTGCTATTACCTTCGTCTTGTGCGACCCGTCCTTTGAAAATCCTTCTACAAACTTGGTTAGTATTCGTCTCCCGTGTTCGTGTTCATTGAATACACACACCACAGCCATAATCTCTTGCGCTTGGCATTATGCGGTCCTTCGATGCCTGCTTAGTTGAATGGGTAGAGTCCGGCATACAGAAGAGATAACGAACTGTGATGGGCTAAAGGAAATCCTATTCCTAACCATGTTCCATACCAATTAGTAGGCGAAAAGAAAATTGAGACATTGATTGGTAAGTTACACGCAGTAAACCAAATGAGATTGTAAATCGACAGCGCAGTCCTCATCTCTGGTGGACGGGAGGATGTTTTTTCTTTTGTGCAAAGAGGAGAAGTGCATCTTTGTTCTGTTGAAATTAATTGGAAATGGGGGGGCTTAGGAGATTAATGAATTTTCTTTTTGACAGGTAGCAGTGCTGTTGCAAGGATTTGCTTATTTCAATCACACCACTTGGAGAAGGTCTTTCTTTTCATTTTGAACTGCATTTGCATTGACTGACTGAGAGATCGAGACTCTGCCGAACAGTATCAATCATTCAAATCAAAGTTTACCTCCCTGTTCCAATGAAATGTGTACACTCAGCCTGCGGCTAGATTGCCTACTCCACTAACCACGTGGGTGGTTTAACTTTGGCTCATGAAATCTCTTCGAGGTCATCATAACTCATTCGCAAGTGAGCAAGGGGGTGGTTAAACACATCCGGTGTTTCAACTCAGTTTCGTTATTTTTGTTTTCGTTTTTCTTTTTGGGAAGAACTTTAACTGGGTATCGCTGTAGCGAAACGTCCTCCCTTGACATGGTTAAGTCCACCCCCCCCGGGGTGGGTTGCTTAAAATTGCATGAACTTCAAGAGACACGACCGCCGTACAGCATGAACCTGTGCCTCTAACAACAACTTTATGAAGTACAAACAGCAGAGATTTCGAAGCAGAATCGCACATCAAATATGAATTTTATGCCGCATATTTCGGCCTCTCTAGTTATAGGACGCAAATTAACTGTTCATAAAGTTGAACGTTGTTTTGCCATCTGGGCTGGTTGCTCGGGTTCGGGACAGTGAAAAGTTCTCGTTGCGAGGATTTTCCTTGACTTTGTCCACATGGATGTAGATGGCCTTGGTAATGGAAATACGTATAGCTGACGGAAACTATGATCCGTGGCGGTATCATCTGGGTTCTTTTTTCTTATGGAGTGCGATGGGCAGAAAAGCGGAACGAACCTGGTTCACAAATGCACTTATTTAGGGGTCATAATTGCAATTTGGGGATGATGGGTTGTTTAAGTCAGCGCAGTCGTTCTTTTTTCAGTTGTCTTTGTTTAGATTAGTCAATAGTTTCATCCATATGCCCTACTCTATCAGCTTGTGTGAGACATCATCCATATCAAGTTTATGTAAGGGTTTTTCAATAAGAGCTACAAAAGTTTTTTATAAATAAAACAAAAACGGTTTTGGATATCAGTGAAATTCTTTAATTCTGTGAAAGTACGTTCGATGCCATTATGTATGGAACTCGATTTATTTTGCATGGCCACCACGGGCACGCTTTCAGAAGTCCAGACGCTGAACCCAATTTTCGACGGTTTTCAAGCATAAATCGGCCGATACTGCTGCAATTTCACGTTCGATATTCGTACGAAGATCATCAGTCGTCGCTGGCTTTTTGGCATAGACCATAGACTTGACGTAGCCAAACAGAAAATAGTCTAACGGCGTCAAATCGCACGACCGAGGCGGCCAAGAGACTGGACCATTTCGTGAGATAACACGTTCTCCAAACTTGGTTGCCAATAAATTGATTGTGACATTCGCTGTGTGGCTTGTGGCGCCGTCCTGTTGGAACCACATGTCCTCCAAGTCCATATCATCCAATTGGGGCCAAAAATATTCGGTATCATTGAACGGTAGCGATTCCCATTCACTTGGTCTTGATCATCACGGAAGAAGTACGGCCCCATGACGCCGCCGGCCCATAAACCACACCAAACTGTCATTTTTTCGGGATGCAATGATGACTCATGACCAATGCCGCATATTTTGTTTACTGACGAAGCCATTCAGCCAGAAATGAGCCTCATCGCTGAAGATGATTTTTCGATGAAAATCCGAATCATTTTCAAGTTGTTGCTCAGCCCAATTCACGAACATACGACGCTTCTGGTGGTCAAGCGGCTTCAGTTCTTGCATCAATTTAATCTTGTAAGGATCTAGGCCAAGATCTTTTCGCGAAATTCGCCACAACGACGTCACAGAGATGCCAAACGCTTGAGAACGACGTGTGAGAGACACATTTGGGCTTTCTTCAACTGAAGCCTCAGCGGCAGCAATATTCTCGACACTACGGGCACTTCTTTGTCTCAATGGCACGGGAACATTTTGTACTGTGCCTGTGGATTGAAATTTGTCCACTAGACGCTCAATTGTTGATCTGCTAGGACGATTATGACGACCATAAATTGGACGTAGCGCTCTTAATGTTGAGGCCACTGACTCCGAATTTCGGTAGGAAATTTTAATAATTTCGACTCGTTGTTGGCTCGTATATCTTTCCATCATGAAATGGCAAACCTTACTGAAGAGAAATGTCAAAAGAGCGGCAAGAAATCCGGCGTCGTTTGCTGTCCCTGTCGCTCTACTTTTGTAGCGTCCCTGTTGAAAAACCCTTTACTAAAGACGACCGAAAAAATGTCGAATTCCTTACTCAATACACATCTGTCGAACAAGGTCCTTGGGGCAACGAAGACTCATTCGATTTCTGGTTGACCCCACATACTCGTGAACAATACCCCTAATAAAGCCCTGCCACACTTTATTCCCGTCTCCAAATACCGAACGTGACAACAATTTCAAATATACGTACACACGGACCGCAATCTCTCGCTCAATTCATCGTATGCTCATAAACGGACATGACATTATGACTTGGCGCTCCATCGTAAACTTAAACCAACACCTCTTGCAAAGGACAAATTCTCATCTCATGTTAAACCTCGTAAAAGTTTTCGCCAACTTCCACCAGAAACACACACTTCACGCATTCACGAAACTTTCCATATCCTTAGTGCGTGCTCGCCACCAGTACCTTTTATGAAACGGAGAATTATACTCCTGACTGCAGACTGGTGGAATTATGTTTCCGTAAAGCTATTCCACACAAAGCCACTAAGGAAAACTTCCGCCGTCTACGAGTAGGTAGCTCTGCTCCGAAATCCGCAACGTGTTAGCCCAGGGAACGCCTTTTGGTGGGTCCTTTTCGAGCTGCATGTGTGCGATGAAATTAAGGTGCTACTAATTTCGTAATGAAGCATACGCGCGCTTTTGCCCTCGAGAATATTAACTGAGATGGAATTAACTTCATTTATATGATAAACAGTTGAGTTTAAGTTGCTTCGTCTTCCTGTTCTTTTACACAGTCTCGCATTGGAGATGGATCCATGCTTTCGCTGGCTGAAACTTTGCATGTGTGTCTAGGCGAAATCCTTGTTGTAAATAAGAAAACTTTATTTGCGCTAAACTTTTCGCAGGACTCTCTGGTGGTGTGTATGAGTCACGTGACGTGCATGCGAAGAGATTTCTCTTCATTCTCAGTAAGCAATTTACACCAACGTTTCCAGGGATTTACAATTTTTTCCTGCTGTCTGCATTTAATCACAAAGGACAGACGGTCTCTGAAGCGCGTCCTGTTGTTTGTTTCAGCGACGCACCAGCAACATGTTGGTGGAGATTCCTTTTATGGATCCCATTTTCAGTCGTATCGTCGATATCTAGCCCGGCCTCGGCAACATCCATTATCCTTAATGAAATTGTTTAATTGTGAAAACAATTTACGGACCATTAACCAGAACGACTGCACAACTGGGTTGAGTTCTGAGTGAGCATCATACATAACCTACTTCTGGCAGAAGGCCTCTCCACTCCACCTATAAATTTATATTTGGAGCTCATATAATTTCTGAAAATAATGGCTTTTCACTCAACATAATTTCAAATCAACTTCATTGCTTAGAGCTGTAGAGGACATTGCCTTCTCTTCAACTGGCCGTACTGTCGTCGCCAGAAGGGTGTTGTTGCTGAGAGGTATTATGTAGGTTTGAATTGAATCCTTTTTGATTTCAATGACCAGTTTGGAGTGTGGGGGAATTGTGTTCTAAATTACACTCAACTGCCGTGTGAAGTGTTTGTCTAAAACTTTGTCAAAGGTGATCGAAAACGTCCTCAATACAGTAGTCAGATTCAGGTGCATGGTGGTTGGCATGGGTGGGTGTCCTTAAGTTTCCCCATTTACCGTTGCAATAATTAAGTTGATCTGTTTGGCTAACAAGGCGGGAGGGCTTCCTTTGTGAATGCCTTCGTCGAGAAATTAGAGTGAGAAATCGAAAATCCTTTCATCCTTGCAAGAGTTTATCCGCAAAATCCCATTGTTCGGACATAACCGTCTTAAATGGTAACGTATGCGCACACACAACATACATATCTACCTACTTGTACATCATTTTGAAGGATGTTGTCGTGTGTGTCCCTCTTTTGCGTAAACGAGCGTAGTTTGCCAAAAACTTGAGAGAAGGATTTGCCTGGTTGGTGGAGAAGTGGGTTGCCAGGGTGGATGAGTTATGTGGCTTAACAAGAGGAGGGGACCTCTTCAATTGAACAAGCGTCGGAGTGTGACTTGGTATCGCCCTTGAATAGTAAATATGAATGCAAAGTTGTAGGTTTTAAGCTCCACGCATGGAGTACCACAGGGTAGTGTCCTGTCGCCACTGCTTTTAGTTTGTGATGGCCACAAGGTCGTACCTTGAACAATTCAGCATCTTGTGTTTCAAAATGTAGAGTCTGACGAAAACTGGGTCTGACGGACAATATAGTGGGAGCTTGGGACGCATTTAAACGGCTTATTTGATAGAAAAATATAAATGTAAGTCCCAAAAACGACTCATCGCTCTAATGTCTCGTATTTTTTAGCTTGATCCTTGACCCTTGATCATTTCAGCCCACATTTCCCGTCGATTTTCATTTAGTTCTTGCTCTCGATCTTCTTTGGGTGTCGTTTTTCGAGACGATGCTGGAAAACCAAGACCCGCTGCATATGGCAACCCTACTCCCACTTACCCTCATCACCATCCATCGCAAGGTAGGTAGCCATAGGTGTTTGCCTTGGTGGGAAGATAAGTCGAAAAACACCAACAGTTGAAAAATGTCATCGAGTGTGTCACACTTGGGTGACACCTTTGTGATGCTGTACTGAAAAATGTCACGCAGTTTATTACGAACTTGTTTTTGAATGGAAAACGTAACTGCTGGTGCTGGGCTCTTCCGCAACTCGACAGCCGGCACACACAAGTTCCAAGTAATCATTGTCAACGGGACGACACCATATACTGCACAATGAACGAACCGCCAAGTCTTCTTCTTTCTGAAGTTGAAGTCACCCAGCCGGCTTAAGATTTATCTCTGTAGATTTTCGGATATCTGCGCCTTTCGGAGAACTCCATCCGCACCTTAGGCGCTCGCTCGAGCGTCTCCTCCTACACGAGTTTGACATAAAGTTTTCGTTTCATCTGTCTGTGTGGAGATTTTCATGCTTTACCTCTTTTCAGTCAGTCATCTTTGGTTTATCCGAGGTCCCTGAGTGAGTTCTTTCAAATAAATTACGGTCGTTGGGAATTTATTCACTCAACCCCGGTTGCCAACCCATAGGGAGCAGTTTGCCCACATGTCCTTGTGTTATCACAACAGCAGAACTTTGATTTAGATGCGCAGTTAATCTTGTGTGCAAGGAGTGCTTGAAAAATCTCCTCTCCTATGCAGTCTGTTTGTGGGTGGGCGAGTGCTTGCGTGTGTTGCTAAAGGACACACAGCGACACAGCGCCCGTGTGTAACAGGAGAGCACATTGACATTAAATTGGACGCAATTGTGGTCTCGTTACGCGGTTGATGTACTCGAGATTTAATGCCGTTTATCTTGTTCGCTTGGAATAAATCACGTTGTATTGGGTTTGCGCTACGGTGTTGTTTGCCATTTCGTTGAGGGACTGGATTTAATGCCCTTTAATAAGATGGATGTACGAAAGGATATTGGCGGCAGTTTATCAGCAAATTGGGCAGTATCTTTTAAGTGCTACTTCTGCCATGAATGGCTTAGTTAATACGACGGGTCGAGTGTCCTTATTTTTACTGATTACCAAATATACTCGTACCTTCTAGCATACACTGTTAAAAAAAATAAATAAATAAATCAATTCCACGCCACTGCGCCAAGCATGAAACTGTCTTAATCCGAGGCGCCGGTACCGCAAAACGATCCACCATTATCATGTCGATAATAAATTTTAAATCCCATCACAAACATTTCGTTTTTGTATTACCATGCAAAGCCCACAGAATGAGGACGACGAAAAAGAGGAAATAATTCACCACCAAAAGCGGATATGAATTATAGACTATACCATTATGCCATTGGAAGTATGCCAAGAAAAAGAACAAGAGCACGCGCCCCTTATTTGCTCAGCAAAAAGAAAGAAAAATATCCCAGAGACTCGAATTCTTCCTCTTCCAATCGTCGTGTGCTTCAAAGGTCAAGAAACTATAATTGCGGCACACGACATGCATACACAGGAGAGAAACATTTATGACTAAACTACAAAAAATACAAAGCAGACGAATCAGGATGAATATTTTGCGGAGAGTGCCTTTCAAATTAAATGGAAATTTTCTTATCCTTTTATTATTTTCTTGGCTCGTAATAAATATTGCCTGATGCCATCAATAAATGGCGGCCTCCAATGCAGGTTGGATAGAGCGAAACTTCAGGGGAAGGTTATGCATTCGAAATGGTTGATTGAAATTAAAAGAAGTTCACCACAAGTCCTGGGTTACATTTATAAAAGAAAACAATCAGCTAGGGCTAGATCCTTTAAAATGGACAACGTCTACAAGCGACAGTTGATTGGCATACCAGGCCATTTGGATCAGAGACAAACCATACTGAGACCACCAACTTCGACTGATTTCCTGTTGCTATATTTTCATGGGGTGGCAAATGCTAAGTGCGCTTGTATTGTTACATAGAAATTTGTATTGACAAATGTCACGTAACTTCAAAAATTGTTGGCGTATGTCTCGACTTTTGGTTCGATACAGGGATTTTTTAGTACCCGCTCTATAAAGATGAATCTTGCTGTTTTGAAATAAGCCGGCCTCTTTCCATCCTTTCCAGCCTTATAAATAATAGATATAATAGATAGTATTAGCATTCATTTTAATTTGTTAGGTTCAAGATAAATACTGCGTGATACACAAAAAATACACTCAAACAGAAGTAGTAATAGTATACAGCCCTGTCCCATTTACAAAACTGAGGAAACTAGATCTCCTTATTCGCCCCACCATGTTTGGCGAAACCATTGAATTCTCTCGGCCAAATACCTGGGAATAATCCCAGACAGCAAACTATCATGGAACCAGCAGATTGAACGTACCGTAAATAGAGCCACCAGATCTTTATGGATCTGTCGTCGAGTCTGCGGTAAGAACTGGTTTCTTAGACCTCGGATGATAAACTGGCTTCATTCGCTCGTCGTAAGACCAGCGGTTACCTATGCTGCCGTGGTGTGGTGGACGAAGACTAACGAAGTCATCACAGTCAAAAAACTAAACAGAGTTCAAAGTATAGCCGGAAACTGCAAATATAAACCCAATCCATCACGACTTGATATGATCTCGTACAGAAACGGTTCTTAGATGAAGTCAGGTGAACTTGTCAGTCAGCCTTGGGAAAAACTTATCCATATTTCAGGCTGAAGTCTTTGAAATCAACCATTGCTTACTTATCTTTTCAGATGGCCAAGCAGCTCTCAAGGCTCTTGACTCATCTGTCATAAAATCTAAACTTATCGTAGAAACATTTGCAACCATCTATGAACTTTCTAAGAAAAACCTAGTCATCCTCCACTGGATTACAGCCCACAGCGGATTTGAGGGTAACGAAGGTAACTCCACTTATCGAACCTGAACCCTTCTGCGGAGAGGAAAAACCAGTTTAGGAACTATATTAAAAACCTACAGCGCATCGGGTCAGACGAGATCTCGCACGGTGCAGCTGGGCAGAACAGCACCAGACAATTTTTCCCCAAATTCTCCTCCAGAAAATCGCTCTTCCTGATTAATCTGGACAAAAGCAACCTGAGGATCCTAACAGGAAAAATCACCGGTTATGGTCTCCGGAAAAAACATCTCCACAGCAGTGGAGTCTCACCGGATCCTTTTTGCAGACTTTGTCTTGAGAGTGATGAATCTTCTCTTTACATGCTCACAGAATGTATCCGGCTCTATGTCGTCTCAGAATATACATCCTTGGCGATGAAATTGCGAATTCAGCAACCCTTTCTGACATACACCCAGAAAAGATGCTTATCTTCCTGACTGTCTCTAGAGTGAAAAGATGGTACTAGGAATTTACCAGGGAAGGCACAATAGGCTCCTTTAAGAAGCGGCAGTGCCAGAGCCCCTTGAAGGCTCTCCCGCTCTTTAATCTAATCTAATTCAACTTTGTGGTAGCCCAAAGATGTTTCAAAATATGTCCTAATCAATTCCAATAATACTGAAACGCATATTTTTTATGAAAATTGTATTTTCTGTCTTTGCAGATAAAGACACTAACTCTGTCCGTTACTTCGTGTACAAAGGCCTTTGAAATATGCACCGATGCCGTTTTCATTGCTCCTTTTTTACACACTTCAATTGTCGAGGAAAAGGAAGCAGAAAATTATAAAAATTAGCGCCACACAGAATTGCTACCAGCCAAAGATGTCCCAATGAAAGACACCTGAAAGCCGACAACTAAAGTTTGTGTGAATCAGAAAGAGTTGTCTGATGCCAATAAAATTGAAAGGAGATGTTGCTTCATGTCAATTCCTAAGTTTTATTGTGAATTTCAAACTGGAATGGTGAGCTGTTTTAACACGATATGTGTACCTACAAAAATACTAACTATACAATTTTATTCTATTTTTACAGATTTCGCCACCATCTTCTGACTTGTCATGAACATACCCAACTCAGTTCTGACTGATATTCACTGCGTAAAAGCAACTGCATCCATTGGCATGTCCGTTGGTCATTAGCACCCCCTGATACAAATTTTATCTAAAGGGGCTTGACAATTTTGTGTTCGAACTCAAAATCAATAACTAAAATCCTAAGGTAAGTCAGCTAGATTGCAAGGAATAGGTAAAATTTTAATGACCTTCTAATTGCAGTGATCGACAATTCAGACGAAAATGTGAGCCGTAAAAATCGGCTTATTTACGACTTACCTAGTCCATGAGAAGTTCATGACCTCTGTTCAATTTTGGAGAGAGTATTCTTCACAAAATTGGCAAAAATTCAAAAGTGGAGCGATTATTATACAATTTGGGGCCGGCTGCAACATTAAAACAATTGGTGAGTCGGTTTTCAGTTACTTTATGATTGATTGTGTGGTTAATGATTACGAAACTCGTGCTTTGTTGATAGGTATTTGAAAAGGCGTCTGATAAGGTGTCATTTTAACTGCACTTTGTGGGAAAAGTTCAAGCAAAAGGTCTTCAAAAAGATGGCTTAGAGGATCTAAGAAGTAGTTTCCATTTTTGTCCAGATTTTATTTAAGAAACAGGTTCGTCTTTTGCATATCTTAAGGCATATAGCCTTAGTTTTTAGAGAACTTACAAAACAAAAAAATGTATCGTCCTGCAACTCCTAGTGTTATCTGTCCAAAACAGCCATAGTCATGCCTTGTTTGCAAACCCGCTTTCCCTCCAAAATTCCCCGCCTCAGTCGCTGACTGCAACAAAGCAGTTCCCCATTGGGCGCCAGTTAAACTAATTTCCCTCACATCACCCCCCAAAAAAAAAAAAAACAAATAAAGCAAATCCCAACTAAATAACCACTCAAATCCTTCGTCCAAATGTTACGACTTAACCCAAACATTTTCTCAAGAAATCACCATATCCCCTAGCTCGATGTAATGAACAAGCAAATTGCCTACACCCCCGCACATATGTGAAGCGTTCATTTGATACATGTGTGTTAAGCACTCTGGGGGAGAGGTTAGGAACTTCCTTTTCAATCTGCCAAAACAAGTTGAAACTTTCAACTCTCAGTGTAGTTTCCCTGCAGAGAACTTAATCCACTCTCGAAAGTTCTGTATATCTTCCTTAAAACCTAATATACATGGGAGTTGGGAGCACTGCTGCTGCCCCTTTCCCTTCGCCGTTCGCCTTCTAAAATTTCCATTGCAAAATCAAATACAATGATGGGCGGTTTGGTAGCCTTCTTGTGGTGTGCTAAGGCCAACACCTCTCGGGTAATACCCAGTTTAATCCCGTTCTTCATTAGGAGACTCAAATCGGAGGGAATGCTCCCAGCAAATATCCTTTTTGTGGTCGCGTCACGAATTGCCCATGTAATGCTTCAATATTATCGATTTCCATCGGCTGGCGCGCACAATAGAAAATTCTAATTGAATTGGTCCCTCCAACTCTCTGCTGAAACCATGGTGTCGGTGTGGGTGTCGTGGTACGTAATGGTATAGCACGTTGCGCTTTCAACACTTTCCAACGTGAAACGGCAGCAGCACCGACCCCGGCAAGGGTTGACCCGTTCCTGCGACCTGGTCTTTCTACAGACGAACTTAATCTAAAGTGGAAATAATCAATTCATTGGATTTCCGGTGTGCTCCGGTGCGGATTCGTTCAGTGTGTTGGCGTATTCCTGAAGGGGAAATAACCTACATCCGGATGTGTTTTTCTTTTTCCTCTTTCCCTTTTGGGGTTTGTTTTAGTTTTTGTGGTGGGGTTTTTGTTTTAAAGTTTCGCAAAACCTAGATTTGGGTGAAATTCAATGTTTTCGATTAAAACTCAGCACAGACCACTTAAAATGGATGTAGCAGTGTAGTTGAAGGGGTAGGTAACAGAACCCGATACACTCCATTAGGTTGAGTCAATTTTCGTTGTGTAAATATATTTATATGGAGTGGTATACAGCTTAATGCCTCATGATAAACTATCATCATTTATCATCCAAAGGCTCAATATGTACACCCTATTTTCGGAGTTCATTTGTTTATAGGTATGAGAGAGGTATGGCTCCTTCGGGGACAGTATTTACTATACACTGACTTTGTAGGGAGATAATCGATGAATTGCTGACTCTTGGGGGGAGGGGGTTTGATTGCCATAAACTATTCGACACCGAAAAACTAATCTATTACTGCAGCTGTTATAATATCTTAATTTTAGTTGGCCGCGTAAGCTGTATGCTAACGCATGAATATACTTTGTAGGCTGGGTATTTATGGCTAACTGGAGTGCTAAACAATGTCGCTGCGTTGATTTTGAACTGATTACACTCTTGTCATTATGTTGCAACACAAGCCTTCTTTGTGTGATGTAATTGGGCCCCGAAATGAGTTCTATTCTCTATGATGTCGTGTATTTCCTTACTTTTACAGCCGTATTTATAAGATTCCCTTACGACGCCTCTACGATGTTGTTTAATTAAACATCGCGTAAGAATTTGCGCAGCCTCTACGTGGAAATTGTGATTTATAAACATTTTTCCGCGGTAACTCTTCGAATTTCCATAGACTATTACAGAAAACACAAAAATCTATTACTTTTTGCAACTGAAACTGACATCAGCTATGTTTGACAGATTAGCGTCTAAAAAAATTATGTAAAATCATTTTATATAATAAAGATTAAATGCCAATTTATTTGGGTCAGTTCCGTAGTTTCTTTGGACGGACTGCTGAAATATCAAGTTGCAAACAGCTGTGTGTTACGTAAGCTCTACGCAGGCTCTAAACGCATTTTTCGCATTAAAATTACGCAGCTTAAAATTAAAGTTGCTTAAGTTCGAAAAATCTTTTTAAATCGCATTTCCCTGCGTAAGGGCATCCTTTAAGTGCGTAAAGTTAAGCAGATCCTACATTGGGTTTTTAAATAAGGCTGTTGACTGTTGAGTTTAAAAACGCTCCTTACAAATGGAATACTCTGTCTAGTATCAAAATCACACAGTAGGTAGCCCTGCACATATTTTTATAGCGTGCAACTCCGTTTGTAAGATTTTTTTTTCAATTTCCCAAGGCTAGGCTCACAGGTAGCACAATATTCCGTCCTAAACCTTCGAACCTGTTTGATATTGCCTTCCCTTCCTCGCTCGTACCCACAACCTCCTTAGTTAAAAGCTCCACGTCCGGACTATGACAAGTCACGGCGTGATCACAGTAAAATTGGGGCGCCTTCTATGCTAATATTATTTTTTAAATACAAGAAGCCAAAAGAAGTCATCCGCTGTTGTTTGGTTCTCATTTTTTTTTAAATGAAAAACTTCGATTCTATTTTTTTAATTATGTTTTTTTGAACCTTTAGAATTTTATTGGTCAAGTCGAGAAGATGACATCGGCCAAATGGGCGCCGTCACAATTGATTGCCATACGGGCTTATTTTATGGCTTTTTTCATCACTTCGGCGAGAACTTTTGGCGACAGATTGTCGAATGTTGTCCTTAAGGGCTTCTAGGGTCTCGGGCCCGTTCACGTAAACACGAGACTTAAAAAAACCCCACAAAAAAAGTCTGGAACGGTAAAATCGGGCGATCTTGCGGCCCAGTGCAAATCGCCAAAACGAGAGATAATGCGACCTGGGAACGCCGCCTTCAGAATATCGGTTGTGGCTCGCGCAGTGTGTGCCGTAGCTCCGTCATGTTGGAACCACATCCTAATTCGTCCAATTGCGGCAGAAAAAACTCGGTTAACATGGCCCTATAACGCGCACCGTCCACTGTTGTCGTTTGACCAGCGGCGTTCTCGAAAAAAATGGCCCGATGACTCCTCCAGCGTTAACAGCGCACAATGCAGTAACTTTGAACGGGTGTAAAAACTCCTCGTGGATTTTCGGTGCCCCAGAAGCGATAGTTTTGGTTGTTCACGTACCCGCTGAGGTGGAAATGAGCCTCATCCCTCATTATGATTTTGATCGATCGTCCACTTTGTCCTTGAGATTGAGGATGGCTTTTGGGCGTAGGTTACACGCGTTTGGCGGTCGACAGGCAGCAGCTGATGCACGGACTGGACTTTGTACGGGAACATGCGCAAGTCTTTGACCAAAATTCGCCTTAGGGACGACCTGCTGATGGTTAATTGCGAGGCACGGCGTCTGGTCTATGTGTCCGGCGACAGCTCGACATCCTCGTCAACAGCGGCGATATTCTCGGCACAACGGGCGCTCTTGGCAACGTCTCGTGTGCACCCATACTCTTTAAGGTTGGTGCAGTGTTTGCGCTGTCGGTGTCGGACGGCCGTGGAATCGGTGACGTAATTCGCGCTGCGCCAAAACTACAAACGGATTGTTACGCAAAAAATAGACACGATTATTCCGCGTTCTTGGGGAGTGTATCGCTCCATGGCTTGTTCACTTGTATTCTACATCTGTCTAGTCCACAAATGTCAAAACAGATTTGACATTGGCGGCCATTTGCAAAAATAAGATCATCTTCCAATAATGTGATCTCTTTTGGCCCACCTTGTGCAAAAGATGTCTATCCTTGAGAAGGTATAGCAAAAGCCGTTGAAGAAAACTGAATAAATCGTATTGATGCCAAAATGAACGGCCCTGTTTGCCTTGACGGGCCCTTTAAAGGAGGAATTTAAAATCGATTCCATGAGAAACATTGACCCAGTTAGAGTAGTCGGAAACAGTTCTGTTGGGCAGAGTGCATGGACAATAAAGAGCTGTCCCGAATAGCCTCCGATTCCTCGCCTTACCAAATCTATTTCCCATCACATCACAAATCAAAGCCAAACCAATTCAAGCTATTGTCATTTTCTTTCGTAAAGGATCAATATATGTAATATATGGGTACTTGCTCCCAGTAACAAAGGCCATTATGGCTCGCACTTCATCAACAAAACTCGCCAGTTCCAATACCACAACGTTCCCTCATACAAATTGAAATTCCGAAAGAAAAAAAAACCGAACATGCACCTTTTGTCTTCCAACTCGAAACACCACTTCGCTCGAATCATTTAATCAGTTTTTCCCGATCCCGTACATATTCACCCAACCGATTAACTAAAAACAAACTAAAACTGAAAACCAAAGGAAACCGCTGCCAACTTCCCCTCATATACAACTATACTCACAGTACACACTTCAACTTGTACGGCTAACAACAATTTTCACTCATTGTTTGCTCACGCAGTCACTCTCTGATATCTCATCAACAACTCTCTCCTCGGCGGATAAAGAATATTTTCCAATAAATTTCATTTCACCCAACAGTTTTAGACTTTTCGTCCTCCCTCACCCAATATGGTCCTTCTGGTATTTTGCACTTCGGTTTGAAATCCAACTTTACATTCAATTCAACACAAAAAAAAAACCGAAATGATTGCCGCCAAGCGGAAAACCGTAACACAAGAGATGGAAAAGGATTTTCAAAAAAAAATACGAAAAACGATCTGAAAATGCTTTGCAGTTGGATGAGTCCTTGTGCAATACTTGAACCCCTCCTCAAACAATTGCAAAGTTATTTTAAGCGGAAAGGGCAAAGTTTCTCATGGAAATCGAAAGTTTGCTTGGCTTTTTTCCCCATCCTGTGTATCCTCACAAAACAGAGTAGGAAATCGGAAAATTGCAAAACTCAATCATAATTTTCATGAGTCCTTGCAAAGATTATACCGGAATGCCGTATCAGGGCGGATGGAGGCAAATTGGTTCAATTACACATGCGGATTACCATTCATTATGAACAGCTCTTTGTGTTGGTTTTTTTTTTTGCTGGGTCGTTTGACCTCATTTCGGCTCTCAGTGCGAAGGCTTTTGTTTCCGACAAGTATTGAGTCATTGCGTGCGGATTATTGAGATGTACGGAGACCTTTGCGGCGGTTAGTTTGATTCGTGACCTCGTTGGCATTCGAAATTTGTTGGGGCGACAACACTTGGTTTGGGAATGTTTTAAGTACCCATTCACTCTGCCTTCATGTTTTTTGATTTGAATTGCGCAAGTTGATGGATCCCACTTGTGGCTAATGTCTTCGATAATGGTGGCAGCTGCTGGAGTTATCCTTAAGACGTACGTAAGGTATCCATTTTTGTCTTAGGGTTGTCAATCGCATCGACAACAACTATTCTGAGAGCGGTTTCCTGTTCCTCTGTTTGTATACCGTTTATATTTGGACCGTTTTTCGTGCCCGCCATTGAATAATCTTTACATAACTCGTCTCAAGTGGGATGAGGCAGCAGCCTAGAGCTTCAAAAAATTAGTAAACAATTTTGAAGCTTCCCTTGCACCGTTTGACGCCATTTTTGACACTAATAAAGGTTCTACCACTCAACTTTTGCTTATGCAATTGTTTTCTTGTGCGGATGAAGTTAAATGGAAGCAGATCCTGGGAAACACTACAACCTACTGGCAATCCCTAAAATGTTCCCACTTCTCTAAATCAGTGTTCCTCTCTCGACTCGCTCCAAGAACATTAAATCATTTTAACTGCCTTAATTCTCCAACACATTCGATTGACACCTTTCAGTCGGGCTATTTTCTAAAGGACACTGCATCACTAGCACTATCACTATCCCTGGAGCACAACGAGATCATTGACAGGACATCAATATTCTTTCATCTACTTCCTTCATTAAGAGTGTGTTGAATTTTCAAAAAGCATTCAAAAATGCTCTCCAGCTTAAGAACGTAATATTACTGTGTGCTGTGTCAGTTGTATTTGCATAGAACAAGTCCTTTTTCCACACCTGGCACATTCAGTAAAGTCTCGCGAAGTCACATTGCTATTCCTTTCAAATTATTGCCAAGAAAAGTGACGATGACAATGGGGCTAGATGCTCTGATTATTTTTAATACTCTCCATCTCTGTTTTGCTCCTAAATGGGGTAAACTTGTAGCGGGCTAGGAGGGTGAGTGCAACTGCGAAATGAACGAAAGAATGAATCCCTGATGCATTTAAAACTCACAACAGTCAAAGAATACCAGGGAAATGAAAGAAGATGTACACATTGTCTGGGGAAATTGTTTTTCTAGTTTTCGCTTTTGTATATGTACCAATCAGAAATTCTTTTTCTCACAGGATAGGTACACATGCCGTCGAAGTTTCATGAAAAAAAAAACGAGAAAAACAGAACGACACAAAAACAGAAGCAACAAATAACTGGAATTAAGCCCCACGGGGAATTAGTTTCAGTTATAATCCTACCTGATGTTCGTGGGTTTTGTTGTTTACGGTTTTGGCGTGGTCCTGGACGGCTCAGCGGTGGGGGCAAGCTGCAAGGCAACAAGTTCTTACCTACTGATTCAGCTGGGCTACATGCAACTTCATGAATTGGTGCAACTTGAATATATGTGGTAAATCCGTACTGAAATGTACCACAAAATCTGCTTATACAATTCATGTCAATAAATAATGCACTTTTGATTTATGCACAAGAAATATGCACGCTACTGCTCTACGCTACGCGCTTCTTCGCCAGCTACAACGCAAAAAATACGATAATCAAAAGCATTACCCTACACTGCAAAGCTACTTTCAGTGCTCTACATTTATACGTTATAATGATACTCTATACCTCCATAATGATTGTACCTGTTGCGAAGAACGACACAAGACTTTGAAGCATAAAGTTTTTTTTCGCATTGTAGCTGCCAGACATGTACCACACTGACAGCTACGCTTTCCAGCCTTGTGTTTTTAAATTTAAAGCGACTGATCCAGACTTTACAGTGCCACGCGCTACTGCGCTACTGATACAATATTCTGTGATAGGCAACAGCTTTTATTTGGCAATCGCTACAAAGCTACCATTAAGTGTCTACAGTGTCTATGGAACCAGCTAGAGCTTATCTATTCCAAAACGTCCTACTTCGCTACATTGAACTACACTAATTGCCACTGCGCTACACGATACTGAGCTACAGGTTACTACATTACGCACTACAAAGATACACTATGCATTGTACTGTACGCTACTTTGGCAAACGCTGCACGATAATGTATAAGCAACTATTCTATTGAATTGGACAATACTCATGTATACTGTGCTACAAGAAACTATGCTACACACGACTGCGCTACACACTACTGCGTTGCACGCTACTACACTGCACTCTACTGCGCTACACACAACTGCTCTGTAATCTACTGCGCTGCACTCTACGTCGCTACCCGATACTGCCTTGCACGCTACACGATACTGCGCTACATTAAACTTCACTACGGCATTAATCTTGAGCTTTAATCTATACATCGGGAATAGGTTGTTCCTTCGTCCCAGCTTCATTGCGCTTTTTCTCCGCCACACCAGTTGCAGCATCACACTTACACAGAATTTCACATTCCAAAACCACTTGCCCATTTCAAAATAGTTCCACATCTGTAATTAAAATTTATCTAATTTAATAATCTGAAGCAAGTGGAAAAAGTTGAAAAAAAAACTTTTTTAATTAAGAAAACTACGCGGGAATCACTGGTCTTACTGGTTAGTAACCACAAAATGGTGTGATATCATCCAGCATCACAATGAATGAGATTTTTTCCCAACACCACACTCTATCAAAGTGAAAAGTGATAAAGAGATAATAAAGGAAATCCCTTTTCGGAATTCTGCAACCCTTAAACCACTTATGACGCAAAACAGGACACACAGCCAGGCGATGGGAAGCAGGAAACGTAAAGTGAAAACGGAAATATTTAACATCGCATTCCTTTCTTACTTTTGCCGCGCCAAACAAACATCGGAAGTCCTACGGTCCCACTTTGCCTCCCCTTCTAAGGGTTAAAGCTGTTAACCCGCAAATATTTGCGCATCAAATATACTCGACACACCCATTGCTGGTGGGGGTGGCTGGCGTAGGGCGGCAGGTTCTGGATGAGAATCAGGAAATTATTATTATTATTTGCTTGTGTGTAAATATTTGGGAATTTGTTTTCTTATTGATCATGTTGTTTCCTTTGATAATGTTTTCACTGTTTGAGTATCTTGAAGGCAGACGAGGGAAGTAACCAGAAGCTGCCAGCCATTGGGGTGTCGGAAAGGCTGTGTTTTTTATTTACCCACGGCTAAGGGATTGTTAAATATTTGATTATGAAGAAGCAACGCTGATTGTGAGAGTTTCAAACTTTGCACGATTGTGTGGGAATTATTCGTAACATAGGGAACTTATGACACGTGTAGCTTTTAAAAGAAAGTAACGTGGTGAGAAAGTGTCATAATGCGCTATAAACTGTTGACGAACGGGTAAGTGGATTTCATTTGGTTTAACTTTTGGGAAGGTGTATACTTTGGTTGTCATTGTCATTATAGCTATATGCAAACCCCTCCCTCGTTTGCGAAATGAAGGTCAGTTTTAAATCACTTGATGCCTGAACTTTAGAAAGACTAATTTTCTATTGGCTTCGAAAGGTCTGTACTTTCCTCGTGCAGGTCAGCTCGCAAATGTCAGCTCTAGAAGCACTTTGATAGATTGCGCCACGTAGGCTACTTTTGTCGCGTTTATAAAGGTTGCTTCGTGAAATGTGAAACAACGTAGTAGATGCAATTTTTGACATTTTGCCCATCTTTGCTCTCAGTTAATATGCTTAGGGCCACCGCCTGCGTTAAAAATCACTACTGCTATTTGCAGTGCTCTGTTAATTTTCTGTTATCAGACACAACCCTGCTGTTCGTTTCGAGTGAAGCTTTTTCCGAACTGGGTTAGGTCCGATAATACTCTTTTTTATATTCTTTGTCTTTAAATTAAAAAAGTTTCCGCTTAGAAACGCTTCTTCTTCTGTTACAGATGAGTTCACGACTGCTAACGTCTGCTTTACCAGAGAAGTGTTCTTTCTATGCTACAGACCTGCATTGATTTAAATTTTTCAGTAGAGCGAGACTACATTCTTTTGGATTACTCTGCTACTACTCTCTTGCTATCAGTTTGTTTGCTAATTTCAAGTTCAGTTAATGAAAATCTGCTGATTTATGCTTCCTCTGCTGTTACTCTGTTACCACTCTGTTGATACTGCTGTTCAGTCAAATGATCAGCTGTCACACTTCAAGACTGTTCTTCTTGTACTCTGACAGAGATTTCTTACTGCAACTATCTTCCTGTTTTTCAAGTATGGCTAAAGTTGTCTAAAGTTGCTCTTTTAAAATTGGTCTGCTACTATGCTTTTATTCAACATTTTCTCAAGTCTGATCCGTTTTTCCCCGTAGCCGATTACATGGAGCTCCTGCTGGCTGCTACTGCTACTTCCTGATATTTGCTGTTGATTAAATGACCAATTGCATAGAATTTTCTTTCATTGAATTTACCTGTTACTTTTATGTTATCCGCTCTGTTTGTTGCTCTGATTTATCTACTAGATTCATGTGGATAACCCGAATAGTGTTACTAGTGCTTCACGGTTAAAAGTGCAACAAATGTGGACTGCGAAGGCCACGGCTCTTTTAATAACACTCTGCAACAGATTTGCTACTGCCAAGTTCTGCTTTTGGTTTAATTATCAGGGGCTGTTCTGCTGCTACTCTGTTATTGCTCTGCTCTGACTCTGTCCCAACACAAAACTCTGGTAGAACTTTTTGTGCCCTGCTACATTTCTGTTGCCAATTAATTTATCTGCAGCTATTCTGCTGCCCTGCTAGTGCTCTCAAGTGGAACTACTGCTTGCCTGTTATGGTTAGATTAGGTTTATAATGTGGATGCGGCTTGCTCTGCCGCCCTCCAGCACCTTATAGACTAAGGGTTGTTCGTCGACGACTCTACTAAAGATGACTGCACGGCTGGTGACAACTACAGAAAACCTGCATTTTTACTGCAGTTCTGCTAAAACTCTGTTACTACTCTGCTATCGGTCTGCCAATGTCCCCACACTGCCCTGTGTTTCTTTTTTAGCCACTTTTCATGGGAATTGTTATTTCTCGTTCCCCCTTTCTTCGTAGGCACCCCTTCATTGACCTAAATCCCATCGCGAACACATCTTTTGCCACAAACTGCTACATAACCTGTTGCCTTGTTCATTTATAACATCTTCGTCTTCATTTCCTTTAATTGCATTTTAAATCAAATCAAAAAATAAGTGCCCACTGCCAAAAACTTTCGCTAATTTCTAGACCATTTGCACAGCAAATTGTCAAAAGTTGCTGCATCCCATTTAATTCATTGTCACTCTCCTTGGATCAACAAATTACCACTGCATTTCCCCATGAATATGAAATTGGATCTCGACTTGAAAATTACCATTTTACAGGGTGTCCTTTTGAGAAACTTCTCATTTCCCTACACACAGAAAAAATTTTATATATACAAACAACATCAGCCGTACAAAAAAAAAAAAAATAACCTCGATGCTGAAACTTTTCCCATTTCATTGTTGCTTGGTTACAGTCTTCCTTCGGGTTGTCTTGCATCGTTTCGAAAACAAAAATAAGAAAAAAAAATGCAAACCCACTTTAATCCAGTTTAAGCCATTATTTTCAAAACACTGGGCACGATTTTAGCCAGATTGTTTTCGGTTCCTTCGGTGCAAGAAGTTTGCCATCCTCTAATTAGAAGCGTGAGGGGATTTGATTTTGTAACCTTCCCTATCTTGGCTATACCCCGTCGTCAACATCATTTAGTGGACATTTTTGCCGAGCTCGCTCAATAGTATTACATCGAATTAACAAAGCGACGCAAAACAGGTCGCAAACAACAATAGGAGATGCAGCGAACAACAAAGTGTTTGTAACCACACAATATACCTACAACCGAAAAGGGTGTCGGCAAGGACGAAAGAGCTCTGCTCTTCTTCGAATTCTTATATATAAACGACTCATAAAATTTCGAAGGGAAAACTTTTAATGATAAAACTTTGTGTGCGCGGCACCATTTTCTTTTTGCCGAAGATTTGCCGTGGACATTCATGGTGAAGCAGATCCCTATATATTTGAGTAGGAGCGCAAGTTTCATTGTTGTGTTGTTTGTTTGCTTGGTGTTTCGATGTCCTGCTGTTGTCATCGCAACTGCAAGTCCATTGAAAGTGGGAAATAGAAGCTCCCATCCATAATGCAGAGCAAAGAATGCATGGAGTGGAGCTGAACAGGCTATACAATTTGTATTCCTTTGCGGGTTGGCCTTTTGTACCATCATCCCAATGGGGTTTCTGTGTGACAGTTTATTTCGAGATAATGCCTGGCAAGGTAGTCATATCGTAGCAGTTGTAGGGATTTCTATTCAGTTCGGATTTGGGGAATTTTTCAATGAAATTTGAAGGACCAAAAATTAACGCTAATGAACACTGTTTCACTAATTAGTATTACAACTCCTTGAATAAAGTTAAAATGAATTAGGGACATATTTAGGACACTAAAATACGTAAAAGGTGCTTTCCAAAAAATATCTGCAATCAACCAAAGTCCAAAAACGCACCTTAAAATCTGCTCAGTGTTGCGGGACTAGCAAAAAATATTTCCCCCTTTTTATCAGCAATATCATTTGTTCGAAAAACTCGCAGTTTGGTCCCCTTGGTAGAATTTTCCTTCTTACATATAAAATAAAAGGTACAAAGTACTTTCAAACTCCTTCGAATGAGGGACATTCCTTTTCTTTACATGGGAATTTATTTAGCAATAAAAATATTCACTCATTCATTTAGAATTTGAAAAGGGGAAATAATTTTTTCATCTTCGCCTGTCCAACATCTATTTTAAATTTTGCGCTAATTTTTTTCCCTTTTTCTTCCCTCGGTCTGTGATCACTGAACCTGAATCCGTTTGACTGCCAGTATTGACAATCATACGAGTACGACTTAATTTCAGATAGAGGACGTATTTATTCCTTCAACATAGTCATGCCAGCAACATGCTAAATTAAATCGTTATCCCTATTCGATGTCCGGCTCAAGTTTTCTCTAATTTCCATTAAGCCGCACGCACAATGAAATCCCAATTAACAACATTTCCAGTTGCGCACATCTAGTCCGAACGACAAAACATTCTCGCTGCGATTTACATCCTCTTCACACAAATTTAATATTTTAAGTCCTTTCCATACAACGACTACGCATCAAATGAATTCCATCCCGTAACCGACTGACCAACATATACCGACACCGACATGCTGCACACAACGCTCGGCGGAGGCAATTTAAGTCCTCCAAATCATTATTAAAGTCAATGGACGCACCATTTTGTTGGCGGGACAGCTACAATTGTTGGCAATCCAAAGGCGGGGGTCCTTAAAATTAATAGAAATTCAGCTTGTCCGTGCGAATGTCCGGGTCCGATTGAGGTAGACCGATTTTCGAGTTTGGCCTCGCGAATTACAGCGATGCCGGAGTGAAATTAATGAAATTACGTCAATCTGTGCCAGAGCTGCACGTGGAGGCGGCTCCTATGTCTGTATATCGGCCGCGTTCTGGCCGCTAACGACCGTCACACACACTATGCCAAGTTATTTGCGACTTTTGTGTTTTTGTGACCTGAACTTGTGCGCTTTGTTTGGGGCGGGTGAGTGTTTCACTCAGCCATGGACTTCTTTTTAATTAATGAGCCACCCTTGCTGTCACACCAAGTGCAATGGTATCCATATTGGTGTCGCATTGTTTTTTTTTTTTTTATTTTGTTACCAGTCCTTGCCTCGTTGCACACAATTTGCCACCAATTCATCACACACAAACTTGTGCAGTATGTAGTACACGCATGCAGCAAAAGGACGTTCATTGGCTGCGACATTTGTACTGCAACTCTGACTATGTGGATATTTTTACTGACGATGGCCCGTCTGTCAGGTTTTTAACGCAATTTGAACCCGGTTGCTGGATGACGGCGCGGCCAGTTAGAATGGCGTGGCATCACAGTCAGGTTAGAGGAGAAAACTGCACACAAAACTCGGGTGCGGTCTACGTAATAAATTATTCCAAAGTAATTGCGACTGTTGTCGGTATAATTAATTACAGTTGGAGAGATTTTTCGTCCTTTTTTTGCTGTCGTTGTTGTTTGTTGCTTGTCAGAAGGGTAGTAAATTGTCCTGATTTTATATATGTAGTCATTTGGAAATTTGTTGCATGGTTTCGTTTTTGGGGTTACTGTTGAGGTGGGGTTTTTTTTTGTCTAAGTACATTTCTAATTATTGCGAATTCATTGTTGGGTCATGACACAGGGAGAGAGAGAGGGGGAGGTTTGCTGGTTTCATTCATGATGACATTTGCATGTTAGCAAATATTTGTTCCAAATGCGTGTAGTACATGTCAAAATGACATGCGGGGTAATAGGTCCTTGAAAATGTTAGAATTGTCACCAAAAGGAAGTCCTACTCGCAATGAAGGAAACTCTACCTCTAATCGCCTTCCAAGGACCTTAAAAGCTTAAAGTATGAACTTGTGAGGTCAACATCTAGCGTTAAGAAGTCCCCAGCCGAAAGTATGCTCATACTATTCCTGCAGTCTGGCAAAAGATTCCGAAGTGAAGGCTTAATCCCCAACTTGTAAGAGTCAACCCACCCCCTGGCTGACTAACATTGATCCACTTGTTCCTACCGTCATGTCAGCGGCACTCATCCGCCCGCTTTCGCATTTAAGTGCACTTCAGCCGCATATATGAGCGAGTCCCCAGCACTAAAATGCTGCCGCACTCTAGGACGTTTTAAACTCCCTTAACTGGCGCTGCTGCAGTCATCGTCACCCATATACACCTGTTGAATGCGCTCACTCATTTATTTGCTCTTGAAATGCACACATATGCAAACAGAGGAGAACACTTAATATGGAATATCCTTTCGGTAACATATGTACCGTCTCCATCCCACCAAAGGGAGGATATTCAAAAGCAGCTCTGCTTGGAAATTTTTGAGGAAATTGAATTTATTAATCCACACCTCTGTGCCCCCGCTCGGGAGTGTAGTCATCGCAATCATGTCATACCAGCAGGAGCAACATCCTCGACACACGATGGCGGTGGTTATATAATGGAGGCAATGACGACGACGAGGAAGCGCCTGCCTCGACTAAAGGATAAAGACTTGCAAAATCCAATGGCGGAGTGCAAATGCAATCTCCTTGGGGTAAATATTTCCATAATGACGAGCCGGTTTCAGGACGATGATGATGATGATGATGAGGATGCTGATGCTCATGCTGATGCTCTGGCATCACTCTCGACGATTGTGATGAGGTGACATAGTCAAATAAAATCGTTTGCATTGTTCTCATATATGGGTTTTGATCTTTAGCATGGTAATAGATTTGCAGAAATAGTTGAGCGAAAGTAGCAGGAAATTTGTGCGCTTGTTACTGATAAATGTTTGCATATTTTGTTGGCGCATTTTAGCTCAGCTTATTAGCTAGAGTGCGGCATCTCTGTTGCATTGCTGTTGAAATGTATTAATAGCTTTTTGAGCGAGGGATATTAATTAAAGTTTCTGTGTACTGTGCGTCGGATAATGGAGGACGAGCTGTGACGAGTGGAATTCTTGCACAAGGATAAGGATGCTTGCAATATTCGATCATGAGGGTCGTTTTTTAGCAGCTTGTGAGGAGGGTTATTCATGTTACACTCCTTTATCCAAGTTTAGAACTGACGACGAGGAACTCTTGTGTCTTTCCGCAGTTAGAACGAAATCCGCGTTGCAATTTGAACTTCGTCTGCCCTCTGGTTCAATGTCATCTTTTTTTAGGAAAAAATCGGCCATAAACTATCAGCAGTCCACAATTCACTTTGACACAAAATTTTATGCATTTATTTAGGCATTTTTGGTTTTTTTTGGGACGATGGATGGGAATTTTTTTAGAGAGTTTTTTTTGGCGCGTGGAGCTTTGTTTGGTTTTTATGACCTGTTGCATTTCGAGACGCTTTTTGAGGCATTTCTTGGCAGACTCTTTCTGTTGTTTTTGGACGTGTTTTGAAGACTTTTTGGAAGTCTTTTTTGGGGCATTTATGAAGCGGTTCTGGGGGTGCATCTTGGTGTTTTTTAAGGCATTTCTGGTGGCACTTTATTCCAGTTTTTTATTTTGTTGAATTTTGGCTTTCAAATATTTAAAAGTCTTGGGTTTGTCGGCAGACTTGTGCTTGGACGTAGCCCCAAAGAAAATAATCTAGAGGTTTAAAATTCAATCCTTTTCCAATATTCTCCCAGTTGGCGAGCGAAAATTTTGTCGCGAAATCGATAATTTTGATGAAGTGCAGCTGCTATATTCCCCTCACTTTGGTCCCTGAAAAGTGAAGCCACGCAATCTGCATAAAGTGCGTTATTACGCTCCCATTCTCGGGTGACTACCACAAGCCACAACTGAGCCCGAACTTTGTTTATAAAGGGTGATTTTTTAAGAGGTTTAGAACTTCTTTTAAAAAAAAAACACAAAAAATTCGAAAAAATGAATGAAATATTTATTTGAATCGATAGTTTGAACCTTGCAATTTAATGTTTAAAGATAATTTCATGCAAATGTTGACCGCGGCTGCGTCTCAGGTAGCCCATCCGCTGAGTCCAATTTTGGCATACTCTTTCACACATATCGGCCGGTATCTCACGAATGAATGCATGGATGTTGGCTTCCAGTGCGTCAATCGAAGCGGGCTTGTCCCTATACACATTAGCCTTGGCATACCCCCACAAAAAATAACCTAATGGTGTCAAATCGCACGATCTAGGCGGCCAATTGACCGGCCCGAAACGTGAAATTAACTGTTCACCAAACTCGCCTCGCAATTGCGCCATTGTTTCGCGTGCTGTGTGGCATGTGGCACCGTCTTGTTGAAACCACATATCATGCAAGTCAAGAACTTCCATTTCGGGCAAAAAAAAGTTTGTTATCATCGCTCGGTAGCGTTCACCATTGACAGTAACGCTGCGATTCGCATCATCTTTGAAGAAATATGGCCCAATAATGCCGCCGGCCCATAAACCGCACCAAACAGTGGCTTTTTCGGGATGCATTGGTAGCTGTTGCAATGCTTCTGGCTGATCTTCACTCCAAATGCGGCAATTTTGCTTATTTACTTACCCATTCAACCAAAAATGAGCCTCATCGCTAAACACAATTTTTCGATAAAAAAACATTTCGAACCGAGCACGAATTTTGATAGTAAAATTCAATAATTTGCAAGCGTTGTTCATTTGTAAGACGATCCATGGTTAAATTGCAAACCAAACTGAAGCTGTTTGACAGTGACACAAGGTACTTAACACACGTCAGCTGTCAAAACCAGTGTTGCCAAAACCAAACCAGCTAAAAAAAATCACCCTTTATTTCTTAATAATTTCTAAACGCTCCGAAAGTATCAACCGAAGAACAGCCCCTTCTCCTTGCTGCACGATGTCAAATCCAATAAAACTTTCTCGTACACCGATCCTGTGCCAAACAGCACCCACCGGACTTCCAACTACTTTCGTACAGCAATAAATATCAATGTCTGGTTACCCATTTCGTTAGCTTGTTTCAGCAAATTCCTTAAATGAACACAATTTCCCTGCAACAACTTCATAACCATGCGCCTGCCCTCCAACATGCTCAAGTGTCCCAAATCCCTACGAATGCAGTAAATTAACTAGCCAACGACTCCCAACATTATCGTTGTGTGGCAATGTTTCGACCAATTTCCAAACGAATGAGCCCCATAAATCAATTGTCAACATATGCCAATCATAACCTCAATCCAGTCTCAAAATATTCATGGTTCGCTTAACGCCTGCGAACCCTACCCCAGCAGGCATTAAATGTACGACTGCGAGTGTGTGAAAGCACATATTCATCATGGTCGCACAATGACACTCGTACGATGCTGCACCGGAATCTCGGTCCCTCAAGGAAGGCAACCTAAAGTGGACTTACTTCCAAACGGAACCGTCGCCATACAGTAGTATGCATTGGGATGAACCCCTTTTCGGTTCATTCAATTCCTAAGAACGAGGCGGTGAAATCTTGAAGTTACTTCCTCAAGTGCAGCGCTGTGAAAACTTTTGCCCAAAAACTGACTGGCCATAGTGTTGTGTAAATTTAGTGCGTCTCTGTGTGTGCGGGCGCACCATGTATGTCAACAGCAGGGAGGAAACCTATTTCGACAAAGGAGCAGGGCCAACAATAAAATATTTTGAATGGGATATTTGGGGATTTGGAAATTCCGGAAACTTTCCTCATTTCGTGAATCCATATGAAGTTATTACAGGCCTGCTATACGATACACACAAATCTCGTCCTTCGGCTGGGGGTATTGTGTTTGTGTCTGACTTTTAATTGGTAGTTGCAATTGCAAATTGCCTCTGCTGAATCGGATTTAGCAGGCTGACGACGACGACGACCATCTTCAAAATTTGCTTTGGGCTGTGATGCGTGAATATGCCAACTTTGTGGTCAGTGGAAGTAACAAATGTGTTACAAGCTTACAATTACCAAGTTTTCGCTGCAGTTTGGGAAGTTTTCATACCGCACAACTTCGGACAGCTGGTTGGCAGCAATAATCGATTTTCAAACTGACTCGCTCCGGGGTGAAGATGAAGGATGCAGAAAATTTTAAAATTTACTGAATCGAGCTTAGGTTGGTTGGAAACTTTTGAAGTTTTCAAAAGAATGACCAAAAATTGGCGGAAATATTTTTCTTCCAAAGGTCGCTCCTTCCACTTCTAGACGTGATTGAGTTAGAACTGCGTAAGCTACATAAGGAAAAAATATCTAATACCCTGGACACTTATGATTTTTTTTTGAAAAAGCTCCACTTACGCTTTTGATTTTCCTTTATTCCTGTGAAGGATTTTTTAAAATGATGCGAAGAAATATTTTTGTAGGTTATCGACTGACAAAAAAGCTGGTCCCACTTAGAACTGACGTGCTCAGGTAGTCTTGCTTAAATTTCTAATCGAAATGAGCAACCCGTTCCGAACACCTCCGTCAACTTCGCAGAGCACAATATGTCAAAAATCAATTTTGAACAGTACTAAATAATTATAAATTATTTGCTAATTTTGTGCCTAAGTTTTTGATTCAATGGTTTCGGAGAAAGTCGACCCTGAAAATTGCTCTGCCAAGTTAATGTCACGCCAAAAGAGCACCACATTGATGCTCGATTTATGTGCTGAGTTTTTGTGCTAAGTTTCCAGCCTCGTAGCTGACAGTAGTCATTAATTTTTGCTGTCCTAATTTAGCCTCTTATCCAACTTTTAGGTCTGGCTATGTCAGTAAATGGCCTTTTGTAGCTCTGCTAAAAATGCCAGCTATCAGAAAGGACTTTTTGAACTTTTGTACTTTTGAACTTTTGAACTTTTGAACTTTTGAACTGTTGAGCTTAAGACCTTTTGAACTTTTGACCTTGTAAACCTTTGACGTTTTGAACTCTTGAACTTTTGGGCTTTTGAACTGTTGACCTTTAGAACTTTTAAATTTTCCAACTTTTGAATTTTGAACTTTTGAACTTTTGACCTTGTAAACTTTTGAACTTTTAATTTTTTGAACTCTTGAAATTTTAAGTTTTATCAACTTTTGAAGAATTGAAGTTTTGACCTTTGAACTTATGAACTTTTAAAATTTTGACCTTTTGAACTTTTGAGCTTTTGTACTTTATAATTTTAGAACTATTGACCTTTAGAACTTTTGAGCTGTTGAACTTTTGAATTTTTGATCTTTTTACCTTTTGAACTGTTGAACCTTTGAGCTTTTGAACATTTTCCCTTATGAACTTTTCATGCAGTGGTAAAACCACTTAACGTATGCCAGCCCAGATGTCTAACTCTCACATTACAGAGTACAGACAGCACGATTTAACAAATCTACACAATCATACCTCAACCAGAACAATGGACTGGCAAAGTTCTTTGCTCAAATAAATCCCACTCAATCAAATATATGCGATAAAGTCACTCACTAAGACGATAATCGTTTGGCCAAACTTTAATCCTTAATCCGCTTCCGTCGTCGTCATCATCATCATCACCGTCGTCCTAGTCGTCATATAATCATCACTAAACGACAAAATCTTTCAGCAAAATTAAGCGAATTTCCTTTGGCAAACAAAGAATTGAAGAAAACTGTAATCCCATCACGCAATCCCCGACAAAGAAGGGATAAAACAAGGATCAAATTGGATAAACCTGAAAGGAGAATGCAAAACTTATCCCCATCATTATGCTCACACGCATTATGGTAGCAGTGCCGGCTGCGGTATTCTGCCCCCAAACGCACTGGCACTGATGTCATTAAGCAAACTTTCAGCTCACGGGATAATGGAAAAGGACTCGACAAAAGAAATTAATGAATCTTAAGTAGGGCGCATTAAGAGAGACTTTCAGTTGGGCACCAGGCAACCGGTTCGACATTGATGAAAGAGTTGCTAACCTCGAAATCATCCTTGACTGCAATTACCCCTCGTGTATGTGTATTTTATCAATGTGCCCCATGCAGAGCGAATTTCCTTCGCCAACTGGCAATCGGCAATAGATTTGAGAAATTTCCTTTGAGAATTCCATCGCACGCCATTACGCCCCAGTAAAAAGTAGCATCATGCGTCCCACGGGTACCCAGTCGACAGAGAAGTAATATCCTCGTTTCATCTTTCCTTTCTTGTTCCATTGCTCGGTATCTACTAATGTTCATTTCGTATGAAATTGCACATTTTGTGCGGAACACAGGATCGCATTATGTATAGAAGGCGAGAGTACAATCACTTTTGAAATAAATCCTTCTTCGAAATTGGATAGAAGATAGACGGGGGAGGCACACCCACACCAGACACACACAATTGTACAGTTTCCTGTTCAACAAAGAAACATTAAAAAGGATGTGTTATCTATGAGCGAACAGAACATGGAATTGAAATTCAATTTCCGGTAATAAATGACAATTTGTAATAAATGCGTTGCAAAAAAGGACAAAAAAAAATACCGGGAGTTGAAGAAAAATCCAAAATACCCCGATACAGCTGGATGTGAGTGGGTGGCGCCTAATGACTGTTTCAATTGAATTTGTAGCTGGTTATGGCGAAACTCGAGTCATGATTGAGTGACTGCGTTGTAACAGAATGTGACTCCGTCTGCGGTTGGATTTGGGATACTACGTTCCCAATTACGTGGTTAGATCTTGTTCTATCCTTGTTGGTTGTAAGGTGACTTTTTTCCAATCCATTTTGGATGCCATCGATGTAAAGCGCTTTTTGTGTTAAAATTCTTTGCATTTCGGTCTTAATGGTTTTAAAGGAAAAATTCTTGTAAAACGCCAGATGAAGTTTTCCTGCACAAGAGATTTGAATATGTCAAGTAATCAAGGAGTGGTTGTTGTAAATAGCTGATCCGTTCCATTATAAACAATTCTTGAGGAAAAACATCGGATAACGATCGGATAATCCACGCCCGCAAGTTTAAATATTGTTCTCTAGCAAGTTTGCATAACCTTCTTTTATGAATTCGCTGATTGTTCGCATTTGACACTCACGTGGGCATTAAGGCGATTGGTGGCTGATTCCTTCCCGGCGTCCACTATTTGATGTGATATACTCGTATGCATCGCTTGGGATTCGTCCATGAACTTGATGGCGAACGAAATCTTCTTCCGTGAAAGTCGAAGCAAACAAAATGCGAATTGCTATAGTTTAATTTGAAATTTGTGATCTAAAGCTTTTCTAATCCTGTGCCAAAATATTCTTTATGTGTGGGGATCTGCGCGGTTCTAGGGGGTGGGCTTCTTGTATTATTTCATTCTCTATACGACGATGATTTAACAGCTACCCAGGCTCACCTAAAGAGTCTTTCATTAAGCGCTTCCTATCTTTAAATTTAAATAAAACAAAGCGTGTGAGAGTTATCATAGAATTTTTTTATTTGATGCCATTATGTGTGGAATATAATATCGTTCAAAAGTCCGCCGCGGCTACCCTGCGTGCCGCTAATTCGAAACGTCAAATTTTCCATGACTCCGGCGCATAAATCATGCTAAATTTGACCGATGGCATGGATTATGCTGTCTTTGAGGCTTATTTTGCTGTGACGCTTATTTTGCTGTGACGTTTATTTTGCTGTGACGCTTATTTCGCTGTGTTTCGTGGCTTATTCGCATAGATCCGCGACTTCAGAAAAGCCCACAAAAAAATAAAACGGCAGCCAGTTCACATCACCTCCTCACCATTCCTTCGAATCGCTCGTGGAGAATTTCCAATGCGGCGTGAGCTGTGTGGCACTGAGCGCCGTCCTGTTAAAACCATATGTCGATGGAGTCCATGCCATCCAATTCACGGCAAAAGAAGTTGGTAATCATCGCCGTTGACTCTTATGGCCTGGCCAACGTGGTTCTCAAAGAAATATGGACCGATGACGCCGCCAACCCAAAATCCACACCAAAAGGGTGACTTTTTCGGGATGCATTTGACGCTGTTGGATCTCATGTGGATTGGCGTCGTCCCAGTGGAATCAAATTTATCCACCAAACGAATAGTCCTCTGGGTAGGGCGCTAATGGCGACCTTAAAATGGGCGAAGCACGCGGAACGTTGCCCGAACAGAACACCCATTTTGAAAGAACAATTTTATCAATTGTACGTGTTGTTGCACGCTCCGTCCGTCCATGGCGTTTTGGCAAAATAGACTGAATAAATGACAGCCAATTTGACAGATGCAGCTTGAAAAAGATGGCCGCTGTACTAATCGCTGCTTTTTTTCTGCCTCCTTTTCGATTATGGGCAACTAGTTGCAAAAAATAAATATATTCGAATCACCACTTGAGTTGATTTTGCAGGTGAAACAAAAACAAATTCCCTCACGTAATGCTCGTTCACGGACGACGCAATTGGACCCCAGGTTTCTCATATCCGCTCACTTGCGTGAGTTTTTTATTTTTGTTTTCCTTGAGGAACAAAATCTGATGGAAAAAAAATGATAATGTGAAAATTTGAATTGTTGTTCCTCAGCTCTGCCTCATAGCTCATTACCGTCGACAAGTAAAACTTTGCCATTACAAGATTAATCGACTTCTATGGACAATTTGTCAGACATTATCCCATGGATGCTGATTAGATGGCAATGCGTCACAAAATCTATTATAGGGCAACATTAATTTGCCGCAAGTCATTAACACAGAAACACACACACACATATACCAAAGTACGTAAGGACACCGCTGAGTAATTCAGTTTTCAAATAATTCCAACTTCACTACCAAGAGCCATGAATCATTAATCCAAACTTGCAATTAATTCATCAAACTGTCCTCAGCGTAAGCAAAATCGAAGGAATTTTGATTAATTGCAGTTCTGTTAATCTACGAGTACATACACCATCAGCGCCGTCATCGGAGGCTTCCAAAAAAAAAACTGGAAACAAAAAAAAGACGGTAACGACGAAGTAAACAAAATACTCGTTGGAACAAATGATTGAAAGAGAATTCAGCGCGCACTCGTAGCAAAGTTTTCCCATTTCGCCGAATGTATTCGCATACGGAAAATAATAAAATATTTACTTTTGCACATGCCGATCGTCTCGCTCGCTCTGTCTCTGTGCAGCAATCTAAGTAAAAGGATAAGAACCATCAATTGAAAGTTTCCAGCAGTGGCAAGAAGATTTCCAGGATAAGGATTTTTTTTTATTTTATTTTTGGTTTTGTTCCGTCGACCGCAACTAAACTTTTCCTCTCCGCAGCACACAGTGGTAATCAAGATGAAACTTTGAAATGAGCTGGTAATGCACCAAGGATATCTGTGCCACAGGAGCACATACAGATACACGTATCTATATACAGCGAGAGTGAAAGGCCACAAAACGAGATTTTCCTCTTTCTCTTGTTCTTTTTTTTGCCGTTTGCATTCCACTTTCCAGCTTCGATTGAAAATTGCATAAAAAAAGGTGGAAAAGCCCCAAACAATAGTTTTATGTTGGCCAAAACTTTAATTGAGTTTTAACCAAATACACATACACACAGTGAAAACAAAAATTTTCAATTGAATTCGCCAGGATCCACTATAGTCGTGCAGTTGGCATTCGGGCACGACTGTATGTGGTGCAGGGGTACACACTACACAGTATCCTGGGAAATTTGCTTACCATACACTCGTATGTGTAGTTTTTGCTTCCCTTCTTCCTTGCAGGGAAAACAATTTCCATTTCCATTTCCATTTGCTTACAGCACGTATGTGGCGAACGACCGACGCCGCCGCCGCTGGGTGGAGGAAGGAAATCTTTGTTGAAACCAAATAAACCACAATTAGAAAATTTCCAGCGGTAGATGGGGTATAGAACAATAAAAAAAAATATCGCTTGAAAATGTTCTCCAAACACTTTTGCTTCAGTTTTGCGATTTGTTTAATTGGTTCTTCAGTTTTACACGCGTTCAACATTGGGGTGGACTCAAATGCATCCGGGTTCCGGGAGCGGGAGGTCGATTCTCAAAGAGTTTACCTTTAGATCTGAGAGCTTACAGCGCCCAACCAAACATGGGGAAGTAGGTACATCAAAGTTAACTTTTTGGCTCAAATATTGATAAAGTCCAAATTTTAACTCGGAAATGAAATGGAAAAGCTCGAATTTTGGACCAGGACGGGGAAAAGGCTCAAATTTTTCTACAAATTTGTAGACATGAAGAAAGAAAATGAGAAATAAAAAAAAAATTTACCAGGTAGTTTGAAATTTTGACTCGGAAACGAAAAATTTTAATTTTTGACCGCGCTATGGGAAAAATTTAAACTTTTGATTTGGTCTTGAAAATTTTGGCTCTTTGACCAGGATTTTATGACAAATTTCCATTTCTAAATTTTGACTGAGGCCTTGCGTTGTTTGCGCCCTAAGCTGGTTCAAAAAAATCTTTAAGGCCGATAGTTCTGTTGGGGAGTACCACTGAATGATCATTACCCGCCCCAACGTACCATAGTGTATCTGGCCGACATTTTCCTACAACCACATGGCTGCGTGAAAATTTGGCTTGCAAGTGGAGTTGGTACTCAAGATACATTCCGCATATCTAGACTCTCGGTAATATTGCTGTCAATTGGAGATATGAGCATTCTTTGCCGAATCCAATCACCGGGAAGTTAGGTCAGAAAAATATTCATACCAAGTGTTGGTCCTTAAAAATATAATTACATTTCTGCTAATCTTGTCAAAGTCACAGAGTTTTTTTTAAGAAAGTTTTCTGGCATTTTTTCGAACAGATCAAAATTTTTGGAATCTGTACATTTTAGGAATAAAACATTTTCTGGTCTTGCATTTTAATTTTATTTTGGAAAGTAAACTAGGGGTCGAATCGCGTCGTCCGTGATCGAGCATTACGTGACGGAATTTGTTTTTGTTTCACGTGCAAAATCGACATTATTCTGTGAACGTATAGCTCGTTCACGGACGAGGCGATTCGACCCCAGAAAATTCTGGCCAGACTGGGTGAATTTGGCGGCGACAAATCTTAAACCAAAATTTAAATTTTTGGGCCAAGTGCGTTATGCTCTTGATATTGTATAGTCAGTTGCAAAAGATCGAGATCCAGAGTCTTAGAGCAGATGATGATGAGCGGAGCATTAATGAACCAGAAAGTTTAAGTCTTTCTTTCAATACGGGAAATTCAAAATTAGTCTGACTTTTCTTTCACATTTCTGTTAAAAAACAAAACAGGTCCGTAAGGGACCAAATTCCTTGCTTTTCACAACCATTCGTTTTGTGTGAGTTTTTAATTTTTTGGGCGAATGGAAGGATCTACAATTTTAGGCCGAGTTTTTTAAGTTTTTTCTTGACATTTGTGTGTTTTCCGGGGTTCGAACCAGGAACCTCTCGCTTAGTAGTCCAACACCCTGTCGACTACGCCACTGCGCGTACTCACATTTCTGTTACTTTTCTTTTTTATTGTGGTACAATTCGGCAAACAAAAGCTTTCTGCCATTCTTTCCATACAAAATTCTGACGTCCCGAAAGAGCCTGAGATTCTGTTAAGACTGTCAGAAAATGCCTGGGCTTTTGTTTTTCTGGCGTTTTTTCACAAATCAAATTCTGACGTCATATCGGACAATCAAACTTTTAATCAAATTCTGACTTAATATCGGACAGACTAACTTTCAGGGCCTTACTAAATCATTTTTAACCTCCACAGTCCACATTGTATATTTTGTAGGTCCAATCTTGTATGGAAAATTTGGCCATAGTGAGTTCGAAATTTGGACACCAAAACGGGTTATTGGTATCGCGGTCGGACAAATTCTGATCATCCACACTTTCATATGCTTTGCGGCAGTTTTCGCTCAAGAGTGGACTCTGTTTTCTATAGCTACCTGGTCGATAATTTGTAGAAAAAAAGTGGTCAAAAATTGGTCAGTAATGGCGCGGATTCTTTCCCCACTAGGTCGACTAAGTCGGCTTAAGTTTACCTGTCATTTGTCCCTTTTTAAAATGCTTGACTACAAAACAAAAACCAACCTTATGCACCTTTTGACTTATTGAAAGTTGTTGTTATCCATTCTGTCTTTGATTGGATAATCACTTTCTTAATGCAAGGGCTCTAGAATAAGGTTTGAAACCTAATGTGGGGCTTCGTTGATACTAAGAAGAGCGTCCAACATTTTTCTTTATCATCACCTGACAGCCATCTTCAGACAACCTCCCTTTTTAGCGTCAGGAACTTTTGATAGTTCGGTTGATTTCAGTGTCGTGTCATCCTTTGTTATAAAATCTTAAATTGGATGAAGATTACTTACTGCACTTTAAGGATTGTAGCGATTTATCGACTAAAAACAGGAACACAGTCCTTGATTTAAGTCTATTCCACGGTAAGTTCAGACCAAATTTCACAAATCCCCCATAAATATTCAGTGAAAGTGAGTCGCACTCAAGTCGATTACCCCCACAGCAGCAGCTTTGGAAGCTTGTGTTTTTTTTTCGCTGCTCCTGAATCACAATGTCTGGAGTTCACGCGCACAATTTAAATAATTAAATAATTATCCCTCGCAATGATGGTTTGCACAGATATGACCATCTGTTCCGGGACATTGATTTCTCATCAGGAAAATTCATCAAAATCATTTCCGGTTGTTTTTTCTTTCAACCCCCCACCCCCCTCGGCTTCTTTCCGCCCAATTGAAAGCGTTGTTTTTATCCCTGTTCCCGGTCTGTATGGAATAACGAGGTGCTGCTGTGACGTATAGTATCGGATTAAGCGGCGCATATACATGTCTACATCTGTTGTTGGCACTACCATCATCAGCATCATGGCCATCATCGTATCATCATCCACATTCACATCGTCATCATTACATGTGAGTTGAGCTTAAGCCAGCATAAAGCGTACGCTGTGCTTCGTCGGTTGGTCCAGTCAGTAGTGAGAACGTGCTTGTGGGACTGGAAGGGATACCATAATGTATACGCTGCTATATGTGCGGGTTATGAAAATGCAAATTTGCTCGCTCCGTTGAGCTTGAAAATAAAGCTTGTTGCCTGTGCAACTCCAACTATACTCGCACGGAGTGTATGTGTGAACTACTCGTTCAGTGTTTGCATAATGTGTGTTTTTGTGGGATCGGATATCCCTTTTTTCATTTAGTTAGTTTTTCCACATATTAACTGTTGTTTTTCGTATTTTTCTACGCGAAACAGCTGCAGGCTGATGATTCGCATTTACCGAGGTTAATTAGGGATGTGGAATTAATGGAACAAGTTATTGAGACCGAACCAGACTGTTGGACAGAGTTCCGACACAAAATTGAATAAATTATCGCAAAAAAGAAAAAAAATTGTATTTAATCGTGTTAAAGTTTTCTGAGCCAAAACTCGGGTTCCCCATTTGAAATGTATTCCATCATCATTAGCCAGCGGAGCCTGTATCAAATGCAAACAGGATGTTGACCATATTTTGTGTTGTTTTTGTCGATATCCTGCGAAGGTACCTACAGCTATATACAATAAATCTCTCCGCTGATGAATAAATCCAACCGAAAAACATTTATTACCGAATGCAATGTCATTTTTCAAAGTGTACACACGTTGGGCGCCATTTGCCCAACATGCAGATGGATGGTTTTGCTGCAAACCGTTGTGGAATTATTTCAAATTAATTATTGCTTTGCTTTGTAGTGAGGACCACTAAGTGGCGGGTTGTGGCGCCACTAAGCGGGCGAGAATGTAACAGTGCAAATGATTTATGCCATCAAATGAATGTCGGAAGAAAGTGCTTAGCCAGGTGCGTTTTTTTCCTCATTTGGTTGCACAATTGTTCGATTGACGAAAGTGTTGTGAATTCTTTTATTCGCTCAGCCAAACATCTAACGGACAGAGTTCTGCCAAAGGATTTGCATTAATTACAATACCAAATTCAATTGAGCGAGTCCTCAAAAACAAAAAAATTAAAAAAAATACTTCCCGCAACAGGTCCGTAAGGGACTCTAGGCCTGGCTGCCATTAGTTTGGTGTCAGTTTTTAATTTTTGGGACAAATGGAAGGGATCTTCGATTTTATGCCGAGTTCGAACGGCTGAACAGAAGATCTCTCAAGACAGTTCTGGTCTCTCTCAAGACAGTTCTTGTCTCTAAAGTCAGAGTTTACGAGAGACGACACAGTGGAAAAAAATTTTAATTGGTGGTTTTCCGGGGTGCGAACCTGAGACCCCTCGTCAACACACTAAGCCACTGCGCCTACAGAGGCTCCTCAAGTCGGTTATTGTTGGCCCTCATACTGCCCATCAATATCAATGTTTATTGAGAAATTGGTTAGGTCAATTTAGACGTCAGGTGGCACGCCATTTTCCATACTTCTCTGTTTTGTGTCCTTGTGATAGCCATACTTTCTAAATGCTGCCAGGTTGGGCAACAACCGCCTAAACTCTACCGAGCAACACATCATAGCACTGTCCCAAGAAGTAGAATATCTCGAAAATTACACATTAATGGTGCATAGTTTGAGGGGCAGGTTTTCAGTAGAGACCTAAACCACTTTTGCGTACATAGAACTATGCAGGGGTCAGATTTTATAAGGCGAAACGACCAAACGTTTTCGTGGGCAGAAAGATTTGCCCTATGTTACCCAAGAAAATTTCTTCGTGCACACGAAAACGTTTGAACGTGTCTTACCGAATGCCGACGCAGGGGTGGGATTTTGTAAAAAAACGAAATAAAAACCACTTTCGCATTTCAAAAAACGAATAAAATCACGCGAAAACGAAAATTTGCTTCATGTTACTGCTTCCGTTTTCTTCTTCTCGTTCGCAAGGGTTCAATAAACGGTGTGACAAACAAGTTTAAAGTTTGAGAAGCTGTATGTATGTAAATATGTTGTTTTGACGGATAACAGCCGACCGCTTTCAATATAAATGGGGACGTTCAAGTATCTAGTCCAGTAAGTCTGACAGCCGTCTGACTAGATGTATCTCGGTTTTGATTGGGGGAAATCGGTTATATGAGCAGCTGTTTCAGTTGCTGTTTATGGAGGGGTAGCCGATGAATCTAGTCAAGAAATTCGTGACTGCGTACTAAGTTGACAGTTTGCATATATAACTGACGTAGAAAACGTGACGTTCCCGACCAATCCAGACCGATCTAGTCGACTTAAGATAACTAGATAGATAGGAAAAGGTTTTATATATTGTTTGTTATACGCACGTATTTCACTTTTTTAGACATGAGCAGACTACAAACACCGCGCGGAAACAACTGTCCAAAAACAAATCATCATTAAAAAAATGAAATAAAAATTAGTCACAACCACTAATTAAATAACCAAAGTTAATGGGAAACGTCAAGCAATTAACATTCGTTGTATTCCTTTCGCATGAAACGAAAATGTCTTTCGTTTTTGGAGTTACGAAAACGTCAATGAAATAGCTTTCGCTTTCTTCCTTTCGCGGAGATGAAATTTCCTTTCGCTTTCGAAGTTACATGAAGCAAAGCGTTCGTTTAAAAGAAAACGATTGAACGTTTTCATTTTACAGAATCCCACCCCAGAAATGCGAAGGAATGCAAATTGTTGCAAGTCATGAGCGCATTACCAAAGACTTCACTGAAACCCCATCCACCCATGGCATATTTCAATTGACACTGTCCATTCATCAGAAACGACCATTGTTCTCTGGTCGCAATCCTGCCAATTAATCGTATTCACTAATGAACTCTTAAAGTCGTCCTTTATCTGCCCCATGCGCCATGCTCATGCACAAAGCTCTTCTGAAGTGCTGATATACTTATCGGCTTCAGAATTTTTTTGTTTAATAACCAGCAGCTGCACTTTACACGCACTTAAATAATTTTCCCCCCTTACGTGGCGATTACATGGCAATCCGATTTTAATTGCATGGCGATTGTAAAAAAAAATTCCAGAAATACGGGGTCAAGCAAATCCAACTCTCACTCGTTGGATACTTTGCCCGTTAACCGGACGAGTAAACGCCTTTTTTTTTCTTCTTTTAATTGACTGCAATTTAATGAGTGCTGCCAAACTAAATTTGGATTTTTTTCCATTTAATGAAAGGGGGATCAGCATTTAAAAAACAGATGCAGTTGTGATTAAGTTGTGGAATGTACGACAGTATTCACGTTTAATCTGCTCCGTTTTTTTTTTTTGATTTTAATGAGCTTAGTTGAGTATGTAATTGAGAATAAATTGATTCCCTAAAAATGCACTTCTTGTTATAGTACTTCACCGAGTAGCGTCACGAATCAAAAAATATAGCAAAGCACGCAGGACTCTCTCAGGTGTGCACAATCACTGGTTATTTTTGTTTGCAATTCTAATCAGTTAAATAATGTCGTTGATGTTTAGATGTTCTGCAAGTACTGGAGAGCTCTACAATGACGTGCATGCAGTGGCAAATAGTAGGAAACCAAAATGGGCACAATTCAGCTGTCAGCCGTCAAAGTGATTGTCGCTAGAAAATGTTGTGTCAATTCAAAAAGCCAACCCCCTAAAAAAAAACTTACTGCATTTATAGGTACATATGTAGCTGCAGATCGGAAAAGATAAACGAGACTCGAAGCCGCCCTATATCCATATGGGAATATGATGATGATTCTTACAAAAAATATGTCCATTCGCCTTAAATGTCTTGTGGCAATTTTACCGTCAAATGTCCTACTCCGTAGACCTCATTCGCAGTTGCCAATTATTCCCCACAGAGGCCCAGCGTCCAAACATTGGATAGGTACTTACCCCCGCCGAAACATACATTATGGCCGAAATCAAAATAAATCTCATCTCTTTAGCAGAGTGCGAAAATATGTGACCTACCATTTGCGACTCGAACGACCCCAATCACTTACAATAATTCACTCGCTTCAAGTTCGATTATTTCAATATGACTCTCAATCTATTCCCCGAAATGTCAATTCGCAATCCAACCTCTCCATTTACACCCCAAAATCCCAACCCCTATATCTATCTATCTATTCATGAAATATTCGAAACGATCTCACATGTGGTGCGCCCTGCAACAGCGACCCGGAGAGAGCACCCCTACAACGAGTATGTTACCCACTGGCCTCCTTATTTATGCTGCCCTCCGATATCCCCCCTCTATTACTAACAATATATCATTACCTCATTTGATTCTTGTGTGGGGCAAATAAGCGGAACAAAATTCCATCCATTTCTGCACCCACATCAATTCTATGGGGAATAATGGATGGGAAATTTGCTTCGCCACCTTCACTGTTGTGCTGGCCTATAGGGAGGGTTTTTTTTTTTTTGGCTATTTGTTGTCCCCTTTCGTGAACAAAAGAAACGATTGTCCTTTTATGTGTAATAAATGTGATGATATACTTTATATTTTGTAGCAACCACCTCCGCACACATGTGTATTTTATTGCTTATCATCATCCCTGGGTCGTTTTTCACTCGACGACGACGACGAAGACGGCGAGGTCCTTGTTCCGTTCGATTGTCTGAGCATTTAGGGATTTTATTTTTCTTTCGGGGGATTTATGGTCCTTTGCCAAAGCGAATATAAAAAGGAAATATGTAAGAAAAGTGTAAGAGGTCCAACCCGGCTCGTTAGCCTATCGATGTAGCAGAGCGGGCCGAATGGTGTAAACGACTGTCCGATTAATCTGGGATGTGGGTGCGATTTGGAGCAGAATATTGCTGCAGGAGCAACATTGTTTAGGTTTTAATGATCCTTTAAGGGGTTTCGATTAATCTAACTCTGTCATGCGGTATAAAGTGGTCATTCTCGGAATTAAAGTTCGATGTGAAAGGGGTTTCCATAGGCGGGAGGGAAACTGAATCAAAAGTGCGTGGGGGAAAGGATTACGACCGACAGATGTGTGGTATGAAGAAGAGAGGATGCTTCAAACAGTAAAATGAAAGTTGTAACTTCTGAAGCGGCAAATAAATTTCTTATAAATTTCTATGTACGCCATTGGGGCAGACTTCAAATTTAAATCGTGGGTAGCCTTCGGTGGGTTCAAGGCTCAGGTGTTAGTATGCAGAAATACTGAATCTATTTTTAAGCAAACGATCGGGAACAATACAAATGGTCAACTGATGAAAAAGATGATGATTGGTAGAAGAATAAAAAAAACGAGTGACTGTTCATGATTGGAAGTGAATGTAAATGAATTGAAAATGAATGCAAGCGACTGGTGATGAATGAAAAATTATTACAAATGGCTCATGACGATCGGTGAAGAATGCAAATGATTGGGAGAAGAGTCCAAGTGACACAAGATGATTTTAAAAGTGAAAAGTACATGTGAGTGGTGATGATTTGAAAAAAATGCAAGAGACATTTCTATCTCCTGATGATCGAAGAAGAATGCAAGTGACTCGCGCTGATTTTCAAAAGAATGTAAATAATTAAAAATAAAATGCAAGTGACCTGTGATGATTGGAAATGAATGCAAACGACTGGTGATGAATGGGAAAAGGGTACGAAAGAGTACAAACGGGTCATGATGATCGGAGAAGAATGCAAATGATTGGGAGAAGAATCCAAGTGACTCCAGATGATTTTATAAGTGAAGAGTGCAAGTGACTGGGTTTGATTGGAAATGAATGCAAATAATTAGACATAAAATGAACGTGATTGGTAATGAATGCAAGTGAGTGATGACTGGAAATGAATGCAAATAACTGGTGATGATTGGATATGACTGTAAGAAAAAAATACAAGAGAGTGCAAATGGCTCGTCATGATCGAAAAATAATTCAAGTGACTTGTGCTGCTTTTAAAAAAGAAAGGAAACAATTTAAAGAAAATGCAAGTGACTGGTGATGATTGGAAATGATTATAAGTGATTCGAAATGATTATAAGTGATTGGAAATATTTAGAATGAAAGTGATTGGAAATAGAATGAAAGTAATGAAAAAGAATGCAAGTGGCTAGCGATGATTGCAATGAATGTTAATGACTGGCGATAGTAGGAAATAAGTTGCTGTTTCAAAGAATTAATTTTTTGAGCGATGACTACCGATGATTGGAATGAATGTAAATGACTGGCTATAGTTGGAAAGGAGTTGCTTTTTGAGAGATTTGATTTTATTTTTTTTGAGCGATGACTGGTGATGATTGGAATGAATATAAATGAATTGAAAATGAATGCAAGCGACTGGTGATGAATGAAAAATTAATACAAATGGCTCATGACGATCGGTGAAGATTGCAAATGGTTGGAAGAAGAAACCAAGTGACACAAGATGATTTTAAAAGTGAAAAGTGCATGTGAGTGGTGATGATTCGAAAAAAATGCAAGAGACATTTCTATCTCCTGATGATCGAAGTGACTCGCGCTGATTTTCAAAAGAATGTAAACAATAAAAAAAGGCAAGTGTCCTGTGATGATTGGAAATGAATGCAAACGACTGGTGATGAATGGGAAAGAGTACAAAAGAGTACAAACGGGTCATGATTATCGGAGAAGAATGCAAATGATTGGGAGAAGAATCCAAGTGACTCCAGATGATTTTATAAGTGAAGAGTGCAAGTGACTGGGTTTGATTGGAAATGAATGCAAATAATTAGACATAAAATGAACGTTATTGGAAATGAATGCAAGTAAGTGATGACTGGAAATGAATGCAAATAACTGGTGATGATTGGATATGACTGTAAGAAAAAAATACAAGAGAGTGCAAATGGCTCGTCATGATCGAAAAATAATTCAAGTAACTTGTGCTGCTTTTAAAAAAGAAAGGAAACAATTTAAAGAAAATGCAAGTGACTGGTGATGATTGGAAATGATTATAAGTGATTCGAAATGATTATAAGTGATTGGAAATATTTAGAATGAAAGTGATTGGAAATAGAATGAAAGTAATGAAAAAGAATGCAAGTGGCTAGCGATGATTGCAATGAATGTTAATGACTGGCGATAGTAGGAAATAAGTTGCTGTTTCAAAGAATTAATTTTTTGAGCGATGACTACCGATGATTGGAATGAATGAAAATGACTGGCTATAGTTGGAAAGGAGTTGCTTTTTGAAAGATTTGATTTTATTTTTTTTGAGCGATGACTGGTGATGATTGGAATGAATATAAATGACTGGCGATTGGGTTTGCTGTTTAAGAGATAAATTTCTTGGGTCACTCCAAAAATAGTTGTTTCTATTACATGATCGGCAAGCTAGCACGAAATACAGCCAATTATTAGGACGACCCAGCCCTTGCTTTTACCTAAGAACAGCAGGAAGGATATTTTGATGTCAGTAAAATGTAAGAGACGCCCATGCAAGTCGTTGTTACTTCAGGAACATACTTTTCCAGTCAAGAATTCAGCACTCAGGTTGGGAAAAAGTACTTCTTGTTCGACGCTCTTCTTTTTTTTTCATAGGGAATTGAATGAGTGTTCTGAGACTGTGTAGACTATTTTTCTTTTGTTTTAAACAGCAAAAGCATTAGTTTTCCCCTAAAATCGAAAAAAGTTCCTCTTTTTTCCCCTAAGTGAGATAGGCATTTATTTTTTCATAGCAGTTTTTATAAACATAAATAAATAGCACAAACCATATTCATATCATACAAGGATCAGCTACCTGAATCATATAAAAATTTAAAAAGAGTGAATGCATTCAGATACACAAAAATTCTTACCTAACATTGGATAGCCAGTTTTCTGTCATGTTTAGTATGAATATTTGCATTTTCTTTGAAATTTTAACGTGATGAAAACACGTTAGTTTTACTTTTAAACAATTTAAGATTCGCAGAGATTTTTGTTTCGTTTTCTTTTCCTCGTTTTCCCCTTTTCAATTAAAAAAATCGCCAAAAATCAAGTTTTCGATGCCAAAATTGGAACATTCCAGGTCTCATTTTTTATTAATGCGGGCCGGTGTAAACACAGAGGTACTTCATTAACAACTCCAACCTCATCCTTCATCACTTAATACTTGATTCTAACAAAAATAACTTCACTCTAACCACTCTTGAGTTAATAATTGACGAAGAAAGTTTTTAATTTAATCAGACGTAACGTAACTAACCACGCAATCGCCTTCAATTTGAAATAACTTCTGGTTGCGTCGGAAGGACACACCCGGCATCTTTCTGTGAACTCTTCTTTCGTGCTGTAATTTAATCTGCTGTGAGATTGGAAACTTCATATTTTTACGCTTTTAAGTCTTCCGAAACTAGAACTATAACTTCGTTGGACATATTCTGCTCTTCTCAACGCCATTTGCTTTGATTTCTAATTACTGTGCTAGCGATAAATTAAATTATAAAAATGACTCAAACTCCGAAGAGGTTTTGGTAACGCAAAAGATGCATTTTTTATTTTGAACAAAAATAAAAATAACCCGTTGAAGAAGAGACCAACAGGAGGAGACGCACAGCACCCTTAGAGAATCAAAGAAACCGGACGCCAAAGGGATCACATCGCTTTTACCCTGAAGGGTGTTTAGCATATCAAAAGGATTTGAATATGTTTGTCAGTAGTTGCAGGGGTTGAGTTGTTTTCGCATTTGAATTCATTTTTCTTCTCCGTTTTCTTTTGCCTATGCGAAAGAGGGTGTCCTTGCCTGTCCCTGTTGTTATCTTGAACTTTTTAAACGGAAACATTTCTCCTCTCTTTTTTTTTTTTCGTTTGCAAAGATGTTTCTGAAACTTTACGAACTCACAATTTGCATATCTATCGATTGATCCAATCGTTTATCAGGCATCTTGTTGTTTTACATTGTTTTGCTTCGTCTATTGGTATTCTGACTGAATTACATTTGGTTTCGGATTGCAAACAGATTGTTAGGAGTTCAACATAGACTTTGATGGATGTGAAAGGCTTTAAGGTTCGTTCGTTACGTGTCTCATAGGGTGAGGGAGTATTCTTTGATCAAATGGTAGGACGAAGCTTCATAACTAAAAGAAAAATATCCAAAAATATCATTCATTCAATGACGCCCCAGTTTTGCTGAAATGATTTAATAAAAAGCCTAAAAAGTAAGCGCACACTCACAACCATCTCCTTCCGTAATCCAATTAAACCAGCTACAAAATACTTTCACCCCCATCCCCCATGTATACATTGCAGCAGAACAAACTGTTTCTCGAAATAAAATCCCTGAGAGGGTGTTAAATTTAAATCAAATTTGAGCGTCGTATATAAACTCCTGCCGAACAAAACCGTGCACACACCCGACACCGTCGAAAAAGAACTAAACCAACCGAGGCAAATTACCATAAAAAAGGACCTCCTTTCATTCACTTAACACTCGAGAATTTCACAGCACAAAAAGCACTCTCTGGGCGCCCTGTGCAACAATGTTGTTTATCTCGGAGCCATTGTGCTTATTTGTTTGTATAAATGCCTGTCAGCTTATCATTTCATGCTAATATAAGTGTCTACACTTATTTCACTCACCATCCCTCTGCAAATAAACAAAAGGATTTGAGCAACCATTTGTTCGTAATCTTGTTGTTTTTTTTTTGTTTTTTTTGTTTTCGCTAAGGAGTGGTTAGATCCAACCTGACGAGTAGATTGAGCTACATTATCTCATCGCAAATTTTGTTGTATGCATTTTGGTTTGGGGACCTGTCTCCATGACATGACCCAATTTTGTCCTATGTGTCATAAGTGCGGCTAACAACTACCAGTGAGAAATGATGGGTTGAGCAGTAGACCTCGCTGCATGTACACTGTACAGTCAGAGGGGGAAGTCTCAAATGCAATTTAAAGATAAAGGTTTTCCATGGCAATTGTCCCGTGGACCCATGTCTGTCTGTAAGAGTCGAGCGGGCCAATGTTCTGGTGCATGTGCATTTTAAGGATACCCAACGGACTCTTTATAAATTTTGGTTTTATTTCGTTTTCGTTCTTATGTGTTTGTTTCTGCCAAACCATTGAACAAATTCCTCTTCGTGCTATTCCCGTAGGTGCACGATTTTGGCATTAACAAGCAGCAGCAACAACAGGGGCAGTGGCTACGGAACAAGTGCTGTTGGTTTGGCAGAACACATTCGGATCCATTCAAGAATGTGGGTCATTGTGAATGAATTTAAGCGATGCTTGGATGGGGGCTGGATGGGCGGAAAGAGGAACGTTCGTGAGGGTTTTGATGGGGGCAACTTGCAGCTTGCGTTGCCTAAGGTTCATCAAAACGAGACTTGTCATTAAAATCACTAAACCAATTATTGAACTGGCTCTGGACAGTTAGAATAGATTTTGCTTTTCATCGGCGTTTTATTGCGATCGTATTTATCGTGTTTGATTTTCAGAAGCAATTGTTTACGCTTTGGTTTTTCCCTATTTCTACCATTTTTGAAATGGAACTTTGGATCACATTCCTAGCTCCATGGTATAATGCCGCAAACCTAACTACTCATAACAGAAACTGCTTTTGTTTAGTTATCGTTAAGGTGCAAGTTGCTATCGTGGCAAGGGGGTGCGACTTCTTCGAGTATTTTTTGCCACAACAACCATTATTATAGAGCAGTACTCAGTGGAGCTTCGACACACTAAACTCGTTCAATAACAAAATTCTGCACGACTGATGAGACGTACCTACTACTAGGATGGAGTGTTGGTATCGTGCATTCTGGCGCCGTTTCGTTCCTGATTCAGTCTCATTTTGCGCGGCCTACCTCACCACGAGCTCTACAGTGTTCCCAGACTTTCAAGATTGTTTTTCCCTTTTTTTTTTGTATGAGCAAAAGAATTATTTTTTTCCCTGAATTCAAAAAAAGGTCCCCGTTTTCCCCCTATATGAAAATTTCCGTTTTTTTCGTAAATTATAAGTAACAAAAATTCAGATTCTTGCGCATTTCCCCTCTGGGATTATTGGCCCTACCCACTTCCGTTTTGTGTCGGTTTTTCGTTTCATTGCAGTTCAACAACAACATCGAAAATTTACTTGAACCTGTCGTTTGATCGCACTTCGAAATCGCTGTCCACCGAACCATGAGTAGTTTGACTTCAAAATTTCAGTCTTGGCTAATAAAACCTTCAGTTAAGCAAGAAAACATATTCTACAGCTCGGCATTTAGCACTGTAATGAAAATGGTTACCTGGTCCTTTTTATATTTCTCTTAAAGAGCTTTGGCAAACTAGCTGACCGGGCAAACTTCGTACTGCCTAAAATTGATTAAATTATTAACATCCCTTTTGATAGTTGAACCTCTCTATTTAACGAATGGAACTTCCTTGGAATTGAATTAAGTTCAAAGCATAGAAACGACTTCATAGATTTCCGGGTCAGCTTCTTGATCATATTTTTCCGCGCTAATGATTGAATCGAGATGGTCCGGTCAGATTTTCTCAATCAACCAAATCAACTAAAGCAGAATGTGGGCAATCGGCAATCCTCGCTTCTGCCATTCGACAGAGTACATCCAGAAACGCGATTGTCCAAAAACACTGTGCTTAACGATAAAGTCCATGATCGTTTTGAGGTTTTGTTTAAAAAATCGTGCGTGATGTCATTACCGTGTGTATGACATCAGCACACAGTAAACATACAGGGTACTCATTCCGTAATTTTTCAGACGATTATCTTCGAAACGATAGACATTCAAAAGCAGCAACTAAGTGCCAAAATTACGAGTTTGATACCTTAATCCAATTCATTTTCCACAAATGTAATGAAAGCTGACGATAGTGAAACAAATGCGGGGAGAATATAACTTGTTATGGTCTTTAAAATTTCAAAACCAATATCCTCCCGACGATTATTGTTATACGGAATCTACCCCCAGCACACGCTCATAGGCGCCTAGGTTTTTTTTATATGGACAAAATCAGATGTTGACATAACTCACCAACGCGTTGACCAATTTCGTTCAAACTTTAGATAAACCAACTACCCGACCATGCAAACAAATCCTAAAAATTTGATCGAATTCGGTTTGACCGTTCGTGAGTTATGAAGTCACAACGCTTTTGCAACTCTCTATTATATATAGGGTGATTTTTTAAGAGGTTTAGAACTTTTTTTAAAAAAAAAACACAAAAAATTCGAAAAAATGAATGAAATATTTATTTGAATCGATAGTTTGAGCCTTGCAATTTAATGTTTAAAGATAATTTCATGCAAATGTTGACCGCGGTAGGTAGCCCATCCGCTGAGTCCAATTTTGGCATACTCTTTCACACATATCGGCCGGTATCTCACGAATGAATGCATGGATGTTGGCTTCCAGTGCGTCAATCGAAGCGGGCTTGTCCCTATACACATTAGCCTTGGCATACCCCCACAAAAAATAATCTAATGGTGTCAAATCGCACGATCTAGGCGGCCAATTGACCGGCCCGAATATTCTTCCGAATAGACTGCTCAGAAGGTCGAGAATGCCGATCATAAAATGGAAGCAGCGCGCGATGAACATTTCGAACCGAGCACGAATTTTGATAGTAAAATTCAATAATTTGCAAGCGTTGTTCATTTGTAAGACGATCCATGGTTAAATTGCAAACCAAACTGAAGCTGTTTGACAGTGACACAAGGTACTAAACACACGTCAGCTGTCAAAACCAGTGTTGCCAAAACCCAACCAGCTAAAAAATCACCCTTTATATAGAGATAGCTCAAAATTCGTGGAGTAGCTAGGAAAATGAATTACCTCTTGCAGGTTCCACTGTGCCAACTCTTAGCAACATCTGCCCAAAGTACGTTTGTACGAAAGTACAATGGACTTGAAAAGAACTTCTCAGGCGTTCGGACTCGGCATAAAATTGTAGGCCCCATTCGTTCGTATTTACAAAACAAAAAAACTCAAAACGAATGGTTGTGAGAAGATAGGTCTTGTTGCGTCATTCTTTGCATTATCATACAGTCCTGGGACCTTTCTATCTTTAAGCCATTCTTTGTGTAGTCTTATCGGCAGAAGACGTAATTTGTCGCCATTTTGACTACCCAAAAAGGTGTCCAAGGCAAAGAAGGGGCCTCCACATAAAATACTAACACATATTCCAAGCAAAAAAAAAAACAGAAACAAAACATGGACACTGTTCGCTATTTTGTGTTTCCGGAGAAATAAGGTCTCATCTATCTGTCGTTGCAACAGTGGGCATGTTGGCGATTGCATTCGGACACTTAAGCCCCTTCGATAGCTTTACCCTGGAATGAGGCAGGTCCTCCCAAAGTTCTGGGGACTGCATCTTTGAACATTCGGAGTACGAACAACTATTTTAAACCATCATTAATAGCTTGTGTTTGCGATTGTTTGTTCTATTACGCTTTCCTTTTGGCTGACATCAATCCAAGCTTCAAACTGAACCGCATGTGCCTGTGCCATGCAAAATAAAACCAAACCCCCTTTGAATTAATTCTTCAATATTTTCTTTTATTACATATTTTCTATTCTCTTTCGTGTATGCACAGCGTTCATTTTGTTTTTATCTCTTAAATGATCCTTTCACCCAACATATACAATATACATGTATGCGTAATATCGATTTATGTTAGTTTTTATTTTCATAATAATAACTCTTATAAACATAGATAAACTTTTTTGTTTCTTTTTTTACGCATAATTCTTATCTGTTTTTAAGTAACTATTTTTAAATCTGGTTTTGTCTGCTTTGTTGTTGAACTTAAGGTTTTTATTTTGTTTGTTAATTTTTTTTTATGTTACAATTATCAGCTTATTGTGTTTATTATTGTTACAGCAACAAGTTTTGAAGACAGTTTTCTGTTTTTTTATGGAAAGTATGAGTCTAACAATTTATTAATTATGTTTATGATTTTTTTTTTTGTAATATTTTGTTTTTCTTCTGCGAAGCACTTAGAAACGAATTTATACGAATAATTTGTTTGATTATGTAGTTGCTTAGAAATATTGTAGTTTGTTTTGAATATATTACAAGTTAAGCGTCCATCTTGGCCCTAATAGATTTAAGTCTACAATACAATTTTATGTAATAAATTGAGGGATTCTTTGTACAGGATATGCGCGTTTCCATATGTGTTTTGTAGGGATATATTTTGTTTTTCTATAAATAGACTCTTATTCTGTTTTGATTATTTACAAGTTATTTTAAGTGAATAGTTTGGATGTATAAATTATATTTTTTGATATTTTTGTGGTTCCGTTTTTGATATGGTGTCAATTTATCTAGAGAAAACTATAGAAGAACGAGGGAAATTCAAGTATAGAAGATTTTATTTGACGACTTTTCGATTTAGTTTATGTTAAATATTTAACATTTAATGAGTCTAAATTGGGTAATTTTTCTGTGGCATTAATTTATTGCTATGCTATGTTAGTTTCTAAATGTCTATAAATGCAAATGTACGGTGGAATATCCACTTGTTTTTTTTTTCAAACAGATAGTCAGAGGTTAGCGTCCTTCAAATGAGTAAACAGTTTTACAGGAGAATTGCGTTTTAGTTTGAATTTTGATAAGCGAATGGTGAACTTTAGTATTCCGTCAAGAACGTTACATGGGATAGGGGGAGGGTAGCCATTCTTAGTCGTACCTGTTGCATAAATTTCAATTGTGGCTTATTTTAAAAAAAGGCCCGCCAGCATAAACTTATAAGCCGGAGAGTTGAAAATAGAGAACAGCCAAAGACTGTCTTGAGAATAAGCAATTTCGAAGTAAGTCGCATCATGAACGTCATCGTTGATTACATACAAAAAATAAGCAAGGAGGACGATTTGTCACCACGAATCAAAACAGACAATATACTAGGTTAGCCGAGGAGTCCCGCGAAGCTCATGCCTATAAAGCTATGCGCTGCAGAGAAGAATGATGCCTCATCGTAAGCTCTACGATCAAAAGAGGCGGAAAAAAGATCAGCTTCCCCAAAAGGAAATATAAAGTGAACGACAAGCGCAATATCGAGGAAATAGAAAGGAGGTACTCAAGGAACGGTGTTTTGAAGTTTTGCCAAAAGGTAAAAAGAACGTGTCAAGGCAACGCGTTTTGGCAACCCTATCAATCTCGTCAGCCTGGGTAGAGTGACAATGAAGAACATTTACTTATCCTTTAGGATCTTGGAAACGATCTTAAGAGCTTTGATGTTGAAAATTGACTTCGACGAGGTGATGTGCTGCATGACAAAATTGAACTAAGTTCATGGAAGAACAACAGGGATACCTGGGGTCAAATCGTCACTTCCGTGAACGGGGGAACGTATGGTTCGTTTACGAAATTAAGTTGATTTTACATGAGAAACAACAAAAAGTCCATTACGCAATTCTCGTTCACGAACGACGCGATTCGACCCCTCATCTGAATCAGTCTGCGGAAAACTGCTGCAAACTGGTTGTTGTGGTATATGTCTCGACTTTTGGCTTACTTCAGGGGTCAGATTCTGGAAGGCGAAACGTTGAAACGTTTTCGTTCGCACGAACGATTTGCTCTAAGTTGCAGAAGTAAATCGTTTGTGCACACGTCTTACAGAATTCCGTCCGAGCTTTCTCCTAGTACCCGCTCGCTAAAAGTGAATGACGCTGAAAGCAGTTTACTATGTACCATCCCCTTGCTGCCAAATTTATCTGCCATCAAGTTCTTAATCGACTTCTTGTCAATATTTCCACAGCTAGACATACGAAAGTTGGGGGTTCACCGTTGAAGAACGGGTTGGCCTAATTTGATAAGGAAATTTTGAGAAGGCTATTTTTAAGCCAACTACTAAACTACGTTTTAAGTGGGGTCCCACAAGGTGGTCTGCTATCACCCTCAGTTGTTCTGACGTTGACATTGAGCACTACCAACTGCGCAAAGAAGAATCTGTTCCAACCAAGCGGAGAGAACTCGTTGGGTTGTCTTGCTAATGGTCATTTTTATACCCTCCACAGGAAGGTATATTCACTTTGCCAATACATTTGTAACGCCAAGAAGGAGTCACCGGAGACCTCATAAAGTATATATATTCTGAATCAGCATCACATTCTGAATCGATTTAGCCATGTCCGTCTGTCTGTCTGTTTGTCTGTCTGTCTGTCTGTCTGTCTGTCTGTCTGTTGAAAGCACGATAGCGCCCAAAGGAATTGACATAGGCTAATGAAATTTGGTGAAAGGACTTCTTTTTATCATCGTCAGGTTGGTATTAAAAATGGGCTCTGTCGGTCAAGTAGTTCTGGTACCTCCCTCACAAAACCAATTTTGCATGACTTGTATGCAGAGGACGGTATCAAAGCATCGGCAGGCCGATGATAACACTTTTACTTGTTAAAGTTCACCTTGCTTTTTTACGAGTTCACAATGGCGACAGTCTCCTGCAAAACTATCTATTGTGACCTACAATAACTTTAATGTGAAATTTAGAGGGGAAGTAGAAGAACGCAATTTTTTTCACTGAGAACATTTCTGGACCTAACCTCACTTCTGTTTAATGTTTTACTAAGAAAATTCAACAAAATCTTTGTACAATAAATTAATATACCTGAAAGTAATCTTATTAATAAACGTCAGCTCAATACCGTCATAAGCTTAAATTTAATTTAAAACTCTAATGCTTACATCTTTTTACAAACTCTATGTCCACTTTTTAAATTATTTACATTTTAATTTATTTGTTTTAGTACTGGCAATCATTACGAAACAACTTGTACACAATTTTACTTTTCTGTTTGACAGAGTTGCAATAAAAAAAAAATATCCAAATATATCTAAAAAAAAAGTTTGACAAACGTTTTTTTCTTGTTTTAAATGTAATTTTTTTTTTGATATGAATTCTAATAGTATGCATGCTCCTACATTATGTTTGTATAATATAAAGATTCCTATTGGTAATTTGATTAGCATATTCCTTGGTGTAGTCGTTGCCGCCTACGTGTCACACCTACAACCGCACTTACCTACCGCTGTCGCAGTGGGAATTGTTTTCATCTTTTTATCCTGCTGAGCGACGGTGACATTATCGTTGTCGTCGTCGTCATTGCTAGTGCCGCTGTTGCCGGCAATGGCAAGCATATCCTTCGCCACAACTGTATGCTAATTAAATTGAAAATGAAAATTATGAAAATTTGCAAACTCATTGGGGACACACTGATGGCGGTGACAATGTCGTCGACGACAAGTCGTTCCCGATGTCGATGTCGTTGTCGTTGTCGCCGATAACGACTTTTGGCTGCGGTGGATTGTTTTTTTGTACATTCATCTTGGAGTGGTGGCGCACTCCCATCGGGATGATGGCAGATGTCAGTGCCGGTGAGTCTCCTCCTCCTCCAGCTGGTCGATGAGCTCCATAAATGTGAAATATGTTGCAACAAAAGCGATTTACTTTTAATCCAGCGAATAATACTCGCTGCGATGAGATTTGGTCGTCGTCGTTGTCGTTGTGTTGCGCCGCCTCTACCTCCTCCCAAGGAGACTGCGGAATTGTGAAGAGCTCCTGGTGGATTGCGAACTGGCGGTTGGCTATTGTCGCCTGCAAAAGAAAGGGGATACAAAAAAAAAACGAAAGAAAGAAAGAACAAAAACAAATTTAAATAAGTTTCCCTCGAATTGGGCTGCGGCGAAAAGATGGTCGAAAAGTACACCCTTGGGATGAATGATATGCCCAGAGTTTAACCAAAATAATGAAGGTGGCCAGGGAGCTCGATTGTCTGCGGTCACAATGGAATGGACATTTATTACCACAGGGTGGATGGGCAAATGGATAAGTTAACGACTATAGAAAGATGGGAAATTTTTGGGAAGGAAAAGATTTTTTACTACACAATTCGCTTGGTTTATTTTGCGGAGTAATTAAAAATCAATGATCATAATAATTCGGATGAAAAGGGTTCAAATTGGGAAGTTGTCTTGGGGATGGGGTCACCGTTTTTAAAGAGTGCTTGGGAGGGGGTGGTGTTTTTGAATTTAAGTGGCAAAGTTTCGACGGAGGGGTATTCATGTGGGTGGTGGGCAACAAAGGTTGGCGTGTTATACAGGGTGGGCCAAAAGAAGTCATCCGTTGTTGCTCTCATTTGATGAAAAATGCCATAAAACGAGCCCGTGTGACCATCAATTGTGACGGCGCCCATTTGGCCGATATCATCTTCTCGACTTGACCAATAAAATTCTAAAGGTTCAAATAAACATATTCAAAAAACAGAATCGAAGTTTTTCATTTAGAAAAAAAATGAGAGCCAAACATCATCGGATGACTTCTTTTGGCCCACCTTGTAAATATATGCAAGTAGAATTTAAAGGATATCCGCTTTGAAATTATGGACGTTTTACGCCAATTTTACAAAAAACTTTGATAGATTTCATAATGTATGTGCATATATGACGGCGGCGGCCGATTTCACAAATATCCTCAGTGAGTTGCCGCACTGCGATGAAATGAAAACTAAGTATTTCCCCATTACAACCCCTCTTCCATCTAAGAGGTAGATTTTGTAACAAATCCCCTTCCCCATACAAACAGAGAAATAATTTTACTGTACATAGAGACTTGAGACACTGTTTTCAATATAATAATGGAATTGAATATCAGACTTCCCTTAGCATCAAAATTTCAGGCTTAAAATTCCCTCAACTCCCAATCAATGTCTCTTCGAAATCAATTGAAATCTCCTCGGTTCTATAACGATATTATACCCCTTATCTATTATGATGTTGTAATATATTTACACAACACCAGCAGCAATGCAAGTAACCTATACAATAGGCAATGTTAGCCAACGCCTCTCTCTGCACTCAGTTCCCGTGCATAGAATCGTAATAGCCTCCTGTATCCTTTTGGCATTTGATCGATTACCAGCCATTAGGTGGTGGTACATGCATATAGCCACACTCTGACAGTTGTCTGTACTTTTGTTTTAAATGACTACAACTGCAACATTATATGGGAGGGTTCTGCTGTCCCACAGCCAAACATGTAGTTGTAGATTGTAGGATAATCTCTTTATCATAGTTTCGATTCCCAATGTCCTGCAAGGGTTCAACAGCAAAAAGCAGCATTCATCGATCCATCAATCACTTATCTGATTGCCTTCCCAAAATATATATGCCAGTTGTGAGAATTGATATTTGACACAAGTTCGCTCTCTCTTTCACCCTCAATATGTGTCCTTGTCCTATTTTAGGCAAAACTTTCGTTCTCCAATTTAGTCTCGGCGAGCAGGTGAACCTTTTAAGGTGGTACCCTTGTCAACAGGCACTGAAAGTGCGACTGGCGTATTCTATTGTAATGATCCTTAAATGGATAATAAATGTATTGCTCCTGTGCTATTACTGGAGCTTACCCAGCCTGTTGGAATCAGGACTATTTTTCTTCGGGTCAATGTTAATGGCGATATAAAAGTCATGTAAATGTACGGTACAGTGTTTTGATGATTTATTACTTCCGCATGTTGGAGGTGGCGGGCGGGAGGCGGAATCTATACACATACTCGCATGTGCTTGATGGCATAATCATATAAAGAGAATGTGCTTAATGTAGATGTGGATTATGATCTGGCCTGAAGCCAAATATTGTCGTCTTAAATTAATTATAAACCACAGCACTGCGAGGACTGTTGATGTGTACATTTGTATGCGCCCGGGAGGCTTGTTAATAACAGGCAGGGTACGAGTATTTAAACTTTTAACGTTTTAGAAATGGAGAGATTGGCAATTAACATCCCATTCTAAAAGAGTTTCTCTTCATTTACCTGTAGTTTAGTATAATATGTAAATATAACTGGCTGGATATTTCTATTGTGCCGTACTAATAATAAATTTATTATTTAAATTTACGGGAGATCACAATTGCGAAATTCGTCTGGGGAAAAAATAGCCACTGTGAACTACTTAAATAAAGGTTTTTCCAATAAGAGGTGTTATTTTGGCATTCAAAGCAAAATGCCATTTTTTTGACAAAAATTATCGGATGTTTATTTCATAATAAAGAGGAAGGTATGCCGTTAATAATGAAAAACAACATCAGCCAAATGGCCACCACGAGCACGCATACAGGACCATATCCTTTTCATGAAATTTTCCATAACCAAATTGCAAGGTGGCCGCCCTATGTCCTCCATAGCCTCACGAATTTTATCTTTGAGGTCTTGAATCGACGCTGGGCTTTTGGCGTAGACCTTATCTTTCACGTGGCCCCAAAGGAAGAAGTCGCAGGGTGTTAAATCACAAGATCTCGGTGGCCAATAGTGAACACCTCTTCGAGAGATAACACGGCCCGGAAACTTTTCTCGTAAAAGATCAATGGTTTCGTTGCTTGTGTGGCATGTAGCGCCGTCTTGTTGAAAGTAAACGTTGTCCAGATCAGTACCATCCAACTCCGACCATAAAAAATCATTAATCATATCTCGATAGCACAATCCATTCACCTTAACTCTTGATCCAACTTTATTTTCGAAAAAGTAAGGTTCAATGACCCCGCCGGAACATAAACCGCACCAAATAGTCACACGTTGAGGATGGAGAGGCTTCTCAACAATAACTCTTGGGTTTTCCGAGCCCCAGAGACGACAATTTTGCTTGTTGACGTAGGTAGCCACCGAGGTGGAAATGGGCCTCATCATAGTTTTGCGAACTGTGACTGCAAGATTTTCACCATTTTTGTAGTGAATTTTAATAATTTCAGTGCGTTGTTGAAGCGTGTATCGTTCCATTTTTAGTAATGGCGTAGTTTCTACTTGTCAAATGTCAAAGACAGCTACCGCAATAGCGGGTCATTCACAATAACACCTCTCATTGGAAAACCCTTTATAAAGTCGAAACTAAAAATGTTTATTTGTGAACCCATTGAATATGCTGATGGTAATTATCTGTCCGTCCGAAAATCGAACAAATAAAAGGAAGAAGAGCTCATGGTTAAGGTTGTATGGAATTTAAATTTAAATTTTATGTTTTGATGGTTGAAATGCGGGAAAGCATGTAGGCGAATCTAATTGTCACAACAAGAAAATACTTTTACTTCCCTCTGATATATGCAATTAAATTGCCCTGATGATTGCAAATTTAAAATATATTTAAACAGTAGCACGCTATATCCATTTCGTTGAGTAAACAAATGAAGCGGCGATGATGTTTGATTTACCTACTCTTTAAATGCTCATCGCAACAAGCGAGGTCCTTGGTGTTTATGCAATTATTTCACTTGTCGACTCACTTGCAGTTCATGTCCCCCAAAGCCGACCTAGCATAAACGGGGCATGCTACCACTGGGCTAAAGAAACACAAGAAGCTAAATAAATTTGTTGACTTTTGGAAATTAAAGTAAAAACTTCTATTGCGCTTTCCCCCAGCCGAAGCAGTTTCTCTTGCATTAAAGAAAATGTCTTATTTAATCCATTCCCCTGCATGCGTTCCTCTTGAAGTTCGCATAACCTTCCTCTATGCATTCGCATATGTTTCCTCTAAAAAAAATGTCCCATTTGGGTTTTCGCGCTTCGCTCCGGGCTATTCAATCGATATTTGCCGCTGCTCTTTTTCGAGGGGTTAAATAGCGTTAAGTGTATGTAAAAAGAGGTTTCGCCAGGGATTATTAGACGAAGCAAAATCTTCTTCCCGGAATATCGAAGCGAACAAACTGTGAACTGCATGAAATATCAATAAACAAAAGACAAATCGGGCAAACGGCAAAGCCATGTTTATGTTTAAAAAAAACGTTACAAATATGTTATTAATGAAGCATAATAAAATCTATCTAACCTAAATCTAACGATCAAAAACCAAGTCTAGGTAGACACATTTTTTCCCTTGACATATCCCTGTTTATGTATAGGTACTCCCTTAGTGAATAAAACAAATAAATGACATTTTCGTTCAGCTGGAACTAGAGCTCTAGCGGTCGCGTTCCTACGTTTGCCCCCACCTAAAAGGGGATAATGGGGAAAAATACAAAATCTCCTTCAACACAGTTCCAATAATTTCTTATTCCCTATGAACGTGTAAAATTGGACATCGCGGTGGAAATGCTAACCTTTATGTAACTTTTAAACTTAAAATAGCTTACCCCCTCAAAGGGGAGAGAGGGGTCATTTGGAAAAAAATTACGAATCACCAATTGAATGACTTCAACTTCGTCTATCATCGAACAACGTTTCAAGTTCAAACCACTTACAGTTGGTGAGTTATAGAAAAAAAGCCCCCCCCTTCCTAAATGAGCAGGGCCATGTTCAAAAATTAAAAAAAAAAATGGGTGTAAGATTTACGAGTTCTTTCGACATTTGTTTTTTAAATGAACTGCTTAAAATTATCTGCGCAGATATAAGATAGATAAGCCATGACAGCATTTGGCATTTTTGGCATTTGGCAATAACAAAAGCCGTGGATGACGTACTAACTTACAGTCAGTTGTGGACTTGGACCTCCGGTTAAAACGGTCTTCCGCTAACTGCATCTACATGCCACTCCGCGATGATTGTGGTCTCCTTTCAATTGTGCCCGCTGTTAGGTCTTTCTCTGCCTTGAATACAATAAAATAAGACACATATGATTCCATGTTTACATTTAAAAGTTTGACAGCTTGTTGGTATGTGACACATTTCTTTCTTATACTGTGACGTATTTGCCCCAGATAACAAAACATGCAAAGCACTTGTGGCGGAATATTAAGCAGTAAGCCACGCCATGCAAACGATTTCTCTTTTGACCATGTCTCGTGTTACGTAAGAGGTCTAAAAATTGTCAGTAGCAACAAAAATTATCGCATTCCAACGAGTTCGAGTTATTCCAACTCTTCCCGGAGATGAGATTGGACTGTGAAGACCAACAATGTATATCTTTAGCCCAGCATCGGGAAATTCGCTATAAAATTTTCTCAGTTTATGGCAGCCCGTCAACTCTTCAGCAAGAATAAAAAGAACACCAGCTCTGGCAGATAAATCCTGTATAGGGCGAAAATATTTACAAACCGCCCTTGTGCTCCCGACTGACCCATCTCAACCATCCCCATCTGACTGTGCGTAAAATAAAATGCATTTACTCGCTGTTTGTATTTATGTTGTTTTCATTTCACTTGTCATTTTTCAAATTTATTTGTTTATCGATAGCGGGACGCGTCCGGGGCCGGATTTCGTATCCATTCTGCAATCAGAAGTGATTTCTTTTTTCCTGTACTGTTTTTGCCCCCCACAAATTGCAATTTTCGTATGCCTATTGAATTAAGCGGTTTTTGTGTTTGGTACATCCAGCTCCTGGTGACTATTGATCTGGCACCAAAAACTGTGAAATGCACATGTCTCCCCGTGCTTGGATTTGAAATTTCTGCACGAGTGTATTTGCCCAAAGAGTGGAGGCAGGTCATCGTCGGCGGTTAGATAGCATCAAATGACTATAATAAAAAAAAAAAAAAAAAAACAAATCTCCACCGCTAAGGGAGATGCAGGTTGTTCGTTGTTTTTTTTTGTTTGTATGCTGATTCCCATTGTGAATATGCAGAGAACTGTTGGTCATATTGAATAGTATACATGGTTAAAGGCAGTTTGGCAGATGTGATATTGATTTGTGGGATAAACATTTTTAAACTGCGAGGTATGGCATGAGAAATACCCTCGTATGCAATTAAATCGGGGGATGAGGTTTTTTTTCTGCAGTTGCTTTTTTTATCCTGAATTTGAATTTGAAAATTTGCGGGACACTGGATTTTTTTTTCATTTACCTGATTGATTAAATGACGTTCTGTTTGCGACAGATGTTGATTTAACTATTGTTTTGTATAACAAAATCAGCCTCGAGGAGAAGTGCTGTTTTGCATTTTAATTGGAAATTTAAAGCGTTGTAGGTGCTTCTCGTTTGACGCTACTTTGGGACTGAAATGGTTTTGAGAAATTTAATCAGGGATGTAGAACCGGCATTGACTAAGCAAAGTTGCTATTTTTTGAGGCGATCCTGCTTGCTAGAAATGGTTATCTGATCGATTGAAACTGATTGATCTGCATTCAAAGTTATTAGATTCATGTTACGATCATTGAGACCTTGTGAATGATAGCACCGATCGGCACCAATTACGTCGACTTGTGATTGTTGAACGATTTGTTTTGTCATTCCAATCCTCGGCTACATATCGTTGTCAGAATGAAACATAATCTTGTCTAAACCCTGGAGATACCTTCTTCTGGATTGACCCAATTGAGTTAATATGTGAATCTAAACGTCATCGGTGCCTGCAATGGTTTTCTTGTCAATATTCGTCATTCGTCAGTATCGAAAGGACGTTTTTTCATAAAACTAGAGTAACTTGTAACACAAAATACTGAAAAGCAAATCACACACAGCATTGCATCTCTGCACAATCTTTCCAGCAAAAATAAAAAAAAATCAAGCCAACATGTTGTGTTTAAGTCAGTGAAAGTGGTTCTTAACTATTTGCCTTCGCCCATTTATATATGTATCAGATAATCGTCTGGAAAATGGCGAGTCAATAATATTTTGAAGTCGATCCAACTTGTCAAGCTTAGTTCTTTCTCTTCGTTGTAGAATTGTGTTGCATGGGGTATTATGTTGTGACGTATGTGGGCAGAATACAACAAATTTAAATAGCAGTGACGCGATTACTTGTACAAAACTACGCCACTGACAATGTTAGCTGTTTTTGGTACGTTTAAGCAATTGAATAGGTACATGGAATCTATGCATTTCCAACTGGATACTGGATACGCAAAAATTATTATTGTTCGGCGTTTTTACTAGCTAAATAGAGAGCATCAAAGTTTAATATTTTATTCGCTTACCACCTAGTTAGAAAATGCACTCTGAGCTGAAAACTGAAAGCCCTCTTCAGGCTTGATTAAAAAAATATATTTCTAAACCGATTTCCCATAAGAAATATAAATGTTTTCCCTGCCAGTTTCCTAGTTTCTCATGCGTTCGCTCAGTAAAGTAAAGAGGTTAACTCATTACACAGAGGTTAGCTCATGCACTAACTTTACTGCAAAATTGATGTTCGTAAACGGTCCCAATTTGAAAAGGAAACCCCCCAAATCGAGCCACACACAAAGGGGAAGGTTTCCATACACTTTCTGTATCGGTGACACCGAGTGAATGGAAAAACACCTCACCAATACCTATATCAGTGGGCTTTGGAGCACAAAATTCCAACCTCACCAAGCAACCACTACTTCATCACATTTCAAAAATTCCCAGACAGTTATTAGTCCCTAATGTTTCGCCTCACATTATCAAAGCTTATCCGAGAATAAAATGCCAACAAGTTGGTTGGAGACCCAATCTTATTATAGAATATAATTTGTAATATGCCATTTCCAGTTTGGAAAAAAATATGCCTTGCTCATTTTAGAAAGAAAATCCCAAGTGGCCAATTAGTTCGTTAAAACTCAGGTGTTTTTTCTTACACAACTTGTGCCCAAGTAAAATGTGACAGGCAGGTGAATAAAAAATTCAACAAATCACGATTCGACCATCAATTGTCGTAATTTTTTTCTTCTGTACAGCCGTTCCCCCAATTGCCGCCCACCACTCGACACATTAATTAAAAACTTTTCTTTTTAATTTCCAAAGATTCATGTTTTTTTTTTTTTAATTAAGTGCTAGCAAAATGAATAAAAACCCTTACGGTTGATAACTTTTTTTTTTTTTTCTGTTGGCACTCTTTTCGTAATAAAATTGTTGTACCGCGGCTTGTGTAGGATATTTACGCGAGAGGACTCTGTTTGGAAATGGAAACAAAAAAATTGTATTTTTTCTTCTTCAACACTTACCACCTCCGCCGCCACCGCCGCCGCCTCCACCATCTTTCCACTCTTCCAACCCATAATCAGGCAGAGCATTTGTGTCGAATTTATTCCTGTTCGGACGTTTACCATCTGTATGTACATATTTTTCAAGTATTTTTTGAGAATTTGCAGGAAGACCGTATTTTATATATTTTTTTTTTATTTATATTTTGTGTGTCGTTTTGTCCATCCATTCCCGGTCCAAAGCAGCAGAAGGATATAGGAAAAAATAGAAAAAGAAACGAAATAGACAAATAAAATACACAACAGAACGAGAAAAAAAAGTTACAAAACGAAGAGAAATTGAATTTCCATGCCCCGACCGGCGACGTGAACCCGTTCGGTGTTGGGAAAAGGATATATGGGAGTCAGAAAAAGAAAAAGAAAATACACAACATTCCCAAAAAAAAAAACACCGATGATGATGATGATCGCGCACCCAGATGGAAATGAAAACGTATTGGGTTAGGGAAAGCGCATAACCGCAAACGGACACGTTGGATGGGAAGCACAAAAATAATGTGCGGAAGGCATTTGTCCTTATTAGTTAAAATATACATGCACAGCCATACGTATTTTTATTACAACTTTTTTTGCTAGACTTTGGTGAGTTTTGTGTTAAGTGCAGCTTTCAAATATTTTCCACTTAGTTTCCCCGCAACAAAAACAAACAAAAAAATAAATAACAACAAAAACTTGTGCTCGTCCATAACCAAATAAACAGAACGAAAATGTACATAGGTATAGGAAGTATTGTAAGTGAGAGCTGCCGAAGGACCGAAGGAGGTTGTGTGCAAATTATTATTGTTGGTTTTGTCTGTGGTGGGAAGTTTGTGTGTGGTGAAAGTAAATGAATAAAGTTTGAAGATCTGAGTGTGGGCCCTCTGTTGGTTGCAGTTGACTGGTTTTATAGCAAGTTGAAAAGAAGAGGTGGTATCGGTAATAACTGTTTATATATTTTGCCGCAGGCGCTCAGTGGTTAGTGTGCTGGATAACTGAGCGAGGTTCGATCCTCGGAAATTTACATCTTAAGGAGTTAACTTTCCCACCTCCTCTCGGATGACAAACATTCGAGAGTACAACTGTGATGAAAAATCTTCTCAATTCAGCCGTTCGGACTCGGTGTAAAATTGTAGGTCGCTTCAAAAAATAAAAACGAATGGTTGTGAGAAGCCAGTCATAAGGCACACGAACCTGTTGCGGCAGCTATTTATTTATTTTTTTATTTTAGACATTTACTTGAAATATCCACCAAAAAGCAAGCATAGAAGTGGAATGAGTTTGTGAGCTGTTTATGTATTTCTTAGACGAGCTATGATGCGTATAAAATCACAGTGGATGATTACTTACTTACTGATAAAAGGATTAACAGACAGATTGGGTTCCTAAATAAGATTCCCCGTCACCTAACTCACGAATGCATTTCCTATTCTATTAAAAAGTTACCTTTGTGACTCTATTCAGATCCCGCATAAGAGTTCCCTCTTTGAGTTGAAGATTCCTAAATTTCCTACGGACAAATGGAACGCAAACCAACTTTGTACCTCTTCAATATAAATCAGCTTTAAACTGATGTCCAATTTAAAATATTAGAACTAAATTTTAAAGGCTTGCACCACCCAAATAATTTTCAGACTTTCTAGTTTCAAAATACAATAAAAAATCATTCTCATTATTTATAAGAAAGTAGGTCAGATAAATAGGAATAGCAGGAAATTAACTATCATAATTTAAAAAATCGATTTGATTTGTTAAATGCGAAACTAGTGCTTCCCGGAGTCATCAATCAAGGAAAGGTTGCGATTTTTTTCCTATTATTTCCTTCGGGGTGAAACTCGATGACGAAATACGATTAACTCGAAAACCGCTGGGCCAATTTTCGTGATTTTTTTTTGCTGCACTTTAAGGTTTAGACAAAAAAAAAAAACCTGAAAATCGATTTTTTCACAGCAAGTTCTTCTTTAAAAATCCTCCATTGTGCCCCGTTATATATTTTAGGTAATCGTTTGATCCCATTTGGTCGTGAACTTGATTATATTTTTAATCTCTCTATTAAACCATTAGCAGCAATAATTTTTTAACGAAACCATCTTCTTTTTTAGTTTCCATGTTTGCAGTCAGAACAAAGTGGCCTCATACTGTCAAGCGCGACTTTCTTCAGCGGGTTTGAAACATCTGGCAACTTGATTAAAATAAAGCAGCAGTGATGGTGAGTTTGTTTGTAGATCTGTTGATTTTACCTATGATTTAACTTCTTTGGCGGATTAAGTTAGCGACTTTGCTTTATCCCAATATACCCGACTTTCTTAAAATTTAGAAGTTGATGAGCTATAGAGAGACTAATGGAACCAACGATTTTCTTGATTCAAGCCTTCAGGTCAGCGATTGAAATAAATTCCAAAGCATAGCCACAAAATAGAAAAGACAAGTCGTATTCTGAAAAATGTTGTTTTGTAAATTTTTAACCTTTTGTGGAAGATCTTCTTCGTCAAGAAACCACTGGTTCCGAAAGAAATTTGAAAATCCTCTATCAACTTCAGCATGAAAGTGTTTTAACCAGCCTGTATATATATTTTTTGACCTATGACTGCATGGCATAGTAGATCTTTAGGCCATTCTAACTTATGCCTTTGGTGTGCCAAAAATAAAAACCTATTCAAAGATCATAAGGTCTAAAGCTTCTCATATGAAACTTTTTCGATATGTTCTGCTTAACGTGTTTATATTCGTTTACTGTGCAGGGACATACAAAACATATGTGTAAATCTTTATTGTTTTGGGACGGAGGAAACAACGAATTTCTATTCTGAACTACACAGTTCCTTTAGTTCACCGTGCTGCACGTTGCCGATCTATTTAACTCTACCAAATTTGAGACAAAATATTTCAGCAGATCATCCCATTTTTCAACTACCTAGCTCATTTCGTTCATTTATGAAGAGGTACCTTTCTTTGGTAATCTGAAATTTCAAGTAGTTTAGCAAGCTTACTGCGTCGTCGACCTTTGTGTAAAGGTACTCCTGGAATTACTGAACTAAATTAAATAAAAATGAAAAACGAGAACTACTTAGTTCATTAGGAGGAATTTTCCGGTTCATTCAGTCATGCGTTTTTTGCGTGACAAAACTACTGACGAAAAGGTGTAGATCGAACTAGCGATAAGCAGGAAGGGAGAGCTGATACTGGGCTCCTTCAAAAGAAAAATTCTTCGGCGGATTTTTGGTCCTGTGTGCGAGGAGGGCGAATGGAGGAGAAGATACAACCACGAACTCTATGAGCTGTACCAAGATGTGGATGTAGTACAAAAGGCCAAAATACGTCGACTACATTGGCTCGGCCACATCGAGCGAGTGGACAATAATGCTCCAGCTAAGAGGATCTTCGAATCCCAACCGCCAGGTTCGAGACGACAAGGGAGACCGAACCTCCGTTTCAAAGACCAAGCCATCGCGGATGCCAGAGCGCTTGGTCTGGATAACTAAGCAGCGTGCCCGGGATCGCAGAGGATGGAAGGCTACAGTGTCTCAGGCAGGGACTATCACGGATCGGGAGCCCGTTAAGTTAAAGTACTTTGGAAAACATGCAGGGACGGGTTAGATACCTTGTATTCTGAATGTAGTCTCTGTGACAGCCACCAGCAGTTTAAAAAATTGAATACTTTGAAACTTTTGGAAACACAGTGGAGAGTCCAAATCAAATTAAAAAATCGAATTGAGTTAGAAGCTTTCATCAACATTATAATTTTCAATGTCCCTTCTATCCACTTCCAGTGATGAGGGTGTAAGTTGCGACTCTACCTTCTTTCTTTTTTACGAGCCCTTCATCTTTGAGAACCATACCAATGACTAAAGGTGGACTTTAGGACAAAATTAGTAAAAACGTTTGGATGGACCTGGAGCAATTTAATTTCCAATCTCCATTATTCTACCACCAAGCATGAATATCTAACGAAGGAGTATTGAAAAAAAGACTTATCACAGTCATTATAAATTGAATCCAGGAAATTCTTACAAAACCCCGCTGGGCTTCTTGAATACAATACCTCGCAGGATAGCCCTCCATAAGCACGCCTAATTGACATTTCTCAATAAAGATCAAGCCTTCCAGCTATTCCTTGCCGGTATATCTGCCATTTCATTAGAATGATTTAAGAGGCGAAATGAAAATTCCTGTCATCCAATAAAGAAGCAGGCAAATGGCCACGATTGTTTCCGTCCTCTCGTGCACTGTCAATATCTGTTACTGTCTCTGTACCTATTTTACAAAGAATGAGAACCTCCATTCCCCGGCTGGCAATTTTATGTGCAGCAAATTAACTAAAATTACAAAATAACACGAATGAAACAATGTGCAGTGCAGTAAAATTAATTTAAGGCTGATATCGTAAAAGCGGACGTTCCTTTTTGTCTCTGCCCCTCATACAACCACTGACGGCGACGTTGGTGATGATGATGATGATGATCCAAAGCCGAACTATGCATTTGACTATACAGTCAGAGTCAGAGGCAGACCAGACCAAGACCAAAAGGCAACATACCAAAAACAAAATTAAATGAAAAGGAAAACCAAAGGGAATAAAATAAAATGTGTGTGTACCATGGTGAGGAAATGGGTGCAAATCCCGTTAAATCAGGAAAAAAAAAATTATGTATATATATATGTAAGCGAATTTGCCGAGATAGTTTTTACATTTTGTTCTACGGTTTCAGGTTTTTTTTTTTATTTTGCTTTGGGGTTGCGGAAGAGTAGAAAAAATTTGTGAAAGCAGTACTTGTGCAGAAGAGGATAATCATATTTTTCTCTCCCGTTTGGTTGTTTTTGTTTGTGTAAAGGAAGGAATTTACATACCTAAGGTCCGATTGTACATGGTAATTTCTGACATAACCGCTGTTGTTGGTGCAAGGATTTCTGAAACGAAACAGAACAAGAAATTGTAAAATTCCACAAAGCAAGTAAATTGGAATTATAATGGATTTTTATTTCGCTTTCTATTTATGTTTAAGAGTTTTTTCTTTTTTTTTCCGTTCGGTTTGCTGTGCGGAGCACCTTTGTCGTTGCACGAAATTAAGTTTCATTTCAATAAGTTTGCATAGGTTAGGACATAGGACGCTTGCTTTGTCGACTTATTGTTATGGGGTGTAGCTTTAATTTTGAATTAGAATGGAAAAGGGTTTGGTTGGTGGGCGTCCTTTTGAAATGGAAATTCTTATGAATTTTCCAAATATTTGTCGCCGTGTGAGTTTATTTTATTTAACTTGGGAGTCCTCAAGTTCATTTGGGTGCAACTTGCATCTTGTTATACTTGTGAAACAAGTAGAGAGCCTCCAACTTTGAACTCATTTACCAGCAGTTCTTGCTTATACAGGGTGGGCCAAAAGCAGTCATCCGATATTGTTTGGCTCTCTTTTTTTTTCTAAATGTAAAACTTCGATTTTGTTTTCAGATTATGTTTATTTGAACATTTAGAATTTTATTGGTCAAGTCGAGAAGGTGACATCGGCCAAATGGGCGCCGTCACAATTGATTGCCACACGGGCTCGTTTTAGCAATGGGAAGTATGACAACAGTGGACGGTGCGCGCTACAGGGCCATGTTAACCGATTTTTTTCTGCCGAAATTGGACGAATTAGGACTGGAGGGCATGTGGTTCCAACAGGACAGAGCTACGGCAAACACTGCGCTAGCCACAACCGATATTCTGAAGGCGGCGCCTCATCTCTCGTTTTGGCGATTTGCACTGGACCGCCGGATTTAACCGTTCCAGACTTTTTTTGTAGGTTTTTTTTTTTAAATTCTAAAGATTCAGATAAACATAATCAAAAAACAGAACTGAAGTTTTTCATTTAGAAAAACATGAGAGCCAAACAACATCGGATGACTTCTTTTGGCCCACCTTGTACGTTAGGGCGCAACTTAGCCACAACTAAAAAGCCTCTGCAAATTTGCATTAAAGGAGGAAGTGAGGTGTGTCCTCGTTGATAGATTTTGAGGCCTTTTAGAGTTTTTAGAAGAAGGACTAACAAGTCTGAAATATTTCATACTTACAAGACACCTTTTGTCCACCACCTCTTACTTCGCTCCCCATTAAAGAAATGTGAACCAGATCTAGCCAGCTCTTTAAGCTCTAGCCTAAGGCGACTCTCTCTTAATTTAGGAAAAGCGTCCTCCCCTTCTACCAAGGCTGATGAAATGTAACTTCCTTCATCTGTAAGATGTATTTCAACCATCCAAAATGGCAATGCTATAACCTTCCAGCAAAACCCTTCTAAGACCTCTTTTACGAACCAACTCACAAGACTGGCTTACTATTTAACGGCACAAAACCAAAATGCATGTACTCACCATCAAGTTTGATGACGCCATCTGTTTCGCCCAATGAATTTTTGGCCACGCATCGGTACGAACCGAAATCATTACTGCTGATGTTGCGAATTTTTAATTTCATATACTTGCTGTAGCCGTGTATCGATGATGTTGTCTCGTACTTGTCGCCAGCCCGCGATGTATCTGTAAATGAAGAAATTAAGCAAAGGAATTAGAAAGGCGCATACAACTCCTCGAACGTTCTGGTTCATAAAACTGCTCATAAGTCGTAAAACTAAATTACAATTTATGCTCACGGACAATTAAGATGGCGCAATTAAATGGAACGAGTATGATGACATACATTCGGCTGACATGGCGTCCTTAATGCCGGCAGGCATGTCTGGCCCGTTCGTTTGTAGCACCACCCAAAGTCTATTCTGGCTTCAATTCGATGAGTTTTTATGGCAACTTGTAGTCGACACACACAGCCCATTTTTGGCAATTAGGATACAAGGCATAAATACATTAACCATTCGGTGTGTGTGACTGCGTCACAACGGGAACACGCAATGAGCCGCCGCCGTTGTCCCCCGCCCCGACTATGCCTATACAACTCACAAGGATGTGTGGAAAAAAAAAACATTTTTCATAAATTCTCCCATTTTTATTGACCAAACAAGGATACTATTGTTGTCTGCACAGGGGAGGCTCACCATATGAGGACACTTCTGCGACGATTTACCCTCTGTGTTAATGGTTGTGTTATTTTTTTTTTTTCAGTGTCAGGTTCCCCATGCAAAAAGGCACGCATTTGAAAGATTTTTTGTTATTTGTTGTCCTCCATTTATGTTGTCTACCCTACCGTGTACCGTGCAATACCCGTCACGGAATGTCAAATCACATTACACATGGCACAGCCAACACACAGTTATGGTCCCAGGTATGTGTGCGAACTGCAAGAGTTCACTGTCTCTGGCAAACGGTATCTCGTTGTTGTTGATGCCCTTGAATCGTACATACACATAGGAAAACGGGGGTGCCGCCCATGTATGTACGATGAAAATTCATATTTTTCTTTTTGAATGACATTTAGTGACATGACATTCGTCGTATAATCTATGAAAAAGGATAACGATTTTTACCGCAACCAGAGCGTGAGGTATGAGAAATTGTTGGCATTCTCCTTCTCTTTTTCGGAGCTAATTTAAATGGATTCCCGTTTTCAATTCACATGATGGCACGTTTCTTGAATTGTGCATATTTCTGGCACAATTACTTTTATCGCATTCCCTGGGAAATTTATTTTCTGTGTGTTATTGTTCATGTCTAGCGAAAGGCAGTCGATATATCTATATTTTTGAGGAGCTAAGTAGGTTAGTTAGAGGATGTTCGTTTTATGAAGGAGCGTTGGTATTCTTTCGAGATTGCAGGCGTTTTTGGGAAATTGGAGCAATGCTGAGGGAAATTTGTTGGATTTCCAATCACTGTTTGGGAATTTTTAATGTCGGTCACATCGACATGCGCCCGAGGAACATTGTAAGTCGGAAAGGGTTTAGGGCGGCAAATCAAAAATCATTTTCAGTATTTACCCTAAATTTTGTGTAGCTCACAATAGATGATTTTGTATTAAAAAAGTCGCCACTGTGAACTTGTAAAAATTAAACTGGACACTAAAAATTATTATAAGCACCGCGCTCTGTGGATATTGTGACTTTAGCTTCAGATTTGCCTACCAGAAGATATAAGACAATGAGCGGTGGAGAAATTCGGCTGATAAAATGTTCTATTGTGAATTACAAAATATTTAAGGTGAATGGTAAAAACTATTGTAAGTAAAGACCATCTATCGCAATCGAAAATGGTAACTAAACCTCTTTTGACTCTATTATATTCTCCAAGTACCCTTTGAAGCGGACTTAGTCGGGCGACGCAGGTTCGAGCCCCACCTTCGAGCGACCAGCGACAGCAGTATTCGGCCATTCAAAAATAGGAAAAAAACTGATCATATCAAAGTTTCTTCCCCTTTACACAATAAAGGTGTTTCAGCTTGGAGTAAAATTGGACCGCGAGTGGTTTGAGTGCTCTAGGATTTGAAACCCCCTTTAAAAAAAAAAATTAAATTTTTGGCCTCTTGACGAACTGCCAGTGTCCTACTCTATTTAACTGGCCTCTCGACTATGCCGAAGGCAATTTTGGATCAAAATAGTTTTGTTCAAGCTTACCAGAAAAAGTAAAAAGGTGCTGTGCAAAAAGTTATTTGAAGACAAGAGAGATAACAAGAGAGCAGGGTGAATCATAAAACTGTGAAAGCAATCATAATGTGTATCTGCGAAGGATAAGGAGGTCGCAAATCTTGTTGATGAAGCAATTCCGGCTAAGGGCTGGTTCAGGCGACAACACAGTACAAATAAAATAAAAATCAGTAACTGATCATTTTATTTCTACTGTGTTGTCGCCTGAACCAGCCCTTAGCCGGAATTGCTTCATCAACAAGATTTGCGACCTCCTTATCCTTCAAAGTTACAAAATGGCGCCCAACGTGGGACGCCATCCTTATCCTTCACAGTTACAAATGGGCCTCAATGGCTTCTGGGTGAAATTGAATAAAATGCAAACTGACCCTTTTATGGTGCAGCCACGCAGTGAGCGAGAAAAATGTAAGACGTATGAAATCGTATGGCGGTGTCCACGGAACCTCGGAGCGATTAGCGATTTTTTTATAGGCCGAGCTACGTCATTCAATCGCTCTGTCGCTTGCCGCTAACTGTGTGGCAGCTCCCAGTCGTATACAAAGCAATTCGTTGCTATACTCTGTTCAATTTAAATTTTCAGTACAGGGAAGATAGGCTATTTGCCTTTCACCCTTACTATTATGGATTTTAATAAGCTGTCTCAATTTTAAAGCTCTCACATGGTTGCCATAGTGAGCTTGGCTTGGTTTTTGTTTCAGTGGCAATTATTGCGATTGAGTGCCGTGAGAGTATCTACAGGAGACGAAAAACTTGCTTGAAAATTCGTTTTCTTCTGCCTCTTTGCAAAGTTTCTTTGCTCTTTTAAGAAACAGCGTAGTTTCAAGTTTTATATTTAAAAAAGAATTATTCTACTGATGCCAAGTGGTTTCGTCCTTTTTTAATTCCTTAAGCATCTTCTTTCCTCGGTTTAGTTGTGTCGAAGGAGTTTGGTGTAGAAAGTCAACAAAATTCGATCTGATTAAGCTTATTTGGCTAGGACCTATAAATCATATAAATATAGAGAATCTTCAAGTCTACTCCAAAGTGACAAGGCGGTAAAAAAAAGACCGTACCTCAGGCCAGTAAGAAAAACCACCATCCACACCAACTATCAACCAGCAGCCACTATAAAGTACCCAACCCCTTAGGCTCCATAATTGGAAATACAAACCAAATCAACACAATTCCATAATCGTTAAGCGTGTAGTCCAATTTGCGCCGCCGGCCAACTCGTTAACTAATTTCCCGTTCAAATTTTACACAAAATTGGATTCGATTAACCAATTGGCTGTCGGGAAATCTGTTAAAATGCAACAGACATCAATTCGTATACAGAACACACGGCAGCTGGATTGAGAATGTTCTTTTCCAAAAACCACCCGATTGCGCTCCAAAATCCGTTTATCAATGGATTCCAGAATCTGGGAGCTCACAATGGCACGTCGTCCGCCGACATTCATATCGCGATAATATACGTGCCCTGCAGGACTGCAGTCATGCAATTCATTAGCGCTCGCATTGAATTACCTATTAAATATCATATACAACGAGACCGAGTATGGCCAACCCCATTGCGCCGTGCGTGGATGGGCCTAATACATGCGGGGCGATAAATGGATCCGCGCAATTGTCCATTTTCGAGGCCAATAATCCGAATCAAATGAATAATTGCGGCCAAATTATAGTTGCACTGACTTGAATGTTGAGTCCCTCGTCGCTTCGATATTAGCTGTGGGCTGAACTCTGTATTTCGATGTAAGTGCATTCCATTGTAGCGAGCAGCGGTTGGGCGCAATTCAAAAATCTAAATTAAGACCAATGGCGGTGTGTTTTGTGGGTGCAGCGGCGAAACTTTGGTGGGAATTTGAATTCATTTGCCATTTACTATTGTTTGGGGAGGGCAGCGCCCGGCTTTTGGATTGAGTTAGCGTTCTAGGAGCTAATTCAATTTGGGACTTGTGATTGCAAACGTGAATGCTAAACGTAATTGATACCTGTGTGAGTAGGATGCGAGTTGTATATGATATCGGCAGGCAGGGTTAGGGTGAGGGAATGGCTTTTACGTTTCAGTTGCATATTAATTTAAATAAAGTAGTCTCACAGCAGGATTACAATAATTTATCTCATGATTTGCGAAAAATATAAATAAAGTCTACGACTGGGTCGCACGGAACTTTCTCGCGTTCAACAGGTTGGTTGATTGCTTTTTAAAATAAAGGGTTTTTCAATAAGAGCGATACAAAAGTTTTTTTAAATAAAACAAAAACGGTTTTGGATATCAATGAAATTCTTTATTCCTGTGAAAGTACGTTCGATGCCATTATGTATGGAACTCGATTTCTTTTGCATGGCCACCACGGGCACGCTTGCAGAAGTCCAGACGCTGAACCCAATTTTCGACAGTTTTCAAGCATAAATCGGCCGATACTGCTGCAATTTCACGTTCGATATTCGTAAGAAGTTCATCAATCGTCGCTGGCTTGTTGGCATAGACCATAGACTTGATGTAGCCCCACAGGAAATAGTCAAACGGCGTGAAATCGCACGACCGAGGCGGCCAAGCGACTGGACCATTTCGTGAGATAACACGTTCTCCAAACTTGGTTTCCAATAAATTGATTGTGACATTCGCTGTGTGGCTTGTGGCGCCGTCCTGTTGGAACCACATGTCCTCCAAGTCCATATCATCCAATTGGGGCCAAAAAATAATGAACGGTAGGGATTCCCATTCAGAGTAACGTGCCGGTCTTGATCATCACGGAAGAAGTACGGCCCAATGACGCCGCCGGCCCATAAACCACACCAAACCGTAATTATTTCGGGATGCAATGATGACTCATGGAGTACGTGTGGATTGCTGCCTGACCAATACCGCATATTTTGTTTACTGACGAAGCCATTCGGCCAGAAATGAGCCTCATCGCTGAAGATGATTTTTCGATGAAAATCCGAATCATTTTCAAGTTGTTGCTCAGCCCAATTCACGAACATACGACGCTTCTGGTGGTCAAGCGGCTTCAGTTCTTGCGTCAATTTAATCTTGTAAGGATGTAGGCCAAGATCTTTTCGCAAAATTCGCCACAACGACGTCACAGAGATGCCTAACGCTTGAGAACGACGTGTGAGAGACACATTTGGGCTTTCTTCTTATATACATTTTCTGTACTACGTTTGAGAAAGTTAAAAAAGAGTTTTAGAAAATTAAACTACGAGTGAAGCGATTGACAAAGCCCGCTTGTGCACAGATTTTCTGACCACTTCGTCGCCGCTTTTTTTTAAATCTCGTTTTCAATTAGCTAAAAATTTCTTTAGGCAGAATTTACACTGTGAAATTTTTTTCTCAAATGCAGAGCCAAACGACAGATTGCTTGTTCAATTTGTCTGCTCTGCTGAATTCCATGAAAAATGTTCTCCTTCGAGATTGGTGTAACCCAAGTCGGCGGCTCGCAGTAGGATAAGGTCTTGCGCCTAGCAAATTATGTTACTGATTTTTGCGTTCGCTTATAATCGTTACTCGGATACGTATTTGTACAAGTCAACTTCCCTTACATAAACAGATACTTAACCGCACATCGCTGCAGTCCGTCGCTGCTTTATTTCTGGGTACGCAGAAGCCTTTCGGCGTTTTTAAGGCGGGCAATGTCGAACAGACCAACTTTCATTGACTAAAAGTGCTTCTTGTGTATGCTTCTTTCTACTATTACAAAAAGCCTGCTGTTGGGTGTCAGTTCGATAACTCTGCGTGGCAAAGAGTTTTTGCTGATTGAGGCTGAGCTACACATCGGACTGTTACGCCCTTTTAATCAACTTGAAATCAGTTGATGAATTTGCCAGGCAGATTTGGGTCCCTAATTTTAATATTTTTTCAAAAATTCCCAAAAACCTCTCCAATTCGCAGCAACACTGAACCTCTGTTCCTTAGGAGCCTGAACTCTTCCATTCATCCACATACGATAGATCATCCAGTGGTGCATTTAAAAACCCTCCCGATGTTCAGTAATGGAATCGGGTTTTTAAGTTTTGACCTCCTCCCCTAATTCGACCAAGGACTGCTGAGTATTTCAGTGGTCTGGGAAAACTTTAAAAGATTAAACCGTCAACGCAAAGGTTCCCAGCTCAATAAGCAGGGAATATTTTACTTAATTTCAAAAGGCGTTCCTCCTAGATGTGGGCATAGTCTATACCGCTTAAGAAACAATAAGTTGGAGTCTCAGTTAATTTAGCGACATTTTCACAGTAGGATTAGCTTCAGTTAGACCGAACCTATACAGCTCGAGTGCAAGCTCATTGCAACCCACTAAATCATCTCTAATCAAAACTTGTAATCCCCGTTAAAAGCCACGCTCAAGAGATCTTTACACAAATTTATAGCCTTCACCGCGCGCTGAAAATAAATCGCAATGCATTTGCCTGGGGGAGCAAAAAAAAAAAACCCCATCCCCCGAACAATCCTCAAACACTTACCCGAAATGATCATATCCCCGCGTTCTGTGGTCCAATAATTTATTGACGCCGGATAAGCTTCCGTATGGCATTCCAATGTAACATCCTGCGCCACATACGCTCCCTCCAATTGATTCGGAATGGACAGCATTGGCGGGACTGTGCATCATCATCATCATCGTGAGTAGGAGGATGGTTGTTTTCGCAGCAGCAGCAGCAGCATCCAGTGTCGCAATGAAATTGTATTTTACACACACAGACACACAAAAATATACGGCATTTAACAAAACGTGTACAATCTCTCAACTCAAGGCTGCAGTGTTCGATTTGTGAGTGGTCGGTGTAGCTCTGTGTATAGTGTGCGGGGTAGGGGAGCGTGTTTGTGTGTTGTTTATGCATTCAGAACAAGCTATATACTCACACTGGACTCGCAAATGAACGCGTTTACTAATCGATGGTGGCACACCATTTGACGCCACACACAAGTACGCGGCCATATGCAGCCGACTGACCTTTGTAATGTGCAGAATCTCACCGTCGACGACATTGACTAAGGACACCATAGGCGCAACCGAAAAAGAAGCAAAAATTCGTAACCGATTAACATGCATATACCCTGCCTGTGGTGTATGTGTGCTTACCATTCTCTCCGCCAATGGACATCTCTTCGCCATCTTCACGTCTCCACATAACATACGGCTCGGGATATCCACGGGCTTTGCACATCAGCGTCACATTGGTGCCTTCACGGACCACCATATCGTTGCTGGTCATCCCCTCGATAATCAAGGGTGGCACTGTGGACACAATGTTGTTTGTTTATCTGCGATGGCAATTTGTGTTTGTGTCTCGATACTCACCCACCACTTGAAGGAATCCCTTTCGGGATCGCATCGGATCCGTGTTCACTTGACACATATACCAGCCGCGGTCGTTCTCCTCGACTTCTTTGATATGCAAATACCAGGATCTGTGATCGTTGTACGTCAGGCTGATCCTGTTGTTCTGGGTTATCACATTGTGGTGAATTGACAGTATTGTTTGGGTGTCGACACGAACCCAGGCGACCTGTTTATGAATAAGGAATGCACATAAGTTGGATAGCGGAGCTCATTTAAAATTCAAAAGAAAATATTTTTTCGGTGAGGGTTGGTTTAGGTCCGTTTATGCTATCATTATATGGGAAAACATGTGGGGTGGTGTTAACACTTTTGAAAAGTTATCAAACTCTATAAAATATTCAACAAGTGGCAACACAAAAAGTAACAGTTGATCCCGATGTAAGGGGATTTACGATTTTTGTCAGTTTAATTGTCACTTTGTATGACGGGGGCAAAGTGTCAATTAGGATGACACGCTCTCGGAAATGGTAGGCAGATATTTTTGACTGACACTTGGGGAAGAAATCGATACGTGGACTACTTGTTTCATTTTTGGAAGGACATGCTTCGCCAATTTATTTGTTTGCAGCCATCATTTCTGGAAATGATGCTGTGCCGATTTTATTGGCGGTGGTTTTTAAGATTCAGCTGCAGTAAGCAGAAAGCTAAAACTCCATTCACGGTGTGCTTATGAAAGGCACCTCAGAGCTATGGGTCTGCATTGTTGTTCGCTGATTTCCTTCCTAGTTTTGTGGCATCTGCTAAAATTTCCTTTTTTTAAAAGTGGTCCACATTATAGACCAACTGATTGGTAAGCAATTTTGAACCTTCTACCTGTTAGGCAGCTGCTTCTTCGCCAGAGGATCAAATACATTTATGTTAAGACTGTCGGAAGACGAAGTTCATCAGATGATGAAATACATGAATTTTGTAACTGCCATTAGACCTTCCGCCTTTGCGCGATAACATTCCCTAAAGCTCAGAAATCAAACAGAACTGTTCACCTAAAAACCGCTTAAAAGCGTCAACCAACTTATGGCAAGGATTGGAAAATTTCTATAACAGCTTTCCAGCAAATACTGAACCTTTACAGCCTTTATAGAGCTTCGTGAGCCACAGTGCAATCATAATAACTTTGCACGTTTTAAGAACTACGGACGTGGCATAGGAAACTGCGAGATTTAATGCCAGATATAGGACTGCGTTTCACAGACAGACCACAATAATCTTCCGCTTTATGCCACGCCCAGTATTGTCTCCCGCCCACTTTTCATAAAGATCTGATGTACTTTCATATTCGGGAAACTGTAATTATCATAAGCGTCTCAAGAGATTTTTTTTTGTAGAGTAGGTACCACGCCCTCTTTCTCAATACCGCCTACATTTTGTAGAAACCTTTTAACAAGAAATATGCGATCTTTTATCAAGCTTCAAGCCAAAAGCTGTCTTAAATGCTATAACGTATCAGTTTAAGTGACTTTCTTGTATATGGGAGGTGCCACGCCCCGTTCTAAAACTCCGCCAAGATCTTGCTTATTGTTTGCCGCATACAAAGTGCATAGATATACCAAATTTGACAACTGTATAGCTGCCATAAGCTCCAAGCTAAAGGGCTTCAAATGCCTTAGTTGCATGGAAGGTGCCACGCCCAGTTTTTTAGTCCGGACAATGTTTTCATCCGCTTACCTTCATTTCTATGCGATAAAGAGGTCCCTTTTAAACATTAGATGAGGATCGAAAAGTGACTCAGATGTAATTTGGACGTTGTTTTTAACCAGGGATCACCACAGCCGGACACATCTATTCCCACTCCAACACGGAAGTGTTTTCTTCGGGACTGCCAACGGCTCTATTCCCAAAAGAAACTTAAATAACTCCACGTAGATAGCTGCATCTCAAGGACAGTTGCCTCTAATCCCACTTGACCAGATGTCTGCAGCGCTTCCTCATTACCAATGAATGGGATTCTTAACAGATTTACTCCTGGAACTAAAACGCATGCATGCAAAAATGCCTCCGGTCTCCCTTCCAAGTTATAATCTCATTAATAATTCGCAGCCGAGACTATTTGTCCCCTCGAAAGGGTTCCTTCGGTCCAACTCGGCACCGCAAGTAAATGGCATTTCCAACGATAGTTCACTATCCAACCAATAAACGAAAAAAGAAAATCGAAAATTCATGAGATTCTCTCACCGCCAGCACCTCCTTCGGCTAATCGAAAAATTCAATTCAATTTCGGGGGCCCTGCCATCCAGAGGGCGGCACTAACCCCAAAGGATAATAAATGTATGTATAAATTTGCAATATTGAGAGTTGGAAATGTGTCCGTCCATAAATGCCTCGGTAGTTCGAGTGTCATGTCCCAATGCCAATTAGCTAATCTACGGCAAAACTATGCGGGGTGTCTTTTGGAAAATTGAAAGCGAACTTCTCCATAAGGACCCCACGTTGCCGTAGGTTCTGGATTCACGAAAACTATATATAAACTTGTGGGGGCAGAGAGAGAGAGGGAGCAAAAACATAAAGCTAACATCTACGTGACCTACTTTTGCTGTGAGTCCTGAGAAGCTAAACAAGAAACACGTTTCCAATGTACTCGATGAATAAATGATATCGGCGAAAATGTCAGGGAATCTATGTACACTTTGCCCATATATAACATTATCATCACAGAGTGAGGAAAGAAAGTGCCAAACGGCAGCGCCAAAGAGAGTTCATATAACTTTTCTAATTTGCATGCTGTTGAAAGTTTTCGGTTTTTTTTTTGTCCTTAAATTACAACTCACCTTGTATCCTTTTAAGTTCTCAACAACACAGGCGAGGAGTGCATCTCTTCCAATTGAAACGGTTACATTCGGAATTGGTTCAGCAAATCTTGGCATACCTGCATCTGTTGAGAAGACATACAAACACAAACACACACACACAAAAAATATATATATAGAAATAAATGCAATAAAATAAGGGTCGAACTAGGGTGGATCCTTTTCTCTTTTAATTACCTTCAGCCGATGAAGATTGCGAATCGAGGACTTTTGTTTGCTTGCCTGCAAGTAAAGAAAGGAGGCGAATACATGAGAAAAAGTTAATGGCAAAAATAAGTGCAGTAAAATTGAAGGACGAAAGCAGCAGCAATTGCACAATTGTCTAAGTTGTTTGAGTGGGTGGTGGAGGAGGTTGCCGAGTATACTGTATACACACACACCAAAGATGTTGTAATTAAAATGAATTTCTTTTTGTTTTGATGATCTTATCTTTAAGTGGGGGGAACCGTTGGGCTTTTTATTGCCAGGAAACTACTTTGGTTCGGTTTGTGTGCGAATTGCAACACGGGGTGTCGTGACTTTCCTTTTAAGTGGATTTTTTTTCTCCCAATGGAAGATGTCACAAAGTAGGATGTTGTTGGGTAATATTGACTGTGGCCTTGCTCGTTAAAATGCTTTGCAAAAGTATAGAGGTGGAGGTGGCATAGGCAACCGCTGCAGAGCGGTCCTCAAGCTTGACAAGCCATGCTGTCGTAGCTTTGAAGGTCCAATAGAGAACTCGTTCGACCAAATTGTTCGGAAGTTTTACCAAAGGGTAAAAAGGACGTGTCATGGCAACAAGACCCGAGCAGAAACCTGTCGAGACGAACAAGGAAACCTTGTAGTGGAATCACAGTCGGTGCTGAGGACATGGCAAAACTATTTCTGCAGACTGTTAAACGGCGACGATGACATAAATTCCGCTGTCAGGCAGAATGAACCATTCGACCTGGGCGATGTAAGCCAAGACTTCCGTCCACCTGACCAAAATGAAGTGAGGACAGCAATATCCAAGCTGAAGTCCAACAAGGCTGCTGGACCAGATGGCTTACCTGCCGAGCTCTTCAAAGCAGCGGGAGATGACTTGGTAGAGTGCATACACCAACTCGTCTCCAAGATTTGGTCGGAAGAAAGTATGCCTGATGAATGGAACCTCAGCATTGTTTGCCCGATCTATAAGAAAGGAGACCCTCTAAACCGCGCCAACTATAGAGGTATCAGTCTCCTTAATATCGCCTATAAGATCCTCTCTGCTGTACTGTGTGAACGCCTGAAGCCATTTGTCAACGAATTGATTGGACCCTATCAGTGCGGTTTTAGGCCCGGTAAGTCCACAGCCGACCAAATATTCACACTACGGCAGATCCTGGAGAAAACCCAAGAAGTCCAAATCGATACCCACCATCTGTTCATCGATTTTAAGGCCGCATATGACAGCATTTATAGAGACGAGCTATACAGAGCCATGTCTAGTTTTGGCATCCCTGCCAAACTCGTCAGATTGTGCAGAATGACAATGGAGAATTCTCGCTGCTCCATTAAGGTCGGAAACAATCTCACCGAGACCTTTGATGTCAAAAAAGGATTTAGACAAGGTGATGCGCTGTCATGTGACTTCTTTAACATCATTCTTGAGAAAATTGTGCGCAACTCACAAGCCAATACCAGAGGCACAATTTTCCAAAAGTCTGTGCAACTGCTTGCATACGCGGACGATATTGACATTATTGGCAGAACACAGCGAGCTGTCACTGGCGCGTTTGCAAGTATCAGTACGGAAGCGGCCAAAATGGGTTTAGTGGTAAACGAGGGCAAAACAAAATATATGCTGTCAACAAGAAGGGACACACAACATCGACGAATCGGACAGAACGTCACAGTAGACAGCTATAATTTTGAGGTAGTTAGGGACTTTGTCTACCTCGGCTCCGCTATAAATTCTGAAAACGATATCACCTCAGAAATCAAACGAAGAATCACTCTTGCCAACCGCTGTTACTTCGGCCTAAGAAGGCAATTGATTAATAAGGCCTTGTCGAGAAACACTAAGGAGACTCTATATAAGACCCTCATCATCCCAGTCCTGCTATATGGTGCAGAAGCATGGACGCTTTCAAAGGCGGATGAAGATCTCCTTGGTCGTTTCGAACGAAAAATTCTTCGAGTGATTTTTGGTCCCGTTTGCGTTGACGGGCTCTGGAGGAGGAGATTTAACAGCGAACTCTACGAGCTGTACAGCGACATCGACCTAGTCAGAAAAGTACGTATCAGTCGTCTAAGATGGCTGGGACATGTAGAGCGAATGGACACCAACGCTCCGGCCCGAAGAGTCTTCGATTCCAACCCGGAGGGACAACGCAGTAGAGGAAGACCTCGCCTTAGGTGGCGCGCGCAAGTGGAAGGGGACCTCAACCAACTTGGAGTGCGCAACTGGAGGCAGTTAGCCAAAGATCGCGCTAACTGGAGAGGCGTATTGGTTGAGGCCCAGGTCCACCCCGGACTGTAGCGCCATCTAAGTAAGTAAGTAAAGAGAAGAAAACACGAAGCATGTCCATTTTGGCGAGTTGTAAACAACAAGTCTTCATCATCGATTGATTTATTTACTCATACAAATGCAACACGAAGCAGATATTTTTGACCAACAAAATTGTACCCCCAGCCTATTCCGTAGTTACGTTCGGAGTTAACTGGGATTTTAATGAAACCTTTCTTTAAGTATTTGCTGAGATGTTTTTCTCCCTCTCCCCTAGTTAAGTTTGTTTTAAGATTCCGTATGTTTCTAGGTTTATTTAAAAATTTGTCTCTTAACGTAATATCCACGTTTTGTTGGAAGCCGTAAAAATAATTCCCCAACTACCCACATTGTCCAAGCTTTCATAAAATTCTAAGCTGTATTTCTAAGCTCAGTAGGTGCAGTGGCTTTGTGGTTAGGGTGTTGGAATACTAAGCGAAGGGTCCCAGGTTCAATCCGCGGGAAAAACACAAATTACAGGTTTTTCACTGCGACACCTTCCGTATGTCTGATAAACATCTTACAAAACGAATAGTTGTGTTGAGCTAGGTCTTGAATCCTTACGGACCTGTTGCTCCAACTATTTTGTTTAAACTTCGTCAAATATGTAGTAAGAGAAAGATATTGTATTCGCACTAAATTGCAAACCCGAGATGTTAATCAATTTACGATGATAGAGGAAAAAAAGAGTAGGTCGCGAAATTCTGTCCGTCTGTCCGATGTCCCGAGGCCTACAGCCAACGATTTTAACCAAAATTGATATTTGAGCTTAAATAAATGAGGTTAAGATAAGATACACTCAGTTTTTCGGTTAAAACATTTAATTCTTAAGTGCTTTTCAAATTTGGACATATTTTTACGATTGTAACAAAAATATATTTTTAAGGTAATATGGTAATTTATAACTTAATAGGAAACTCAGTTCTATATAATAACGATCAAGGGATTTTTTAAAAAAGTCGTGTTTTTAAAATTCAGTTTTCTTTAGTTTAACTGAAAACGGTAAGAACGATTTGGATTTGACGCAAACTTAGATAAAATTGATTTTTTCAAAATTACTGGTCGAATCACCGAAAACGCTAATTTTAGAAAATGCTCATATTTTGAAAACCCTATTTTCGATTTGGATAAAACTTTAAAAACCAGTTTTCAGCTATGTATAGTTAGGTTAAGGTCGGGAGGATTTGACAGACAGGAGGAATTGACATCAGCACTTTTCTGAAAAACTAAGACTTTGGCAGCACTTTGAATGATGAGAAAACAAAGTTAGTTACGATTGGTTTTAGTGATAAATAAACAGTCACTGTGGGTTAGGAGATAAGCGAAGCGGACGTCTTTTTTTTTGTGCCCATTTCATCCAACTTTTACGGTAAGCAATCCAACTGTAATATTTCAATTATGTATCTTTTGACATTAAAAGTGCAATGTAGTGCACCTTCATTCGTTTTAAAATCACTAATAAACAATAGTTTATCCTGAGCCCCATTACAAAAGTTACCCTATGCAATTGTATTTTTCAAACTGCAATATAAAAATATAAATAAATATTTTTCAAAAATGAGTACCAAAATCTCGATCTGTGTTCACATTTCCACTGTATATTTTTGAATTACTAACAACTTCCGAAGAAAATCCAACAACAGCTATGCAAAACTTCTTTTTAGCTGATGTAGATAACAAACATGTTTGTTTTTTTTTGTCAATATTGAAATTGAATATTAGGGTGTCTAAAAATAAGTCCAACAACAATTTTTAATGTACGCAATCAGGCAACTCCCACTTCATTTGCTCCAGAACTTTTGATGAACGAGAAAGGTTTGTTCGACGCAGTCCGATATCAAAGAAAATAGGATTCTTCTGGAAGCGATAGAATTGAAGTTTCTGTATACTGTTGGTTGGGTGAGATATTGGTTTAACACCGCAGTCGAATTGAGACTTTAGGGTGGAGATAAAATTGATCTGTCTGTGGGAGCACCATGTATGCAGTTCGAAGTTTTTCGACTTTGGTATGCTCTTCCTTTCCTAATTTTGCCATTCCGACAACGTTTTAAAAAATGCTTTTCTAAATTGATAAGGGGTTTGTTCTTGGCTACTTTTGTTTTTTAGATTTTATTTTATTTGTTTCTAAAATGGCTAAGGCATGAATTTTGCTATATTTTCATCCGCCATTATGGCGCCCGGGTCCACCCCGGACTACAGCGCCACCTAATCATGATGGTAGCTACTAGTTACATTCCTTCACGTCTTCCATTCTCTTTCCAGCATTTACTTCCTCTCTGTTTATATATAACTTGAGTTTTACATTGTTTTGCTTTTGAAAATGATTCAAATCCTTCACTTCAAGGTTTTAGCAGCATTTCTCTGTCAATCTTTTAAAGCTTTTCATTTTGCGTCGCTTCACAAAAAAAGTCGTTTGATATTACTCTTACTGACTAGATCTTTTAGCATGAAATTCAAAATTGTACATCGAATCTTGTAGGCTGCATATCCTTTGCATTCGATCTGTTTTATCGCTTCTTTTTTTTCTTTCTGGCCAGTAAAACAACTCGAATGACTTGTTCTGAATCAGCCTGAATGTATGCATCGATTAGTGTTAAAATGGTTAGAACTGCGTTGTTTGGTTGTTTGGCTCGATTTTTCGCCTGTGCCTGATATTTTACCACCTTCTCCAAAAGTAAATCATATTTCTCAGCAGCAGTGTCTTGACCATACTCACAATTTGAATATCTATATATATTTTACTTAATTTGTTTCTTTATACAAATGTACTTTAAATGTTTGGGACGTCTTAAAAGTTGGATTCGGGGCGGGTCTTTAACGTGAACAAACTGTCGACATATCGACCGCTCTATACGAAGAAGAAGGTGCTCGAAATTCAGTACGGACCGCCACCACTCACCATCAATAGGATGAAGATATCTCCTTTTGGCATCTCCCTGTTTTCACGGTCTGAAATCTGAATTCGTTGGTCTTTAAAAAAAACCTCATGACCGTTGGTAAATGTCGGATCAAACATCGGACTGAAGACCAACTATAGGCTAATTAAACTTTGACACCAAGCTCGATTCTCCCGATAACAGACAGCACTACTGTCCCCGGTAAACTTAGACCAAACTGCCTTAAGTTGGACTGGACCTATTTGCACCACCAAAAAAGTGGTTTGAAATAAAACTGATTTCTTTTTTACATCTGTTGTCACATAAAGTGCCCCAGCGAACCCCATTTTTCTTCTCTTTCAGCGGAATAACCCTCTTGCATATTATATTAAGTACTTGACAGAATGTTGGCAACTAGCTTTTGATTCTCCTTTTTTACCAAGAAATCACTAGCTTCCCCGAATCCACATACATTCATCACCAAATCCCAATACCTCTTGTGTGTTCGTAAGCACGCATATTTCACTAATATTGAGCAAAAAATATATAGATATTTATTCAACAGAGCAAACAGGTGTATATTCCCGTTGAGAAGAAGAAATTGCGAATTTCCAATAACTTGAGCGTCAAATTTATTACAAGGCATATTGCTTTCGCTTAAGCACATCCCCGCCCCACGGTACGCTGCTGTGCGAGCATTTTTCAATTTTCTATTTATTTATTTAACTTTGTTTATCATTCTTGTGCACATCGTATCCTCAACTGGAATTGAAAGTGTCGACTGTAAGTTATTGAATTTCTAATGATATCCTTGTCGAGCGAAGTGATTTGAAAACGACCTTTGAATCCTTTTGCTAGCTCGTGTATTCCCCTGGCCAAAATGAAATATTCATATGGTGTACCATTGGAATATTTTACAAAAGGCCACCGAATGCTTTACGCTTTTGGTATATGGGGAAAAAAAAGGGTTACTGGCGGAGAGAACTGTTCTCATTCAAATCATGTGGATAAGTCTTTTGAAAGACTTTTGTCCCCTTTTGAGTGGAAACGAAGAGATGACGCGTGTGAAAAATCTAAGCGACATGGTGTGATTTTTAAACTTTTCTTTCTTCGCAGGGTTGGGGCGATGAAATTTAGTTTGTGGAAGTGCATCAGTAGGGGATTTTCTTCAACTTTGGTTCATTTTCAATCTGTTTCATTTGTTGAAGGTGACATTTGCTTGTCTCTCTTCGAGAAGGTGCCCAGGACGCCGAACTGTTTGTAGAAAGTTATAAAATGCAAAAGTTACTTATATAATGACTGAGTCGTGTATGAAAATTTACCTTTCATTTGGTCCAAGCTTTGATAAAAATCGGTTTGGAAATAAAGCCCTAATCGGTACGACGAAAAGGCGTTTCGGAGATTGTTCCTCACTAAAGGGCATGGAATATGACTTTCTGCCATTCAACTGGCGCACAACATCTGTCCCGTTCTTCTATCAGAAACACCTTTTACTCTTGGTTCTATGTCGAAGGAACGGTAAAGAGGACTACAGTCACGAGGAGCCTATTACGACATCGTAACCAGAGATGCGCCACCTCGACAGGCAGGACAAAGCAAGAGAGATGCTGCGATTTATTGCCGCCTTCTTTGAAGGACTCGCATAACACAATGGCCACCGGCGGACATAATTGGATTGCCCCGGTAATGAAACCCATTCTTGACCAAGAAAACGAGTTTCATAAACACCACAAACTGTCATATAAGTTGTTTGGAAATTTTGGCAATTGTTTTTTTTTCGGTCATAAACAGCGACCTCCACTTTCCGTCTTGTTATTCACCTCGTTCGTAGAGCAAAAACTCATCCAATCAGTCCCCTTATGTATAATTAGTTAGGAAGGCTGATTGGATTAGCTAGCTCCAACCATACCCAGCTACCTTCAGTTGCAAAATGTAGGCTGATTCCCTTGCACCCAAGTATACCCTCTCAAGTGAGATCGTCCTTACCCGTGCTGTGTCTAGAACAGACTCTGATTGTAACAACATCAGTTCATTAAAAATTTGGTTTAAATCTTCTTTCCATCATACACACCCATGATAGCCCAGATAGCTGATTGAATCGGCACATGCCTGCCTTCCCCCAGTGACCTACAGCCCACTCGAACAACACCTCCCAGCTGTTTATTCAAATTTAAAGATTTAAAACACTCCTTCCACCATCCAACGAACATTATTCACGAAACGTGATGGAGAAATTATGCTAACGATGTCTCTTAACCAACATCCGTAGCCATATCCATCCAGATGTGCTCTCCGCCATGGCTCATGCATTTTTTCCCGGCGGCGTGGCCGGCGCGTCCTCCGGAACAGAGCCATCCGTCTGTCTGTTTTATACTTACACCTGCAATATTCAGAATACTTCCGTAGCGAAAAAGGAAAAATTAAGAAATAAAAAATAAAATTAATTTTCAGCAAGATCATAATTTAGTTGCCCCCTCCCCCCCCACATGGTGTCCTGTTTTTTTTTTCTTTCGGGTTTTCTTTCTTTTTTGTCATTCAACATTCTGTGGTGTATGCTTTTGTAATAGTCTGTGTTGCGAAAATGTTGCCCACCAAAAAGAAAAAAAGGACTCCGAAAAATTGTTGAAGCTCTGCAACGGTTTTGCATTTTTTTTCTGTTTGCTTTGTTGCCACTGCCGCTCTCTATCATGAGACAGAAGCATAAGGCAAGCAGTCAACTTCCAGAAGGATGCTTCATCAGGGCAACATGGTGAATGTCATGGACGAGAAAATGGGAAGGATGGAAGAAATAATCTACACGCTGTGTGCCTTGCATTTGTCATCCGCTCTCGGTGGTCTGGGACTTCCTTACACATAATGTGAAACATTTTTCAATGCAGTTCATCATTTGGTGTCCCTTTTTGGCTGCGCCCTGATGTACTCATGCATACACTTTTTTTGCCCCCCCCCGCCCCTGTCACGTCACAGGAATATTAAAGGAGACGTTCTGATTGAAGTGCAGCACAGCAGCAGGATTTCAGGATTTTTTTTTATAATTAATTTCCAACACGGTGCGAGAGAGAATATCAAACTAAGATAATGACGGAGATTATTACGATGGTCATGACAGAAGTCGGAATATTATAAATCATCCTTGAAAGGTGGCATAATTTAATACCATTCAGATGAATGGCAAGTGATTTGTTAGGCCCGACTGCCACTGAGGCTGCAAATAAAATGATTGCTGCAATAAAACAAGGACTATAAAACAAAAATGGGGGACTCGACCTTCTCTTAATTGTCCCGTCGCTAATGGCCCATCCATCCGGTTTAAGTCCGGCCAATTCATGCATGGATACAACTCCCAGATAATCACGGTACTTTCCATACTCTGCGATGATGATGCCACTCATCGTTGCCCATCCCAGGAGCAATCGCCAAGGGCTATACAAGGAGCTTGGGCAAATACTTGAGGAGGTGATACAATGGACCTTGTTTCTGTAAACAACCTACCTATATACATGTGGCTGCTTTTGTTTTCCTATATGAAAATCCCCAAAAGATATGATGAGGGAAAAGATTTTCCGGATAAATCCGTAAAGGACCACACGAAGAGGAGAACAAGTAAACGACCGTTGATAGCTTGCTGCCTCTGGGGGATAATTTCACAATTGCTTGGGTCTTACTCACTTGTGTCATAAATTTATGAGTCCTCTGTTTTGTTTGGTATATTTAATATGTGGGAGTGGGCTGTGCCTATGTGGGAGTGGTTGTGCCAATGTGTGTTTTGTGGGACCTATGGGCAATTTAATAAATTCCTTGCAGAAAAAGCTGAACCTCATCGTAAAAAAAACCCGTCTTGATGGGCAATTCTCTGCCATTTTGAGGTAATTTCGCTTTCGTTTATAATGAATCGCCTCTGAGATATAAGCCGCAGGGTCCGAGGTCCGGTCGGAGGAATTATTAAGTTTACCATCTTTCGGGTGTTGATTGTGGGTGTTGGAGCAAAGTACGCGAGTGCTTGTGTGGTTGCTGATGGTATTGCTTCGTTTTAATGAAACTCCTTATCCCCATGGGGGCAGTGTACACTCATTTCGATTTGATTAGGTTGAAGTATATTAAGGGCTGGCCGGAGTCGTGGCAAACTGTGATGGTTTACACGAAAGTGGACGGAGGACGTTTTGGTGGATCAATAATTGTCTAGCCCGAGGATTCCACTTCGAATGAAATGTGGTAGGTGAAAACGTACTAAATGTTAGTTCAGAAAGTTTTGTATTATGAAATTTTTATCAAGGGTCCGCATATTCAAAAGTATGCCTCTCACTAACGTGAGCGGTTTAAATTCATTTAATTTCTTCAACAAAACAATTATCTACCTTCATTTAAATATCAAGCTTCATTTCCTAAAGATTGTCACAATGATGCTATAACAGATCGAAAATATTGGATTTTGCAGGGCAACCATACTTTGGGAGGTTTGTCGGGCGGTAAAGAGAGTTTTTGCAGTTGAAAAACACCTTCGGATGGAATTTTTTGTTTTCTGGCGATTGAGCCTGACACCTCAGCTCAGAAGTCCATCACTCTAACCACGGAGCGCAGTTTCCACTGCATTATACTCCAAACTTCGAGTTACTTTTATAGCAACTCCATTCTTTATGTCGCAGTTTTTTTTATTGCCTCTTCTTTTATTTTATTATATTTAATGTTTATTTGTTTTAATTTCAGACATTAAATTAATTATAAACCTGGTAAGGCCGAAAGTTTTCTTGTGCCCACATCTTGGACAAATCTAAACAGCATTTCTTAATAACGTAAGTCTTGTTTATTTTTCAATTAAGAGCTTTAATGTTTTCTATATATATTTTTTACATTATCCTTCCTCACACAATTGCATAATATAAATTCTATGAAATACCTAATACAGCAGCAAATCAGCTGAATTATTGGCCAATCCAGAAAGATATCTGATGTAAACAGATTTTGTAGATTCTAGTTCACTGTTACAGCTCTGCGCGTTCTTGGTAGTGTACGTAGAATCAAAAAAATTCCCGCAATAAAAGCGCGTCCTTTTGAACATCTTCCAAAACATTTTTTCTTAGTTTTCAGATTTTTTTTTAAAGCAAAGCAAACATTTTATTATACCCTCCACAGAAAGGTATATTCACTTTGCCATTACACCGGAGTCACCGGAGACCTCATAAAGTATATAATATTCTGAATCAGGATCACATTCTGAATCGATTTAGCCATGTCTGTCTGTCTGTCTGTTGAAAGCACGATAGCGCCCAAAGTAATTGACGTAGTTGAATGAAATTCGGTGAAAGGACTTCTTTTTATCGGCGTCAGGTTGGTATTCAAAATGGGCTATGTCGGTCAAGTAGTTCTGGTATTTTGCATGACTTGTATGCCGTGGAGGGTATCAAAGCATCGGCCAGGCCGATGATAACACTTTTACTTGTTTTAAATAAATTTCGCATTCTTTTAAAGTTTTCAATTTTTTTTTTAAATATATTGTGATTTTTTTAATTAAAATTTTTTTATTCAACATTTAATTTAATCTATATATATAAAAATTGAGCCTAGAATTGTGTTGGTTTGTCGCCGATTCACGCCTTAACGCATCTACCGATTTTAACCAAACTTTCACACATCTCTGGTATTGGTCTATATACCATTTTTGTGAAGTTTGGTTGAAATTGGAAACCGTATGCGTGGGTTGTGCGTGCTTGGAAAAACCCATGTATTTCAGTACATTTTGGTTTTTGAATGATTTTTTTTAGTGATTTGACATCTCAAGATGTCGAGAAGCTGAAGACTACTAATTAGAAGATTATGACAAAAAAAATGTGTTTGTACTGTAAAATAAGTTTTTTGTTTTTATGAGAAATCAATTTTTATTTTGTCAAAATACTTTTTCGAGTTTTCAATCAGGTTCTTCATGTTTTCCCAACAATTTGAAAAAGTTTAATCCTGTGGTTCCTACGCTGGTACCTTTAACTTATTGAAGATTGATTTTTTATAATATAATTTTTTTTTAGTTTGTATCAAAAATGCCACCTCAGCGGAGAAGTGATATTGGTAGTCGGTCACGTAGAACGCAAAATAGATCAAACGAAAGGCAAAATCAATCACAAGAAGAGCGAGAAAATCAAAATCGAATTCAAAGAGAACGTATGGCCAGATCACGTTCAAGTCATTTTTAACTTTAACTTTTAAATTAATTTTTACTCAATTCTTTCATTAAGTTCAGGTCATTCATCTGAACAACGTGAACATCGTAATGAGCAAGAAAGATTGAGAATGCAATCGCATCGCACAACAAGAAATGTTAATGAAAATGCTGAACGAATCAATGTTAATGTTGTTTTAAATGGTGCTGGATTTCGATATAATAGTGCCATTGATTATAGTTTGCACAAATTTGTGTCAAATTATGTCAATTTTGTAATGCATTCAAATTTGGAAATGAAACTTCTGGAATTTGTTGTGCTTCTGGGAAAGTTCGATTACCAGAATTACAATATCCACCTGAACCATTACGATCATTACTTTCTGGCACAACACCAGAATCAAAACATTTTTTGGATATCATTCAAATGTACAATTCATGCTTCCAAATAACATTTCGGCATCAGGCATTTCAAATGAAACATTGAATTCACCGAATTACATGAAGCAGTATGTCGGCGCAGTGGCTTAGTGGTAAGCGTGTTGGACTACTAAGCGAAGGGTTCCAGGTTCGAATTCCGAAAAAAAAAAATTCCAAATTACAATTTTTTTTTCTACTGCTCCACATCTCGCAAATGTCTGACAAACATCCGAGAGTATAATTGTCGTGAAAGAGCTTCTTAATTGGCCGGCATAAAATTGTCCTTCCCTTCCATCCGTCCGAAAAATAAAAAAAAAATCACAAAACTAATAGTTGTGAGAAACTAAACCTTAGGTCCCTACGGATCTGTTGCGCCAACTATTTATTTATAGTAAGTGCATTCTCGGAATTATTTCATGCTTATTTTGAGATTCGATTCTTTCGAAAGTGTGTCGAATTTGAAGAATCTGTATTTTGAATTTCGAACAGATAGGAAGTTCATTCTATCAATCGAAAGTTCATGTTTCATTCCAATGTTGAGTGTATTTTCACTTTCTAATCGTTCGCAACAAATGTCATTTTTCTATTCGTCTGTATTTTCCTAACGCTAAACAGTGATATTTGTTGTTTTTCCATATTTTCTTGAGGGATTTTTTTTTCGGAAATGGATTTGAGGCATCCTCCTGTATGAATTTTTTTCTTCTTTCATCCATAAACAAAACAATCGCCATGTCTGCTGGTATTTGGCACCGATTGTTTACAGAAAAACTGTATCAAAAAAAAAATTGTTTTGTTTATACAATAACCATATTTAAGAGGTAGTGTGACCAGAATTGAGTTGAATAAATAACTTAAAAACTTGAGGTTCAATATAACATAATACCTTCTTTTTGCATTCTTTACTTCAACAATATGGGTTCGCAATTTTATAACAAAATTTAAAACCTTTTTTAGATAAGCTCATATTTAAACTTCAGACTTTAGCATGTCAAAATATTACTAATAACACATTTTAATATTCTTAAGACAGGTCCCATTTCAGAAAAGACTTCTACTTCACATTTTAGATCGTAGCATTTATTTCTCAATAAGTAGTTAATATTTTAAATATTTATATAGTTTTATTAAAACAATGAAAAAAGAGCCTCTATAAAAAAAAACAAAAGTATGTTCACTCCATATAAAATAAAAATGTGCAACCGCTGATTTCGAAAGTTGAATTCATTTAAATTCATTTTATGACATTCTCGATAGTGAATATTATTCGTTCGAATCTCAAAATACACAAGGTTCATTCGAACGAATAGAGACATAGATTATTCGGTCGAATCTGAAAATAAGCATGATTATATTAATTTCATTGACGAATTTGGGCGGAACGAAGTTCGCCGGGTCAGCTAGTTTATTTATAATTTTAAGTTTGTTTTGTTGTTGAAGACAGTGATGTCAGATGCTGTAAGGCGAAACGATCTGATTTGCCCTATACGGGTGGTCCAAAGTTTACAAGTTTCTTTATAAAAATGCAACAAATTAACAGAATTAAATTGTTTCCATGTATTGTGGCTTTATTAGTAAGTCGCTCAAGTGGCTGCCTCAGCTGGCTTCGCAGTAGGCCATTATGTCACTCGGTCCTTCACTGTTCCCCATAAAGTCCGAAAAGTCCAAAGGTGTCAAATCGCAGCTCCGAGGCGACCAATTGACATCGGCTGATAACATGATTTGGGAATTTAGTGTGCAAAAGATCAATTGTGGATTACGCTGTGTGGCATCGCGCCATTCCGCATGAACCAGAGGTCGTCCAAATCCATATCTGCAATTTCAATAAAAAAAAAATTAGAGTAACATGGCTCTGTAACGCCAAATGTTGACCAAAACGTTGTTCCCAGCCTCATTTTCGAAGAAAAATGGTCCAATGATGCCATCTCTCCACGTTAGTGAATTGAGTCTCACACTCTCGGCTACAGCAGCCACATTCTCGCCTGTGCGCACCGTACGACGATGGAGACCATTAGTGTTGTCCACTAGCATACCAGTCCCACGAACTTTTTTCACAAACTTGCTTACAGCGGACGCCGCGGGTGCTTTATTTCGGCCAAAATATCTTTTTAAGAAACGCACTGTTTGGGCCAGTTTTCAGGAAATAAGTTTTCAATATTTCCCAACGTGGGTTAAGCGTAAAACGAGTTATTTCGTTCCGCGGAGGTATGATACTGACTTTCTGTCAAGATTTCGAGCGGAGCTGTCAGTGTCAAAATAACATATGATTTATTAAGAAACCACTAGATGGTTCACCCCTATATAAACAAATTCCTTTGTGCACACGAAAACGTTTCGCCTTACAGAATGCTGACCCAGAATTTTGGAAAGCCGCATTTCGACCCGCTCCCTTTCAAACTTATTATTTGTGTCAATGCTATTCCTATGCAGACAGTTTGACAGCTGACATTTTTAGTTGTTTCAACGGTGAAGATGGCGACTTGTTTATAAATTCCTAAAGTGCAGCAATAAATTTTGGTAGACGTAGAAATTCTTTAAACAGATTTGGTAGATCTGTCTCACTTTTTAGGGTGAAAGTCTAAAGGGGTCGACAATTGAAAGATCTGCTGAATACTGGGGAATACTATGTAAAAGTTTTATTCCAAAAAGTGAACAGTGTTCCAAATTTTCATGCAAGGTTTCTGCTTATGATTTCCACAGCTTTTTCTACGTCTTCAGGGAAAAATCTCCCAAGTCCTTCCCAATCCCTGTCACTTCTCCTCAATACTGTGCCATGAATTTGGTCGATCTGAGTTACTTCTATTCGCGTGAGGTGCTTTCTGCATTTTAAAATTTTGTGCTGGGCACTGGCGGGATATCTGTCGATATGTGATCGTGTCCCAATTAAAATCTTCCTAAAATGTACCGACTTGGGAATGTGCTACAAAACGTTGGCTGTCTTCTTAGTTACTAAATTTTTCGTTTCTGTGCCTTCTTATAATTTTTTGTACTACTGTCACCTCTGCACATTGTCATGTAATCTAAACCCTATTCTGTCTTGGACTATCAAGGTGCAAGTGTTCCCAGTTGGCGTACATAGTTACCTATGAATCTTTAAATTGTCCCAACACATTGCCTCTTCCGTCACGTACCCGTTCTCTGCTAAATCTTTTCGTTAAATATACTATTCTCCACGATGCTTGTTTACACCAGTTTGAAAAGCCAAACGACGATCTTTACCCAAACAAACAGCTGCAGAACTGATAAATCAAATTCCAGCCGCATCCTCATAAAGGCTTGTCTACCCAACTGCCTGCAGTAAATAATTTCATTCACGTCGTCGCTTACCACACCCGTCCTTTTTCTTTGCTGTTGAATCGCCTACACGTCCGCTTCTCATTAGATCGCATCCAGACCCGTTGCCACATCCTAACCGGCAATCCGACGTCCACTGCAACAAACTTAAATAACTCGACCCCCATATTAAATTCAAAACTCGTACCAATGCGATTCATCAAAATCTAAAAGGTCCGTAATTTAATACATTCCCCCGCAGCGCACCCAACTTAAAATCCTTTCACATCCGCATACCCTTCCTAAGGAAGTGGCAAAATAGATTTCTATATATCCTCAACACAACGATAAATTTTATTTCTTGGCAAATTCCTTCAGAGCGGCATATTATCTGAGAATCAATACTACAGCCAACTTCAAACAAGGTGCATTCCGAGTTAGACGAGTGCCTACCTTCTTGTGTTCCCTGATTCCACTATTTTTGCTGACCAAATATACCTTGTCAGACAAGGATTCCGTTCGTGTTTCTTCGAATTATTCCCTTTCATTCGTTGTGAATGTGTGTTTATACCCGTGTTGAAAGGACGAACAAAAAAAAAACTACAACAAAATGGAAGGAAGAAAATAATGCGGACGTGATCCGAATGCATTTCTTGACTCAAGCCTCAAGGTAAGAGCAGCGAAAACATCTATAACCATATTTTGTCGTGGTACAAATAGACGGAGGTTGCTTGGGATGGATGTACCTCGAACTGCGCTGCTGCTGCTTGGGAAAAAAGGGACGAAAAGGACTTCGCCGCTGTCTTTCATTCGAGTGCACAATGTTCTTTCTTTGAATTTTGTCGAGTATTCAATTTAAAAGTATTCCGTCAGCCAATTCAGAATGGACGTCCTTAATTTTCTTCTTCTCTTCGTTGCCGGGTCAGCACCCTTTTGCTGAATGGGAATACTGTCGAAGAGGCTGCAGCTTGTTAGTCATTCTCGGTCGGTTGATGTTGGAAGGCGTTCAAACAAGATGCACGCCAATTGCAGCAGCACAAAAAATTTGTTTGATGCCATCCAACAGTCAATGCAATTAATGCTAATAAGGCAGAGTCGCCTGGGATATGACAGGTGTATCCGCATTTTGGACACTAATGCCCGCCACCTTTGACGTAATTACATTGCAACAACAACAAATTCCACCGCAAATGTACTCGTACTACATCCCAAACGGATTAGACATCGCAGTATACCGACGCTAAAAACGGGCCGGTGAAAAGCACAACAACACATAGACAGCCACCTTGGTCGCACCGCCAACAAACAATCCAAACAACCGGAGAAACTCGGTAGCGTTCCTTTTGTGGCGAGGAAACAGAGGAAACCCCTAAATTAAGATTGATGTTCGATAGTGTGCTGTCGGGATATTTGAACAGGGTCGGTGGAGCCTGAATAAGTTATTTCGTTCGAGTCACGTTATAATTAGTGAGAGGACATGAACAACGATAGACGGAGGTACGAAGGCACAAGGACGGAGGCCACCAGGCGGTAGACCATGCCTTTGGCCGAGGTTTACCGTGCCTTCAGCGATGTGTGTTTGCCAACATATTCTCCAGTGATTGGTGGTGGGCTACCACCGCCATATGCCAGCACGTTAGTTTTCGTCTCTCTCTCTCTCTGTCTTTTCACTGCCGACGGTTGACTTTGATCAATTAATTTATTAATTCCTGTACAGCGGCGTGGACGTTTTTCTTCCTTTTTGCTCTTTTTTGATCGATATCCTGTGTGCCGTTTACGGAATGAAGATTGAGTGGGAACGATAGTAAGCCAACTATAAGTGTCGGATGTGTTTTTTGTTGGACCTACCATATGAGTATGACAGAATTTGGAGAAAAGGTGAACATAATTCAATTTTCTTACCATTGACTTGGACCTTGGCGCACTGATGATGGAGTGGGAACTAGGCAGCTTCGGATATGGACGGTTGGTTTTATATGGGGTTGTGGAGATGCAATGGAATTTGTTTTAATTTTCGCCGAAAGCTAGGAAACGAAACTAAAGGGCCTTCGAAATAAAATGCACTGAACGGCAGATTGATTAAACACTAGAAACATATAAATAAGTAGTTGCCGCGACACGTTCGTGCGCTTTAATTTTGTGATGAAATGTTTGCCAATGCAACCCACCAAAGAATTTTTCGCAGCAGCTCTGAGCTCTTGGGGTAGCAATTCGCAAACCCCTGAGTCCCACGTCCGCTGCTAAAAGCTGTAGATATGAGCGAATAGTAAACTTCTCTTAAGTTTATTAAACTAGTCATAGTTTTCACTTTCAAGCCCTTAGAGAGGGACATGTGTTCATATGCAACAAGGAGAGAACCGAACTATATTAACTATTACTTTGAGACTAGCTTTTTTCACGAAACATTTGGCCAGACCCGTCGGACTTTTGATATGAAAATTCCCACACAAATAGCTTAAATTTCCCTTTTTGCCCACAAACCATTGAGGACGATTTTCCCAATTCCTCACATAATCATAAATCAAATGAAATATCAGAAAATATTGTAGAAAGCTTAACAATGTGAAGTGCAAAGGACTTTGGAAATTATCAGACCAAAAAGTCGCGTCCAAATGTCATTCAAAAACGTTCCCATTCCGATCGAAAAAAATGGTTTTGCTCTCTTGTATTCTTTGTGACAAACGTTGAATTCCAGTATCAAAGCAAACAAAGTTTTGTTTAACAATTTAAACATTTAAAGCTGTTCCTTATCTATTCGTTGTTTTTTGTTCTTTATTTGAATGTATTAAGAAATTATTATTTATGATTCATTAGAAATTTCCAATGCAGACAATTTAACTGACATTTTTTTTATAGGTCTAAGTAACTACATGTAAAGATTACACACGCAAAGCTAAGAAAAGCCTAAGTCTGTTCAATTTGTGTGTCAAATTTCCTTTCGTTTTCTACAAGAAAAATGGTAAACGACAGAAACTCCAATTTATTAGTTCTTGTCGCAAAAAGCTTCCGTTTTTGTCCTTGGATTTTTCCCAAAAAATCTTACGATGTGCAACCATCGATGTCGTCAATTTTAGTGTTGCTATGCCCATTGAATAATTTTCCCTAAAGAAGTCAGGTTTTTTTCTATTTTTCCAAAATATCTTTGAGGGCGTTTACTTGTTAAATATATTTTTTTAAGATACAATTCAATTGCAGTCACGTTTTGTAATGAATGAGAATGCTTTAGCAAAATTATTACAAATTTAATTTTCGGGTCCTCGAAATGTCCAGTTTATGGTTTGTATGACCCTGTACATATCATATTTATTGCATTAAATAAAAACACTTATTTAATGTCCCGTAAACCCATAGACCCATAAAGGGAGATAAGGAGAATGCTTAGTACTAAAGGGTTTTCCAATAAGAGGTGTTATTTTGGTATTCAAAGAAAAATGCCATTTTTTGAGAAAAATTATCGGATGTTTATTTCACAATAAAGAGGAAGGTATGCCGTTAATAATGAAAAACAACATTAGCCAAATGGCCACCACGAGCACGCATACAGGACCATATCCTTTTCATGAAATTTTCCATAACCAAATCGCAAAGTGGCTGCCTCGATAGCCTCACGAATTTTATATTTGAGGTCTTGAATCGACGCTGGGCTGTTGGCATAGACCTTATCTTTCACGTGGCCCCAAAGGAAGAAGTCGCAATGTGTTAAATCACAAGATCTCGGTGGCAAATTGTGATCACCTCTTCGAGAGATAACACGGTCCGGAAACTTTTCCCGTAACAGATCAATGGTTTCTTTGCTTGTGTGGCACGTAGCGCCGTCTTGTTGAAAGTAAACGTTGTCCAGATCAATACCATCCAACTCCGACCATAAAATATCATTTGGAATGCCCAATTCCAAAGAACGACGAGGAATGGACAGACCTGGGTTTTCTTCAACACTTTGGGCTACAGCAGCAATATTCTCAGTTGTTCTTGAGCGACGTGCACGGGTTTTATTCTTCACATCACTAACTTGTCCCAACAGCTCTAATTTTTCCACCAATTTCTGTATTGCGGTCCGACAAGGTGCTTCACGACGACCAAAAAATGCTTTAGTTTTGCGAACTGTGACTGCAAGATTTTCCCCATTTTTGTAGTGAATATTAATAATTTCAATGCGTTGTTGAAGCGTGTATCGTTACATTTTTGTTAATGGCGTAGTTTCTACTTGTCAAATGTCAAAGAATAAAATCTTCAAAAGTGACAGCTACCGAAATAGCGGGTCATTCAGAATAACACCTCTCATTGGAAAACCCTTTAGGTAATCGACTGACCGGTAAGAGAATTCACCTCCCGAAATCTGAAAATGTAGGGCAATTGTTTGGGTGGCTATACTCGTATTGTTTACGTTATACTATGTTATATCGAATTGGGTTCCCTTATAAAGTAAAACGACGTACGGAAGTGTGAAATTGACACTTTTTGTACTTAGTTAAAATTGCTTGTATCTGGTAACATTCACTGAAACTAGTTCCTTAAAAAGGAAAAGTGACCTCTGCCGGAATTTGTTCTTGCTATAATTTAAAAACTATACAAATTGGCATTTCGTCCATGAGACTTAAGGGAAATTTGAAAATTCATTCCGAGGACCTCTCATTTTTGAGCCTTTTTTCTCAAGTTCTTAAGTATAGTGATTTTACAGTAGCAAAATGAAAATTATATACGGGAAATTCTTGTAAGGTTCTCCATCTAGCTTTATACCTAATTCGAAACTAAGGCTTGAAAACCTACACTATTCCTAAACATTTTTGATCCCTAAAGAAGAAAAAATAAGATATATATTCCCCACGATATAGTAACACTGTCCAACTAGGCACACACATTTTCTACATAAATACTTCTGTTAAAAAAAACAAATTTGGTTTCAAGATTGGCCTCTATTTTAAAAAATTAAGGGCAATGAGTTCTACAGCTTTTTAAGGTTTACAAGAAAATTTCGTAGAAGTTTTATTTATTGGTAAAAACAAAGTTTATATTGAAAAGTTTAATATTTTAGTTCTGGGCTGTAGTGTATTCCAGGCGGAAATCATGGCGATCAAAGACGCCTTATCGTGGCTTCGGTATAATGTAATATCCCTAAAGGATATCACCATCTTTACCGACAGTCAAGCCGCGATTAAGGAGGAGACTATTCTTCACCTTCTCCGCACGTGCCCAGCACTGTCATTGCGTAAAAAACTATACCTCGGAGAATACTTCTTCGACAATCTCAGCGAACTCGCAAACATAGAAATCAACTGCCTCAAATGCTTAATTTTTAGCTCCGGCTGGTTCAACGGGCAGTTTATGAGAACACTGATCCTGCGGTATCACAATGGGGCTACTTTGGCCTAACTGTGGCTGCACTTGAGGCGGCCTGCCACTCTTACCTAACCTAACATAGTCCTGGGCCGATTTTCATATGCGATTATATGATCAATTTGTTTGGCTTTCTTTTTTGTCAAATTGCGCAAGTTATGACGGGAAATTAAAAAAAAACCTTACTCGGTTCATTGCCTAACAAAAATTTAACAAAAGGAACTGTCCTTTAATCATATAAAATGTTTAATATCCCTTTTTGTGCGCTTCAGTTCCCACTATATACCAACACTGCCCGACTCATGCGGTGGTCAATATATTTAAAAAAAAATAACCTCGATTTTAAATATAGCTTTTTCAAGATGTTTTTGAAAGTAAGAACATACAAATTTGACAATAATTTACAAAACAAATCAGATTGTTAAAAAAAGAAAATTTTTGAATCTAAGTATGCTGCCTCATTTGTTTACCTTTAATGTGACGACGAGTGTTTGCAACTTTTGTATTCAACGTCAATTAGCTAAAGATATGGTCCTTTATAACTTTCAGAGCGGCCACTCATGGGCCCTTAAATCGTTACTTTTGATCGTTTTTGAAGATTTATCACGGTCAAAAGTTTGCCAAAAACATTCAGGAAAAAATGCTCCCGAGTGTCAGTGACACCATCATCCGTTTTCGAACTTTAAGCCATGTCATTTATTATACCCTCCAGAGGAAGGTATATTCACTTTGCCAATACATTTGTAACGCCAAGAAGGAGTCACCGGAGACCTCATAAAGTATATATATTCTGAATCAGGATCACATTCTGAATCGATTTAGCAATGTCTGTCTGTCTGTATGTTGAAAGCACGATAGCGCCCAAAGTAATTGACGTAGGTGAATGAAATTTGGTGAAAGAACTTCTTTTTATCGGCGTCATGTTGGTATTCAAAATGGGCTATGTCGGTCAAGTAGTTCTGGTATTTTGCATGACTTGTATGCAGTGGAGGGTATCAAAGCATCGGCCAGGCCAATGATAACACTTTTACTTATTTTTGTTTCCCAAAGAAAAGACGAGATCATTCAATTGAAATGTTCGACAAAATACGATTTTGAGGTAATCCTACTTTGAAATCCAAGACCGTTTCGTTATTGTTTCAAGTTATCCAGCAATTATCGGGCTCTCTAAACAAAAATCTTATTTTAGCACAGCCATCTCCCACCTCAAAAGACCTACCTCCTGTCAAAAATGAAGCACGAAATTACTGCGGCAGAAAATATTAATTATCCTCCATAAACTCAACTTTCTATGTATAACCACATAAAACCCTCTTATTAAAAAAAAAAGACAACAACCAACAAATATAAAATTGCAGCATTGAACATTAGCCCTTTTATCTCTGCATGAAAAAAGAACCATTCCCAGATCATTATCCTTCTGTATGTCGGAGCAGGGAAAATGCTCTATAATTGGAGTCTTTTTGTATACAAAAAATGAAAACTTTTTGGCATCCGTTCAATAATCAAGTACACATGTGGTTATTCACTCCAACTCAGCCCAAATTGGGAGTGCTCTCCCTTCTTGCTGTCATCATTATTATCGAGGATGTCTGCCTCGGCTGGGGAGATTTCATATTTATTTTTGAGCACTTTAAAGTGCTCACACTCACTTAAATGAACTTTTCCCTATGTACCCACTATGTATGTAGGTACCATCGAGGTTTGGTTTCGCTGCACGTTTTTTGTACATCGCATTTTATTTGATACTCCATGCAAAGGATAATACACTCCAATACTCCAATAGTCCATTCACTATAGAAATCGCTGGATGGCAAATCAATTTCACTTTTTACTGTTTTCGTTGTTGTTTGTTTTCGCCGAGCAGAATCAGGGGGTGCAGGGATTTTCCATACTTTTATTAAAGTGAATAAAACGGAGGGCAAAGAAAAAATTTTATTTTTATATTTTATTTTTTGATGCTGTGGTTTGCGGCTTGTATTACGATTCGAGGAGATATGGAGATGGACGGCATCTTTTTTTCTCATGAACGGATTTTCAAGTGCTTACCAACGTTCTATTCATGTTATTGAAGAGGAATGAATGATTTCGGAGAGTTTTTGTTCAAATCTGATTCAGGATACTTTCTTCAGGGGGAAAAAAAGCAAGGGATAGTGGGCTTCTAGTGTGCGGGCAAATAATTTTGTGGTCGACAAGGATTCTTATGAAATTCAATTCTTTGGTGGTCACGGTTGAGACTTGAGAGGTATGGAGGTGGGCGAAATGAGAAGGCAAATTAGAGAGCTTAGATAATACTTTTGTGGAGGTTTTTTAGGAGTCATGGTAGCAGTAATTAGAGATGGTGTTATCGCGAGTAAAGTGGGTTTGGCTGAATGGATCACCAGGAAGAACAGCTGGTGATTCATTCACCGGCTTGTTGACAAACTGAAATTTCTCATCAGCAATAAATTGGATGATGTAACTCCGATTGCGGTTCACGAAAAACAAGGTAGATATATCCGACATCCAGCTTTTTGTCGAGGAATTTCTTTTTTTAACACCACGTACTTTCTGGTAGGGGTAGCTCGACCCATTATTGTTCGACCAAAACAGGATACTGCTTAAACTTTTCAATGTGAAAATTTAAAAAAAAATTGGGAGAGCCCCTTAAAATTCATCTTTTATTCTATTTCTATTACCTTAAACCATTTTTGGGCCTTCCACATCCAAGCAATTTTGACAAATATAATTTTCTGCCCAGAAAATTCGTCTTTCATTTTAGGACTGTGGGTTGTGTTCGCCTTGTTATCTAGCTGCTCTTTCTCAGTCACGATGCCAACGATGAGCTCATTTCACTGTACATTATTTTCTCTAATTTGAAGGAAGGGTGTCACTCAGGGATAGTCAAGTTTTCTATTAGTGAACAGTTTTTAAGCAGAGTAGTAAGAAAAAGATATTCTTACAAAGATTTGTTCTCGAGAACTAAAAAAAGTGGGTCGCGAAATTCTGTCTGTCTGTCTGTATGCTCCGGAGGATAATAACCTAAATGATTACCCTGGAGGCAGATTCCGTATAACAATAATCGTCGGGACGATATCGTTTTTAAAACTTTGATGACCATAAGAAGTTATATTCTGCCTGAATTTGTTGCACTATCGTCAGCTTTCATTACATTTGTGGAAAATTCATTGGATTAAGAACTCAAACTCGTAATTTCGACACTCAGTTGATACTTTTGGAGGTCTATCGTTTCAACGATAATCTTCTCAAAAATTACGGAATGAGTGCCCTGATTTGGTTCAAACTTCGGATTTGGATCTTCTGGGCCTATAGTTCGGGGCCGTTTTTTTTTTCTGCACGATAACCTCAATATTAATGTTACTCACACTTTGATTTGTTCGAAAACGGCTCTAACGATTCTAACCAAAATTGATATTTAATCTTAAGTGAGTGAGGTTAACATGACTGCATACTCAGTTATTCGTTAAAAAATCTAATAATGGTACTGGACATATCTCAAAAACGGTCCATATGATTGTAACAAAAATTAATTTCTAGGGTAATATGATCATTTTTCGAAAAAAAGGTATTTTTTTTTTAAATTTGGTTTTCTTTAGTTTACCCGAAAACGGCAATAACGATTTTGACCAAAATGCATACTTGGAGTAAAATTGATGTCTGCAAAATTATTGCGTCCGTAATTTTCAATTCGAATCACCGAAAACAATAATTTTAGAAACTGCTCATTATCTCAAAAACCCCATTTTCGTTTTGGTTCAAATTTTGAAAACCTAGCAATGTCCAACACTTTTTATTACTCCATTTTCAGCTAAATAGTAAAGCAATAGTATTTTCCAAATAAAGGGTGTTATCGTGAATGACCCGCTATTTCGGTAGCTGTCACCTTTGAAGCTTCTATTCTTTGACATTAGAAACTAAGCCATTACTAAAAATGGAACGATACACGCTTCAACAACGCATTGAAATTATTAAAATTCACTACAAAAATGGGGAAAATCTTGCAGTCACAGTTCGCAAAACTAAAGCATTTTTTGGTCGTCGTGAAGCACCTTGTCGGACAGCAATACAGAAATTGGTGGAAAAATTCGAGCTTCTGTGACTCGGCAAACCCAAGAGTTTTTGTTGAGAAGCCTCTCCATCCTCAACGTGTGACTGTTTAGTGCGGTTTATGGTCCGGCGGGGTCATTGGACCTTACTTTTTCGAAAATGAGGTTGGATCAAGAGTTACGGTGAATGGAGAGATGATTAATGATTTTTTAGGGTCGTAGTTGGATGGTATTGATCTGGACAACGTTTACTTTCAACAAGACGGCGCTACGTGCCACACAAGCAACGAAACCATTGATCTTTTACGGGAAAAGTTTCCGGACCGTGTTATCTCTGGAAGAGGTGATCACAATTGGCCACCGAGATCTTGTGATTTAACACCTTGCGACTTCTTCCTTTGGGGCCACGTGAAAGATAAGGTCTATGCCAACAGCCCAGCGTCGATTCAAGACCTCAAATATAAAATTTGTGAGGCTATCGAGGACATAGGGCAGCCACTTTGCGATTTGGTTATGGAAAATTTCATTAAAAGGATATGGTCCTGTATGCGTGCTCGTGGTGGCTGATGTTGTTTTTCATTATTAACGGCATACCTTAATCTTTATTATGAAATAAACATCCGATCATTTATCTCAAAAAATTACATTTTTCTTTGAATACCAAAATAACACCTCTTATTGGAAAACCGTTTATATACTGCCATATCAGATGAGTAACCGAAAGTGTATTTTATTTAACACTATTCCCATATTTTTTGAACCGTTTCTTTTATCTACTATCGTTCCCTAGATCTTTACCTACCTACCAAATAAAATAAGAAAATCACCAACCAAACTATTGATCAACGAGAAAGTTTCGTTCGACCCGGTAGTGCATTTTACTGAAATCGGTTCAGTGGTTCCAGAGGTTACTCCCCACATGCAAAATTTAAACTCTTTAAATAATTGATAAAAAGTTAAAACTAAAACTAACAGCGGGCAGTCGGAAATTTAGCACTTCAAAGGTTGACCTCATCCCTTAGTTGAGGTCTATACCCGTAGAGGTGAATATTGAAAGAAAAGTGTAGCTTCCTATCAGTGGAAAGAATCCTCGAATTAGTTGATAGTTCCACAGTTTACCCCCTACAAACTTGAGCGGCGTTTGCCTTCTCCATATCAACAAAGCATGTACATACAATCAGTTTACACATACTCTTAAGCTCCTTCAATGATTCTGCGTCTGTCAGAACGAAAATCGCATTGGAAATGTGTGAAGCTATGACCGAAAACAGGAACTTTAGTTAATTCAGCAGACAAGTCCAATCATCCCTTTGTGAACTGGGTCGAACTCTGTTGCACATTTATACGGTAGATACCACATTTAAGTTACCTAAGCTGAAATCTAAACGTCGCTGCGGTCGTTCTATTTCCATACCGTCAAACGAGCTGCTAAAGGTACATAGATACTCTTGCATCAGTCAAAATAATTTGACACATGAAACTTTTGGTGGAATGCCTAAAGTTGCGCTGAAATTTTTGACCGTAACCAATTAACCTTTTGAAACTGAATGTCGAAAAAAAGAAACGCAACTAGGCCGCGCTATTTTATTCCCAAGCTGCTTCCACCTAATGTGCCCTTTGCCTTGACGGAGTTTTTTCCCCGTCAAAATGTTAATGGACTCCCCCAAAAGTGTCCTTCACAAATTTCTTTTCTTTTCAAAATTATCTAAACCGAACATGCGTTTAAAGCTACTCGAAGAACAAGATAACAAAACAGAGAAACCAATCCCATTGAGTGTCATACCTCACACACAGCGTCTGCCTGCATGCGAACAATTTGCTCGTCAACAGGACAATACTTTTCAAATGTGATTCATACTCGTATGACTAAGATAAAATTGTGCTCTCCCCCAAAAAACCAAGAGGCAGTGGGCACAATCTTTAAGCGTCCGTGTGTATCTGCACAAAATGCACTACACTAATGAACAAAGCCCAGAGCACAATATGGGATAGTGTGGGAGGCCAGTGGTAAACCGAACTTGAGTACATGATATAGAGGCGGCAATGGAAAGCCTTCCTGCCTAATGGGAAACTTTTCACTATCGAATTAGAAGGAAACAGATGAACGGATATGGGTTTTCTGAAAACTTGCCAGTGAGTTCTAGAGCATGATGTGCCCGGAGGCGAATGATGCCCGAAATGCATGTTGTGGTCTCTCTCTCTCGACTGAGTTTCAACAGACAGCGCCAGGCTTTTGTCGAAATTATTTGTTTCGCAACTAATGGAACTTCACTTCGGAGAGATGAAGTGCTGTTCCTCGGTTGTAGGTCTGTTTAAAGAAATTCAGATGAATGACTTTAATTAGTTTTACATTCCCCGAAAATCATTGCTTGAGGATCTCAATTAATTTGGCAAACAGTAGCATTCTTCGGGTGACCTTTTTGAAGGGGAAATACGAAAAAGTTCAAGTCATTTACATTCGAAACTAAGCAATGATTAAGTGATGGCAACGTTTCTATTTGTTCGCACACACTGCTGGGTAATCGAAAAGTTTCCTCGGAGAAAATGCGAACAAGTTTTGCGATTACTCTTGGGGAGCAGTCAAAGCACAGGACGAGTACGAGTACATTGCACTCTTGTGAGTGAATGGAAGAGCGGGTCAAACAAATGTTTTCTGTGGTGATGCTGGTCCTTTCGACAGATGTGCCCCACTTCGCACACTTGCGGCGACTTCTTAGTCAAATGCCTCTGGTCGAAGTTGCAGTTCTCTAAATTTTCTAAACGATAAACTATCCCTTTGCCGGTCCCGATTTGAGAGGGCGGCAATCACCATCATCGTTTCTTTTTATTTTCTTTCAGTGCCCTTTAAAGTTTCTAAAGCCGGTGGAAAGTTGTGTCCCACCATTAGGTGGGATCTCGACAGAACCTCAGGATGAGCTGCTGGGGATTTAAGAGAAGAAAACTTCCGCAAATTTGCAACTAAAGAGATAAAAAACCTGCTCCGAGGGATGTTAGGTTCCGGATAGGGACAGTGCCCTTAGGTCTAATCCTATTATATTACAATCACCAACAGGGGTTTAGAGTACTAGGTAGGGCTTTGCTTCGAGAAGGGTAATTATGGAATCACGTTGGGGGAGTGAACAATTGCGCATTCGATGTTTGAATACAAAGGGAGGATTTGGCAGAATTAATTTGTGTACGCAATTCGACAGGCCATAATGTGTTATTAAAGTCAGTTACAGTTGATAATTGATTCTCATTGTGATTAGTAAGTACTCATAGTAGTATAAGCCGGTCATATAATAATACAATTAATTGGGTTCGCAGGGATTTGGGGGGCGTTGTTGTCCTGGGGGTGTAGATGCGTAAATTACACAGTGACTGGGTGTTGCAACTTTCTATGGTTGGCTACCTCCTTTAATTACAGGACAAGTAAACATTGGGCGAATATTTCTAGGCGACCATAACTTACAGCAATTTAAGTACAGAACGAGGACCTATCTGCTATGGAACGTTATAAGTTCGTATTTCCTATTCTTTTGGATTCGAACGCTCAAATTGGGTGCACTTATGCTTTCAGTTTTTCTCAGAGGGCCTTACTTAAATAATAATCTTCACACTGAATATTTTCTAGGTCACAATATGCAATTTTGTATAGAAAATTTTGCCATTTTGATTTCAAAGAATTTAGCCTGGGGCAGATTCGGTATAACAATAATCGTCGGGACGATATCGTTTTAGAAACTCTGATGGCCATAAGAAGTTATATTCTGCCCGAATTTGTTTCACTATCAGTTTTTATTGCATATGTCGAAAATTAAGGTCTCAAACTCGTAATTTTGGCACTTAGTTGCTACTTTTTGAGGTCTATCGTTTCGACGATAATCTTCTGAAAAATTACGGAATGAGTGCCCTGGTCACTTAAAATTATCGCGGAGAGAAAATAGGCCGAGTATATCGAAGGTTATAGCGTTGAAAATATGACGAGTGCCAATGGAAACAGTCCGCAATTCACAGGCCACACTTTTCTGCTCAGGCTACACTTTTCTACGCAAGACTTTACTTTCGCGTTACCGGACCAAAATGTGTAATAGGCTTTATTGCCTTAAAGACACTTTTCTCTGCTTTTGCCTTTAATTGTTCCTTATCAGCCTTGAAAGTGTAAAGGTTCGTTTTTATTCTACCTTCCTCTTAGCAGAAGGACTAGTCTTCAACCCGTCTATGACTCTGAGACTACGTATGGGTTTTCTTCGAAGATCGTCCAATCTCGCAGTCCTTATTTTGCCAAGTTATCTTGCATTATTTGGAAAATTCTCTTTGAGTCTTGACTAACAGGGATCTCTACATCAGTCGCAAAAAAGTATTGATTTTGCTGGTATAGTACTGGACAAGTTACCAATTGCTTACGGGAAGTTTCATTCCCATTGATATGATATGTTAAGCTCTGCTTCAGATGTCTTTCTAAACTTCTTGCAAAGATTGCTTAAACGAACACACTTGCCAAACTGTGAGCCAAGAAAATTGCTGATTTCGACAGAGAAGGAAATCGAGTCACACACATATTCAAAGAAATAAGAGGAAGTACAGGAAATTAGTAAGGAGAAAGCTGTCTCTCCAGCAATGAGGCTCCGAAGTTTTTACCGAATGACACAAAAGAACAGATCAGGCCTACGAACTTGAAGGCAAAGCCTGCACAAATTGCATTAAAGCCACAGACGGTGCGGGAAACTTCAAAGAACCTTTTCCAGTGTTACACTGCGATTGCGAAGAAGGTCTCGCACTCTTTGAGACTTCATATAATAAAACGGGGGGGTTTGATGTCTATTACTTAAAGGTGTGAAAGCTACCGGACAGATTTCGATGAAAGTTTTTCTTAAATTTATCATAAGACTTGGAGAACATTATAGACTATGCCTTTTATTGCCACGCCTACATTTTGCATTGTAGTCTTTACTGCCTCTAAGTAGCTATTTCTCAAAAAAGTTCTCAATTCAATGCAGAGCAAGACTTTCGGAAGCCGAAACTTCTACAAGCATTTTACGACATCAATCAGCTTTCTGCGCCATCTAGAAGCTGATCTTTATACCAACATCGTTCAAAATGGTGTGGATCTTGAATAGAAACAGATATTCCAAGGCCGCACTCAAAATTAAAATGGAGGCTTTTCTAAGGTTAATGTTTCTATTTTTTTTAAAGGTTACTGCCTCAAAAAAAAAAATTAAAGATTTAAAGTTTACCTTTGCGTGTATAGATGAACTGCTCAAAGACGTGTCTAGTTTTGGTAATCACCATCCTTTGTACAGAAAGACGTTGCAGAAATTTCGGTCGGTCGAACGCCGTTTACGGTCAGAAAAGGCTTTGAAAACTTCGACGCGCTATCGGTAAACTGAAGCAAAGAAAATTATGTGGCATCCACGAGAGAGCAAACAACAAGGACTCCTCGATAGCAACATAAAGAACATGAAACACAGAAGCAGATGTAATTGTGTGGTAGTGAAGGACTTTGCCTATCATCGGCGATGAGGTCAAGAGAATATTCGAATCAATTGGCTGAGATGATTTGGACATATTGGCAGAGAGAATTTTCAAACTGACACCAGAAGAACAACGCAGTACAGGACGACCTCTACTACATTTTTAGTAGTTTATATTTTTCTTAAAAATTACTTTGAGTGTGTAAGCCTTTATGTGCCTTATATAGTTCGAAGTATGCCACTTTCGCAACAATGTGCCAATTTTCTTCTACTTGTAACAAAGTATGTGATAACATAAACCCCCACATCCGGTTGTCCATTTTCTCTGAAAATCAAAAGTTTTCCATTTAAAGGTGCATGCATTTTAACAGCTCCCAACTTATAGCTCATTAAAACCGCTCACTTTAATTTGAAAACCGAATGGCAAAGCTTTCAATCAAAATTCATTCATTCTGTCAAACTTGACAATTATTTCCCTAAAGGATTATGCCTACAAAAAGTCCTTAAATTCAACATTACACCCTAATTCATCCGGGACGACGATTCTGTCGACATTCTTTTGTTGGCTAACTTCCTTCCTCCCGCTCCGGTTGGACTGTGTTCAGTTCCTTCAACTGAAATGATGATCTTAATTATGTACTTCCAACCCTTTGGGGGTAAAAATATGCTTGCTATGGAAAGGATGAAATGCTCAACCCTTTTCTGGCGGGTGAGCCTTTTGATGTTTCAGTCAGCCAGTCAGAGTGTGTGTGTGTGGGCGTGGGTGGGTGAATGGATGGGTGCTGGACGGTATGTCTTTTTTTAAGGTCATTACCATTGTGACAATATAATTTTCGTTGAGGACATTTTTATATATATATTTGCTTAACCGCTTTGCCATTAGATGTACGAGTACTCCACTCTACGGACAGTCTAACTGGTGGGTTCGCCTTGTGACTTTCTTCACAAAATGGTATAAGGATTTCAGCTGGAAAATAAATGGGAGAAAATGGACCAGCGAAAGAAGACAATGCCATTGTGTGTTGGGGGGTAACAGTGGAATGTAGATGTCAGCGTTGAGAATAATACGGGTGGGATTTTGATTGTCATAAAGTTGTGTACGTGACATTTATGAGGCATTGTGTTAAATGGTTGCGGTAATTAGAAGCACATTTAATGAGGGAATATTGTTCTGTCAGCTGTGTGCTGGTTTTCTTTTGGATTTTCGTTTGTTTTTCGCTTAAGGAGCTTGCTTTCGTTTTGCAGGGATGTGAACTTTGGTAGGTTGGCTGGGGTAGATGATATCTAACAAACATTTACGGTACAGTGGTTTTATTACAGCGGCGCGTAGATTGTGTTAAAAGCCATAATTTGACAACAAAGGGAATTGCAGTTCTACAACCCCCTCCCGGGGTGTGTCTCACCGGCTACTCAATGGTGTATTTATTTTTCCTACAATCCATTTTCGAATTGGCATGTCATTTTTTAGCGCTTGGAAGATACTTCCGCCAAATAAAAAATAAATAAATAGATGGCGCAGCAGTATCCTCGGCCTAGCTTCTTGCAAACATTTGTTTTGCGTGAGTTTCTCATTTGTGGGACGAATGGAATACCATTTCTTACGTCGAGTCCACACGGCGAATTGATAAGTTCTTAAGTGACGAACGTTTTCGAGATGTGGCGCAGTGAATAAAAAACTAATTTTCCACTATTAACGGAAATTTGACGAGGGTCCAATGTCACGAAACTATACTAAGTACCAAAAAAGAAAAAGAAAAAGAAACGACAAACCGGGAATCGGCAATCCAATTATTTCTCGACAGTTCTTTTGTAGAGTCGGCAAAAGTCAGCGTAACTAGTCTTTAAATGCATAGCTGTCTGCTTGGGAGATTGTAGTCATGAGACCGCAACATTCCTCTGGATACTTCCATTGGCCCTTCGCAACATTCCACATTAGTCAGAAATATATATAAAAAAAGCAAGTAAATATAAGTGAGGTTCCCTACTACCGCAAGACTATAAACTTCTTCGCCATTCTAGATCTGAGAGGCTTTTGAACTCAAGGAAATCTCGCATATTCGGTGAATTATTTTCCGGCAGCTGACTAAAGTTGAAGCAGCTGGAGATAAGGAAAATTTCTAAATGATGAACATTCTTTTTCCATCCCAGTCCTCTCTAACTGCTTATAATGTCCTATACATTTCCAATTGACTGCTGTCATAAAATAACAACAACCGCCGCCCATTAGTTGTTCCGACCTCCTGGTGTATTACAACCCACCAACTTATAATCGCACTAAAATCCCCAATTACCAGACCTGCAATTACACCACACAAATGTCTGTTCTTAGTACAGATAATGGTTCCATTGCGACCCACTCAAATAATACTCTAAACGCCCCCACAATTGACCTTCCCATATACACCGAGCAAGGTGCATGCCACCATCAACACTCGACGGTGTGTTCCATTTGTCGCCGATAATCAATTTCCTCGCCTCGAAATATCCATAAAATTCAGTATTAGTCATTAATAAAACTCACTCCTGACCACCCAGTCGTCATTGTCATCGGTGGTCGTATGCCTAAACACTAATGGCCGTGGCGTGCGCAAAACGACGAACGCCAAAGCCAAAAGTGGCTATAAAACTATGCCCGTAATCACTTGGACAGGTCGTAAAGGTGACAATTTGAAACAATTTCACTATGCTTCTGTGTGCGCTGTGGAGAATTTCAATTCTCCGTTTGCCAATTAGGCCGCCGGTTCGCCATTTCCCAGAAGGGGTCTCGACAAAAGCGCACTCCTGCAGTGGCTGACAAATTATCTCGTTTAATTGCGGCAATTAATGGTCGAGAGGGTCTTCAAATCGATTCTAGTGTTATCGTGTTCTTTTAATCGAATTTACAGGAAATCGCATGTCGGGATATTTTTCCTTTTATTATTATTTTTTTTTTTGTTTCACCCAATTCCTTTTACACAAGAAGGAAGATAAATTGTTATATACTCGCCTCAAGCATTCTGTGTGTTTCCTGGTGGTAGCCACAATTCACTGTGTCCGAGTGTTAATTGCGGAGTGTTGGCAGGTGTAGGGGGAGAGTCACTTTGTATCAAAGGATTCTCAAGAGAGCATGGCAAAAGTGCGAACTTGTTTCTTCGACCACAAAAAGTGGCGGGCGGTTTGTTTGCTTATCACCCGTTGCTGGCGAAAGTATTTTGGCGGCGAAAAGACCGCCGGAACTTTGGTGTTTTCCTGCGGCTTTGACGGTGTTCATAAATGAGTCACGAAAAATATATGTGCGGTTGGCGGGAGGAGTCCTCTTCGCATTCGCTTTAAATACTTAAAAAGTTGTCTTATAAAAGCCCGCGATTGAACTTAAATATTTCCAGCAGAGCATTCCAATCAAGCGATAATCAACTGGATTCCAGTACCGTAGAGCCTGGTTGCTCCTTTTTATCCCTTCATAATCAAAAGCGAAAATAATACTTTCGGGTGTAGACAAATTGTTTGAACTATTCGGCCTTTAATCTCCGAACAGTTTTTCACTGCGCCCTTTCCCTCCGCCCGCTCGTCAGTAAAATGCTTTTAAAGTATGTGCAAAACCAATTAACTCTTCTTCTCCAGCCGTCTCTGCCAAACGTTAAACGGCCTTTTCGCATTTTGCCGCATGATGGTTATTTGTGAACTGCGTCTGAAATGAAGCGTTTCCGTTGAATATTTTAACCAGGAACAATATAAACAGACCAAGCGCAAGGATACTCAATATATAAACGTCAATATGCAGAGTGGCGGGAAAAAAAAACCATACACAAAATAAGCCCACAGGAACACTGAAAAATTCCCGTTTTCAAATAACTTTCAATATTTACCCAGAACAAAAAGGAAACAGCTGCAGATGCTGCCAACAAAAAAGGGGACAACCAATTGGCTGGATAGTAAATTAATTCACCATTTGAAAGGGAAAATAATTCAGCCAAGCTTCCGGACACAAATTGACCATTTTGGCATTGCCAGTATATTAATTAAGAGTTGAACGAAAAAAGGGATCTCTGTTCACCCAGGCGTATACGCAACCTTTTTTGTATTTCTTTAAAAGTTCTTCGAAATGATAATGTTTTTCGCCCCTCTAGCGGTTGCACGGGGACATTTCTCCATTTCTCAATTGCCGCTTGTGGGCAAGTTGTTTTGTTTTTTGTGTTAGTGTTGCAGATTGACTTTTATTTTTTTTGGCTGCGGGGTTGTAAGAAAAGGCAGGGTTGAGAGTATTTATTTATTTCATTGCTTTGCTGCACATCTGGCCGGTCGGAATATTGGCAAGCAAAATGTTCTTCATTCGAGTGACAATGCGAGGCACTTCTGCATACGTTTTGTTGATACAATCACCCCAAACAGGTATAACTACAGCAGCAGTCATCTCAAGTGAAACCGAAGCCCCTGCAGGGTAGCCGATTGAATCACTGTTGCGGTCCTCCCATTTACAATTCGACAAGGCGCATCAACGGGCGGTGGCAGCCAAGCCTGCGTCAGAGCTTTTCATAGACCCGATTTTCGATTTGGCTCCACTCTGGTATGCCACAGGCCAAGACTGATAGCTCCAACTTGATGCCCTATCAACCTTATCCTTTCCACTCCGTCTTGTACACCTCTTGTCATATTGCTTGCATTACTTTTGCGAGACAAAACACTTTTAATGCAAACAAATCGGCCGGTAGACAGAATTTAGAAGATTTTCCTACGTCTGTTGCAAAAGTTAGGTTCAACCATCAATAGGTGGCACTAAAAATGTTTCAAAATCGAGTGACAACATTTTCTTTAAAACAAAGTGCCTCTGCCTTGTGAGAACTTTTGCAATATCTTACCGGTCTGCATTAATCAAAATCAAAAACTGATTTTTCACAATCACTGCTGGCGCGTCCGTTTAGCTACATCGCTCCAGCCAATTTAAAGGACCTCAGTCCTTTCTACTCAACGAAACAAATTGCCCTCCTCAATCGCCTTGAGGGTGCAATAACAATAAGGTGTCGAAGGGAGGTTAAAACAACGCCAGGCGATCAGGGGACTATAACAAATGAAAGAAAAAATTCCCCAAGGTAGAAATGCCAGTTGAGGTCCTCTCAAGTCAAATAGGTGGTGTACAAAAAAAAAAAAAAAGCTGCCTTCAATGACAAAACCGTGGATTTTTTGAATTATTTTTTGTTTGTGCTCAAAAAATAAAGTTACGAGCATTTGGTCTTTTCTGAGCGGATGTTTACGACTTCTCCTTTTTTGTTATCGTTGGTCCTTCCTCATTTAAAGACGGGCAATGTAAATTGGTTGCTGTGCGTCCTTCCACGTTCTCGCTTTTATTTCATTGGGAAAAATTAAATTTATGAGCAGTCATAAATAAGTCTTTGTTTGTTGCGTCCCCTTGCCTTTGTTTGGTTGTTGGCTTGACGCTTGGCGCGTTGTTGTCATCTTGTACTTTTATGATTCCGTCGGTATGGTGCGCGCGCCAACCGTGTGACTGAAAATTCGCCATCAATATGTCTGTAATGATTGGAATGAGGTGGGCGGCCCAAGTTATAGGGCGGTCGGGCGGGGGTATTTGCAGGAGAATTATTAATTTTCAACGGCGGCTTTTATACGTATTTTTATTTTTTATTTCCTTAGCAAAACCGAAAAGGAAGCGAAGTTTGTAATACACACCAATTACCCTGCTACGCGTTGGGGGAACAATTTGAAAAGGGGGCAAGAATGTGATGGTTATTTTTTAATTTCTTTTTCAGTTTGAAGTTTAGCGCTGACCTTTTGATGATTTGGAATATGTTAGAAAAAAAGGCAGAGTTTATATAATTATTTCATTTGAAGACCAAGCAATTAATTTAGTTTTATGTAATTTTCGGGGACGGAACTTTCTCTATAAAATATTAAACATCGGGGACACGAGTATTGTTATTTGATAATTAGCTGGACGTTTTTAAGTGGTCTTTATTGGAGGAAGTTATATTAGGAAATTTTGATAACACTCGTTTGCTTGGCAGCTGACAACACTATTCATCGTCGATATTGGTGGATGTTGGCTTCTTGGACAGAGACCCTAGGTCTAGCTTCTCACAACCATTCGTTTTGCGTGAGTTTTTAATTTTTGGAAGGGATCTACAATTTTATGCCGAGTCCGAACGGCCAATTGAGAAGATCTTTCATGACATTTATACTCTCGGATGTTTGTCAGATGCGAAGGGTAACGTAGTGGAAGAAAACCTGAAGTTGGAGTTTGTTGTTTTCGGGATTCGAAGCTGGGATCCCTCGCTTAGTAGCCCAACACACTAACGAATAAGTCACTGCCCCTACAAAAACTATTTCCAATAATTTTTTTTAGGACCCAATTAAATAAAAATAAATCGGTTGTTCTTGTTTTTTTAAATTATTTAATTTGTACCGTAATGAAATGTGGTGCAACCACATTTAAATATCTGTCCCCATTTAAAGTTTTAATTTAAAAAAATCCGAATTATAATTATATTTGTATTTAAGTACTTGTTTTTCTTTTTCATTTCAGAAAATATTAAGGTGACATCTTCACAAAATGCAGCAACTTTTTTTACTTTTCGCGTGTGTTCTTATATAAATTGGTAAGTCAAATTTAATAATTTTTTTAATATAAATATTTGCTATATGGCTCCAATACGAATTTGGAAAAATGGCAGTTGGGAGGTCAATAATACTGTCCGGCATCAGTGGCAATGATGGTCTGCCACTGTCCAATGTCCATTTGTATAATTAAAACTATTATTAAACTTGTCTTCCTATACCACACTCTCAGTCTCAATCTGTCTGTCTGTCAGATAAATATATAATTTCAAAACGTTCTAGCCTTGAAAAACAGAACCGCTGAAAGTTTGAAATACTGTGCTTGCACAGTAGGAATTTCGCTAAAGTGCTTAGTTTATTTTTCACTAACAAGATTATTTTTTTATGTAAGTCTTTCCCTCACTTTTACAAGCCTAGTAATTTGTTTCCCCTTTCTTTTATATAGACTTTTTTTTATTTTAATTTGTTTATTTATTTACAGCGTTATTCATAACATTCAATTAAAGTTGAGTTATAGTTAATTTTACTTTAATTGCAGAAAACCTTATTTATTGGTTTTGTTTTTTAAATAATAATTCACACTGAGTCCTCTCTTCGCATTTTACAATGAACTAATTTTTGTTTTCACTGTTTATTTCGGAAATTTGTATACGTTCTCTAAAATTTTCAACAAATTATATCAGTTAGGCAATATTATTAAATATTCTTATTTTTATTATACATAATTCCACGAAAGTGAATGCAGAAACATTTTAAATTTTGCAAAGACTAAGAGAACGTGCAAAAGAAAGCGCTTCTTTTTTCAATTAATTTTTTTTTGTATACAAAACTTTGATTAATCCTTTTCCCACAACCGGCTAAAATGCCCAAAACTCTCTGATTTATAATTTGTTCCTATATTTATTTACTCAATTTCACATTGATAATTTTGCAGCTGCTCATACGTTTTACTTTTGTTTTTAATTAATGTCAGATGACCATGCGCTGCCAGATTTTCAGAGTGGTTTTTTTTTATTTACTTAGGAATAAATATTTTCGACAAGTAAATTAAATTTAAATTAACTCATTTGAGTTAGTGGAGACACCAATAATCTATTTATTTAGAGAATGTTATGAATAAAGCTGTTAATATTTTTATTAATTACTTTTATTTATTCTTAGTATGTAATAATTTATTTATTTACTTATTTATTTTAATATTTATTTATTAAATTATCGCTATATATACATGCCTATTCATTTATTTGTTTATATTTGAATTTATTTTCTTTTTTTTTATGTTGAAGATTTTTTGTTCTTCTTCTCTTTTAAGTTTCCTTTTCTTTCTCATTCAGTAGAAATAAACTGGAATTATTAAACCTCTCTAAAATTGCCAATGACAATAATGCTATCGCATTCTTTATATACGAAATAAACATATCTTTCTAAGATCATTTTAAAATTTTCATAAGGAATGAAGATTGGACAGGGATCAGGGACAGGTACATTTTGTTTCATGGTATTAAAATCTTGACTAATCTTTTTTTTCGAAGAACGTTACTTAGCTGGTATCTAATAAGCCTCAAAAATAATAAGATAAGATTGTCCAAGGTTGCGTGGACTTAAATCACTGAACGTTTTAGCAAATCAAGTCCCAAATAGGTCATGAAACTAACCTTCAGTGACTTGAGTTCTATATGGAATCTTCTTGATAACAATTTTGCGTTCAAGATTGAAATGTTGCTGTTACTCTCTCGAAGTCTTATTGACTAAGGTTAAGACTGTAGACACAACATGGCTGCTTGAAATAGCGAAATGTGTATTTGTACCTGATTTTAACAGAGCAATTATTGTTGTCGGTAAGCAAGCAACGTCTGACTCAGTCGTAAATACTTTTTTCATCGACTTCGGCTTCGCTCTTTTCTGCACGCATTTCAATACGTTTCTCGATTTTTGCGCTCTTTATATCTCCACCGAGTTGGAAGTCTAAAATATAGAGCTGGAAAGTCAATTATTCAGCGGACAATACAAAACAGCTTTTTAATTTATCTTGTCTGATAATTCTTCAGCATAACGTGCTCTCGTTTGTGTGTGTTTTATTCTAAGAAGGAAGGGAAGGGACCTAAATTTTTCTGCCCAAGATTTCTTATGACAGTTACCATTTCTATGGCCAATCCACCGAAGGACCGTCTTACCATCCAACAAAAGAAGCTTCATTATTGGGAACGAGTATTAAAAATGTTAACAAGGCTTCCCCATTTGTTTCCCTCTTCGGTTGACACGCTTTTTATGTACCTAAAGCTGTACTCTGGATTTAGTTTCTAGACTAAGTCATGGTGGGGATTTTTAGTCATTTCAACGGTAAAACACTCTCTACTCTGAGATAAGTATAGATACACACGATCCTTTCAGTTTCAAAATGCAACTGAAAGCTTCATATAAAGGTAAGAAAATATGTGACTTAGCTACAACCTAGAAAGACTTTTCAAAAAATGTCTACCTGTGGATCTATTCCGCTATGATGCTGATGAGTTTAATTTCTGACACAGAGAGCACCAGCTTCGTAAACCATCTTAGAAAACTCAACACAAAGATAACTAACACCATCCTTTCGACTGGGGAAATCTTTTTCACCAGATTAAATTATTCCTACAGATAAAACAAAAGTTAAAACTCATCTCTCCACTTCCTTGACGTGCTCGTTTTTAAGTTCTTACCCTAATTCCCAGTCAATTGCTCAAAGGCACTACAGCAAGTTAATCCTAACTTTGATGTGGGGGCAAACACAAAAAAAAAAAAAAAAAAAACCCTCACCCACTTAGAGAAACCACATATCCGTGTGTTCTCGGCATAAAAATAAACCACTTTCCCGCTGTTGAGCGGTGTACAATAGCTACTTCAGGTGAAACCCAACACCAAATTGAACAACTGCGCCCTCTACCTCGAAAGCATAAGCACACCAACGCAGTACACTGTATAGCCGGCTTAAATGCGGGAGCACAAACCAGACGAATTATGGAAACAACAGGCATAACGTTCAACCCTCCAGCAATCAGTCAGCAAGCACAGTCTCGAGTTGATCCTGTGTCTGACAGTATCACAACATATACGCACATATTCGCCAGAGACACACAGCTACACAGCCACACAGCCACACATGTACTAGACTTAGTTTTCACAATGTTATATGGCATCAGTTAGCATTCATCTGTGGTGGCTGTTCGTTGGCTGCGAGATGGGGGTGCCTTTGAGCTTCACTTCACTTCAATCCGATTCTCGGTGGTATGGTACTATTACCAAAGTTTTTTTTTTTATCCCAAAAAGGAAAAAATTACGGCTGAGGTACAATAATAATTCTTTTGGATTTCAACCGTCATGTTGAGCTGACGCCCGAGTGCATTGATATTATAAAAAAGAAAGGGTTCGGTGGGAATGAGTTTTACTCTGTGCTCTGACTCGACTGCCTTTTTGAGCTTTTCACAGAGCCGTGCACACATGGTGGTGTGCAGTTGTAGGTATGGTACTGTTCAGGTTCGCCGGATGGTGTACTCACTTTTTGCGCTGACGAAAACTAATAAAAGTGACACGGTTGTCAGCAGTCTTTCAGTTTATCACATACGGTGTGCGCAGCGAACGGTAGTCATTTCGAAAATGTGCAATCTTTTTAAAAAGCCCCAGCTGACTTTTTGTTAGTACTATGATTTTTTTTTCTTAATTAGATTTGTGGACTTATTTACAAGGAAATAAAGGACTCGATTTTACGACTGAAAACAAAAAAATATGTTGCCACAATTAGACTACGCTCTGTAGGCGAGTCCTTACCTTAAATTGGCAGTTTAAATTTGTTTAAGCAAGTAGAAGAGAAGAACCCAAAGCTTTAGATATTTCCAATGCTTGGCCGGGTGTGGCATTGTGCCCTTTTAGGGGAACTGCTACCATAACGACCTGGATGTAATACTTTCTTTAAGTCAGATCAATTCAAGCTATAGTTTGTTTGAGGGCTCTTTGCTTGATCTAACGTATATTTTTTTGTTTTTTTAAGGGTATCAGTCCCTTCCTTTCGTTCTCGGATAGAATGTTTCTTTGGTTTCCAAGGTTGCCAGAATTTAGTTTGCGTTAAGGGCCCAAAGCTTAAAAAAATGTAGAAGAAGAAGAAGCCCAAATATCGCTGAGAATTTTTCCAATTCCTTAAGTATATGTACTTTTTTTTTGTATTTTTCCTGCGCCGCGAATTATTTTTGACTTCCCATCTGCAATTGACTTTGTGATTTGTGTCAAATCAAAAGGCCTGCAAAATAAATTGTTTTGCTTGCAAGTTGAACGACTGTTCGATGCCACTTGACTGCAAGAGTGCTGCGAAGTTGTAAAAGTGCGGTTTTGTTCGAAAATATTTATTTTTCATAGTTTTGTGAAGGAAAAAGAAATTTACACAAAATTTTTAAAACTACCTATACTGGCCCAAAATTGTGTTGGGCGCTCATTGAAGAAATTTCTATAGTTTTTTTAGGAAAGAAGATAGCCCAAAATACGACAAAGTGGCAACACTGGAAGGGACCAAATCATTTTTCAAAAATACGATCTAGAAAAAAACTTAGTGGGACAACTTGATCTTATGGACGGAAGGAAAACACAAGTCACTTACAACCAACCCGTCTACTTGAACCCCCCTGGAGTCACATTCAAAATGACTAATTTGCAACATCTCAGGGTCAGAGTTCTCGAATGTGAGTTAATTTTTTTGTATGCAAAGTGGTATTTTATTTCTTAGCAATTTCTCCTTTTCGAACCTAGGAATGGTAGGTCGGATCTCAGTTTTTATTTCATTTTACGCATTTTGAGTGTCGCGACTTTTAATAGGTAGATAGAAACACGGGTCTCAAATGTATGGTGCTCAAGTGAAGTCCACTTAGTGGACCGACCATTGCTTTCGATCTTCTGCCATTGACTGAAAATTATCCGACTCCATAGGGATAGAAACAGAAATATCGATCTTGATCCAATCATCTCATACTGAGCATAAATTGGTCATCGGCTACCAAATAGCATGTGTTACGTACCAAATCTTGGAATCTGAGTTGAAGACTGTTCGGGTTGGCGCATTTGTGTCCATCTGATGCGGAATTTCCAAACAATGTAGAAATTGCTGTCCAGCAGTATATCCCAACCTCTAAGACGACTCTTTGTATAAGCCCAAATTGCATGTTCAAAACCAATTTAAAACGAAGAGCCCAGATCCTATTTGATTTGTTAATTTAATTGATTTTTTTTTTTATTTAATTGTCAGGGTTTCAGTTCGGTACGGTTCGTTTTCAATAGTATTGTTTAAAAGTGACCATTTGCAAAATAATAGGCTATTTCTATTGAGGTCCGTTCGTATTTGTTTTTAGACAGGTGCTTTGATAAATTTTTGGAATTGAAATCCGAATATAATCAACATTTGTGATGTTGTTAATCTATAGAAACCTTAAGTAATGACCGTCTTCGAATGGCTAGCTAAACATATTTAAGATTTTAAGATTTAAGTTGAATTCCATTGAGAAGCATTAAAAAAAGTGGCGAAGTCGATAAAGGTTTAAGAAGTAATTTGTGTTTTTCGGAGGTCGAACCTTAGTCCTTCCGCTTACTAACCACAGAGCCAATTCACTCAAATTTGGGTGGGTACTACCCGAAAAATAAACCTTTCAATATGAGATAATTTCATCGTTTTTTGGGGTGATTTATAGAAATCGTACAAAAAACACCAGGACTCATTAACTCTTTCGGTTGAAGGTTTATTTAGGCGTTTGTTGAACGCAAGTCGCCAACTACGACTCCATTTGCTAATTTGAAACTTAACTGTGAAGCAAAAACTCTTGCAACGATATGGGCAAGTATCAGGCAACATGAGCCTCCTACAGGTGACTGCTTTTACATTGTTTAAAAGCATTCACTCTGCAAAGTCACTTTTTCATTATTCAGTTATTTTGCTTGTGAAATTGAAAGCTAATCTTATATATCAGTGGCAACAAGGAATAACGACATAAGTCAGTTTTTGCAACTTTTCAGGAGAGCGATTTAAATGTTTGGCTTCCGATTAAAAATCAAGTACAAAGCCTTTTATCATTTGTTTGTAGTTCATAAACCGTAAGAGATAAAAATACGAATAAAATATGACAGATGGAATCGATTATTGCGCATCAGATTGTGTAAAAATCTAAATTTCGACATAAGTCGACTTATGATGTTATTCCTTGTTGCCACAGATATATAAAAGAGAGTGACGTTAGTTACTACGTTTATAACTCAAGAACGCCTGGACCGATTTCGATGTTTCGCATAAATTCGGACTGGTCTCCGGCCAAACCAGAAGAATACCCAAGAAAATTCCAGAAAAATCCCGGGAAAAAAAATTATGAAAAAAATACATTTTCCCATACATTTTGTATGGAGCGATTTTGCGACGCCATTTTCATGATAGAGACGTTTATGTTTACGTTACGTTGTGACAATTTTTTGCGACAATTATTTTTGCACCAAATTTGTGTGACAATTGTGCGCTTGAGCTTGCTTTATGAACAAAATTTGTGTAAGGTAAGGTGATATGTAATCGTAATTTTTGTAATAGTCAAATATGTAAGGTGATCACAAAATATCTGTACAAATTTGGCATCACTTTGTTATTTCAAAGCATAGTTTTGTTGTCAGTTGTCATTTGCACAAAATTCAAGGTAGGCTTCATATAATCTTATGTGGTATTCGATTGGGCGCTCTCAGAGCACTTTTCCAGATTTCAGAGCGCTTTTGCGAATCTGGATTTTTTATTAGATTTGCTTCAGATTTACCAATACAAGTACGTTTGAGTTTGTGCACGCTTTCGTGAAATTGTTCAACTGCAAAGAAACGCATTGCATCGGGTGGATCTATTTTTGTTAATTATTTATGTACAAATCTTTAGAAATCAATCTGGGCGAGCATCTTGAATGTTTTCATATAAAATTTAACCAGTGAATGGAAAGCGCTTAGAAAAGTGTCGAAGGCTACACATATTCCAATCGCACAAATATCAACATAAAGAGCAAGTGACGTTTTTATGGTTGATTAGACACACGGGAAATCTGAAATCTGAGAGAGAATCTCAAGAAGCCCAATCGAATACCACATTAATATTAAAAATGCGAAAGTCAGAATGTTTCCTTTTCACGGCCGCAAACTAATTTTTATAAATAGGGATAGATGGGACCTCTGATAATGACATAGGCTACCTTCAAAACGTGAAGGGGATGAAGTTTCTCAAGTTAGGGATAGTAAAATTCATCATTGGTATCTACACCGAAAAAAAAAATTGATAAAACAACTGTAAAATTAACATTTTTCGGTGATAAAAGTGAGCCGATATTAAAAATATCACTTTTGATATACTGATCATATCACTATTACATTCACGTATTGGATTTACTATGTTAATTGATATATTGAAATTTAAAATGTTAAAATGATAAAATTGTTTTAACATTTCTTAATTAAAATTTAACATTATAATTGCCAAACTGATATGCGGAAACTGATATTGCTGATGCTAATTGAAAATTTAAAATATCAAAATAATATGATGTAATAGTTGTTTTTGATATTTTTATATGTAAATTTGACATTATGAACGCCAAACTGATATGCGGAAACTGATATTGCTGATGCTAATTGAAAATTTAAAATATCAAAATAATATGATGCAATAGTTGTTTTTGATATTTTTATATGTAAATTTGACATTATGAACGCCAAACTGATATGCGGAAACTGATATTGCTGATGCTAATTGAAAATTTAAAATATCAAAATAATATGATATAATAGTTGTTTTTGATATTTTCATATATAAATTTGACATTATGAACGCCAAACTGATATGCGGAAACTAATATCTCTGATATAATAATTGAAAATATTTAATATTTAACTGATATTTACTATTATCAGTTTAATATTATACTTACTAATATTTTTATCTTTTTTGTTTGTAAATAAAACACAATTTTTTCGATTTTTACATATATTTACACATATTTTATTTATTATTTTTTTGTTAGATATAGGTACATGGTTTTAAAAAAATTTGTTTCTTATTACCGAAGAGCCATTAGAAAGAAAGTATAAATGAATTGGTGGACTCGTAAACATCTTTAAATCCATTATTTTACAAAAATTAAATTTAGAGCCCACAAAATATGATTGATAATGCTCAGAAAATTGTAGTATCTTATATTGATTTACTAAAACATAAGGCTTTTTATAATTATTCAAGATTATTTCTTTGATTTCAAATAATTCTGCTTTGTTTTTTTGAGCTATAGTTAGGAAATATCCCCTTTTATATTCCGTTCCTTTATACGACAATGATTTTACTGTCAACCCTTTTAAAAATTGAGACCTTACTTCTTTCAAATTTACTATATTAAATTCAATTTCATCAATATTGAAATTGGCAGTTTTATCATATCTGTGGTGATAAGTTAAAGTAGCTTATGTCATTTTTTGACATTTTTACGAGAAGAAACAAATTAGCATTTGGTTTTTAAAGTGTATTTCATTGTTTTCGGAAAAAGTACTGGTGCTAGGTAATTGAAATTTATTTTCAGAATAGTGATATTGACAATGTACAGATTTAAATGGTTTGTATTCAATATAAAGTTAAGCTATTATGTTAATGCAAATAGTTATGTCGACATAAGCTACTTTAACTTATCACCACAGATATATGACTTCATTCGGGAGACCTTGTTTGTGTTCTGTTAAGAAATTACAAAATTTTAGAGACGATTTCATACTAAGTGTGTAGGAAATGTTTTTTCTGGAAGTAATATTTCTGGCATAGATTTTAGCTTCTCTATGTTTAGCTTCATAGCGATAGCTCCATATATATTTTAAGGGACCGATTTTCTTTATTATTCCAATGTAATGATTCAAAAAGTGAAACTTTGGTTTCAAATTTTTCTTAAAAAGGTTCATATATTTTTTATTGTGCATTTCAATTTGTCTTGCTAGGGTCTTTAAATTATTTGTATCAAATCGACTTAACATTACTAAGTCTATAATTTTTAAAAGAGTCAAAAAAAACATCCAGACTTCGTTATCTATAGGAATCAAATCCCCTATAATTAAAGGAAGAAAATGAGAGAATGTCATCATTTCTCGAGCAGACATTTTTATTTTGTTGCTTTTTAAATGCGTTAATTCAATAGGTGGAGATAAATTCCCTAACTCCGTTTCGCCATAGTTAAACATTTGCTTTCTGTAATTAAAAGTCTCTATTGAAAAAAATTTACGTTCCAAAATAAAATTTAACAAGATTTCACAAAGATCGTATCTACAAACACCTTCAAACAAGTCGTGAACGATGTCTACAGCAAAGTTCTTTGTAACATGAAAAGTAGGTAAGTCATTGAGTAAACTGTAAGCTAATATTCCAGTTTGCTTAGCGTCATTTTTTTTTAATCCGTCATTATAATTTTCCTCAGATCGCATATACTTAGCATATTCTATACAGTCACTTTGCATTTCAGTCTTTTCTCTGGTACAAAAACGACAGTAGTAGTTTGAATTAAACGAATTTGTGAAGCCAAGAATATCATTTAAACCTAAATTGTCCCCAAGAACTGTAGAAAGGACAAAATAAATCTTATGAGAACCAGTTTCATTTTGAATAATTATTCCACTTTCTTCAAATGACTTGAAAATGTTAATCAATGGCCGTAGAAATGGATCATTTCCATATATCTTTTTTTCTTTTGTTTTAAAATAAGCTGCTATAAAAATAAACTTTAAACTAGATAGGAGATGTTGAGGTAATGTAGGAAAACTGTAATACACCCCACAAATTGAATCTACAGTAGCATGGCTACCTAACGGGTTATTAATCTCAAAATCATCCAGGTATAAAAAATATGGTATAATTGTTTTACCTGCATAGGAATTGAGATTATCCTTAAAGCAAGCTGCATTTGCAAAATGTGTAATATCAGTTTCTTTTGATATTGAATTTAAATTATCAAGTGTTTGAGTTAGCACCCCAGGAAGCTCAAAAAATTTTCGAAATTGAAACTCGATAGGCATTATGCAGCCTTGTACATTAGTCGCATCTAAAGTTGGTTTTCCTTTTAAAATTATTTCTGATATTTCATTATTGATGGTAAACATTTGTGGTCTTGCAAATTGATCAGAATCTAACATATGCTGAAAAAGTTTGTATTCGGATTTTATTTCCATAAACGGATTTGCACAAAATTTTAAAAAGTCTAGTAGTTCATCCTTGTTTGATTCTGGAACATAATCCATAACTATGACTTTAATACTCTCTGACATTTTTAATGTTATTTTCGAAATTTCTTGTTGTATTTGAACTACATCTTTTCGACATAAATTGTTTTTGGTATGTAAATTTATTAAAAACTTTTCACAACAGGAAGATATTAAACTTTTAAGAGATGAATATTCGGGAAATACTTTAGAATGACCTGTTTTGGATTGCAAATGTTGTGGCGACGGTGACTGTGGTGTAACTGCTATTGAAACTGAATTTTCTCTTATGTTTTGATTTGAAGTCTGGAGGTTATCATCATTATTAGCAAATGCATTATTGACTTTTAAATGAATGTTTCTTACATGTCTTTTAAAAGATGACAATGTTGAAAACAATTGGTTACATTGGTCAAAAACACATGTAAAATTGTCCTTACATGTAAGTCCATGGATAAGTCTAAAATGAGTTATAAGGTCGGTCAATGCATCAAAAGCACAGAGGCATTTAAAACATAAAAGAGACATTTTAAATATTATTTAAGGTTTCCAAAAATTCGGTTAGCACTGAACTTTTGATGTCATGCAACGTATCAATATTGAATATATATTTTTGAATAAAATGCCAAACTAATAGGGACTCTTTTGGGTAACATAAGTCTAACACTTGGAATGTTTTAAAACACATGTCAAGGGCAGTAACAAAAGATGAAAATTTTAATAGGGTTGTCCCAATTACAACATAAAATTCGGTTAGTTGTGTGATATCATTTCCAACCACTATGATATAAGGTTGAATTGTCCCCTTCGTACTTAAATTGAATTTTTGTTTTTCCTCCCGTGTCCTTTGCAAATCATTTATAGTGCAAATGTGCACAATGCAGCTATTAATAGCATCACGAATGGTTGTTTTTTTGAATGACTTACTTGCCTGGCTCTTTATTGTCACTCTACCCGTTGGTTTAATGACCGTATTTAATAAAATTACCAAAATGCAATCCTTTGAATCTGCAAGTAAATAAATGTAAAATGTCAAACATACCTACTAGTTTTACTTAATTTTGAAGATGTATTGCGATTTAATACTGATACTTTATTTGCTTACACTTACTTTTATCAGTAGCTTCATCTGCTAACTTTTCAAACAATAACTTATATTGCTTGTCCTTAATATACTTTTCGTAGTATTTTCCGACTGATTTTTCAAAATAACACCATTTATTAAAAAGCATAAACTTTTTATTTGGATGTAATCGTTCGAAATCCAGATCAATCTATAAGTTTAATATTATAAAAATTTTCATTATAATTAACGAGAATCAAATTATATAAACTTACAAATTTTTCTGCTCCTGTTTGCTTAAAAAAAGGCCATTCATCAAATATTTCATTTATGCTTTTAAGTTTAAGTATTTCCGTACGTCGGTAAGCGTAGGTATCATTCCAATATTCAATTGCTTCGCTTTCATTGCTTTGAATAGTTTTCATTTTATTTTTATATGAAACACTAGCTGACCCGGCGAACTTCGTTCCGCCCAAATTCGTTAATGAAATGAATATAATCATGCTTATTTTCAGATTCGAACGAATAATCTATGTCTCTATTCGTTCGAATGAACTTTGTGTATTTTGAGATTCGAACGAATAATATTCACTATCGAGAATGTCATAAAATGATTTTAAATGAATTCAACTTTCGAAATCAGCGGTTGGACATTTTTATCTTATATGGAGTGAGCATACTTTTGTTTTTTTTATAGAGGCTCTTTTTTCATTGTTTTAATAAAACTATATAAATATTTAAAATAATAACTACTTATTGAGAAATACATGCTACGATCTACAAAAATGTGAAGTAGAAGTCTTTTCTGAAATGGGACCAGGCTTAAGAACATTAAAATGTGTTATTAGAAATATTTTGACATGATAAAGTCTGAAGTTTATATATGAGCTTATCTAAAATAGGTTTTAAATTTTGTTATAAAATTGCGAACCCATATTGTTGAATGCAAAAAGAAGGTATTATGTTATATTGAACCTCAGGTTTTTAAGTTATTTATTCAACTCAATTCTGGTCACACTACCTCTTAAATTTGGTTATTGTATAAACAAAACAAATTTTTTTTTGATACAGTTTTTCTGTAAACAATCGGTGACAAATACCAGCAGACATGGCGATTGTTTTGTTTATGGATGAAAGAAGAAAACAATTCATACAGGATGACTCAAATCCATTTCCGAAAAAAAAATTCCTCAAGAAAATAAGGAAAAACAACAAATATCACTGTTTAGCGTTAGGAAAATACAGACGAATAGAAAAATTACATTTGTTGCGAACGATTAGAAAGTGAAAATATACTCAACATTGGAATGCAAAATGAACTTTTAATTGATAGAATGAACTTCCTATCTGTTCGAAATTCAAAATACAGATTCTTCAAATTCGACCCACTTTCGAAAGAATCGAATCTCAAAATAAGCATGAAATAATTCCAATATTTACTATAAATAAATAGTTGGCGCAACAGATCCGTAGGGACCTAAGGCCTAGTTTCTCACAACTATTAGTTTTGTGAGTTTTTTTTATTTTTGGGACGGATGGAAGGGAAGGACAATTTTATGCCGAGTCCAAACGGCCAATTAAGAAGCTATTTCACGACAATTATACTCTCGGATGTTTGTCAGACATTTGCGAGATGTGGAGCAGTAGAAAAAAAAATTGTTATTTGGAATTTTTTTTTCTGAATTCGAACCTGGGACCCTTCGCTTAGTAGTCCAACACGCTTACCACTAAGCCACCTGCGCCGACATACTGCTTCATGTAATTCGATCAATTCAATGTTTCATTTGAAATGCCTGATGCCGAAATGTTATTTGGAAGCATGGATTGTACATTTGAATGATATCCAAAAAATGTTTTGATTCTGGTGTTGTGCCAGAAAGTAATGATCGTAATGGTTCAGGTGGATATTGTAATTCTGGTAATCGAACTCTCCCAGAAGCACAACACATTCCAGAAGTTTTATTTCCAAATTTGAATGCATTACAAAATTGACATAATTTGTTCATTGCGCCAATAACCACAAATTGGTGCAAACTATAATCAATGGCACTATTATGTCGAAATCCAGCACCATTTAAAACAACATTAACATTGATTCGTTTAGCATTTTCATTAACATTTCTTGTTGTGCGATGCAGTTGCATTCTCAATCTTTCTTGCTCATTACGATGTTCACGTTGTTCAGATGAATGACCTGAACTTAATGAATGAATTGAGTAAAAATTAATTTAAAAGTTTAAGTTAAAAATGACCTGAACGTGATCTGGCCATACGTTCTCTTTGAATTCGATTTTGATTTTCTCGCTCTTCTTGTGATTGGTTTTGCCTTTCATTTGATCTATTTTGCGTTCTACGTGACCGACTTCCAATATCACTTCTCCGCTGAGGTGGCATTTTTGATACAAACTAAAAGAAAAAATCTATATATATAAAAATTGAGCGTAAAATTGTGTTGGTTTGTCGCCGATTCACGCCTTAACGCATCTACCGATTTTAACCAAACTTTCACACATCTCTGGTATTGGTCTATATACCATTTTTGTGAAGTTTAGTTGAAATTGGAAAATGTATGCGCGTGTTGTGCGTGCTTGGAAAAACACATGAATTTCAGTACATTTTTGGTTTTTGAATGATTTTTGATTTTTTTTAGTGATTTGACGTCTTAAGATGTCGTTCGAGAAGCTGAAAAGTACTAATTGGAAGATTATGACAAATTTTTTACCAAAACCGGAGCAAAAAAATGTGTTTGTACTGTAAAATAAGTTTTATGTTTTTATGAGAAATCAATTTTTATTTTGTCAAAATACTTTTTCGAGTTTTCAATCAGGTTTTTCATGTCTTCCCAACATTTCGAAAAAGTTTAGTCCTGCGGTTCCTACGCTGGTACCTTTAACTTATTGAAGATTGATTTCTTATAATTTAATTTTTTCTTTTAGTTTGTATCAAAAATGCCACCTCAGCGGAGAAGTGATATTGGAAGTCGGTCACGTAGAACGCAAAATAGATCAAATGAAAGGCAAAACCAATCACAAGAAGAGCGAGAAAATCAAAATCGAATTCAAAGAGAACGTATGGCCAGATCACGTTCAGGTCATTTTTAACTTAAACTTTTAAATTAATTTTTACTCAATTCATTCATTAAGTTCAGGTCATTCATCTGAACAACGTGAACATCGTAATGAGCAAGAAAGATTGAGAATGCAACTGCATCGCACAACAAGAAATGTTAATGAAAATGCTAAACGAATCAATGTTAATGTTGTTTTAAATGGTGCTGGATTTCGACATAATAGTGCCATTGATTATAGTTTGCACCAATTTGTGGTTATTGGCGCAATGAACAAATTATGTCAATTTTGTAATGCATTCAAATTTGGAAATAAAACTTCTGGAATGTGTTGTGCTTCTGGGAGAGTTCGATTACCAGAATTACAATATCCACCTGAACCATTACGATCATTACTTTCTGGCACAACACCAGAATCAAAACATTTTTTGGATATCATTCAAATGTACAATCCATGCTTCCAAATAACATTTCGGCATCAGGCATTTCAAATGAAACATTGAATTGATCGAATTACATGAAGCAGTATGTCGGCGCAGGTGGCTTAGTGGTAAGCGTGTTGGACTACTAAGCGAAGGGTCCCAGGTTCGAATTCAGAAAAAAAAATTCCAAATAACAATTTTTTTTTCTACTGCTCCACATCTCGCAAATGTCTGACAAACATCCGAGAGTATAATTGTCGTGAAATAGCTTCTTAATTGGCCGTTTGGACTCGGCATAAAATTGTCCTTCCCTTCCATCCGTCCCAAAAATAAAAAAAACTCACAAAACTAATAGTTGTGAGAAACTAGGCCTTAGGTCCCTACGGATCTGTTGCGCCAACTATTTATTTATAGTAAATATTGGAATTATTTCATGCTTATTTTGAGATTCGATTCTTTCGAAAGTGGGTCGAATTTGAAGAATCTGTATTTTGAATTTCGAACAGATAGGAAGTTCATTCTATCAATTAAAAGTTCATTTTGCATTCCAATGTTGAGTATATTTTCACTTTCTAATCGTTCGCAACAAATGTAATTTTTCTATTCGTCTGTATTTTCCTAACGCTAAACAGTGATATTTGTTGTTTTTCCTTATTTTCTTGAGGAATTTTTTTTTCGGAAATGGATTTGAGTCATCCTGTATGAATTGTTTTCTTCTTTCATCCATAAACAAAACAATCGCCATGTCTGCTGGTATTTGTCACCGATTGTTTACAGAAAAACTGTATCAAAAAAAAATTTGTTTTGTTTATACAATAACCAAATTTAAGAGGTAGTGTGACCAGAATTGAGTTGAATAAATAACTTAAAAACCTGAGGTTCAATATAACATAATACCTTCTTTTTGCATTCAACAATATGGGTTCGCAATTTTATAACAAAATTTAAAACCTATTTTAGATAAGCTCATATATAAACTTCAGACTTTATCATGTCAAAATATTTCTAATAACACATTTTAATGTTCTTAAGCCTGGTCCCATTTCAGAAAAGACTTCTACTTCACATTTTTGTAGATCGTAGCATGTATTTCTCAATAAGTAGTTATTATTTTAAATATTTATATAGTTTTATTAAAACAATGAAAAAAGAGCCTCTATAAAAAAAACAAAAGTATGCTCACTCCATATAAGATAAAAATGTCCAACCGCTGATTTCGAAAGTTGAATTCATTTAAAATCATTTTATGACATTCTCGATAGTGAATATTATTCGTTCGAATCTCAAAATACACAAAGTTCATTCGAACGAATAGAGACATAGATTATTCGTTCGAATCTGAAAATAAGCATGATTATATTCAATTCATTAACGAATTTGGGCGGAACGAAGTTCGCCGGGTCAGCTAGTTAAATTATAAGAAATCAATCTTCAATAAGTTAAAGGTACCAGCGTAGGAACCGCAGGACTAAACTTTTTCGAAATGTTGGGAAGACATGAAAAACCTGATTGAAAACTCGAAAAAGTATTTTGACAAAATAAAAATTGATTTCTCATAAAAACATAAAACTTATTTTACAGTACAAACACATTTTTTTGCTCCGGTTTTGGTAAAAAATTTGTCATAATCTTCCAATTAGTACTTTTCAGCTTCTCGAACGAAATCTTAAGACGTCAAATCACTAAAAAAAATCAAAAATCATTCAAAAACCAAAAATGTACTGAAATTCATGTGTTTTTCCAAGCACGCACAACACGCGCATACATTTTCCAATTTCAACTAAACTTCACAAAAATGGTATATAGACCAATACCAGAGATGTGTGAAAGTTTGGTTAAAATCGGTAGATGCGTTAAGGCGTGAATCGGCGACAAACCAACACAATTTTACGCTCAATTTTTATATATATAGATTTTCTATATCTGGTTCGTATTGATCTGCAATCGGAATTTGATCAAGTCGCAGCGGTCGACTGGCGGAATGCTTTCGCTTGTTCCGGTTAATGTTATTAAATCTGTTAAAAAGTAGGCCGGAAGGATTAGGTTTATCATTAGCCTTACGAGATATAAAATAAACTTCCGGATTTTCGGTTGGGAAAACTTCTGTTATTTGATTTGCTATTTTTTGCAACTGTGGTGATTTAGGTACAATATAAACATTTTTAGTCGAGTCGTAATAAAATTCAACTATTGCATTGATTAAAATTTTTCTGTTTTCTTTTTCAAGCTTATTGTTCTCCTTATAATAAGTTATAAGACCCTGCCCAACATTTGAAGTTTTAAGAATATCGAGTACATGCTGTTTAAAATATAGAAAAATATGAATTGATATCAGTGACGGTATCCAATTAACGCCAAGTAAAAAATTAACTTACTGTATCATACCCTGAAAAATATGAACTGGTTGATGTTGCAGCTGAACGGCTGGATTGTGGAGTACTTTTGCAGCTGGGGCTAGAATTTTGAACCCAATTGCAAACTGAATTGCAAGTTATAGTGCTTGCCGTCGGTACCTCTTCTGGGAACTAATATTTCGTAAGAAAATATTTTTTTATTCTAAGTATACAAAAATTCTTCCTATTAGAATACAAATAATTACATTTTTGATCTTCCACGCAAAAAGTTTATGTTTTAGTTCCACCTGAAGCCCAATATTTTCCCTCCCTGGAAATATTTTTCCTATATCTTCTTTTTCTAAAAATTGAAGCCTTTCGAAGGAAATTCCGCAAGCTGTAAAGTAAGCGTTGCAGTTATAAAAACATTAAAATCTTAATATTGTATTATCTCCTTCTACTACCTATATAAACAAAATAATTCAAATGTGCTAGTCTGACACCAATATAAAGCAAATTAGCACATACAAAATCTTAAAACGATATAATGTTGGTCAATGTTTAGAATGTGGTATATTTAAACGCCTGTTCAAGGCACTTCAACGAGCACAACGAACTTCATTTGAAATGATGTAAATAGTGTAAAGCGAAAAATATTCATTGCTTAAGTTAAAATTACTCGAAATATAAAAAGTTAAAGTATTTTGTAACAGAAACTTAAGTTTTCACACATACATTTTTAACGAAAACCTTAGTGCGATCTGTGCTCAAACGTTTAAGAAAATCACAATCACTTGGAAACATATTTCTTATTGACATCTTAAATTGAAAATTAATAAATGCAGAATTGATATTAAAAATTCTATAGAGATCCTTACCAATTAAGTAAAAAAAAAGTCAAATTGATATTTTCAAATATCAAAATTAATATAAATATCAAATGAACATAATTATGTATCAAAATTGGGAAAAAAAATGCCGTAAGAAACAATTTTTGTTGCAAGTGCATATAAATTTCACCGGAAAAATATAATTTGCTTACTTGATATCAATGAGTACTGCTAAAAACGATTTCTGTTTTTTTATTTGCACTGATGAACTAAAATTGGTACCTTTTTAATTGCATGAAAAATTAAACCACACCATGTGATTTTCACTTCAACGCACTACAAACAATTTTTACAAAAGAATTGGCCTGCGACTGCTCATGCGATAGAGACTTATAGGTTTCCATGACAAATTGAAATAAGAAATGTTGGATTGATATTTTTTAATATCAAAATTAAGTAGACGGTTAACATTTAACGGTAAAATAATAAAGTAATATTAATAATATTGAATTGATATTAAGAAATATCAAGATAAGTATGAAAATGTAGAATAGATATTTGAAAATGTAAAGATTTCGTCCCCAATTAAGTAAAACAAATGTTAAATTGATATTATGAAATATCAAATCTTGTTAGATTATCAAAAATTATATATACAATGATAACATTTATGTGGAATTAACAAATTCAACAAATTGTATGAAATATGTACTTACATTTTAAATCCTCAAAAATGTGACTCAGTTTCCATTCTTTCAATAAGTCTTTTAGTTCATTTCCAGAACTTTCTTCAACATTGTCTTCCATTGACTGACTCACTTCAAAATAATTTTGCACCTCTTCCTCGCTTAACACAACACAATCGTTATAGTTAACGACAACTTCCGCAATATTTTCCATTATTATAATTAACTAGCTGACCCGGCGGACTTCGTTCCGCCCAAATTCGTTAATGAAATGAATATAGTCATGCTTATTTTCAGATTCGAACGAATAATCTATGTCTCTATTCGTTCGAATGAACTTTGTGTATTTTGAGATTCGAACGAATAATATTCACTATCGAGAATGTCATAAAATGAATTTTAATGAATTCAACTTTCGAAATCAGCGGTTGCACATTTTTATTTTATACGGAGTGAACATACTTTTGTTTTTTTTTTATAGAGGCTCTTTTTTCATTGTTTTAATAAAACTATATAAATATTTAAAATATTAACTACTTATTGAGAAATACATGCTACGATCTACAAAAATGTGAAGTAGAAGTCTTTTCTGAAATGGGACCAGGCTTAAGAATATTAAAATGTGTTATTAGTAATATTTTGACATGCTAAAGTCTGAAGTTTAAATATGAGCTTATCTAAAAAAGGTTTTAAATTTTGTTATAAAATTGCGAACCCATATTGTTGAAGTAAAGAATGCAAAAAGAAGGTATTATGTTATATTGAACCTCAAGTTTTTAAGTTACTTATTCAACTCAATTCTGGTCACACTACCTCTTAAATATGGTTATTGTATAAACAAAACAAAAATTTTTTTGATACAGTTTTTCTGTAAACAATCGGTGACAAATACCAGCAGACATGGCGATTGTTTTGTTTATGGATGAAAGAAGAAAACAATTCATACAGGAGGATGCCTCAAATCCATTTCGGAAAAAAAAAATCCCTCAAGAAAATATGGAAAAACAACAATTATCACTGGTTAGCATTAGGAAAATACAGACGAATAGAAAGTGAAAATATACTCAACATTGGAATGAAAGATGAACTTTCGATTGATAGAATGAACTTTCTTTCTGTTCGAAATTCAAAATACAGATTCTTCAAATTCCTCACACTTTCGAAAGAATCGGATCTCAAAATAAGCATGAAATAATTCCGAGAATGCACATACTATAAATAACTATTGGCGCAACAGATCCGTAGGGACCTAAGGCCTAGTTTCTCACAACTATTAGTTTTGTGAGTTTTTTTTTTATTTTTGGGACGGATGGAAGGGAAGGACAATTTTATACCGAGTCCAAACGTTCAATTAAGAAGCTCTTTCACGACAATTATACTCTCGGATGTTTGTCAGACATTTGCGAGATGTGGAGCAGTAGAAAAAAAATTGTAAGTTGGAACTTTTTTTTTTCGAAATTCGAACCTGGGACCCTTCGCTTAGTAGTCCAACACGCTTACCACTAAGCCACTGCGCCGACATACTGCTTCACGTAATTCGGTCAATTCAATGTTTCATTTGAAATGCCTGATGCCGAAATGTTATTTGGAAGCATGAATTGTACATTTGAATGATATCCAAAAAAAATTTTGATTCTGGTGTTGTGCTAGAAAGTAATGATCGTAATGGTTCAGGTGGATATTTTAATTCTGGTAATAGAACTTTCCCAGAAGCACAACACATTCCAGAAGTTTTATTTAAAAATTTGAATGCATTACAATATTGATATAGCCAATAACCACAAATTTGTGCAAACTATAATCAATGGCACTATTACATCGAAATCCAGCACCATTTAAAACAACATTATCATTGATTTGTTCAGCTCGTTGTTGTCTTTGTTGATTGACTTTGCCTTTCCTTTGATCTATTTTACGTTCTACGTGACCGACTTCCAATATCACTTCTCCGCTGAGGTGGCATTTTTGATACAAACTAAAAGAAAAAATTAAATTATAAGAAATCAATCTTCAATAAGTTAAAGGTACCAGCGTAGGAACCGCAGGACTAAACTTTTTGGAAATGTTGGGAAGACATGAATAACCTGATTGAAAACTTGAAAAAGTATTTTGACAAAATAAAAATTTATTTCTCATAAAAAGAAAAAACTTATTTCACAGTACGAACACATTTTTTTGCTCCGGTTTTGGTAAACAAATTGTCATAATCTTCCAATTAGTAGTCTTCAGCTTCTCGAACGACATCTTGAGATGTCAAATCACTAAAAAAATCATTCAAAAACCAAAATGTACTGAAATTCATGTGTTTTTCCAAGCACGCACAACACACGCATACGTTTTCCAATTTCAACCAAACTTCACAAAAATGTTATATAGACCAATACCAGAGATGTGTGAAAATTTGGTTAAAATCGGTAGATGCGTTAAGGCGTGAATCGGCGACAAACCAACACAATTTTAGGCTCAATTTTTATATATATAGATTAATAATTTACTAAAACACAGCACTTCAATAGACAAAAACGTCTGTACACTTCGGTATTACAATCACGCTTGCTACCAACAAATATAAATAAAATATAAGTGAGGGAGAGAGACAGATTGTTACACGCAAGGACGGAAAAGTTCTTGGAAACGCGCTAACGGAATATGTTTTGCGACAGATGTGCGGTGCATGACAGTGTGGTGTGACCAGAATGAAAATAACACCTTTGCAATATGACTGATTATAGAATATCATTTAAATAAATGCACCACTGAGTTATAACTTCGTTCAGTGGTTAGGCGTATTATAACTCTGGCATTATTTGCGAGAAGTCGAACTAAGTGAATGACATTCTTACTTGAGTTAATACCTATTATTGATTTTTTGTTTGTTATTAGCCCAGGCTTATGGATTTAGGTTTAGGTGAATTGATTCTGCATTGATATATAGTGAAGACGATAGCAGATTATTACTTAGATTTATATTTTGGATTTACATAAGGATTTAACCTAACTTTCAAGCCGCAAACCAAGTTGCGGGCATTTTTTTTTTGTCTTACAAGAAAAAGATTTAGTAAAGTATAATACAAAATCGTCTTTTTTTATATATTTGTAACAACCGTCTGGTACCACCTACAACAATAATATAGTTTAGAGAAGGCAATCATGTTGATATTTTAAAATATCAAAATAATCTTAACTCACAGCCTTTTATGCATCAAGTTAATATTATAATAACGTTAATATGATATTAAAATTATACAAATATGGTTAAATACAAACCAAATTTTGATATTATTAATTGATATTACAATATAAAAAATTATTAAAATTTTTTTATATTTTAATATCTACCTTACCTTATAATTATCGATCTAATATTTTTATTATCATAAATACAATCTTTTGCATAATTTTTTGAGAAATTGATATTATATGCTAATGATATTAATAAAATATTAATATGATATGTCGTTTTTTTTTCGGTGTAAGTATTGGTAAAAAAAAAATACATTTGCTGCGTATTTTACCAATTTAATTTTAATTTGTAGGGCTGATTGGTTGGATTGAAAGATAGGATAGTTTTGGACCCGATAAGTGGCGGTGTTGTTGATGAAAATATATTAATTAAGTTACTCGTAGTACCAGTTCTACGCAGACGAAGTTGCGGGTACCAGCTAGTGTCTTATATAGTCTGCCATTTGTCCAGTACAGTGTCGGTGTTTAACAGCTTTAAATGCCCAAAAGAGCTTACCTTACCATACCAGAGCTGAGCTACAATCAAAGAAGGTCGTTTTCAAATTTGTTTGTTTGCTTGCATATAATATTTTAGCTTGTTATAACTGATAAATTCATATATATATGATAAATTCATTACTTTTGTGTTGGAATCCCATTAATTCATTACTTTTGTGTTGGAATCCCATAATCCATTATCAAGTTATTGATGTCCACTTAATTCCTTCATCCATCAAGTTTATTTATTTAGCACAAACAGAAATAGAAAAGTTTATTGACTGACTGCAACAAATAATTCACATCGCTATCTATTTAGTGTTAAATATGAATAAGAACTACAAAGACAACAGCGCCACCTATCGGATTTTAAGACAATCGCTCTATAAGTACTGCCATAGACTAATTAATTACTGCCGACACTCATCGGAAATCTGTTTAGTTTTCTGCAAATTCTTTTGACCAGTTTTGGAGACTAATATTTTAAATTTGTATATATACATACATGATAATGGAAGATGCTTAAAAATAAATATAGGCGTGGCTTCTTTTGTATGAATTTTATGTAGCAGTGATGCAGCCTTCTATTGATTTTATTTTATATAAACGTCCTTTTTTTAACAACTGTTAACTTAAAAGTCTTTTGCCAACTTTGTGACTCTTCATTAAAAAAACTGGTCGGCGGGTAAGGTGACTTTCTATTCGATTACAAGTACCTAATCGAAGGAACTTCTTCCATTGCCCCACAAGTGCTACTTTGAATTATTCTCAACAGCTATTCCTTTTAAAGCAAATTTTTATCTAGCGAATGTTTCCAAACATTTACGTGAACGAAGTCTTGGATGATATAAATTCGCTCTCAGATTGTGGTTACATTTTAGACTTCGAGTGATTTTTTATTTGACTGATTATGTCAGTCGCCAGAAAAATCGTTAGAGCTTTACATTTGATCATGGCCCTTGTTTTAGACCTTAAGGTAAAGTTATACACGTAATAAGTTGGCACGGTCTTCTTTAAAAGTTCTTCCTCTCAAATGGTCGTCCTGACGGCAATCTAGTGAAAATGGAACAATTACAAAAAAGCAACTGCATCTGTTAAGTGCCCCAAAGTTCCTCCTAATTGTCAGTAAATGGGTCAGTGCATTCATATAGAAAGTGCTAAAGTAAATTCTTTCTAATGTCATGTCTGTGGCATATACTAAAAAAAAAAGAAAGAGGATATGTCGACACTTATTTTTCCCATGAAATTGAATTGAAATTCTGGCAGAATTAGAGACTGGAATGGTCTTTTTGCATTTTGCATGACATTCAAAATTACGACTGCCCTCACTTGATGCCACAGCTTTTCTACCCAAGCAAGATTTATTTGAAAACATTTAAAGTACGCTTTTGGATAGGCAGTTATAGGTAATTCAAACATTCTCGGTCGGACTTTTATTTATACATTATCAAGGCAGCTGATGAATGCAAGACCAGTATACCTGGGATGGATTTTTGTTCATTCACAGAGTAACCTACTGTCAGGCTGTCATTCCCCCTTCAAGAATTCTACAAATCCAACGTCTATATACCCATAGACCTTCGAATCCGAATTGATCTTTTGACATCATCAACTAAAAGCTACAACAAAATGCACTTACCCTTCGATGGTATCTCCGGTAGAGCGGCAGCACTTATCAGAAATATTATCCAGCCGGCTGCCCACAGTATATCCATTTTAGCGCACATGTACAGAAGAACTTAAATCAAAATAGAACTAAAAATCCACAAAAAGGCGTAATCCACACACAAGCACCATTCAAGCAAAGAGCCACTTTCCTGCGAACCGCTATCGTGAAACAGTATCAAATTATGAAATCAGTGACACGATTATAAATTAGCGAATGCCATTGCTAGCCGCAGCCGCCCACTTGAATTCCGTTTGTTTTCAATTTCACACTTAATTCAATTCAGAGAACATCGCCAGCAACAACAGCACATTGCATTTCCAATTATTTTTCTATTTACCAGAAGTAGCCAGCCAGCAGCACAGTACACAACAAAAAAAAAAAACTCTTTTCCGTTGCACGCTAGCGGCGTTTAACGCTCAGCCAACACACAAACGTTAAAGGATGACCGGCAACACCGACCATAAGGGGTTGGTCTTTGTTTTTCTTTTTCCTTTTAGCACACTACGAATTTAAATGTCGTGACGAAATCCCTTTGAAATATTTACGATGGCAAATTATCCGCTCGATTGGGATTCACTTCAGTTCCTTTCAAGAAAACACACTTTAAATCTCGGAGATGTTTTAATCCTTAAGAAAGACACACAAAACAAAAATTAAATGCCATCAATCACTGAGACCCGCAATCGAAAAAAATTACCGAAAAAGCACGCGAATGTGACAGCGCAATTCCGTACAATGCTAAACCATACGATACACTGAATCGTCCAGTCGACGGCAAATTAGTTTTTCCTCGTCATTTGGGAAAATCACGAACCAGCACAGGCAGCAGCCAGTTGTGGCGGGGTGAAAAGTGAAAGAAGGCAAAAACCTCTGCTCCAGTTTGTGACACGAGCAGCACTGACACATGCACTGCCAGTAGAACAAGAGAAAGTTGATGGCAAACCGATTCATGCTCTTGGTTTTCGAATTTTGCCATGAGTTTTGTTCGAGCTATTTTGTTTGTATACCACGGTTGTGGTTTCGAAAGACTCCGAAAAAATGTCCCAATGCAATTTGTTCGACTTAAGAGAGGCGCAGACCCCACTGTGCGCATGTCCCTGTCAACTGTGAAGCCAGAAACGGAGTACAAGTAGGTGCCACTTTGTTTTGACGTTCAGTGTCGTTTCGGTTATGTCACAGGTTAGTCAATGGCAGATAGCTTCTGCAGTGCGATACTGGTGGCGTATGCGTAACATTTGGGGGTGGTTTGCTTTGTGCGATTGACTTTCAGTTGTGCCAAGTGGGTGAGCTATGGAGAAGCGGCAAACACATCTAGTAATTTCACTCACATTTAGATTATTGTTTGAAGGCGGTCCTTAAAAATTATGGAATGGCTTGCTCAGTTGTTTTCTTAACACAATATCCAGGAGGGAATTTTTGTTTTTCAAAAAGCCTTTTATACCATCAGCGAACTAATAGGGAACTACTACAAGTTCTATGTGTATGACGTCCCTAAGGCGCGCATATGCCGCCGGATAATTCTGTTTCAAAAAGTAGAATACTTCAGTTTCATGGTGAACGAGCAGCTCATAAATGAACAGCGTAGAGCTGCCCCTTCGAGACATTTGCAGTTCTTCGGAACTCTTTGCGGTCAAAACAGATGCTTGGACTAATGTTACAGGTTGCCTCGCTCACGATCAGAGGTGATGATGATGATATTAAAACAGCACGATAATAATGTCCAGCACGTCCCTGGATCTTTTACGACACCAAATGTCCTCCAAAACTTTGCAGAAATATTTTATCTCTCTGATGCCTCAAACGGATTGAAGGTAGACAATTACTGATGCTCCTTGGGGTCCGTCGCTTTCCCTTCAAACACATTGGAATGGCCCCTTTTAGCAATTTGCTCGGATGATAGTTTTTTGCCTTTTAAGGCTGAATAGAATTTTCTTTCCTGTTGTCGAAATTTCATACAATAGGCGGTAGAATGTTGTGACAGAGAACGATCTTCTTTTTACGACAGGTGGTGTTGCCAAAGGTCTAAGCAGTGCTTTTGTCTACCTTATTAGTCCGTTAAACGTGTAATGTTTTTTTTGAACGTCCTCAGAGTCAGTCATTAGGTAGAGACTTGAAATTTCTGGGCCATTTTCAAGGTTTAATCGTTTATTGGGCGATAGACCGGCTTTCAAATTTAATGGAGAGCTCTATATGTCATGATAAAAGAATAAACGTTTTTCCACTGAGGACGTGCTGTGACTTTTAAGCCTGTGCCGCTTTTGGACTCAAAGCCTTTTATAGTTTCCCCACTTTCAGACTGATTCCGCAGTTTAAAAAATAGGTAACCGCCCAGGTTATGACCTTCGTTCACTGGTTTGAGTATGAGTTTCCTATGAGTTTCCTTATTTTGTTGCCGCCATTGGTCTTTAACCTTTTCATGAGCGCATTTACTTGAGGCCGGACCACCCGCTGACAAAAATAAGTAGTTCTTCAAGTGGATGTAACTATATATTTAACAACTGACATCTAGAGTTGCCTTCTTTCGACCTCAGTCTTGTCGTTAGATATCCTCACTTTAACTTAATTAATTTCTCAGTAATTTATTTTGACGTTTATAAAGCTGCCAATGAGGACTTTAGTTGTCAATTTCTTGCAGTGTTTGAATGGTTCATATTAGAGGGCAAATATTGGGTTCCAAAGATATAGTAGGTCAAATATTCTTGTACTTCCTTGAAGTGCAGTAGTTGCCGACGGGAAAACCGGAGTTCATGTTTACAGAGGGGTACATTCGAAGCTATGCAACCAGTACTTGAAAGGTTGCTAAATTTTTGGTAATCATGACTATAGGAGAATCCCAAGGGGTGTTTGATCGGAAAATGGAAAGGTGCGGTAGACGACCACGCTTTTGTTTTCTTTGGCGCGTTTTTGAACGCAAGCTCTTAATTTTTCTTGAAGTGGAGTCAATGTTTTTCTCTTCTCTTTTAGCGGGTATTTTTACAGCGCCCCCACAAAAGTTTCCTGTTTTTTACTTTGTGCGAGTTGGTTCTAGTTGAAGTTTTCATCAGTGACACCCTAACTCTTGTTGTCATACTCCTCAAGAGACTTAGAGACGTAAGTTCGGTGGTCCATTGCAACCGCAGCAGTTCCGAGTTAGAGTTTCCTTCAAATATCATGTTGTGGTACTCGGAGTATCCACGTACGCAGCTACTTTGTGGTCTAAATACCGTCCTTCCTATAAAAATCTGTATGAAAGTATTTGGCTGTGCATGTCCAGGTTCAGTTAATCCATTTCCTTTTAAGGTGCTTACTCCTGGAAATCCTAAAACCCTGCTCGACTTTCCTCAACTAGCTTACATCAAATGACCACCAACTTACAGCTTCAATAGCAAACCTAATACCTCATACACTTCTTCACTCTAAGTAGCTCATTCAAGCACCAAGTCCCCATTCGCATGAATTAAATCAAATGGAAAACGAAACAAAAAAGAGACCCCATTCTCACAACAACTTGTAAGAACTCATAAAAGACCAGTCACACATGTTGCCAGAGCTCTGGCATCAAACTATATCCTTCTTTTTAACCATTTTGTTGTACAGATGCCGCTCAAGAGCAGGAACCGTACAAAGAAACTGCTACATAGTAGGTTCCTTAACTGAAAATTGACTTCAATATGAAGTCTATGTGTTAAGGATTTGTCCTCGCCTTGTGTATACGTGGGTTGAGTTTGAAATTATGTGCCGCAACATTTCGCAAAAAAAAAAGAAGATGGAAGAAAACTTATAGAAGCAAGAAGAAAGGGCTTATAAGTAACTCTTATTAAGGCTGACATGGGATACGGCAGAGTTGTGTCACATGTGTGGCAAATTTAGTGTTTATCCCTCAGTGAGGAATGAAATAAGGATAAATGACCGGAAAATGATTTTTTATTTTTTTCGCTTCAAAAGGATGTCAAGTCGAGAAGTCGTGGGAATGATGGGGTGCGTATTTTATAGATGGCATGAAATTGACAAGAAACTGAAAAACTCTCTAAGTGGTTGTCCCTCCAAGGTGGACTACAAATCCATGGAACAAACGGACAGCGGCTTCTAAATTGAATTCGCTTCTGAATTCGAGGAGTCTAGCTTCGATTTGAAAATCAGTTTAGCACAGCTGAGGGAGACATTGTTAGGACTGTTCCGCACCGAAAAATGAAGTAGTAGTTCAGTTCGAGAGGGGAGGAGGAGGAACGGTCTTAATCGACTTGAGATAGTCCGCCCTTAGAAAAGAAAAGATTACCTAATTTAGACAGACTTAAGACCGAGGCCAAGATTAGTCAAATAGGGATACAAGACGTAATTCGTGAGATTTCAACGAGGAAACGTGGTTCCTATAATTTATAGGTCAGGGTGACAGAAAGTGGTTAAACAACAAAGCTTGATTCAAGGTGACAGCAAGAGTTGCAAGGGAAAAGACTCAGTTCCTGGATCAGGGTGACAAAAGGCGACCCAACGACGAATGTGGTTTCGAAAAGTCTAATCTGGCACACAAGATGGAGACAAACCGACGAGGATAAGACCTTCCTACAATGACACTCACTTTCGCCAACTAATGCCCTACATATAAAAAGCGAGTGTGAATTATAAAAATTGAAAAAAATATTTTCGTTCCATTTTTCCTTGCTAATCATGTTTTTACCCGACTGGGCACAAACGGAGGGTACTTGAATGTGCCTTGTTCACATCTTTTTAATTCTTTTTGCATTCAGTCGGGTTTTTTGTTTTTTTTTTAAACCAACTTGTTTCTTGCTGCAAATGTTGGATCTAAATTCAGCTAAAGACGCTTTGGAGACTGCTTCCGTACAGATGTTCGTCTCTCCAAAAAAAACTGAGTTCTCTCCAAAAGAAAAACCCAAAATCACTAACTCCTTCAATATAAATTTTCAAAAGCAACAAAAAAACCTCACCATTGTGTTCTAGACCTCGTTCGGGATAAAACTTTTCAATTAAACCGATTCACCCCACCCTCCAAAGGTAGTAACTTTTAAATCCCATCCAATAACCCGTAGCTGAACTACCAATTTAAAATTCAGTTCACACTATATTCACTTGCAAGTCGAGAGGTAATCCGCACTTCATCTCCAAACGAACCTTTTAAAATTCCCAACCAGACGTGCACCGCAATCCCCCAAATGCTAATCACTCAATTATTCGTTGCCAGTAAAAAGGAGCAAAATGATTCGCAAAAAAAGATAAGTGAACAGATGAAGAAAATCCTCGCTACCTCCACTCACACACAGACAGATAGTAAAAAGTGTACCCAAATTAAGAGACTCCGACGGTCTTATTTAAAGAGGGCCAACCACACAGTTCACATTATCCCTCTTCTGTTCACCCTTATCATAGGCAATTGGGGGGGCAGAGGAGGATTGTTTTAATTTTTTTTTCTGTTTTTTTTTTTAATTTGCTTCCGAAATGAATATATTCTCCAGCTAATTAGCAGTATGAACCGTTTTTCAGCACTTTTCCTTATCGGTCCTCCACCGCAAAGCACTGAAAATATGCTCCCCACCAATTTGTATATTCAAAGTGGCGCCGGAGAGGGTGGGCGGCCGGGGTCTAAATCACTCCAGAGACTGTTAAATGAGCTCACAAATGAAGCGACATCGCACAACATATGTATAATGAAACTCATATGTGTACACATTAAGGTGAGTAATGCGTGTTTGCATGTGTATCCTGGTATCTATGGCCCAGCCAACCGAAGCCTAATGAATTATTCATAAGAAAGTCTTAAAGTCAAAGTGTGAACATAGGAATTATGCGCCAAATACGAGTGGATGGGAGTTGTTTCGCAGGCATGAGAGGCATATGCATACATGTGTGTGCATGTGGGTGAGTGTGTGTGTTTGGTAAGCGGCAATTTCACGTGCGGTTGTTAGGTTTAGAAAGCCGAATGTTCTGCGGTGGATAGGGGGGCGGCTGCACGAGGGTTTCAGGCTAATGTACCCTTAAACGGGATAATTCAAAATGATTCAGCCTTACTTAAAGGTAATTGCGTGCATTTGAATTTTGTTGATTGGTGGTTTATTTTTATCGAGAGATGGCGCTTGGGGAATTCGAAGTAATGGCTGTAAATATGGCGTTGCAGGATTAGATTCAATTAGCACACTCGGTCGTAAGGTGTGACAATACATTTTTAATGAAGCTTTCACTTTGTGACTCGGGCGATGTATGTTTGCCACTTATGGTTGACGAAAGACTGGTATATTTTGGTCCTGCGAAAGTTTGACAAAATGTTGTTTACAATTTTGTTTTTTGTTTTTTTTTGGTTTCCCTAAAATCTGTTTACTTACCCTCTGCGGTTCGGGTGGACCCGCAGTCCCAACTTCACTTTTATGGCTTTAGTTGCGGGCTAAATTTTGCTGAAGGTGTCACTTGACGGTATTTTAGGGCACTACAATTTATATGTAAGGCCTTCGCTATCAAGTCCTTCCCTATGTGTGCTTCGAATGGTCTTTTTTGAAGCGGAATTGGTACCGTTGACCGTTGGAAAAATTCAAAGAAGTCCTTATCAACATCCCCCAAACTTTCAATGGTTTGAAGGCTGTAACATAATTTTTTTCGAACTCGCAATGGGAACATTTTCCATACAGAACTGCAAATGTGACCTAAGAAATATATGAGGTAAAGGTTGGAAAAAAAACGAAATGAAATCAGTGTTCGAAACGCACTGGACTTGTGACAGGGGTACAATTTGTGAATGCTCCAGATAAAAGGATCTTGGAATCCCTACCCCCCGATGCAAACCATGCGACAAGGAACACAGAGCATCGTGCCTTGGGTATCAACCAAGGACATATTGTCTCCAGTGTCTTTTTGGAATTCACAGAAATAAATAAGTGACTAGGTGTGACTTGAAATTTCATATTGGAGGGACAGACTTTCCCTTCGTGCAATATCCACTCAATCACCAGATTCTTTGAAGGAATTACATTGAAAAAAAATTCCACTCTCATCTCAAGAGTCAAGACCTCCTTAATAGGTTCGGAATGAAAATTTGACTCCCTGACTCAAGAGCGTATTTCAAATGCCACGAAGGTGGTTCGCACAAAAACCGTGCTCCTTAAAGAAATTTTATTGAAATCCACCTTCAATGGCCTCCTGTCGGCGAATGTTCGAATAATATATTCAATTTCGTTTGGATTATTGTCTCAAGTTAAACCTAAATGGATTCAATTGACTATCCCACTTCAGTTGAACGTCAAATCAAATAGAGATGATCTAACTCAATGAACCGGCAATTACTTTTCGAATTTTTACGATAAATCAAAGAAATTCCATAAGTTACGTGACTTAATGTGAACGCAAAAAAAAGAAGAAAAGAAAAGAAAAAAATGCGAACCAACAGAAAAATAGGACAACAAAAAGAGGGAGAGAACGAGATTATAACAATACACTAAACATACGGCAACAAATCAACTTTGGATATCTTGATTTGTTTCCTTGAAGGAGCCCGCGGAGCCAAGAAGCTTTGGAGCACATTCGATATGTTCTCAACGGTGGCATATAATGTCTGTTCAATGTCTTGGGACTCGAACGGTGGAGGCAATTTCTCTATATGCATTGTTCTGCTCGCTCCTTCAACCATTGTCGAGGCATGAATTGAAATATAACACCTAGAACATTAGCAGGGCGGCTCGGATCGAATCGAATCGAATCAAGTCGGATCGTCTTGGTTGCGATTTCCCCATATGGGAAATGCCTGTAGGAGCAAGGAATTTATGTTCGTGCTATTATATCCCCGTGTCGAACAGACAACTAATAGTAGGATTGAGGCAGTATCTTGATGGGAATGGATTTGTTAGTGGACGAGTGCTCCTGATGGGAATGTGGAAACGTTAATGAGAGGACTGCCAATGGATATCGATTCGGTTGGTATTTTGCATGACCTGAAAGAAGGGGTTTGTCAGAGAGAGTTCTCCAGGAGGGAGGTAGTAGAATATCTGAGATAAAATGTGAAATAATACGATATGAGGGGATATGTGTCTGAGAATACGGTTTTGATATCAACGTTTCCTCTTAAAATGCTAAAGTGGTCGGAAACAATATATTTTGGTGCAGATTTAGGTACTTCTTTGATTTATTATTAAATATTACAGATTTTAAAGGTACCTTAGGTCTCCTAAAGGCTTTCGTTCTTTGGCCGATCTAAGTAGTTCAAACGGAACCTAGTATAATTGACGGATGGGATATGCTTGTAGACTTTGCATTGCGAGGAGTTTTATTTCCTAACACCCACAAGACCACTGTCACAATTGATTCCAATGCGCCCTAATCACGTAACTTTTAAGACCAATTTTATCGAGACGATGCATCTCCATTAGCAACTAAATGTAAAAGATACGAGTTTGAAATCTTCATCTAGTTTATTCTCCACAAATGTATTAAGGACTTACAATTATAAAAAAATATCGCCCTGAACATATTTTGATCAAAATTTCAAAAACGATATCGTCTAGGCGTTCATCGACTTACGCAATCTGCGCCCTGATGGTCGATCAGAAAACCAAAATGATCACCTTAGCGATGCAGGGAGTTAACGACCTGGGATGTAGAAAGTGATCATTACTTCTTTATAATAAGTCCTACGTTGCGAATTTCAGTGGCTCTCAGGATATGCTGAAAGAATAATGAAGCTCAACCTATAGATTTGTTGTAATTTTTCTAGTTACATTAAAAGAGAATGTACATCATCCCTAAACGAAGTTAGAGATCCTTTCATTGTTAAAAATCTGTCAGCTTCGGTGTTAGCAGGTAGTTGAAAATTTCCTTTTTTGTTTCTAAATTTCGGTGAATAATATAAACCTGGGTTTGTCCCTAAACGAGATTGGAATCGTCCATAAAAACCTTAATAGATCAACATTTTTGGCCAGATAGTCCACATTTGGAGCGGGGCATTAATGATGACTGTTAGCGTTCTGTATCAGAATTCAAAATTTGTTGATGTTGTGTTGGAGTCAAACTTCTGGACGTCTCAAAATTCTTTTACTTAAAATCTGCTTTTAAAATTATTTTTTTTTTTAGTTCTGTTTACAAAATTCTGCTTTACAAAAACTCGCACGCTTTTTCAAATTTTTCAAACCTTTATCTTATTGTTTGCAGAATTTTGTTAATCAGAGATGTATGTACAAACAATTTTCTTTTCCTTTTAATTTGTATTTTTTCAATTCAGTTTTTTGTTTCAAGCTTTAACTCCTCTTTTCTTAATAGATATTGTTTTTTTTTTTAATATTTGCATTCAATGGTTAATTTAATTTTTATGTTTCTTTTTATTTTTTTTAAATCAAATTTATTTTTTTGTAACTTCTTATTATTTTATAAATTTAAAATTGTTTTTTAATATCACCTTTTTTTATTTTTGTTAGTTGGAAAAAAGCAGAATAAGCTAAATTTGTTTTTTTTTTTAATTTGAAAAACAGAATTTTGTTAAGCAGAACTAAAAAAGAAACATTTTCCCCTGCCAAGACTGAATTTGAAAGCGGCATTTGGTAGTGTGGGAAATTCATATGAAATTGAAAGAGTAAAACCTTTTCTGTTGTATAAATTGCGGAAAAATAAACAGAAATTAATACTCACATTGAATCCTCAAATGTGTTTATTTAATTTAAAAGATTCCACTTGGTACTTACAAAAATTTCCGTCACAAAAAGCCAATATTGATGGCAGTTGCTTAAGATGTAATAAATACAAAATTCAGTCTCTAGCACGGGTTCAGAATTGTGCTGTCAGTCCGCGAGTACACTAATTAAAGAACGAGTCAACAAACTGATTAGATGTTGGCTTCTGTTCCTCCCAAGTGAATGACTCCACTATTTGCAAAACCACTTCAAGGCTGTGGACCAAAAATTGGGATATCTTCTGTGGCAGCTTGTATTGGCAATTTAAAATATTGTGGAACAAAAATAGGGCTATCGTTTTTTCGGTTCAAGCTTTCTTAAAACCAACCCCGTGGGAAAACTTTTAAAATTTCAAAAAAAAAGGGAACAAATTAATTTTTCTGAAGATCTGCACCATTGATACACCAACACTGTCCAAGTAAATTTTCCGAGAATAAAAATACAAAACCTGGTCCTGTTTCAGCGTACAGCCAGATCCAGTTGATAAACCTTTTGAGCGATATTGAAATTTATTCACACAAAAAAAAAAAAACAAAAAATCATTGAACAACCAAATAATCTTTCATTTGAAATTCAAACTTCCCTATGGCTTCGGCTGTTCATTTGCCAAATCGCATTGTACACACATTTCCGAATGTATTCAATTCAAAGCCATATTGATGTTTTAATTAGCCGGTATTGATTTGCCAGCCTCCTCTCTCACTCGCTCTCAATCACCCCCACCCCCCAATCGAACACAAATGCCTTTGTCAATATTCTAATTATTCACTTCATCGGGATTTTGTTGCCGTTCTGTTGCTCCCAGGGGGAGAGAGAGGAAACTTTTCTTCGAATAAAATTCGTAAATTGAAATTTAAATACAAAAGATGTCGACAAGCGAATTATTTCCAATTTTTCTCGTCATAGTCGTCGCCTTTGTCGTCCCACGTCCCACCCACAATCGTTCTCTCTTTGCCGTTGAACAAAAATGAATCCTTACGGTTCGACAGTATTAATGCAGATTGGAAATGAAGCCGCCGCATATACATATAAAGTGAAATGGGCTCAGTATCCATTAATGGCAAACGGAGGAGACCACGGGCAACAGGGGGAAACGATGATGTCGACAAATCGAGTGGGAGTAGGAAATGAAGTGATCCTTGGGGCAATTTTCGAGGTGTATAAAAGATGAAAGTCGTTTAGTTGAGTGAAGCTCGAACAATAGCAAATCTCTGATGACGGCAGTGGGAAATTTATTCGTTATTAGCTGGATGGCGTGTAGCAATAGACGCATAGGCGCAGATCGTAGGCGTAAGTTGGGGCCCTTGTCTAGCTGATGAATTTGGCGTCAGGGGTTTCCACATGATGATATCGGGCGTGCGATTTATGCTTTCTTATTTTTTTGGGAATAACAAATGTTGGTGAGATTTTTTGATATCGAGGAAGAGTGGTGGTATAATTTTTTTTTTTTGGGAAATATGTAGCCGACATTCAGGCAGTAAAAAAAATGTCTGAAGGAATGGGAACTGTAAACGTGTAGGCCTTTACGTATGCAATGATTTGGCCAGGGCACTCATTCCGTAATATTTCAGACGATTATGGTCGAAACGGTAGACCTTCAAAAGTAGCAACGACGTGCCAAAATTACGAGTTTGAGACCTTAATCTGGTTCATTTTGCACAAATGTAATAAAAGCTGTCGCCAGGACTTGTCAACTTATTTAAGGAGTCATACTTTAAGCCAACTCAGTTTGGATGCTGTCTAAATGCCTGGTAAGAGTTGGTTAAGGTTGCTCTCCCTTTGTGGGCACCATCCAAGGGTTGGATCTTTCTCTGCTGCGTCGTTCATCAGTTTTCTATCCAAGCGAATACACAGTATCTCCTAAATTTTATACCCATCCTTTGTCCGTCATATTGAGAGAGTCACTCCACTACCATTTCATGCTGAACAGCCGGCTATTTTATTTTGTCGCCCTACTTACACAAATATCCACTTCAACTTAAAATCAAATCCATCGCCCCATATGGCCATACTATAAAACAAAAAAAAATCCCCTTCAAAAGGGATAAACGACTAAAACTGCTCAAGCACTAAACACCCTCAATCCGCACATAGACCCATACTCAAAAAGTACGTCTCTCTGCCCCACCATTATTCTCCCTATGGGAGACCTATGTCCATTCACTAAAGTGTGCTTATTTTCACGGATTAAAGGCCGTGAATGGTGGCAGGAGCAGCAGCAGCGCCAGCACAAAAAAAGGCACAAAACAATTTATTTTAAACTGACATAATAAAAACTACAAAAAGGACATTTTTTTCCGTTCTCTGTTTGGTCTTTTTTTTTCTGCAGCTTGGTTTTTTTTTGCAACTGTAAATGTTATTTCTGTCGCTGTGAACTCTCGAACATTAGCCGTTAACATGAGCGACACACACAAAGAAAGGAAACTATTCTAGTGGAAGGATAAATCTGCAAATGGTTGTGTTTCGAAGCAGATTTATTGGATATCGTGGGAAATATATATTTCTTTTGTTTGTTATGCTCCCAAGTTGGTATCGCCTTTGGAGGAAATTACAGGAAAAAAAGAATAATCGATCAGCCAATAAGGAGAAAGTCACGATTGGGGTTCAAGGAAGTATCGTCTTACTCGTGTTGTTCGGTGATGCGGGGGTCCTTTTGTTAGACTTGAGGCAATTCATTTGCAAAATAAAGTTGAATTACATTTGATAAAATAAACGTCTTCCTGTGTCGGTAGCTATATTCCTATTCTTAAATTTATAATTTTAAAAATATAGTTTTATTTTTTGACGGTCTGTTGTTTTTAAAAATAAGCCCTAGAGATATTGACAAACTTTGATGCAGCTGTGGAAGTAGCGTTGACATTATTAAAAAAGGACCCGGACCAAAAAAGGGGCCTCCAAATAAAGTATTTATGTAGCGCACAAAAACAAACACAGACCAACATTTATTAATAAAAAAAACACATAAATTCATACTTTTGCATTCATTTTTGTTCAATAAAGAATAAAACCTTAATTAAACTGAAAAATTGGCCATTTTGATCACATTTAAAAAAGTGGGTGCCACTTGTCTTGATGCCCAAAAAGAGGCCAAACGGTAAATCTGCTGGAAAGGTTATGGATGTGGGTCTCTGTATTCTGATGCATGACATTAATGCTCCACTTGTGCCTGCCACCTAAGACAAGATCTTATTTTATATCTGTTGGATAATGGAAGACTCTTCGGGACCAGAGCGTTGGTATCCACTCTTTTTATATATTCCGGGCACCTTAAATGACTGATGCGTTTTTTTATGATCAGGTTTATGTCGCTATACAGCTCGGATAGAGTTCCCCTTTGAATCTCCTTTAAGGCCCATCAACGCTAGGTCCCACTAAAATCACTTGAAGAAATTTTGCGACCAAGAATATCTTCATCCTCCTTTGCCAACGATCATGCTGCTGAACCATAGAGCAAAACTTAGGTGAAAAGAGTCTATATGAAGGCTCTTTAGTGTTTCTTGACAAGGTCTAAGTTTCTTTTTGAGCGAAGAAGGTTATTAGTAAACCTGCCTTCTTAGACCAAAAAAAAAAAAACACCAATTGGCAGGTGTAACCCTTCGCTTGGTTTCTGCTGCAATGTCCTCTTCAAAGACAAAGTCCCTAAGCCTGTGACAGACTAATGGTATAGATACAACGGAATAAGTATGAACCACATGTCAGTCAGGCTCACTGTATACCACGGTAATACTAGGCAAGCATTTTGGTAAGACCATGGTATCGAAGAAGTAGGTTTTTCTAGCGTGGTATAGTCATCTCTCTAACGAAAACTGTGCACCTCTCATAAAGTAGAGAATAGTTGTACTTAAATTACTTCCCATTTTCACATGGTATTCAAACCATCGTATTTATACCTACCTTATGTGTGCTACGGGCTTTATTGTCCAGAACGTGGCAGCTGTCAAAATGTACTACGTTGTACAGTGTGTCACCTATCGTGCTATTAACAAAGCCATGGTATTGTTACCATGGATTTGATACCATGGTATCTATACCATATGTGTGCCACAGGCATTAAAATTGAAGTTGACTTTCACAACGTTATGTACGATTCGTCGATGTTGTCTGTCCCTTCTCCTTTTGCCACTCCTCTACTGAAAACGCCTCAGTGACAGTTCTCTTTTTTCTGCCAACATATTATGCAAGAAGTAGTTGCTCAGGCTTTTGGAAAAATTGTACCCCTGGTGTGCGCTGGGAGTTCCATCAAATTATTTCAAGTACAATGTTCAAAAAGTCTAATGGTACTTCTTCTAAATCCCTGTTTGATACCAAAGGTATCCATGAGAGCATCTGTTCCTAATTGTCATTCTGTACAATTTGGCAAGTTTGATAGGGACACCAAAACTTGTAATTGATCTGTACAGCTTGTCTCTACAAAATGCTGCCACGTTCGGCCTCAAAATTCAATAAAACGTGGTGAGTATCGATTTGGACTTACTAGGTTTTCTCCACAGGATCTGCCGTGGTGCGAACAATACTGCTTGATTGAGGACTGAAACTGCGCTGGTAGGGACCAATGACGAATGGTTTCAGGCGCTCACACGGGACGGCAGACAAGATCTTGTATGCAGCGTTCTATGTCTCTATTCCTGGAGCGTGTAGAAACCCGTAAAAAAAATATTTTTTTTTAAAACTAACACAAAATATAAATATTAAAATAATAAATAATCGACAGATTGACTTAGAACATTTAATTATCTCAACAGGAACAGATTCCCACAGGGCGTATTTATTTTTGTAGAAAGTCCCCTTTCTTGTAGATCGGCAAATGTTGCTGAGGATCAGGCATACGTTTCTCCAACCCAATCTTGGAGACAAGTTGGTGTATGCTCTCCTCCAAGTCGTCTCCCGCTGACTTAAAAAGCTCGGCAGTTAATCCTTCCGCTACAGTTGGATTTCATGATTGCATATTGCTATGCTCAATTAATTTTTGTCAGGTGCATGGAAGTCATGGCTTTCATCGTCCCGGTTGGATGGTCCATTCTGCCTGACTTGTATCGTCTTCGCTCCTTACCCGAAATTGTTTTTCCATGTCCTCACCACCGACTGTGACCAGGCTCCCTTGTTCATCATAATAGGGGTTACTAAAAAACGCTGCTCACTACAGGAACCTCCCAGCTGAATGACGCTCCCTGTAAAGACTAAACTCATCTGCCAACGACAGCCCAATGAAACAATTGTTAACTCCTTTCGAATTGCTTTTCTATTACAAAAATAGAATTTCTCCGGCTTAAATTGAATCTCGTTTCATGGATTTGATTTATCCGACTCCTTTCCATATGAATAGAAAATCCAAAATCCAATCCACACGCAACTGAAAAAATGTAAGTGCACGTGAAATCCTCTTTTTCTCAAACCATATCGCATCCCATGTAGCACAGTTTGTATTCAACACAAACGATTGTGTTAAATCGAAGAAAACATTCGTTTCATGGAATCGAATTGAGAAATACACAAAAGGATGCACAGAATCGAAACTCGCTCTCGCTGCACGCTTTGAATAGTATCCCAGTTAAAAGTACTTTTTGAGTTATACAAGAAAATTGCAAACCATTGCGACATCGTCTTTAATGTGATCATGGGGCAAAGAATGCGACATGGGGAAGGAAAAACAGAAATGAGAAAAATCCTTTCGCAAAATGAAACATCGAAAAATATTTGGCAATAAATTTCCTTTTCAGCACGTGTTTTACACGAAAATATTCATGTAGCGTTTTTCGGCAATAAATACATTTGATTTGGATTGCAGCCAAAAGTTTGCCTTCGCTGGCTGCTGGTCCTTGCTTGTGTAAGTGTAAGTTGTCTGCTGGAATACCTCAAGGGTATGCGCAGGGTATATGGCATGTGTTTCTTTTCCAACTCTTGGGTGCCCATAATGCTGATGTACCTATAGTTGTTGGGGTTCGGCTTCGGGTTGTATCGATGAAAAAATTTTAGGTGTATGCCACCGACTATTATGCGATGGTGGGAATTTTCTTTCTCTGGTTTAGATTGTGGTCGGAGCGAACTGTATATAGAAATGGGTATTTTTTCGCTTCCTGTTGTATCTGTGTGGAGAGTGTCTTCTGAGACAGCAATGTTATTCATGGCAATCGATTATTTGGGAAGTCTTTAATGCGGCCGTCATTTCGGCTACCAATTCGTCATTTGATTTAAGGGACAAATTCCACTTTAAGGCGGTTTCTCGCTGAAGGCTGACACACATTCGCGAGTTTTTCATGAGAAAGCCACTCTAGCTAGTTACCTCCAGTTGCATGAGACTAGTCAAAGGCGCCCTTCACTTTCACATGACTTAGGGGACTATGTCGCCGTTTGAAATGTAGTTCGGCGCATTTGTTGTCAACGACTATTCCAGCAGCAGCATCGTTGTTCATCCTCTCTACATGAGTTAGATATCATAATCGATTAAACGGATCTTTCTGTTAAAGTCGGTGTCGCTGTGCAGCTTGTAGCGCCTTTGGCTACAATAGATTGAAAGATAAGTTTTCTTTTCGTTTTTATTTATTAATTTTTTTTTTATGTTTTTAAATCAATCTCTCTTCACAGTCCTTTTTCGAATGAATCATATTTTTCTAATTATTTGAGTCCTTTTTTCACTCTCGTCTATGATTTAAATAATTTTCGTTTCGTCCAGTCCTTTTTTGTATTGGAGATTGCCTACACGTAGATCTCGGATACCGACATAAACTCTGTTTGATCACTAATGATGCCCAATAAAGCAACGTTTTGACCAATTTTTTAGGCTTACCATTGACTTAAAGCGGCATGTACCTCTTGGCGTTTTCGACAGAAGAAGAGCTGAACAGAGATGATGTGGGTCTTTCATGACTAGTTCTTCCTGATGGAACCTTTCTAAGTAGTTCAACAGTTGCCTCGTAATTCCAGTTAGCTGTCAACAAATAGCTATTTTTTTTCTGCGTTGAAGTTGGGGAGTCGCGAATCCTTTAACTACCTCGATCGTAGATGTTTTTTTTTTTTTTTTTTAATATTCATTGGCATGATATATTTAATTTCGTACCCGTAGGTCATATTAGCGGATTCGAATTGCGATGCTAGAGAAGGTCCCATTGACTGATCGGGTTTTTCTGCATATCCTGCGTGCTACAAATAACATAGCCTCGACCTTAAATTTACGGAAGCTCACAATTGCAAAATTTTTATGGAAAATATTTATAGCCACTGTGACCTACTAAAAGTTAGAGTCGAAACTAAAAATGTTTATTGGCTAAGCCCCCTGTCGATGGGCCAAAGCGTCTAGCGTCCAGCACATTAATATGCAATGTATTCTCTTGTTCCATTCCATTGTGCATACATTTTTATCATTTGTGACAAAGCTGTACGTGCGGGAATGCGCAAGGGAATCCTTACACAGTTTTTGTAGATTTTTTTAGGCTGCGATTGATACAGTGGACTGTGCAATATAAAGGTTTTTCAACAGGGACGCTACAAAAGTAGAGCGACAGGGACAGCAAACGACGCCAAATTTCGTGTCGCTCTTTTGACATTTCTCTTCAGTAAGGTTTGCCATTTCATGATGGAAAGATATACGAGCCAACAACGAGTCGAAATTATTAAAATTTACTACCGAAATTCGGAGTCAGGGGCCTCAACGTTAAGCGCTACGTCCAATTTATGGTCGTCATAATCATCCTAGCAGATCAACAATTGAGCGTCTAGTGGAAAATTTTCAATCCACAGGCACAGTGTGCCCGTTGTGTCGAGAATATTGCTGCCGCTGAGGCTTCAGTTGAAGAAAGCCCAAATTTGTCTCTCACACGTCGTTCTCAAGCGTTGGGCATCTCTGTGACGTCGTTGTGGCGAATTTTGCGAAAAGATCTTGGCCTACATCCTTACAAGATTAAATCGACGCAAGACAAGAACTGGAGCCGCTTGACCACCAGAAGCGTCGTATGTTCGTGAATTGGGCAGAGCAACAACTTGAAAATGATTCGGATTTTCATCGAAAAATCATCTTCAGCGATGAGGCTCATTTCTGGCTGAATGGCTTCGTCAGTAAACAAAATATGCGGTATTGGTCAGGCAGCGATCCACACGTACTCCATGAGTCATCATTGCATCCCGAAAAAATTACGGTTTGGTGTGGTTTATGGGCCGGCGGCGTCATGGGGCCGTACTTCTTCCGTGATGATCAAGACCGGCACGTTACTGTGAATGGGAATCGCTACCGTTCAATGATAACCGAATATTTTTGGCCCCAATTGGATGATATGGACTTGGAGGACATGTGGTTCCAACAGGACGGCGCCACAAGCCACACAGCGAATGTCACAATCAATATATTGGAAACCAAGTTTGGAGAGCGTGTTATCTCACGAAATGGTCCAGTCGCTTGGCCGCCTCGGTCGTGCGATTTCACGCCGTTAGACTATTTCCTGTGGGGCTACGTCAAGTCTATGGTCTATGCCAACAAGCCAGCGACGATTGATGAACTTCGTACGAATATCGAACGTGAAATCGCAGCAGTATCGGCCGATTTATGCTTGAAAACCTTCGAAAATTGGGTTCAGCGTCTGGACTTCTGCAAGCGTGCCCGTCGTGGCCATGCAAAAGAAATCGAGTTCCATACATAATGGCATCGAACGTACTTTCACAGGAATAAAGAATTTCATTGATATCCAAAACCGTTTTTGTTTTATTTAAAAAAAACTTTTGTAGCGCTCTTATTGAAAAACCCTTTATATCCCTGTATCCCTGTTTCATGAGCTGTTTTGGTAAAGTTTTGTACGGACAATTTAGAAGAGTTGCTCGAAAATTGAACGAGAATATATAGACAGTTAATCTGGGAATGATTAAGATTAAGCAGTCAAATAAATAAAAAACAAGGCTGGAGGTGTTAAATTTTCGAGTGCTATCGCAGGGACTTCCATTGTGTTACTCGTCAATTCCCCTAAATCGCTTCTGTTAATTATGACACATCTCTTCTAGTTTATTTTTAATCAGATCTTCAACACTCTGAAGTCGAAATAAAGTTGCACACTCCCAAACAGTGTTTGCAGTCTGCCTCCATTTTTCCCTTTTCACGGTACTCAAATTCCCGCGATTTTGCTGCTTTTTACCTACCCCCACAAAAGACCTTTAGCACACGAAAATTCCCACAAAAAAGGGAGTAATCCCACGATATAAAAACACTTCTCCCTGATACCACATCACCACTCAAAAGGTGCATTAAAACACCGCCGGACTTCACTCGTTCTGAAGTGCTTTTCGTAGCACGCCCAAAAGTTCGTTCCCTGCGGTCGCACTCAAAAAGCCAAGTTAATCTAAACTTCACATTCATTTCGCAAATCACTTTCAAATATAAATCCAACAAAGCGTAAAATTACAACCCACAGATTGTGTCGGTGAAAATGCTGTATTTCGAAAACATTCACAATATACCCATTAAATTTATAACCATTCCCCGATACTCGTGTACGCGTACATCCATCATACGCGTGCCGCACCTCAAGCACATCCCACACTGCATGCACCGCTAATGTGATTCATTTATTTTGTCGGTTGGAAACCCATTAAAATTAATTAAAAAACTATTTTGCTTGTCAGGCGCATTAAATCCGAAACAACAAAAATTTTTAGGTAGAAAACGCAATTAGCGCTTTAATTCGACTTTGCATCGGATTAGTTGGTCCGGATTTGCATCGAGCTGAGTAGTTCCGCAACAAAAAAGTAAATTTTTTACCATTAAATGTGTTTTTACTTCCAGTTCGGTGCCGTGTGCATTAATGGATTAGGTCTGGTAATGGTGCATAAGCCCCAACTTGGAGTGATGTCGAGTTCGGCTTTAACTGGCATCGTCTGTGTTTTTGATTTTTCAATGACTTTAACCGTCAACAAGTTGCCATCCGCAAGCAATTTGTTTCGGACGACTTTGTTCTAATTGAGAAATATTTACCGATTGCAAGGAATCACTGCTAATTTGCTGTTTACCGCGTTTCGTATTTAATTAATTTGCCTACGCCGGACGCCAGCTCTCTGTGCGACTTTAAAAGTTATATCGGTGCTGTGGGAAATATGTACTTTTGCTAGTTCCGTTTGGCAACTTCTCGGATGGAATATTTCGGTGGAGTCGTAACAAGTCGGTTGAAGAAAGTTTGCAGCGCCCCAACTGTTACTTCGTATTATGCGCCCGGTAACTTATTTTGCGACGTTCCGCGCATTGGATGGTTAGTGGCTCGCCACCACCATTAAAATACTGGTAATTGGCAAACTTTAGTGCTGCATTTTCAGTGTAGACATTTCATATCTGGTTCTGGTTGAGAACCCCCTCCCCCTCCCCCCACCCCATTTTGCTGTTGTGCAATGGTGTCAAAATATTTGTGCAGTTTTCTTTTGTATTTCTGGGGAAATAGTCAGCCGGGAAATATATTTTGTGTCCATGGACTGAGATTTTCTTTGCAGATTGTTTGGCCTCGGGTACTCGGATATCATTGTGCGGAAATGTGGCAAAAAGTTTTATGTCGAGCAACATGGTTTGACGGTTGTGATTGTGTGAAAACTGTGACCGTGGTTGGGTTCAGAAAACTTGCCCGCATGGCGCTCACTGCTTTTATCATAGCCATTGTCCTTTCTGTGACTGAACTTGTTAGGTTGCTAAGATGCATGCAATTTGGGCTTGCTAAGGTGAAATGCATTTCTGGTAATGTCTTTTTGAAATGTTACCAGTTATTTCAACCTACCGACGGATTAGAATTCCGAAAGTGGAACTAATATTATTTGAAATGAATATATTTTTTTTACATTCCGAAAGTATTGCAGAGTACCTACTTAAAAGAGGAACGGAAAGCAATTTCGGATAGGATTGCCTACGAAATAGAGAGTAGGGCCCCAGTTACAATCCTATTGTTCTATTCAACTGTTGGACTCGTCATGAGCTGACCTATATTTGGTAAGACCAAGTTTGAATATAAATCCGCCCAACGCCTGAACCTCTGTGCATACGATTGAGGTGGGAGTAAATGTGCATTTTAACCTAATTATTATTACTATCAATAGAAACACTTGGATTAGTGGAGTACAAATCACTTCAATTGAACAAGGAATCTCAATAAATTTTCCATATTTACAACACACAGCCATACCCTGCCTAAAGGGGAGAGTGGCAAAGAAGCATTTCTATGTCTGCCCCAGAAGCAATGGACGTAAATGCTGTTGACAATTTCATTTTTTTGTACGGACAGGATGATATAATTTCCACAGTTGCAATGGAGATTCCATGTTTCCTTGATGCATTTAAAAAGGAACTGGAAACACCATTCAAACAGTGCCCTTCCATGGGGTTGTCAGTATAATATACTTTTAAACCTATTCTAGTTGTGTTTTAGGTGGTCTGGGTAGTGAAGTTGACCTTAAATCTAGTCCACAATTATGGCCACGTAAATTTTTCTTTAATAAATACAACAAATTTCCCCTTTCAAAACTGTGCACCGTATTGTACTGAAACTTTCTTCATACAGACTTGAAATTATTTATATAAAAACAAAATCTTTGTAATTGCAGAAAGATTGCTGTAAGAGGTATTCAAAGAAAAACTTGACAATAAGTATGGAAAACCGAAGACTATAAGAGGACGTTCGTGAACTCGGTAAGTGCATTCATGTTTTTTTTTATACTTATGGCTTAAGCTTGTTTAAGATACTCATAAGTTCCAGTCGGCTTTATTTTGCTCAAGTTTCTCCTCAGTTCTTACTTCCAGTTTTAGGATTTAGTTAAAATTTCTGAGAATTTGGTTTTGTTTTTTTTTTGCTTTTCCCGCTAAACCCATTGTAGCTTCTATTTGGATGTGGAAAACGTTCCAGTGACAACTCCCCGCGTTCTATCAGCTATGTGGGCAAGTTCGTAATCGAATGTACTTTTGAAGTATCACTCTTTGTGTACTCGAAAAAGCTGGTCATACTTCGCGTCGTCCTTCGACAGCTACCAAAGATACACGAGAGTATAAAGACTGTTCTTAAGAGCTTTCAGTATGCCTATCTATCTGGCTTTTTGAAGGAATTACTCACCTTGCCTGTTGTGGCATTTGTAAGACTCGTGTGGTACAAAACGTTTGTTTTCTGTACTTCTGCTAAGAACTTTGGCGTATTTTGCAGGATTCGAGATTCCTTTTATTTTGTCATATCTAGAAATTTCCCTCTCAAATGAAGCTATTTTAAATATTCACCATCAGCTAAGAAAGGTGTTTCAGCGATTGTCTCATGAATACGGGCAACATCCCCAACATAAGTAGTCAATTGTTAAATTAAAAAAAAATGCCAAAACTTTCACACCGGCCACACTATCAATTTTTTTTTTTAAATATTCACAATATGCAGACAATCCAAAGGAATCCCCCCACTTGTACAAACTTTTATCAAAGAACGCGCTACAAAATTTCAATACCATCAAGAACACACTGATTATACTTTTCACGGTCATTACAGTATAAATTTGCCGCACTATAGTTCTCTGGATATTCCGTTTCTGGTTGTTCTAAAAACGATTGCAATGCAAATATAATCTGCTTGATGCCAAGCCGAGGCCAGTAGGATGTCAAGCTTGAACAAACGCGTCCATCATCATTGACGTTTGGATGGAAAATCACTGGTTTGAAATATATTTGTGGGCGCGAGTTAAGTATCCATAGCAAAACATATTGAGAAAAAAGATAACATTATTTGTATTCAATGATATCTTTAGTCTCTAGTACAGTCTTGCACACAACGCTACAATGATAACATATGTAAAAGAGATAATATCGTTTGTATACAATGTTGGAATATTATCTCTTCTTCATTATCAAGCAAGACGATTGTACGCTTGGGTCTCCTTGTAGATAGATAAGAAAAGTATATAAATACGACTGTATGATGAATTTATCAACAGTCTTATTGTAACTACATAGTAGCCTTAAGCTCCTTTTAGAATTAGTAAAAAGTATTTCAATAATAAAGGACATAGTTCCAAATAAATATTGTTTAATTTTAAAAGTAAGAAACAAGTGTTTTAATTGGCGATCCTGCCAGGAGGTTAAATATACTTTTTAACTTCAATCGAGCGGACCTCGGGAACAAGTAGTGAAATCTAGTATAAACAGAACACTCGCGTTACCGGTTACAAGAATTACCTAGCATAGCAGGTACAAATATAGCTTCTTCGTACGAAGCAGCAAAGCAATTCAGTGAAAGTGTATATGTGGAGAAAAAAAACACACAAATTCGACGACAACAGACACGAGTTCAAAATGGAACAACTCGCAGTATTAATGGCAAGATTAGAAGCTTTAGAAACCAGGAGCAACACAGTAACACAAACCCTAGAGCACACACGCACAGAGAATGCAAGGTTAGCAGCAATAATAACTAACCAAAATCAAATAAACACTAATTTAGAAACAAAACTAAATGAAGTAAAATCTGGATTAGGCATAGTACCAAACATACCTGTGCTAGAGGAAATAAGAACCACATATACAGATGGTAGTGAAATACAGTTAGACGCATTTAAAAGCCTACCTATTTTCAACGGCGATCAATCAAATTATCGGTCGTGGCGCGAAGAAGCATCCAGATTAATGGACAGCATTAAAAACTTCAAAACACACAGTAAGTACGCAGCAGCATTGACTATAGTGAAAAGTAAAATACAGGGTGCAGCCGCGAATGTGTTAACTAATTATAACACAATTTTTAATTTTGAGGCGATACGTAACAGATTAGATTATACGTACTCTAATCAAGAACCTCTATACGTGCTACAAGACATGATGAAAGCCATCACGCAAAAAAGAAGCACACTGTCTGAATACCACGACGAGATAAATAAAAATCTCAATTTAATAATATCAAAAATCACTATGTCAGGTGATCCGCCGAATATAATCGACAGACTAATTAAAAATGCTAACGACGACGCAGTTCGTATATTCATTGATGGTATGAGTGACAACTTTACAAGAGGATCATTATATTCAGCTACAATAAATGATCTAGAACACGCATTCGCAATTGCTCGCAGAATAGAACATGATAATGTGCACAGGCATTTACATCTCACTCAGGATAAGCACCACAAAAATATGCCACATGAACGCAGAAACGAAAGAAGACCAAATTATTCGAGCCAAACAACGAATTATCAACCCCAGAAGCAATACGATAATATGCAGCAACACAATCAAGGACCACAGCCGATGGAGATAAACTCGAGACAAATTGTACATGCACAGCGACAAAATTGGAATCAATACAAACCCGATGTATATAATCCACCAGCGAAACGTGAACACAGCGGGAGTTTCAACACACACAACAGACCGCAACGATCTTATCAGCAGAACTTCAAGCAGCAGAGAGTAAATAACTCCCGACAACAACGCAGAGACGATGTCAGCAGTACATATGCAGAAGCAGATGAAACGGAATGTATGGTAAATAATAACATAAGAATAGATCATTTAAACTAGTAGACGGGTTGCCCTGCTTAAATTTAACTAGTACTATTTCTAAGAAAATTTATAAAATTCTTATTGATACTGGTGCAACCCATAATTACATTAATAGAAAATGCGATTCTAGCAAAAAAATTAAAATTAAACCTATAAAAATAAAAACAATGCATGGTTATTCTATGGTAGATACAAAGAAAGTAGTTAGGATATTAAAGAAAAATATAACATTTTTTGAATTAGAGGATATTCAGTCTTTTGATATGATATTAGGATATGAAGGACTTAAAGTTCTAAACGCGGAAATAAATTTCAGTAATATGACTCTAACTACCATAAGCAGTGTCGAATCTATTCAGAAAATTAATTACATAATTGGGGAAAATAATATTTATAAAGCAGACATAGATAGACTGATGAAGATTAATAACAGCATAGGACCGTTACCCTTTACAGATACTATAGAAGCAAGCATTAGGACGACCAATGATAATCCGGTTTATGTTAAACAATATCCATATCCCATAGCAGATAACGAATTCGTAAACAAAGAAATACAGAAACTCTTACATGACGATATAATAGAAAAAAGCCATAGTCCTTATAACAGTCCCATATGGACAGTACCTAAAAAAGGTTTGGACGAAAAAGGAAAACCAAAACGGCGCATGGTTGTTGATTTCCAAAAACTTAACGCTCACACTGTAACAGACAGATACCCCATTCCGGATGTCAACATGACAATTCAAAATTTAGGTAAAGCCAAGTACTTTACAACATTAGATTTGGAGTCAGGTTTCCACCAAATTAAAATCAAAACAGATGACAAAGAAAAAACAGCTTTTGCTATAAATGGCGCAAAATATCATTTTAAACGAATGCCTTTCGGGCTCAAAAATGCACCAAGCATATTTCAGAGATGCGTGGACGACATTTTGAGAGACTTTGTAGGTAAATTCGTACACGTTTACATTGATGACGTATTGATATATTCTTCATCTGAGGAAGAACATATACAGCACATAAGTCAAGTATTCGACGTACTCAATAAAGCCACATTAAAAATATCTGATGAGAAAAGTAAGTTTTTTCAAGAAGAAGTAGAATACTTAGGTCACATAATCAGACATGGTAGAATCACTACGAACCCTGAGAAAATAGCAGCTATAGAAAATTTTCCAGTCCCACAAACGGTAAAGGATTTGAGAGGATTTTTAGGTCTTACAGGTTACTATCGTAAGTTTATAAAAGGATACGCAAGCATAGCCAAGCCCCTGACATTATATTTACGAGGAGATAACGGTAAAGTAAACAAAAAACAAAGTAAAAATATTAAGTTAAATCTGAATGATTCAGCATTAGAAGCGATTAGAATTTTAAAAAATTATTTGAAAGAACAAGTCGAACTTTTTCAACCGGATTATAGTAAACCATTCGAGCTTACTACTGATGCATCCAACATAGCTATTGGAGCCGTACTAAGTCAGAATAAGCAACCTATACACTTCTTGTCAAGAACACTGAGTAAGACAGAAGAGAACTATAGCACAAACGAGAAAGAGCTATTAGCGATCATATGGTCCTTACAAAAACTCAGAAACTACATATATGGTATAGCAGACTTAACCATATATACCGATCACCAGAGCCTTATATATTCTGTATCAGGAAAAAATCCCAACACAAAGCTGAAACGTTGGAAGGGAATCATTGAAGACTTTGGAGCAAAATTAGTTTATAAACCAGGAAACCTAAATCTTGTAGCTGACGCATTATCACGTCAACGCATAAATACTTCTACCATAGAAACAGCACATTCAGCTGAAAGTTCTTCTAATGATATAATAAAAACTGTGAATCAGCCTTTTAATGCATACACTGCACAGTTCGAACTTATTGAAGATATAACAAATAATATCGAAACACAAATCTATTTTAGTAACAAAATAAGACTCATAATAAAGTTTAAGGACAAAGACTCTTTACTAAGGCAGATGAAAGAAGTTATACAACCCCAAAAGATTGTAGCTTTGCATACGAAATTTGAAAACATATACAAATATGGTGAAAACATAAAAAAAGAATTCCCACTAGTAAGATTTATATTCACACCAAGAAAAATTCAAAACATGGAAAAATCATTACAGATAAAACAATTGCCTTATGTAACCAAACTTATTTAAGAACAAGAAATTGTCAAAATCATCTAAGTAAAAACATTTGTGAAATTAACTTTGAAGAAGAAAATTGTCTTATTCCACTTTTAAAGAATATAACTTCAAAATGCAACATTAAACAAGAATACGATTACGACTTAGAAATTGAATCCGGTGTTATGTTATTAAGCGGTAAGCATAAGTTAAATAATCAAACAATTAATGGTATAAACTTAGTTACTTATGAAAATACTATAAATCTAGACGATAAAATATACAAAAACATGCATAAGCAAATTAAAGAAGTTATATTAAGAAATCATAATTCAGAGTCTTACATCGACCAAATAATTAAAGAAGATACAATGTACAAATTCGATAACATAGATACTTTAAAAAAACTAATTATTCCTTTTGAAGAAAAACCGATATTATCAACTATATACACAATTGTAACACTGATTGTTATTCTAGCATTTACGTACGTAATGATAAAAACTATACAATGTATAACAGATCGTCAAAAACAAAAAAAGATTGACGCATATAACAAAACTTATGAAAGAGAAATGTTAAAAATAGCGTCGAAAAATCGGGACGATTTCGTTTAACAAGGGGGGGAGTTAAGTATCCATAGCAAAACATATTGAGAAAAAAGATAACATTATTTGTATTCAATGATATCTTTAGTCTCTAGTACAGTCTTGCACACAACGCTACAATGATAACATATGTAAAAGAGATAATATCGTTTGTATACAATGTTGGAATATTATCTCTTCTTCATTATCAAGCAAGACGATTGTACGCTTGGGTCTCCTTGTAGATAGATAAGAAAAGTATATAAATACGACTGTATGATGAATTTATCAACAGTCTTATTGTAACTACATAGTAGCCTTAAGCTCCTTTTAGAATTAGTAAAAAGTATTTCAATAATAAAGGACATAGTTCCAAATAAATATTGTTTAATTTTAAAAGTAAGAAACAAGTGTTTTAATTCGCGCATCCAATTGCATCGAATCAAACTTAATGGTGAAATTGAATCGTCCTTTCTCCCAGACTGTATTCCTTGGCCCCGGCATTACACATTCCCACTTGAAGAGGTCCAGCGTGCCGTTGGTGGTCATGACGGGATTGGCTGAAAATCCATTCGGAGGGTCATGTCGCCATTTGTCGCGTTCTTCCTTTAGGCGTTTCACAACAGGATTCATTTGGTATACAGGAAATTTTTAAATGTTTTCAAAATGTTATTAAATTATTATTATTTTTTTTTTTTTTGTTCTAATGTTTACAAAGAATTTGCCTAAAGTGACAACATTTGACGAAGTGATTTGATAGTTTTTTTTTTTCACATATCAATCAGTGTGACTATGTTATCGGATTTGATTCAGGGATAGTTTCTACGGTGCATGCTTCCCAATCACTTGTACTGCCGACACGATTTTCACATCCGTCTTTTACTACATCTGTCAAATTAACCAGGGAAGAGTGCATCTGTTTTAATGAACACTCTTTTGAGGAAAGCACACAACTACAACCATTACACTTTACTTGTTACTATTGACCGAGGGATTTTAGGTTTGGTTACCAGAAAAACTCAAATTTACATCTTAAGTTTTTTTTCCAACTGCGCCACGTCTATCGAACGTCAGACAGAAATTCGAGAGCATAACTGTCATGAAAGAGTTTCTCAATTCAGCCTTACGGATTCGGCTTTCCCTTCGTCCTAAATACAAGAACTTCTACAAAACGAATGCTTGTGGGAAGCTAGACCTAGGGTACCTATACGGAAGTGATGTGCCAACTAAATATTTCTTATATTCATCTCAAGTGGAAGTTTTTGTGGACAGCTTGTTGAAATGCATAGCTCATGTTGAGCCCTTAAATACTGCTAGTAAATCGGCTTCCAGCGCAATTAACTTTTGAATTAAACCAAAAGTTGACAAATAAACTCCAAAATAGCCAGTTTAAAACAGTTTATCATAAATGCTTGCATACATTTAGGCTGAATCGCAGCCTTGCTTGGCTGAAATAAATGTTGCAAACGAATGACCAACTCTAAGACATTGGAGTTCTCACTTCTCAGAGCTATCGTCAGTTGATTACTTATGGATATAGTAGGTTGTGGGGCTGTACTTTTCAATTTTAGCCTGATGCAGGGACAAATCATTTGTTTGAATTAAGTCCTGGACTGTTCATTATTTTAAAACAGTAACGACTGAGGTCCACCCCGGACTGTAGCGCCGCCTATGTAACGACTGAAAAGCGACCAAGCCTACAGCTCATCGTGCAGTCCTCTCCACCACACAATATGGGCTCAAGAAAAGCCACCTTACATTCGAAGTAGAAGAGGTGGTTAGACCTCTCCATTTAAGTATTCTCAGCTCTAGGCTCTCTTGAGGAAACACTTTTAAAATATTAAAAATATTAGCAGGTACTTTCGTAAAAGCGTCTATAAATTCTACGAAAGGACTTCCTTCAGAGACAAGCCAAGTTTTTTTGTGTGTTTGCATCCGACGTCCAATCTCATTCAACAAAGGACAGCGGGTACTCAAAAATTCTCTGTTTTTTTTTTTTTTGAAGAAGCAGGAATATTGTATGCCACAAATAAAGAGACATTTGCCTGATTAGAATTCTAAATCAGGCAAAGGTGCTTTCGATCTGTTTGCCATTTGTCTGCGTCCTCGAACTTGTTGCCATTTTATCTATTTGGTAATTATTTCGTATTTTGTTTGTATGCCTGCCGATGTGGAGTTGTAAATTATTCAAAAAGGGTAGTTGTCTTTCCTTGGCAGAGCCAATTAGTGTAGAGCTTTGGTGCGTACTTACAATAATTAGAAACCTAAAAAAGGAGTCTACACCGCGTCCCATTAAATGTTCAAATTAACTCTCTCAAGTCTAAGCTTTGTGGATATTTGTAACGATTGATGGTCCCACCTTATGAATTTGTGATGTTCTACTATTCCCACTCCTTTAAAGAAATACAGGAACTCGCCTTGAAGTGAGTGGGTCATAAGGTGGTTTATCCAGTCAGTGTAGTGGATAAACCACTACAAATACTAAAAACGCTTGAGAAAAAGCCGCCTAACTCGTAATTCGATGCCAAAAGTAGGATGGGCTCCATTACCGAGACATTTGTCTGGCCAGACCCCCTTTAAAATGTTATTTTTCATCAGGCAACTGTGTCCGATATCACTGTGTACCTAACGCTCGCCAGTTATACAGGTGCATCGCTTTTGTTGCTGTTGTGTCAACACCGAAACTGATCCCATTTATCATTATTATTGTTCGCCGTTGGTGAATAACGGTTGGCACGGCTGGTGTTGCCAACAACGCGACGCGCCCTTCTCATTTATGCAATCACCATCGCTTTCATCTTCAGGCTGGAAAAACATTGGTACTTTTACTGTTTATGCGGTCTTTTGAAGGGTCGAGAGCTGTGTATAGCGGTGGCATACCTGAATCGATGGTGGTGTAGCCCTGGTCTGGTAGCAAAGGGTTTCGGAATTGTCTGCCAAACGAATAAATCACATCCCACTGTCACACCGGAGGCTAATGAAAATTGATGCTTGGAATGTTTCGTACCGAGCCGAAACGTTGTCTGCAACGAACGAGTGTTGGCAGTCAGATAATAGTGTTACGTCGTCAGACAGACGTAGGATTAACACTTGCTGAGTTATGAATGGAGTGGGCAGATTTTCAAAAGGGGGCAACAGGGGGTGAAGCATTTTTTTTTTAGTGTTACGCTTGATTGAGTTTGTAAGTGAGGAGGAGGTAATAGGTTGTGCGGAATATTTAAAACGTGGTCATCTGTGGAAAAATGCAAATTTAACAAATTGTTAGAGATAAGGTTACCATATTTTAGAATTCTAAAAAATTAACAAGAAACTTGAACAAAATTTTGAATTATTCAAATAGGTACTATAAAAAAAAACTGAAATCGAACGCATTTTAGTACTAGATCACTTGTTTGCTCGTTCAGAAAGTTAGGGCACGGTAGCATTATTATTTTCATTGAATCGAGTTCATTGCAATTTAGAACAAATAATGAACATTTTTTAAAATGCAGAACTTGACAAACAAAATAATTCATAATGAACTGTTCATTATTATAATGAAGGGATGGTCAGCATAGTTATGCGTGGGTTTGGCTGGATTTCAAAGATAGCAAGCATTCATCGGGCAAATCTGCTGGTATATATTAACCGCCACCATCCGTTTGTTAGAGTGAAAGTTCCATGAACGAGACTTATAATACCGAATAAGCTCCATTCAATCTTAATTCGAATTTTAATTCAAGTTTCGGATTGTTTTCGAATCGCCTTTTATTCTGCGGTGTAGTTGGAAATTGTTCTCATCTGAAATTTGTCAACACCAGAGACTTTATTTTATGATCGAGTCAGAGCCAATATTCGCAGTGTGACCAATTCAATATTTAAAATCATTCTAAGTTCAGCAGTGTAAAATGTTTTTTTTGTATATAAAAGTTCTAAAAATCATGCTAAATATTTTTTTGAAATCAAAACCTGCTAAAAACCCAAAAACTTAACAAAAATGCAGATTTTCAGGAAACATAAGATATATTTCATTAAAATACCATTTAACAATAGTCGTGTTTTTTTTTAGCTTCGATCTCAACAAAGCAAAGTTAAGTAGGACTTTCAGCACACATTTTACAACAACTACTGCGAGTCTCGAAGTGTCAAGTGGAGCGTAGTTGTTGTAATTTCGTGCTGAAAATCCTACTTAACTTTGCTTTGCTGAGATCGAAGCTAAAAAAACAGGCCTAATATTATAAAATATTATATAAAAAAAATATTTTAAGTCACATATGCAAGTTCAGTTTCTATTCGTTGAATAAAAATAAATGTTATTTTTATTATGTGAATTCGTTGAATGGCTGCGTTAAGTTTTCGATGTCAAGTGAGAATTGTAATCGCTGGTTCACACTAAGTCTAAGTTTGCTTTCATTTTATTTTATTATTTTAATTCATAATTTGGCTAAGCCAAAATGTTGCTAATTTTTTCTGCTACAGCATGAAATCATGCCTTAAAAATTCTGACATGATTTAAAAAAAAGAGGCTAAAAATAAAATAATGCTTCTAAATTTTGCGGGAAATATGCTAAATTGGTCACACTAAATATTCGTTTTATGTCTAGACCAAGTTATTTCTATTATTTTTTGCCTGGTCAGTCAAATCGCTCAAATTCTTAATCGTTTCATGTCTTGCACAACGGCGGTACTCGTTTCTGGGTTTAATTTACAAATGAAGAAGCGTTTCTGGTGAAAGTCCCGCAGGGTAGAGAGATAAATGCAAATTCAGAATAATTGGAAAAAATACTCAGCCTTCTTTAAGCCTCTTGAGACTGCACCTCTTCGAACTATGTAGTTGGTATCGCAGCTTGTCCTTCTAAATACGTATTTCGTTTGCAATCAATTAAGGGAAAGGCGTTGTTCATCTAGACCTTGGGAAAGCTTACAGAAACTTGGATCTCTACCGAGTAACAATTCGACTTTCATAAGATGCTAAAGACAAATTTTTTCCTCCTGCATTTGACTGAGAAAGGTCTTGTAAGAAACATATTTATCGCACTTAAACGAAGCTTGAAAGAAAATTCCTGTTGTTCCTGTTGAATAGGAAGCGATCATTCATCCGTTTAATTTAAATGTTCAACTTTTCAAATAAAATGGTCGCAAGGGAACCTTTCACAGCTCTCGACTCTTAGTATCAAAGGCTAATCTTCGCCCGGGGTGAGAAGAATATTTCAACACCTCTCAGTGTTCCGCCATCAACTCTTTAAAGAGCAATCCCCACACTAGGTGAGGAGATATTTTGGACTAGTTCCAACCATATCGCCCTAGTCTGGTCATAAGCACCTAAATTTAAGTTATGGAGAATTATTGTTCCTAAATCGGAGTAGGTACTGCTTTGGATGGCAAGCTCAACAGCAGGTACAGCTTCTGATCCGTCGATACTTACACAATATTCGCAAAAAGAGCTCAAAAATTCCGATCAAAGCTAAAAACATATAATCCCTCTTTAAAGCCTGTGAGTGTATATTCCCATGGTCTCAGGAGGGTTATTTGCTAAACTGCAGTTGGAAAAAATGTTCTACTCCCGGGAGAAACTTCTATCTAAAGTCTATCGATGCATTAACTTCACGAAAATTTGAAAATTTTTACCTTACCAATTCAGATGTTATTTGTGCTTGCGCTTTTTTTTCAACTTTATTCAGCTTCACAGGATTTTATAAAGGGTGATTTTTTAAGAGGTTTAGAACTTTTTTTAAAAAAAAAAACACAAAAAAAGTTTGAACCTTGCAATTTAATGTTTAAAGATAATTTCATGCAAATGTTGACCGCGGCTGCGTCTCAGGTAGCCCATCCGCTGAGTCCAATTTTGGCATACTCTTTCACACATATCGGCCGGTATCTCACGAATGAATGCATGGATGTTGGCTTCCAGTGCGTCAATCGAAGCGGGCTTGTGCCTATACACATTAGCCTTGGCATACCCCCACAAAAAATAATCTAATGGTGTCAAATCGCACGATCTAGGCGGCCAATTGACCGGCCCGAAACGTGAAATTAACTGTTCACCAAACTCGCCTCGCAATTGCGCCATTGTTTCGCGTGCTGTGTGGCATGTGGCACCGTCTTGTTGAAACCACATATCATGCAAGTCAAGAACTTCCATTTCGGGCAAAAAAAAGTTTGTTATCATCGCTCGGTAGCGTTCACCATTGACAGTAACGCTGCGATTCGCATCATCTTTGAAGAAATATGGCCCAATAATGCCGCCGGCCCATAAACCGCACCAATTAGTGGCTTTTTCGGGATGCATTGGTAGCTGTTGCAATGCTTCTGGCTGATCTTCACTTAAAATGCGGCAATTTTGCTTATTTACGTACCCATTCAACCAAAAATGAGCCTCATCGCTGAACACAATTTTTCGATAAAAAGCGGATCCTCGGCCAGCTTTCCAAGAGCCCATTCACCAAAAATTCGGCGTTGTGGTAGGTCGGCTGGCTTTAGTTCTTGCACCAGCTGTATCTTAAAAGGCTTTACGCCCAAATCCTTCCGCAAAATTTTCCACGTAGTGCTGTAACAAAGGCCTAACTGCTGGGAACGGCGCCGAATCGACATTTCGCGGTCTTCTGTCACACTAGCTGATACGGCCGCAATATTTTCTTCACAACGCACAGTACGTAAACGTGTTGGTGGTTTAATGTCCAACAAAGTAAATTTGGTGCGAAATATGGTCACAATCTTCCGAATAGACTGCTCAGAAGGTCGAGAATGCCGATCATAAAATGGAAGCAGCGCGCGATGAACATTTCGAACCGAGCACGAATTTTGATAGTAAAATTCAATAATTTGCAAGCGTTGTTCATTTGTAAGACGGTCCATGGTTAAATTGCAAACCTAACTGAAGCTGTTTGACAGTGACACAAGGTACTAAACACACGTCAGCTGTCAAAACTAGTGTTGCCAAAGCAAACCAGCTAAAAAATCACCTTTATCTACGTTTATCCTCAATCCATTTTAAATTGCTCAATGCATCAAATAAAATAATGGCATACACAATTGCAAGGTGTTGGTAGGAAAACTGAATGCGAATTTCGGGTCGCATCCTTTCGCAATTTTTGGGTGCATATCTGACACTAAAAACAGCGCCACAAAAAAGCTGCTCCATTCGACAGAAAATTGAAGCCCCACTGGCCCCCCTAAAAAAAGGGAATCAACCTCTGCGATTTCCTGAAGCCTACCCTATACCCCTACTTCACGACAATCCTTCGATGCCCCTGGATAAGCTCCTTCAAGGTTTTACATGTACCCCCAATGCGTGACTAAAGAAACTACAATCTCTTCCCCTTACTATCTCTAAAAGTACACTACTTTAGTGTTAACAATTCCATTCACATCTACCTCTCACCACAATCGGATATAGCTACACAAAACACAACTCATCTATCCCGGGACACATGGCAAAAAATTATCCTTGCACAATTGTTCCTCCTTCCAAGCGTCAGCGTTTAACAGCTGTGACATGAATACACGATGTCTGACACGTACACGGGGATACAAATCGAATTCCACTTTTATTGTTCCCATTAGGTGGGCAATGGAAGAACAGGAATGAATCCGCGTATCACCCATCCAAATACACATAAACTACACAACGTAAAAGTGACATCGCCATTTGGGGCGTCGTATTTCCCAACCAAACCAACCCTTCACGACTGCCGCCACCAATCCACCAACCGGGTCCGATACGATCGCGTCAACACACCGTATCCCCATTTGGCGCTCTTGGTACCGTCTTATCCCTGAATCACATCCTTGAGCTAATTTCTTCGGTCACTGATTTCTCATAAAACTCCACGAAGAAAACAAAAAAAAAAAACACTCGACTGACTTTCCGACATTTAAATTCAAATTTTTGAAGTGATTTCGGATTTTCTTCATCTTACCTACGGGAGGGGTAAAATCGCATTATGCGGGTCCCTGTAATTCAAGGTATTCCATGCGCACCGTGTGTACCAACCTTTTGTGCGGGCGGATTCTCTCTCGCTATTCAACATCCAAATCACGTTCCGGTATCTGTCACAACAGTTCGAAATTATCTTTATCATTTGAAAATTTTTGGAAAATTTAACTTTTACTCTACACAACCAAGAGGAGGGTGCAGGCTCACAGACTCGCAACGGGGACTGGTGTTTAAAAGTAACCCGCAGGCGATTGACAAACGCGTCCTGCATAGCAAGTGCGTGTGCACGGAATTTTGCTTTATTGGAGTCGCGCTGAAAACTATTTAACGATTCTCAAAGGGAATTAACGGAATGCCTCAATTGGGGATATGAATTTTAACTAGAATTCTTGAAATTGATTAGGATACGGTGGGTGGGATTGGAGGATTGTGTTTGCATACAGAGAGATTAAGTTCATGGCCCAAGAAGAGAGTATCGCAGATTTGTTTTCCATTTTTAGGGGATTTGCAACGGTTTGGTTTTTTTTTTTTTATTTTTTCTGCGGCGAAACCCAACATCGGCAAACAAATCCGATTTTGTTCCCGGAGTATCCATGTTGATAATGGTTTTAATGGCGCGGCGCGCATAAAGGGAAATTCGAAAGACTCCATGTCGGAGGAACGGAAAAGCCCCTTTGTTTGATAAAAGGATTTGTCTGGAGCTGGAATTGTGGATGTTGGCAAAATTGCGCGGAATAAAAATTTGAAAGTTATTTGCCTGAGGTTTGTATGTGTAGCAAATGGGAATGGTTGTGTGGCTTTCTAATATTGTTGAAGGATTTGGTTATTAGAAATTTGATTATGAGTATGAAGTGGCCTAGTTTGGGTTTCGGGGTTTTTTGTGCAGCAGCCTTCACTGAAATTGATAAATACTGAGAGGCACTGCCAGATATCCTTGCTATAGTGAAACTGTAACCTTTTTTTCCAATTGTAAGGTGTGCGGGGTAGATTTAGAAACTACTGCACCAAATTGGCTCGGGTTCTCATTGTTGCCTTAGAAAATGTCGCGAATAAGATATAGGGTATGTTCTAACGTTATCCGCAGTCCAGAAGCGGAGATCTAATACTCCCTTTTTTTAAATGGCTTTGAAATGCCTTGGAATAGAACTGCAGCCTGTTGCAATCCTTACGCACAGGTCTCTCTCATCAAACTCTATTCTATCTACCACAAGTCTATCCAGTGGACAAAAATCTGCCCTTTCTTGTCAACAAACTCCGTACAAAGGTTTCCAATTGCATTCAAAACCCACTACCCGTTCTCGTATATCGCAACAAAATGGACAGATAAGCTATTGAAAAATGTATCAATCTCATTAGAGTTCATCTGGCTGCTGCTTCAACATGAACGACGGAACTTTTAGCAGTTAATTTAATAAATCTCTTCTCCTTGAATAAACGTTAAATAAATTGCCAAATGGGATTGAATAAATTACTCAAGTGGATTCTTTTGGGTGGCGCGCGGTAGTGCTTCCTTAGCCACGTGATTTACCACACGCAAACGTCTGAGAATATTTAACTTCAGAGTATCCATAACGTTGCGCGACTTTCATTTACTCATGTTCCCGAGGGAGAGCCACAACTTCTTGGGGAAGTTTCCATGAACGTTTTTTTGGGTTTTTTGTTTTTTCTTCCATTCTCCGTGAAAAGTTCTCCTTCATTGTTTGCCTTCAAAAGGAGTGTAAGTTGAAGTGATGTGAAACGCTATAAAGTTATAAGCGTAACAGATGTTGGCAGAGTGTTTTACTTTTTAAATTATTGCATTACAAATTAGGTTAAAGTGGGGTTCCCCTAGTGGGAGCTGTTGGAATAACTACGTGAAAAAATTTTGTACAGCCCGATTTGAGGTCCAGCGATGAGTTTTTCTGAAAGACTGTCTTAAAAATAATTACAGGGGAAGTATAACTCAAAGTGCATTGCTCAGGGGATATCTGCATGAATATATTTTGAACCGACCTCTATGAACCTTTATATCAAAAAATTCGTGCTTTGATCGGCGTAGCGCCATCTTGTGGAAATAATAACTTGTAATCTTATTTTTTAGACGTCGCTCAATCGCTCTGTCACTCGTCGCAAACTGCGTGGCTAAACCCTAAGGAGTGACGAGCTTCTTTTTCGAAAGCCACCTTTGTTGAACTGTGAAGAGCCCTTGTCTTGGTGCCTATATGTTTGATGTGTCCATCTCCCACTACATGTTGCAGCCATCTTTGATAACTACTCTGGGATTATTTTTTTATCAAGTCGGTTTCGAATAGTTTGTCCTTGGATCTCTCTTTCTTCAAAGGTCGTCAACGCAAACTGGACCGAAAACTTTACAAAGACTGGAAAAAATATCCCCCAAAAAATTCCTCGAAAAATGCCCTAAAAACGCCTAAGGAAAGCTTCAAAAAACATCGAAAGGCCCCCCACAAACGCTTCGCAAATAGCCTTAAAAAAAAACCTAAAAAGGTATCGTAAAAATGTCAAACTCAAACGGTACCAACATATTTACAAAGAAAAAAAAATATAAAATAAACCTAAAAAAAGGTTACAAAGAACGCTTCGGGAAAAGCTTCAAAAATGGCTGAAAAAACCTAGAAAATCTCCCCAGAAAACACTGAAGAAAAAAACACAAATTGCTTCAAAAATCTAAAAAAAATCTTCACCGAAAACTTTAAACTCAAACGGGACCGAAGAAACATTTTTACAAAGCTTTAAAAAAATATTTAAAATAAACCTAAATTTCTTTTTAAAAAGAACGCCGCCAAAAACGCTGAAAAATACCTCAAAAACGGGTTTAAAGAAACCCTCGAAAATCTCTCCAGCAAAAAGTCCCAAATTGCCTCAAAATTCGCGACGACTAACTATTTGCCCAACTATCCTTGCAATTTTATCCATTCTTAAAGAACTTCCAGCTAAGTAACGACGTGCACCACTTCACGCTTTAACTTCGACCCCTCACCCAAACGCTCCGCCCTCACTCGACTTAGTATTCCATAAGATTCTCATTTGCTCCGCTCAAATTACATTTGTAAATGTTGCCTCAGAATACCAATGACATGATCATAACAATCAAGGTCGAGATATTATCCATATAGCTCTCTCATTCAATGGAATCAAATTAAGCTGCAAACAAAGGCAAACGACAGACTCATCTCCTCAGCTGCTGCCCATCTGCACTAGGATCGTCGGCGTTCTCTGTCACGTATTCCCTGCCAAAATCATGTGCTGCCATGTACCAACTCCATTCTACCTAGGTCCTTGGTATTATCATTTCTTCTCGATAGCGAATATAATAGAATTGCTGTCCGAATGTTATTAAATAGGTAAAAGCGACATGCCAAGCATACGCAACACCAGCAATGAGAACATAGAAAAAAGTAAAAATCCCGAAATCTCCTTGGGGAATACCGTATCCAATTCGGAGGAACAATAAGGATCGGCAGCACGAACGACGACCACTTAGCAAAATTTGTTTCATTTAGCCAGCAGAGCAACTGCTATAGGTAGACTGTGCAATTTGTCGAATAAAAGTCATTTGTTGTGGTCTCGGTGCCGTACTTTTCAAAATGGCAACTAATTTTCTTTTCGGTTAATTAACTGGTAATTAAGTGTGTTGAGCGCTTAAGCGTGGCCATGGCCAGGGATGGAAAGTAGGCGGCACAGCATGTTTTTCACAAGACTAACAAGCGTTGCGAAAACAAAATCAACACAAAGTTAAGTCGAAAGAGAAACTAGCTGCCAGAGCAGGAGTATACGCTTATCCTCAGATCTAAATAGAGAGGAAAAATGTAAATAATCTACTTTATGGTTTAATTATACGCGGGCAGTTACCATCGCCTAAGTGAGTTGTGATTTAATTTGCATTAATTAGGACCAAACAGAACCGGAAACAAATTCTTTGGTGTGCTTTTTCGGCGTAAACGCGGGGACGCTTAGTACAGGGAATTGGCTTTCGTGGGTATTAGTTTGTTTGTGATAGGAAAATCTGCTAAACAATTGGGGTCCATTAATTAAATAAATTTTATTTAAAACTCCTGGCTGGGAGTTGTGACCGGATTGTCAGTGCGAAAGCCCCAGGCAATTAGTCAAGTCCATTCAGATAAACCGCTGCAAATATGTGCCCCTCAGTCTTAAGACTGTTTACTAAAACTTTTGAGGAAGTATGTTCCTGAAATTATCTTCCCATGTGAGTTATTTGGTCGTCATTAAGCAGTGCGTTTAGCTCATTCAGTAGGAGATGTGGATTCCACATAGTGTCCATAGTTTCCAGCCGAATACGGTCTTGATTACCATCAGAGGATATGCAAGATGCTGGCTTTCTGTAGTAAGCATACCAATACCAGCTAGAGCCAATAGCGCCTCAAAAATTCACCAAAATGCGAAACGAAAAACGACAAAGAAATGCTAGAAAATGTTCAAAAAAAAAAAAAACACTCCAAAAAGACATCGAAAAACTCTCAACAGAGCCTCTTGAAAACACCACAAAAAATATTCGAAAGAACGCCTCGAAAAACACTTTAATGAACATCCCTTTAAATGCCCCAAAACGTGCAAAAGAACGCTTCGAAAATTTCCTGAAAATCTCAAAAGCCTTAGAAAACTCCTTAGAGAGAGCTTTAGAAAATGTCCGGAAGTACTTCTTAAAAAAAGCCATAAAAACGCCCTAGAGAACTCATTGAAAACTGCCTTAAAAAACGCCCCAAAACTATTCAAAAGATCTCCTCGAAAGACACTGCAAGGAACGTCTCATAAAATACCGCAAAACGCTGAATTAACGCTTTGAAAATTTTCTTAAAAACCGCCTCGGAAAACGCTTCAAAAAACGCCTTAACAAATGTTTCTAAGGAACACCTTAGAATAGCCTCAAAAAATAACTCAGTAGAACGATTCAAACTATTCTAAAAAATGTCTAAAAACATCCCAAAAAAAGAGTTAAAGGAAAGCTTTGAAAATCGCCCCAAAGTACACTCAAGCCTAAAAAACGCCTTAAAGCAAAGAGCGCATTGAAAAATGCATTGAAACACTCTTCGAAGACAGCATAAAAACGCTTCAAAAAACTTTTTGAAGACCGCCCCAAAAACCCTTCGAAAATTGGTTCAAAAAGTGACCCAAAAAGCGTCTAGGAAAACGTATCAATCATTTTTCAAAATGACTTGAAATCGCCAAGTAAAACACTAAAAAAAAAAGAGAAAAAAAATCCTCAAACTGTTCTAAAGAACGTCTAAAAACGACCCAAAAAAACTTTTTGGACTGCCTCTCAAGAACTTCAACAAAAACCCTGTAAAATGCTTGGAAAATTGGTTCAAAAAACGCTTTGAAAATTGCCTAACAAATAGCCCCAAAAAGCGTCACAGAATACTTCCAAAAATGCCTTAAAATGCGCCTCGGAAAACGCCTGAATAATTTTTCTAAAGAACGTTTTAAAATAAGCCCAAAAAACCTCCTGTAAAAAGCTTCGAAAATTCGTTAAAAAAAAACCTTTCGGAAAATGCCTAAAAATTTCCTAAGCTCATCGAAACCCAAAAATTCCGAAGGAACTCCTCGAATATCATTCGAAACTGATATGTACAGGGTGGGCCAAAAGAAGTCAACCGATGTTATTTGGCTCTCATTTTTTTTCTAAATGAACTTCCATTCTGATTACTTTTATTTGAACCGTTAGAATTTTATTGGTCAAGTCGAGAAGATGATATCGGCCAAATGGGCGCCGTCAATCAATTGTGACGGCGCCCATTAATTTCGAGTTTAATTTGAGACAACGATCTTTGTACAATTTACCAGAAAATGCTCCTTAATCCCGTGCACAGGTCCATTTAAATGGAATCCTTTGCCTGTTTGTATTTAAAGACCCAAATTTGATCAATTTCATTTTATTTAAACATACAAAATGTCGAAACTTTGAAGGACACGCTGATTAAACAACTTACGATTTTCCTTATACATTTGGCCAGCTTCGCGATTTTCCAATGCATCCAAGTTTGGGTTTTCCAAAAATGACTGCAATGCAAATATCATTTGTTTTATTCCAATATTGGGCCAATAACCCGTTAAACTCGAGCAAGCGTATCCACTGGACTTTACATTTGGGTGAAATATTACAGGTGTAAAATAAATCGCAGGCGAGTTTGTCAAACATGTAGGATCAAACTTAATGACAAACTTTATTCGTCCTTTGTCCCAGACTGTGTTTCTCGGGCCTGGCATCACACAGTCCCATATGAAGAGATTAAGTGACCCGTCTGGATTCTTTGATGGGTTGGCCGTAAAGCCCTCAGGTGGGTCACGTCGCCACATGTCCAATTCTTCCTTCAGGCGTTTCACTACGGGATTCATTAAAAATTTGTTTTAGAGCTTGCGATCGAAATTTCAATAGTGACACAACTCAACGAACTGATGTGATGTTTTTTTGTTTTTGTTCCGAGGATAGGGGTACTAGTTTTTCTTGTAGGTGTCGATCGTACGGATTCTGGGCACTCATTCCGTAACTCTCAGAACGATAATCGTTTGCGCGATAGTAGTCAACGATCTCGTCATCTATTTGCTTTCCGTAACTCTATCACTATCGTCTCGTCTATCGTTTATTTTGTACTAAGAGAGAGAGCATTGAGAGAATTGAGTTTCTTTCAGAGACTCTCAAACTATGTATGAAATTTCAATCAGACGTCGTCTAAAATGTCATAAATGACAACTTTTGCAATAATTATGAGTTTGTTTTTGTCGCCGGTAAATAAAAAAAATTCAAAATGTAAGTAATTTAACTTTGTTCCTTACGTTTTTAATAATAAGAATAAATAAGCTCAAATCGCCAAAACGAGAGATGAGGCGCCGCCTTCAGAATATCGGTTGTGGCTCACGCAGTGTGTGCCGTAGCTCCGTCCTGCTGGATTTGCATGTCCTCCAGTCCTTATTCGTCCAATTGCGGCAGAAAAAACTCGGTTAACATGGCCCTATAGCGCGCACTGTTGTAATACATCCCATTGCTAAAACGAGCCTGTGTGGCAATCAATTGTGACTCGACTTGACCAATAAAATTCTGAAGGTTCAAATAAACATGATCAAAAAACTGTATCGAAGTTTTTCATTTAGAAAAAAAATTAGAGCCAAACAACATCAGATTACTTCTTGTATTAACACCCAATTGTAATTTTAATATTTCGCAAACACTGGCCTATAGTCAATTTTCAACATTTTTCAGGAGAACGAAAAACAGTTAAAAAGAAGAATATTGTGTCATCATAAGATTTTCTGACTTAAGATGAAACCATTATCCGTTTTATATGAGGATAGGAGTGTGATGAAATGGTGATAACATAGAAGTATATGTTTCACAATTGGAGACATTGTGCAATCGTACATTAATAAAAATGAAAACATCTTAAGTCGAGTTAAGATGCTTTACCTTTTCAGTCGAGAAGTATCTTATAAATAATATAATATAATAAAGGTTAAGATGTAGTCAATTATTTTTCTTGAAATTCAATAAATCTTCAGCTGGTTTGCAAATTTGCAAAACATAAAAATCAATACAAAACGATACCTTATTAGGTATCGCTCAATTTGTATCGTCTGGGCGATAATCGACATACGGAATGAGTGCCCTGGGCACTCGATAGCGTTTCGACGATAGTTTTGCTTCACGTAACTTCAATAATCGTCTATCGTCCAGACGATATCGTTTTGACGATTGAACCTTTGCTTCACGTAACTCAATAATCGTCAAAACGCTATCGCCCAGACGATACAAATTGAGCGATACCTAATGAGGTATCGTTTTGTATTGATTTTCATGTTTTGCAAATTTGCAAACCAGCTGAAGATTTATTGAATTTCAAGAAAAATAATTGACTTCAGATATTTTTCAACTGCTACCGAATTATATAAATAACTATTTACATCTTAACCTTTATTGTATTAAATTATTTATTAGATACTTCTCGACTGAAAAGGTAAAACATCTTAACTCAACTGGAGGACATGCAAATCCAGCAGGACGGAGCTACGGCACACACTGCGTGAGCCACAACCGATATTCTGAAGGCGGCGCCTCATCTCTCGTTTTGGCGATTTGAGCTTATTTATTCTTATTATTAAAAACGTAAGGAAAAGTTAAATTAAATTACTTACATTTTGAAATTTTTTTATTTACCGGCGACAAAAACAAACTCATAATTGTTGCAAAAGTTGTCATTTATGACATTTTAGACGACATCTGATTGAAATTTCATACATAGTTTGAGAGTCTCTGAAAGAAACTCAATTCTCTCAATGCTCTCTCTCTTAGTACAAAATAAACGATAGACGAGACGATAGTGATAGAGTTACGGAAAGCAAATAGATGACGAGATCGTTGACTACTATCGCGCAAACGATTATCGTTCTGAGAGTTACGGAATGAGTGCCCTGTATTCAAGTTCTGTCAACAAAATTCTCCCACGGAGATTTGTAGGTATGAATCAAATCACTTTTCAAGGTAAATGCAACTATTTTCAGAACAACCCCTCAAATAAAATTGTGGGAGATGTTTTTGTCGTACCGCTTGTGTCTTTATTTTAGAAGCGAATTTTATGAAAAATAGAACGAAGGAAAGGAGGAGTTTAACGAGAGGGAAGAAGGTGCTTCGTTTAATAAATTTGGTCGGTTTTATTATTTAAGTTGACTGTTAAAACCGGCCCATTGCGGTTCATTAGGTTGAGTTGAGTTTTATTTCTCCAAGAAGCGCTTTATCCTTTTCGACTCACACAAACCAGTGTTCTAATTTTTCTAGGATCGATAATTTGTTTGTAAGTTGACTGCAAGCGTTTTTGTGATTTGTGAATGCATTTAAAACAGTCGGTTGGCACTAGTCCTGCGGGCACGCTTAGATTTCCATAAACGCGCAATTCATCATTTAAATTGTAATTTTCTCATCATAGTCACGCTGTTTTGTGTGGTGATAATAAATTTCACAATAGCATCGCCAGACCGCTGCAGGGCACCCCCACTACGCTCCCGTTTGCTTCCACACCTATTACATGTTCAGCTAACAACATGTAGTGTGCCGTCCCTGAAATGGGGCATTAGGAGGACGTCCATCGCGCATTGTGTTTGTTTACCCCGGCTACATGCGGCTATCATTTATAATTTAATGAGCTCACGGATGACTGGGAGAAAATGTTGCTCCCCGAACACCAAGCGGCCCTAGTGTGCATGTAATTTAACGTAAAATGTAAATTACATAATGCATCGTGTTGTAATGGACAGTGGTGCAATATTTAACACTTTGCCAGTGCTGTTGGCCTACCTGCTGACGGCTGAAACTAATAATGAGATGCGGTGTTGTGTGATGAATTTATTTTCGGGAAACAAAGGAAGCTTATGTAACATCCAGCTGCACCGCATGTGAAAATTGTATTTCTTTATAAGAATTCACACGGACGATAAACAGGACTTAATGTACTGTCTCGTTCAATGTAATGTACCCTTTTATCAGCAGGCGTCCAATGCTGACACACATTACGGGCGAAAAGTTCAGTCCGAGTTTATTGTTTTTGATGTTGAAAATGTGCCATTTAGTGAATGGACCTACACACACAGAGGCGCCCATTTGATTGCATCATATTAGGAATGTATTCGCTCCAGTGAACTTGAAAATGGCACAACAGCATGTTTGGATTTGCGAAAATAATATGTTTAACCCTTCGACTCTGGCAGCAGTCCGGTGTCGTTGTTGTCTGGCTGTTAGGCACTCACAAATATGTCGTTAAATTTCAATATGCGGAACTTACAGTCTGCTGATAGGCACATTTAAATTTATCTCCATTGCGGACTTAATGGCCTACAGCTACAAGGGCTCCGGGACGAGCAGATGTTATTTTCGGGAAGAACTAAAATTTACCATCGTTCATGGTATACTTTTGCAGATATTTTGGCGGCGGTCCAAAAGAGTGGTTGCTGGCCGACAGCGGAGTTCTTTGCTTTGGGTTTGGAGTCGAAGACGTTGCGCCAAGTCGCTTGATGGCATTAGGAGGACGCCAACGTTCATTCGCCGAGGTCTAGGGATAATTGCATTAACTCAAAAGAAACAACACGCTAAGCGGGGAAAACCATCGGGAATTTTTTTTTTGATTTTTTCACTTTTTCATGCGGATATACTTTTTCTGCTGTCATTGGGGGACGAAGATCTCTTTGTTCTATAAATGGATGAAACCTATTGGCAAGGAACGTTCTTGAATCAGTTGCAATTTGTGTGCAATGAGTATGCACTGGAGCGGAGGTAATATTCGCAAGATGAGTGGAAACAAAAAGAACGAAACCTTGGTTTTGAATCGACGGCAGCGATTCTGCAACAAAAGCGGATCGGTCGGCTTCAGTTGAATTGATATGACTTGCCAACGCTGCTGTGAATAAATTGGCAGATAGCGTTTGGCTAATAGTTTCTCATCGAGGTCGGCTTGTAAGTGGAAGTGGTAGGTGTTGAACAAAGTTAAAAAAAAAAAAACAGTTGGGAAATTAAATCAGCCACAAAATAAACGGCTCACGCAAACGATTGGTTGAGGGAACCATGGTCAAGTGTCGTATATGGATATTTGTTTTAAGGATGCAAACTTCATGAAACGGAGTAAAGCAAAACTATCTAAATACACCCCTACGACCAATCTAACTAACCCTTTGTGCCGAGGCTAGATTTTACAAACTCACAATGGTGAAATTTTCCATACAAAATTTCCATTGTGACCTACAAAATTCAGTCTGAAGGTTAAAAATGATCACTAGTAAAGCCAACTGAAAATTAGATATAGCGCCGTACTTATAACAAATTTTAGTCCTGACTTTAAATTTACGGAAGCTCACAATTACGAAATTTGTACGGAAAATATGTGAACTACTAAAATTTAGAGACAAAACCGAAAAACTAAAAATGTATATTACTACCAATAATCATTTTTAATGTCCAGGCAAAATTTTTCTAACCCACAATGGCGAAATTTTCCATACAAAATTACCCATTGTGACCTACAAAATATTTATTTAGTGTAAAGCTTAGTATCCTGCTCCCATACAAAAATGTCTACAAAGATAAAATTTAGCGAGGTAGTTTAGGAAAGCAGTATCATGTTCGCACGCTAAGTTCTTAACTTTATATAGATGGGTCGATGAAAAGTCTCCACTCATTTAGCTCGCGAAATAAATGTCCGGTACATTAAATCGAAGATAAATTTTGAAATAAAAAACGGAGGAGGAAGTTTGTGTTGCGTTTACTATGGATATTTGTTTGAAGAAAACCGTAGAGAAACATTTAATCAAGATAGAAAAGAAAACGCAAAACCAAAAAAAATCAGCAGTTTGTTTGCCTTTTTTGCAAATAGGAATTTGTGGGCCACGAAGAAAGGTGTCTTCTTCTGCTTGCTATTACAGAAATTATTTGAGCTGCTACAGCAATGATTTTATGTTCTTAAATTTTTCTTATACCCATTTTTTGGGAACCATTCAAATACTGCGATATCTTTGAAGTTTGAGATTCGAAAATTGTAAAAATTACGTTTATTGAAGAACGAATGGTTTTTGTCCCATCTATGTGATGTTTAATAATAAATAATTTTAGCGAGCATTTATCTTTGCTGTGGAAAAACGAAGTGGAGACTAGGGACACTAAAATTTAGCGCGAGCAGAATACTAAGCTTAAAAGTTAAGAATGATTATTAGTAATGCCCAAAACGTATATTATCAAGGCCCATAACCTCAATTCAATTTCCCTATTCCCCGAGCTGCGTTTAATAGCCAAATCGAATACCGGATATCCGGTCTTTACTTAAACATTTTTTGACCTATGAATTTGGTTCATTTCGAAGCGCTGACAGTGGGATTTTTATTCGGAACAAGGTGTGGTTTAAATGCCAACGTTTAAACAGACGCAGCCGACCGCTCCAAATTTTCAATTATTTTTGCACTGCATGAGAGCTAAGCCTCCATGTTTTTTATCCGGAACAATTTGACAGAAAGTGCACGACTGTGTTGCACAAAATTTTCTCGTTCGTTTGCAAATACCTATTTTATAAGTTTTAAATGAGAAATACGTAACAATAAAGCTTGAATAAAGTAGTCCAGAGGCTAGATTTTGTAAAGGAAAACGTTCAAAAATCTTCGTGTTCATGAACGATTTAATTCTGCAACTTATAGGAAATCATTGGTGCACACGAAAACTTTATGGCCTTTCAGAATGCCCACCCAGATGTCCTATCAATGGTTTGCTCTGTGGTTCATTTGTCTCCTCCTTTCATTTATACTTTGTTTTAATACAAGTATGTGTTACGAGTATGTGTTATTTGTACAAATATTTTTGTGGTGTTGTTTCTTTGGAAAAATCTAACTTCCCAAATTTTTTGTATGTACCAAAAAAAAAGAGCTGAATACAAAAACGATAGCATACAGCGAAAGCAAGTGTGCAAAAAAAAAGTTGAAATTATTATTTCATTATTATAGCGATTGCAGACAAAATCTGAAGCGCAGATTTCTGGAGATTTCTGGTTATTAAAAGTCTGTAGCTACCTTGAAAATTGCATCGCTGTACTACCGCGCACTACTTTGTGTCGTATAATTATGGTTATCAATTTAATTTACTTTTGCAATGAAAAATTCCCTGAATCTGTTCACTGGCCATTTGCGTACGATAATATTTCACAACAACTCGAAACGAAAGACATAACGAGTATTTCGGATGGACTTTAATTAAATTCGGTAAATTGGATGATTTTAATTTTTTAATTAAAAAAAATATTGCATGTCTACGAAATTTCAATATTTCAACAAGGACACTCTTCAATGTCCAAGTAGTTTTGCACATAATTCTCTGTCCAGCGGCTGTCAACATCAGAGGCTGGCCAGTTCACAGTTCAGTGGCACATTTTTTTCAGTATTTTTCGTTTATTTTACATATTTTTGTTGTGACTTTTTTTTTAAGAAAAACAAAAGATAAAATAATTTATTTCCATTGGGAGAGTAACAAAAAATATCCCAAATAGCGAATAAAAAAAATATTGAATTTGCATGCAAATATTGATGATTAAATCGAAATAAATCGAATGCAGGAAATTATATTTTAATACGAAGTGGGAGGGAAGGTCAGGTGAATGGGTTGGTCGTTTCAGGCTTTTGTTGAAAGTATTTTCGATGCGTTTTTTCGAGTAATATTGCAAAATCAAATGAAATACGTAGCAATTACTACCACTTTTTATGCATTTTTCAAATGTTCAAGTATAAGAAGCCCGAAAAAAGTATACGGGACAGAGTTGGTACTTATAATGTTCATCGGTTTATAGATGAGACCTCTCCAGCAAGGTTCGAACTGGGGATGAGTTATGATGACAGTGGATGGCTTGCATATGGGTTGGCCGCTTATTATAAAAAATGGCACTCCTGTTATTTGAAGAGGTATTATCTTTTTAAGCGTTGCACGATATTTCGAAGTAAAACTTCCTACGGCTTTTTGGGCTGCATTTTCAGACTCTGATGAAACACAAAAACAACAAGTCGTTGGGCAACAATTTCGAACTCTGATGAAACGGAAAAGCGGCAGGTTGTTGGGCAGTTATTCTGATCTACGATGAAACGAAAAAGCGACAGGTTGAAGTAAAACTGTTGATGTTTCGTTAGGCAGTTATCCTGAACTTCTATGAAACAGAATAGGGACAGGTCGTTGAGCATTCATTCCGATCTAAAATAAAACGAAAAGGCGGCTGATGGAAGTCAAACGTCTTATAACTAATGCTGCAGTAATTTCGAGAACCGATGAACTGGAAAGGCGGTAGGTCATTGTGCTATAGGCGGTTGTTGCGACAGGTTGAAGTCAAACTTCTTATGACTCGTTGAGTAGTATTTTTTAGTTTCGATGAAACGTAAAAGCGACATGCAATTGTTAAGTAATTTGGTGATTTAGTGAAACAAAAAAGGCGACAGAAATAGGGAGGGATAGCGCACATGTTGAGGAATCTCTGGCAGAACGAGACTCTTCACCTCTTTATTTTTTCACATTTAATATGAGACTTATGATCACTAAAAGACTTAGTGGAAGATAGTCCTTGTGAAAATATTTAAAGTCTTCTCCACACTCATGGTCCAAATGTTGGTGCATGGTTCAGTTGTATTCCTCTATTCGACTAACCACTCAATTTGCTTTGAATATGAAAGGAACATCCAGAAATTGCAGGGTTGTTTCAAGTTCACAAGGCAGTACTTAGTCAGAAAAAAACTGAGTCCCAAAGTCTACTAGTTACACTGAAATCGAGACTGCTGCCCTCAACAATTTCCAACTTGAAGCAGTACATTCTCCCGAGAGGGACTCCACTCCTCCATCAACTATTTTGAATAATTTCCTCCAAACGAAAGCACCACATGATGTGTATTTCAAAATCCCTCGGAAATTATATTGAAAACAGATTCCCAATCGTAACACGTTGACAGCTACTGTCACACTGATACTGATAGTTCTCCCAGAAATTGCTGGCCTGCAAAATGTCCCACACAATAGTGCATTAAATTTAATCCATATCCAGAGCATTTATCTATGAGGGACATTTCAAATTCCTGTACCATATCACACACAGAGTGGTAGCTGCAACGTACAGAATCCATCCACCCATTCGCACTGTACAACACATGACATCCGTCTTGCTGTTGTTGACCAGTCGATGAGGTACACACTATACGTGTGCCACATGAACGGAAGCGGTATGAATTATTAGCAACGTTTGTCACATTGCCGTGGCACTCGTTGCCAAGCTCGCCCCACCGGACATGAGACCTGCAACGACATGGAAAGTAATTTTCGGTTTTATGCAAATTCCCCACATTGCGACATGATGTTGCGCATCACCGGCGGGAGGTGTTGTCCCCTCCAAAAGCAACAAAAAAAATAAATAAACATTCATCCATTCAGATACTGTTGGCGGACCAACTCATCTTGTGATGTCGTTAAATTGTGCTAAGTGCGGTTGTTTGCGAACGAGCTGGTGCTTTGTCGGAATGCCAACCAGACTGGATGGATTGACTTGATTTGAAATACTGGTTTCATACGCACTCCTTGGATGCAAATTTGACCCATTTAACTCAGTTTAAGCGCTCTAGGTAGGGATTTGTGTTTGAGGAGGGCGGCACTAACTATCACTTCCACTAACCTAATGCATTAGTCCGCCTGATTGACTGCCAGGCGGACTAATGAATGCGTCACATTTAATCGCCGCATACACACTTGACAACACATTTCAACAAATCACATGAACAGGCTGATTGACACGATATCAACACTGATATGGTCATTTAAATTTCCGTTTCCGTAGTTCGACGAAATCGTGAACAATAGCCACACAGAACCGCACCTGGTTGTGGTATGGGTGGATGGTAATTTGATTTCACCGGCACAATGGGAGACTGCAAATGGGGTGTCTGTAGCTGGTTTATGATTGCTCCATAGATCCATAGTCAAGTTGGACTTCCCAAGACATCCTTAGGTCCCTTTCATTCGTCATAAAACAAAAATCCCATAAAAGGAATGGTGCCAGAAGTTGGGCCTATATGGACTCTTTTTTTGAATTTCATTTTTTCACCTAGGGCTTGGTCCTTCCCATCTTGCCAATACCGTACCACTTACAATAGGGTGGCTGGTAACCACAAACCCATTAACACGGATCACTTTTCAATTCATCGATCCGCCGGCTATTCCATCGCGCACAGTGACTCCTTTCATCCATCTATACATTGAGCCAATTATAATACCAAAAGTCAGTGATTTAAAAATTCATAGATAAATTAAATTTTAAGTGTCGCCGCGGGGCGGATGACTGAGATTCACATCTATACTATCGTTCAAGACTATCTCTACTACCACTGCAGCATCTGTGCCATCAAGGAAGCTTATGGCTAATTTAAAATTTATCAAGTGGAATAATTGGCTGTTCGCGAATTTCGTTCGCTATTTACATTTTCGAAAGAAGTATCCTTCGCAATCGTGTTTGTATTGAGAGTCCCCTAGTCAATAGAGTGTCCCCTCGCCCATGCCAAAGTTGTCAAAGTTTTATTGAGTGAGAAGATGTTTTTTGCAAATACTGTTGGCGTTTTGTTGTTTATTCTTCCCGCACCCTCTGTTTTGTGTTATCTTAAGTAAGTTAATCCTGTTGACGAAATTTGGTTTTATTATCGGATAACAAGAAGTTTTTCCATTGTGTTACGTTGATGGCGCACAAGGAGAGACAGCATATTGTTTTTGCTGTTACAAGGACTCTTCTGGGCCAAGTGATAAGCAGCCGATGTTTTGGATGGATGGTTGAATTTGCTTCGATTTGGATTTTTTGTTTTATGTTTTTTTGTTTCAAACTTTTGAAGGTGTTACTCGATGGGGTAAGGGAGGAGGTGATTTAAGAAATGAATGTTATACATACATTGTTTAAATTTACAGAGAGATGGAGTGTCAACATTTTTAAACCTAAAGTTGACTGCTTAACTATTTCAGTGAAAAGCGGTTACTATTAAAAAATGGAATAGTGGATGGAAAAGGTCTCAAACAGTTCTGATAATAATATTATTGATTGATAACTTTTTATTTGTGTTTAATGGATTTTTTAAGCTTAGAAGAGTGATCATGCAATTGTTTTCTCTTCGTGAACCTAAAATAATTATTAATTCCTATAATATAAAAGAAATAGAATCATGCAGTTTTGCTGCTTAGTGTACGAGCGATTGACAGAAGGACAGTGACAGCCTCAATTTTTGTGAATAGCTCCCTCTGTTGATTTTTTTTTCTTCTCCACGCTTCTGCTAAAAACAACATTGAATTTTCTTTAAAGACGATTTTTGTAAAGTAGATTGATAAGATGTAGATGTAGTTACTACAAAACGAATTGTTTGGTGCAATTAATCCGCACAGGGACCTTATATCCATAGCATCTATCAACCATTCGTTTTTAATAAGTTTCTGATACTTTGAGATGAATGAAATGCAAGTAGAAACATTCTCGTTCGTCATTTGTCTGGTTGTTTTCTTATTTTATTAAGTAGGTAGGTAAGAATCAGAGAACCGATGCTAATGCAAGATAAAAGAAATGGTTCATAAAATATAAGAACAGTGTTTGGGTTATTTATGTGATATGTTGGTACACATCAAATAACAATGTGAGTTTTAATAAGTTAATTTCTCTGTAACAGGCAATTGTTGCAGGTTCTGGTTAGAGAGTTTGAAGCTCTACACTTTACAAGATTTTTGAGTAGGTACAAGGCAAAGTGGGCATGTTTCCATTTTTGGCTGGTCACACTGGTTTAATGGTGTCTATGATTGGAAGGAGGGTTCGTGGTAGGCCGATATCTTTACATTATAAATGTAAGAATTCAGAGATTTGTTTTTGAATTCTCATTAGTAGTTATAAACTAAATATCCCGATGGACGTGTGTGGTATGTGCAAATGAAGTGAGAGTTTCTGATTGTGTAAAACTCCAAGTGGTTGGAATTATTTTAAGGTGCATTTTCAACTAGGATCGAATTCGAATTTCGGTTTTTGTAAAAATTTGGCAGACAAAACAGTACCTACCACATGTTGCAACATTTAGTTTGAAAAATACTATTACTTAATTATTATTTAGCTGAAAACCGAGTAGGTATCCAAGTATTACTTGGACTTAAAAGATTTTATCCAAATCGAAAATGGGGTTTTCGAGATATGAGTAGTTTTTAAAATTATCGTTTTCGGTGATTCGAATCAAAAATTAAGGACGCAACCATTTTAATATCATAAATTTTACTGAAAGTTCGCACTTTGGTCAAAATGGTTCTTACATTTTTCAGGTAAACTATAGAAAACCAAATAGGTATTTAAAAAATTATTTTTTTTTCAAAAATCCATCGAACATATAGACGAACTGATTTTGCTGCTGAGTTAGAAATGACCATAATTACCTTAAAAATTAATTTTTGTTACATTCGAGCAGAAAAAAAAAGTCCAAATTTCAAAAGTACCGTTATTCGATTCTTTAGCGGAAAACTGAGTAAACAGTCGTGTTAACCTCACCTACTTAAGCTTAAAGATAAATTTTGGTTGAAATCGTTGGAGCCGTTTTCGAACAAATCAAACTGGTACGAAAATTTTATATGGGAAGTAAAGGGTTTTCCAACAAAAGGTGTTATTGTGAATGACCCGCTATTTCGGTAGCTGTCACTTTTGAAGCCTTTAGTCTTTGACATTTGATAAGTAGAAACTACGCCATTACTAAAAATGGAACGATACACGCTTCAACAACGCATTGAAATTATTAAAATTTACTACAAAAATGGTCGTTTTTTTTGCTGATTGGGTCCTTGAAATGCATGAAAATGATCCGGAATTCCATCGAAAAATCATCTTGACTGATGAGGCCCATTTTAACCTCGGTGGCTACTTCAACAAGCAAAATTGTCGCATCTGGGGCTCGGAAAACCTAAGAGTTAATGTTGAGAAGCCTCTCCATCCTCAACGTGAGGCTATAGAGGACATAGGGCAGCCGCTTTGCGATTTGGTTATGGAAAATTTCATGAAAAGGATATGGTCCTGTATGCGTGCTCGTGGTGGCCATTTGGCTGATATTGTTTTTCAATATTAACGGCGTACCTTCCTCTTTATTATGAAATAAACTGCCGATCATTTATCTCAAAAAATTAAATTTTTCTTTGAGCACCAAAATAACACCTCTTTTTGGAAACCCCTTTACCAATAATATTGAGGTTATCGCGCAAAACAACAAAGTGGCCTTGAACTGTAAGCCCACAAAGTCCAAATCCAAAGTTCGAAACAAATATGGGCAGACGTTTAAGCTGTAGGCGTCGGGACATACGGACAGACATACAGAATTTCGCGACCCACTTTCTTGAGTTCCTCTATCATCGTAATGTCAGAATTGATTAACATCTGGAGTTTGAAATTTTGTACGAATACAATATCTTTCTCTTTCTTTCAAGAAAGTTAAAAATCTAACCGCAGCTTTATTTCGAAGTCCCAACTCCAATTGTTGCCAACCTACTTTATGTCTGTTGCTATGCCAAAAATGACTGTTTATCTGCTCCATTGTTCTCTTTGCTAGAGAGAATTAATTCCGCATTTAAAATATGAAATATTTCATCCAAAATTTTTGGGGACTATTAGACTGCTCTATGCCATTTTTAGAACACAATTTGTGGACAAATTAAGTGGAAAAGGTACCCGTGTCATACCTGACGATTGTGGGACTTCACTTTCAATTCACCAAGAATATATTCTCTTGGGTTTTCTCATTCCTCAAAAGGTGTACATAGGTTCATCAAATGCAATCTGCTGCATCATTCACATTTTTCTCCTACGTAATTAAAAATTCTTTTAAACTCTCTGCGAAATATTTTCCATTCGTGTGGCACATAGTTCTATGTGTGGACCCCCGTTTAAACTGACGTAACACAATAAAATTCTGAGAAGCGAAATTTACTGTTCCATTCGCTGAGGCTGAATGCCTCCTTGGGCAATTTAAACAAAAATCGATTTCCCATTTTTCTTACACTCACAAAGTCACTTTATGGCAATGGCACTTCTAATCTTTTCAAATAAAATATCACAAACTCCGACGATATCGTTTGATCCCCAAACAAATGCCAACAAATATTTATAAAAGTTTCAAAGTCAGTCCCCAACATTATTAAAAAAAAAAAGGATTCCACTTCTTGTACCTTTGTGTTTCATTAGCATTCCAGTCGAAAGACAAAAATCTAGGCTGCAGTGAAATAATTCCTACCCAAAGTGACGCAAACTTTGCCACAGGATGAGCAGGAAAAAGAAAACCTAATTCTTAACAAATTTAAAGTACCCCATTAAACAAGGATAACGACATAATGATGGCAATAATAATCCAAATAATTAATGAACGACAATAAGGATTTCCTCAAAATGGAATAAAGTCCTATAAAATTATGGCCACGAAAATATGATAATTTTTACTCGCCGGGAAGGCGACAAAAACGTTCCGTTTCAACAACTTTGTCTTCACTTGAAATGATTTTCGTGTGACTCGAGGACCATTAGGGGATGGTGGTGCTGCCGTGAGTGTGGGTTGGTGTTTAGAGGAGATTTTTCTTTATTTACGGATGTTTTTCTTTGGCTGTTTTGTGTGGCTTTTTTGGGATGTACAGTTGAAATTTGATTGAAGGGAGATTTTTCTCTATTTTGGGAACTGTAGCATTGAAATTTTTTTTAGACCTGATCAGTCGGTTAGTTGAAGAAGGTCCTATATTCGTAAATTGCTAACGGCGTGCAATCCAGTACATTAGGATTAAATCCTGCTTAAGAGAACGACATGACAATGATCTTTTTCGGCCGACAGTCGCCTCTTCTTGAGAAGCCCAAGGCAGCTTAGTTGGTCCCTTATTATTTGTTCTGGCAATTTATCGAGCTTCTCTTTTTACCGAGGTGCTATTAATAGGAACCCCTGTAATGCAATAGGTTTTTAGATGCTGTCACCTTTTGACACGACCCCCAAAACAAATCAATGGAATTAGGCAAAAGGCCAAAGATATGATTTGAAGGCCATAATCTCAGGTAGTCATTTTTGTGTTCATTTTTTTTTAATAAGTACAGACATCCTTTTCACAACCAACATTGCTCTCCTTAAGATGACTTTATTATGTCACAGCGAATAATGCAATTAAATTCGACACAACACCCCTCCCTTCTCATTTTGATCGTCCTTCTCATGTGTCATGTAATTAATTACGCACACGCTTACAACGCGGCGATAATTTTACCGAAAATAAGCAATTTTACAGGAAAATTTAATAAATTGCTTTTCCGCGTATGTTCCAGAGTGCTGCTTGTATTATTTGCGTTAATTTTCACACGATGTGGAAATTGCATTTCCCTTTCCGCCTCATTATATTAAAGCACTCACTGCACAGTCCGATGTCATCTCATGTCATCAGTGCAGCGAGGAATGTGATGGAGTATATACCGCCCTTTGATGACCATCAGGAAAACGAACTGCGAACTATGCTGGCAGGAAAACAACAAAAACACATCTCACAACAGCGGTTATGACGGATGTTTTTCTGATTTAAACATTTATCAAGAAGTCCACCTTTCGTTGTATCATCCTTCTTGTTTCATGGGAATATCCTTGGTCATTAATCATAAAGAGAACGAAAAGCAAAAAAGAAAATCGAATCCCAAGAACAATTCAAAATCTACTTAACGTCACTAATATTTCGCAATAATGTCCTTGTCATCGCGAAGCAGGAGCAAACCCTGTTGGCGTCCAATGATAAATGGCAATGCCTGTGATGGAAAAAATAAAAGTTCCTTCCAAGTTTCAATAAATAGCTGCTTATCGTCAAATAAAAGGCGGAATTGTTATTCGATGTTCTTTTAAATGGAGTCCATCCGACCGCCACCAGTAAATGTGTGTGCAATCGTGTGCAGAACGACTGGTGGAACAGGGGTTATAAAATTAAATTTGAAGCAAAGACCCCGAAGTCCTTGTAGGTAAGAGTGGGTACATCGACCCTGCGTTGTAGGGTATACATTTTTTTTTTTTCTTTTTCCTTGTCACTCTCTGTGCCTGGCATAATTATAATGTCCCTATCCTGACACTGAAACTCGTCATCATAATCGTTTTTACTCTCAATTTATGACACGTTAAAACGTTCAAGCTTAGTGCGAATGTTATTAAAGTGTCAGGCGAAATGAATGTCTAGAGTAGATAGGCGACAGCAGGGATATATGTTGATTTTTTGTTGCTGCTTATTTGTTAAGTCTGCTTATTGGATTAGTGATGTCTTGCTTGGCTTTCGTAGATCTCGTCAAAGGGATAGTCCACCTGCTGCGAAATGGCGAGTAGGTTTTTTTTATCCAATAAAGATGGGGAAGTATGAAGGGTTACAAACGACTGTGGGATTAAGGATTTAAAAGCTTATTAAAAAATGTAATGGAACTGCAACAAACCGGAAAATACCAAGGACTCCAGGGCTCAGCGATTTGTCCCCTGACATTGTAAATTATTAAATTATCTTTAAACATTAAATTGCAAGGTTCAAACTATTCAAATAAATATTTCATTCATTTTTTCGAATGTTTGGTGTTTTTTTTTTTAAAAAAAGTTCTAAACCTCTTAAAAAATCACCCTTTACTATACCCTATCAACCAGCTACGTTTTTAGGTGAGTTTTCCGGGTAATTTTTTGGCGTTCAACACCTTTCTTTAGAGCATTTCGTGGTCTGAGGGGTCATTTCTAAGACGTTTTTCAACGTAATTTCTCGATCGTTTTGGGGCCTTTTAAGGTTTATTTGGGGCTCTTTTTAGGGTTTTTGAAGGGCTTGTAAGCGCATTTTGTGAGTGCGTCTATCCTTGGTCATTAGGGTCGTTTTTTTTGTTGATTCTTAAGAGAGTAAGCTTTTGGGGCGTCTTGTGGGTAGTTTCCCGAGATATCTTTTGGACCTATTTTAAGTGCGTTTTTGCAGTTTGATCTTGATGACTTTTTCGAATTTTTGAGGGTAATTTCTTTGAGTTTTTTTCAAATGATTTTTGGTGCGTTTTTTAGGACATTTTAAACTTTTTTTATAAATATTTTCTGATCCGTTTTTCGAGGCATTGGTTGAATGCTCTCGAGGCGTTTTTAGTGTATTTTCAAAGAATGTTTTTGGTGCGTATTTGAGTCTTTTTGCCGCGTTTATTGAAGGTGTTTTTGGGTTCTGTTTAGGACGTTCTACTGGGTGACTTTGCAGGTCGTTTTGGGATCGTTTTTTTAATCATTTCTGGGAGTGTTTTAGAGCGACCTTTGTGGAATTTTTAAGGAGTTTTTTTCGGGATTTTTTTGTTGCTGTTTTGGACCTCTTTTTAGGCGTTTGCAATTTTTTTCAAGTATGCGCAGTGTCTTGGTGGTGTATATGTTGGACTACTAAGCTAGGAGTCCCATGTTCGATCCCCGGAAAAACAAAAATGACATCTTAAGGTTTTTCCCACAGCAAACGTCTCAAAAACATCCGAGAGCAAAACTGTCATGAGAGAGCTTCTCAATTAGCCGTTCGGACTCGACATAAGATCGCTCCAAAAATGAAAACTCACACAAAACGAATGGTTGTGAAAAGCTAGGCCTAGAGTCCTTACGGATCTGTTGCTCCAACCATTAAGTTATTTATTTTTTTATGTGTACGATTTTCTTGAATTTGTTTAATTGGACTTGAGATGCTTATTACATTTTTCAAGGATAAGATCTAGATCTCTTTGCTTTTTAGTTTAGCACACTTTTGACAAAGCAAAGTGACGGAATAGAACAGTGTCGACAAAAAACCCCATTTATGTACCCCAAAAATTTGTCAGTTTAAAGAATTTTAAACAATGAATTAATTTCTTAACTAGGTTTATTTTAAATGCCTGCAAAACTTATACAAAAATGGCTAAGCCAAGCTTGCTCCCAGATCACGGTACATGCGATTGAAATAAACCTAATCGCCACAAACCCACATTCTTATTCCAACGCAACTCCGATTTGTCTATTTAACGACATTTGCTTGTCCTTAATGACATTGATAAAATCCAAGTGACCAACAAATCTTGTTTATTGTGGTCAACTCTACTCCACTTTCATTTACGCATTGACAGTCGGCAAACACTCGTAAGGATTAAGGTTCATTAGGTCCTATAATATTTGCCTTCTTTCCTCCATCGATAAGTCCTTCAAGTTAACGACAATACTCGCACTACAAACATTTTCACCTAATTCCTTTGCCAGATATCTCTCACCATCCGACCCACTCGCTGGGGGTAATTTTCTGTAAGATGAGCCCATTAATTTCCAAAGACTTTTCCCCAGCTCATGAGGTGCGATTACCTTGGCTTCTGTGTGGCACATGCTATTAATTTCTGTTTCAATGATTATGATAATAGCGACTCCGGTAAGGTGGTGTTAAGTAAATTCAACTAATCACCTGTGGGAAGGCAGTTTAATAAATTACCACGCACAATTTCCATCTCCTTGAGGGAATGATTTAATCACACTCTACCTGTCTTGCACTCTGGGGGCTATTTACAATAAAAAGGAATATATATATATGGTTGGGCATATTGTAAGGTGATTGGGATTAGTCAGTTAAAGCACTGCGTCAGAAATGTCCTCAAACGTCCTTCACCCTGGGCACACCATTTTCTTTTTAAGCGTCACAACTTTTAAATGGAAATAAATGCAAAATAAATTCTAAACCCTATTTATTTCAATTTATTATTAAACATTCTTAAAGGACATTCAAATAAATCATGGATACATAGAGCTTATTCAAGGAGACTAAATCACGTATATAGGTAATCAGTATGAAGAATGGGTACTGCGCACAAGCTGCCAATTACTTGGATACTCCAATTCCCAGAAATATTTGTCTCTAAAACCATGTATTCCCCCCCATCAAAGCTACGTGAATAGGTGACGTGAAAAATTACCACTCAAGACCATTAACTTATTGACACCACAAAATTGCTTGGTTTCACCTTAATTATCAGCCATGCGGACCTAATTACACCTCGCACGACTGCTGCTAACCAATCTGACATCAATACCCAACTTAATCACTAAATAAACATCTGAAAAATAAGAGTGTTCGTTAAACCAAAACCATTGTCTCCATTACCCATTAAAAGACAGCCGAGTCAAAGTGGAATTGTGTTAAGTTCAATGACAGGCAGAGTTTTGCCAAAAAAAAAAAATACATTCTCGTCTCGGTTGCGTTTTAATTGACACCGTGAAAGACACCGGGACATGTGTGGGTCTAACTACCTAAATAAGATTTTTACGTTCCAAATTGAAGAGTTCACTATTGCTTTTTATTGTCTATAGAAATTTCGCAAATTTTGTATACGTACGTCATCTAACTGGCTATAGTTTTTTGAGGAAAATATTCCAACTCGCACATGTATGATTTATTATCTGATGGAGTTACTGACCTCGTTGAATATTCAAATGTGAGACAATTTATCAGTAGCGACTTATGCCATATGCCTTAAGACTTCTCCCGCAGACCTAAAAAAATATGATCTAGGGATATGTATGCCCTTAATAAAATAATTTAGCTTGAAAGCATGCTCTGTGCTAGATGTTAAAGCTTTTACGATTTTTTTTACCGAAAGAATGGCATTGCACTTAAGTTGCTGTCATTGCACAATTGTTGGCCTCCTCTATCAGTTGTGCAGCAGCATTTAACACTTTCCATTTGTGTATGTGAATCTCATTGTCCCTATTTGGTATCGTATACAGTAAATTTGATCTGATGGTATATCCTGGCGTCCGTTTTTAGTTTGACATTTGCATATGACTCGACCAGGCCCACACGAGTTTCTTGTACACCACTTCAGTTGTTTGGATAAAAAATTTAAAGAAAACAAATTCAAAGCAGTCGTCCTTTATTGAGATATATTTCAGAAAAAAAAATTATTTATCAGTATGTATTGTTGAAAAAAATACCCTCGAGGCCCGTGGTCAATATAGATTCCAATTAAAATGCAATAAAAGTCAGAGGTGCAGTATAATTAGCAACGGAATTGGTTTTTGCACAACAAGCAATCAGGCTACCTATTGATTTGTTTATTTATTTTATACACACCACGTGCACATGTTGGAAAAGAAAACCCCCTACTGCTGCACACAAATTGATTTGGGCATGTGATGTGCTTTTTCTCAGGCCGAGGTTTTGCTCGCCGGATCCAAGGTTCAACCAAAGAAACACCAAACTCTGGTTAAGAGGTACTCTTTATTGGCAGTACTTCACTTATTACTAATACAATGTGTTCATTACAATATTATCTTACAATATTCTCAATCTATATAAAGTAACAATGTTTCAATACATCTAATATATATATATCTAAACTACGTGGCCCAACGACGGCGTGGTTCCTTAGAGGCCCAACGACAGCGTGGTTCCAGGGGGGAGGGGGAGTGGCCCAACGACGGCGTGGTTCCTTAACGGCCCAACGACAGCGTGGTTCCTAGTGGCCCGACGACGGCGTGGTTCCTTAGAGGCCCAACGACAGCGTGGTTCCTAGTGGCCCGACGACGGCGTGGTTCCTTAGAGGCCCAACGACAGCGTGGTTCCAGGGGGAGGGGGGAGTGGCCCAACGACGGCGTGGTTCCTTAACGGCCCAACGACAGCGTGGTTCCTAGTGGCCCGACGACGGCGTGGTTCCTTAGAGGCCCAACGACAGCGTGGTTCCAGGGGGAGGGGGGAGTGGCCCAACGACGGCGTGGTTCCTTAACGGCCCAACGACAGCGTGGTTCCTAGTGGCCCGACGACGGCGTGGTTCCTTAGAGGCCCAACGACAGCGTGGTTCCAGGGGGAGGGGGGAGTGGCCCAACGACGGCGTGGTTCCTTAACGGCCCAACGACAGCGTGGTTCCTAGTGGCCCGACGACGGCGTGGTTCCTTAGAGGCCCAACGACAGCGTGGTTCCAGGGGGGAGGGGGAGTGGCCCAACGACGGCGTGGTTCCTTAACGGCCCAACGACAGCGTGGTTCCAGGGGGGAGGGGGAGTGGCCCAACGACGGCGTGGTTCCTTAACGGCCCAACGACAGCGTGGTTCCTAGTGGCCCGACGACGGCGTGGTTCCTTAGAGGCCCAACGACAGCGTGGTTCCAGGGGGGAGGGGGAGTGGCCCAACGACGGCGTGGTTCCTTAACGGCCCAACGACAGCGTGGTTCCAGGGGGGAGGGGGAGTGGCCCAACGACGGCGTGGTTCCTTAACGGCCCAACGACAGCGTGGTTCCAGAGGAAGGGGAAAGGGGAAGCAATGTCAGCGGAGATTGCCGACGCTGCTAATTTACGGCCGATTCCCAGAAGGGATTCAGCCACCAAAAATTTAGAACAGGGACCGAAGTCACTTTCTATACGGGAGCCTTATCTGGTACGCAAGATTGGTACAAATCACTAGTAGACAAGTCTCCCCGAATGACACTTTCATTCGGGTATTCATGGTTTTTCATTCAATAAGAGAGTGTGACTTCTATGCGACGAATGAAAATTGTGACGAACGATGACGTTTCGTTACATTCCCCTCCCGTTTCGTCAGACGAGAACCTTCTCGTCTAAACCCTAAGCCTCTATAAATTTTTTATTTATCTTTTTGTTTCACAAAATCTCTTATTTTTCTAAGTGTATAATCTAGTTTAGACTTAAGCTAGTTGTGGTCTCCAGCATCTGGTTTCGGTTCGGCAGGTACTCGTTTCAGGATATCCCAACAACCAAGCAGTGCAGCAATTTCCTTATAACTTCTCAGGAGTTCAGCTCTGTAGTAATTAAAACAAAACAAAAGCTTATTAGAGACTTCAAAATGAATGTTTAATAAAATATATATAAATTTATATATATATATATATTATTATTATTTTTTTTTTTTTTTTTTTTTTTTTTTTTTTTTTTTTTTTTTTTTTATACTTTAATAACTTAAATCTTCTTTATTACTTTTTTACATGGGTATTCTTAACCTAGGTTAACAATATTCTTTACAACGGGTGCAGCTCTCTGGTTTGTCCCCGCACTTGTAGGATAGCTCTACCATCCCTGGCTACCGCCGCCCGCACTACTCCCCAGGGCTTCTGCACATATACTACCCGTCTTCCGGTGGCGACGAGGTCTGGCAATCGGATGCCCGCGGAGGAATCCTCCGGTAATGCCTTCGCTGCTCTCCCTCGGGCTCGTCGCTGGTTCCTCCGGGAGTTCCGGGCCCGCCGGGCAATGTGTTCTCCGGGGCTTCCGGTTGGCACGGACTCACTTTGGTCCGACGGCGAGGCGAGTGTTGTTGCTTCCGACACAATCTTCCGACGGACTGTCCTTTCTATTCTCCTACTGGCTACTGGCTGCCCGCTCTGACCGTGTTCGTTTGTGGTCTTGCGTGGGGCCGCCTTGGGTTGGGGTTTGGTTACTACTTTCTTAGTGAACACCGTCCCCGACGTTCCTTCTCTTGTCTCCTCTTCCGAGACGGGTATCACCGGATGTCTGCGCCTCCACGTTTCTTCGGCCCTTTTCCGGGCCTCCCGTGCGATGACCATCCCCACCTGTTCGGTGGCCTTCGGTTTCACCGGTACTGCTTCCGCTCGGGCTGGTATTACCGTCTTGGCGGAGAGTATTACTGCCCTCTGGGACCGTGTTCTCCGGTGGCTGATTGGTCCGACTGTCTCCTTAGGTGTACCGTCCATGCTTGTGCGTCCTTCGCTGGCTCGGGTACGACTGATAATTTCTTCTCCTGCGTCATCCCTTTCATAGGGTTTTAGGTCCTGTATATGGGCACGAGTCAATTTATTATGTTTCCTGTCCTTGAGGGCGCATGTTGTTGACCCCTGTATACGAGTGGTTTGATGCGACATTAGTTCTTGACCACCGATGGTCATTCGAAAGTCGGCCTTATCCAAAAAGTCAATTCCCAGAATTGCATCTTTGTTTAGTCCAGCGAGATAGGACACTTCCCCGGTGATTTGTTTATCCCCAAACCGTAAGGTTATGGAGTAGTCCTCAGTTGTACTGACTGAACTACCGTCGGCCAACTGGACCTGTCGGTGTTGGTACCGTAGGGGAGTATCTCCTTGTCGGAGTGCCTGTCGCATCGCAGAGCCGATGAATGATGAAGACGCGCCGCTGTCCACTAGTGCCCTAAACTCCTTACCGCCGATCTGTATGGGGAGGAAGTAGCGGTGGTCTGTCCATGTGGTCTCCGAGACCATGGCCGTTCGATTATGTTGACAGGGGCAGTCCCGTGTCTGGATACCATCCGTACCGCAGTAGATGCAGAATACCTGCACTGGTCGTCGGCATTCCCGTTTTTGATGACCCCGTTGTTTGCAGTTCCAGCAGTGAGTCTTTTGGTCATATGCCATCGGGCTCGGGAGTATTGCGGGCAGGCCCGGTGGACCTACCGTAAACGAGGTTCTGGGGGCGGGGACACCTCGGGTTAAAGTGGGGTGGGTTGGCGGTCGCATATTCCTTTCTTCGGATCGTACAAACTCGTACTCTTCTGCTACTGCCATTAGTTCCTCCACAGTGTCGAAATCTCTTCGACGGACGTAAAGTCGATATTCAGGTCTGAGACTATCGTAGAATCGTTCCAGGTGGTCCTCATTTCGCATTCGGGGATGTTGGCGGACGAGGTAATGGAGGGATCTTATGAACTCTTTGGCCTTCTCTCGAGGCCCCTGTCTTCTCCTTCTTATCTCGTCCTCTAGCTTGTTCACATACCGCGTGGGCAGGAAATGTTGTAGGAAGTAGGTCCGGTAAGAGTCCCACGCTTGGAACTTTTCTCGATTTATCCGGAGCCATTCAAGAGCCGACCCCCGAAATATCTCGGGCAGTGTCCGTACCATCAAATCGGGGGGAATGTCATAACACGACGCCAGTTCTTCCATTCGTTCAATGAATTCTAGTGGGTTCCCGGCCCCATCAAACCTTAGTCCCCACCTTCGGACTGTATTGGTTACCTCGGCTTCGTAGCTAAGGCCCGGGTGTGTCGTCTGCTGGGGTGGTTCTGGACTATTGTGGGTTTGGGCTTTGGGGGTCTCGCTCTCGTCAGTTGAGACGAGTGCCCTCTGATTGGCTCGGAGGGCGGTTATCGGGATTGGGACACTGATCTCGGTAAAAAGGGGAGATTTTTCCGATTTCTCCTCTCCAATCTGCTCCTCGGTGGTGTTAGCGTACTCGCGTTCTTCCACTTTTTCTTCCCATTCCTGACACAGGTTTTGGGTCGACTTTCGGGTTCGAGCCGTCTTGATATAGCCACTCAAACGTTTTCGCAGCTGGCTAACGGCTCCCCTTGTGTCTAGGTTTTTCTCCCTCATCAATTGTATGAGTTCCTGTTTCTGCAGCAGGTATATCCAACCAAGATTGCGGGTAATATCCATATCTTCATTGGTGTCTTCGGTAGACAGGCCAATGGCGGCGTCCTTCGCCGGCCATTCATTATTGGGATCGGTCATGGTGACGAAACGCTTCTGATGTGGCTTAGTTCCTCTTGTTGAGGTCGGGATGCCTCTGGGGAGGTCTTATGAGTTCGTTCAGCGGGTCTCGCCCTCGCTGACGGTTTAACTGCTTCGGGTACCTCTATTCAAGTCCCTGCTCGGGCGCCATTTGTGATGTGCTTTTTCTCAGGCCGAGGTTTTGCTCGCCGGATCCAAGGTTCAACCAAAGAAACACCAAACTCTGGTTAAGAGGTACTCTTTATTGGCAGTACTTCACTTATTACTAATACAATGTGTTCATTACAATATTATCTTACAATATTCTCAATCTATATAAAGTAACAATGTTTCAATACATCTAATATATATATATCTAAACTACGTGGCCCAACGACGGCGTGGTTCCTTAGAGGCCCAACGACAGCGTGGTTCCAGGGGGGAGGGGGAGTGGCCCAACGACGGCGTGGTTCCTTAACGGCCCAACGACAGCGTGGTTCCTAGTGGCCCGACGACGGCGTGGTTCCTTAGAGGCCCAACGACAGCGTGGTTCCTAGTGGCCCGACGACGGCGTGGTTCCTTAGAGGCCCAACGACAGCGTGGTTCCAGGGGGAGGGGGGAGTGGCCCAACGACGGCGTGGTTCCTTAACGGCCCAACGACAGCGTGGTTCCTAGTGGCCCGACGACGGCGTGGTTCCTTAGAGGCCCAACGACAGCGTGGTTCCAGGGGGAGGGGGGAGTGGCCCAACGACGGCGTGGTTCCTTAACGGCCCAACGACAGCGTGGTTCCTAGTGGCCCGACGACGGCGTGGTTCCTTAGAGGCCCAACGACAGCGTGGTTCCAGGGGGAGGGGGGAGTGGCCCAACGACGGCGTGGTTCCTTAACGGCCCAACGACAGCGTGGTTCCTAGTGGCCCGACGACGGCGTGGTTCCTTAGAGGCCCAACGACAGCGTGGTTCCAGGGGGGAGGGGGAGTGGCCCAACGACGGCGTGGTTCCTTAACGGCCCAACGACAGCGTGGTTCCAGGGGGGAGGGGGAGTGGCCCAACGACGGCGTGGTTCCTTAACGGCCCAACGACAGCGTGGTTCCTAGTGGCCCGACGACGGCGTGGTTCCTTAGAGGCCCAACGACAGCGTGGTTCCAGGGGGGAGGGGGAGTGGCCCAACGACGGCGTGGTTCCTTAACGGCCCAACGACAGCGTGGTTCCAGGGGGGAGGGGGAGTGGCCCAACGACGGCGTGGTTCCTTAACGGCCCAACGACAGCGTGGTTCCAGAGGAAGGGGAAAGGGGAAGCAATGTCAGCGGAGATTGCCGACGCTGCTAATTTACGGCCGATTCCCAGAAGGGATTCAGCCACCAAAAATTTAGAACAGGGACCGAAGTCACTTTCTATACGGGAGCCTTATCTGGTACGCAAGATTGGTACAAATCACTAGTAGACAAGTCTCCCCGAATGACACTTTCATTCGGGTATTCATGGTTTTTCATTCAATAAGAGAGTGTGACTTCTATGCGACGAATGAAAATTGTGACGAACGATGACGTTTCGTTACAGGCATCGCTGGCGACGACAATGACGGATGACAAGGAGGACAGAAAAAAGTCCCACTGATCCTATGCCTTCCTATTCAGTTCGATTTAAAATAAATATAGCATTGTGTGTGGGGGATGGACAAATTGCATTCGCTTGAAAAGGCATATACGAAAATGAATTTTGTTGAAAAGAATGCAAGTCTGATGGCCCCTTAAATTCCCGCAACGGATTACCATCTCGTCCTTAAGATAAAATTCATGCAACTTGTCCACATGACGACTCAGCTTTAGCAATGACAGACCGCGCCGCAACATAATTAACAGCAGCTGTGCTAATGTGATGAGTAAAAACTGAATACAGTCAAAGTTGGAGCGGCTGTCGTCACAGTTGAAAAGAGGATGTAAGTTTTGTGATTTTTAGCCACTTCCGCGGCAGCAGGCGACCGAATAGTTTTCACGGAAAAGTTAAACTGCTGTGCCCAGACTTGGAAAAGTTTTCTACTACACAACTGTAAGCACACTCGTATAGGCAAATGGAACGCAATGGTGTTGAAAATGCAATAAAGTTACATCTGTTGTTTTATGCTGCGCATTACATTGTAGGTAGGTACTTGGGCGAATATATAGTGACCATGGGACGGGGAATTTCAATTGGATCTGTCTACTCTTGGGGAAATGCATTTTTGAGAATTAGTTGAAGAAAAGTTACTGTACAGAGTGGGTTGGTTATCAGTTTCTAATGCAACAGTGAATACCGGCTAATGTAACACACAACCTTCTTTTTTTGCAGGCGCACGCTTTACTGCTAAACAAGTTTGACATTTGCATTTCGATAGACTTGAGAGAGTGCGTTCAGTTAATGAAGGGTATTTCATTAGCGACTTGACAACTTCAATCATTCAGTGTGAACGCACCCTTAAACGGATTAAATATTCAGTAAAATCAAAATTGACATCATGGTGAAGTACATGAAGGAACAACGTTTACAAATAATTTCAATTTACTACCGAAATTCCGAGTCGGTGGTCACAACTTTAAAAACGTTAACGCGAATTTTCATCATTTTCATCGCAAAATCATCTTCAGCGATGGAGGGCATTTTTGGTTAAACGACTTCGTCAATAAGCTAAATATGTGTTACTGGATAGGTGAGAACAATCATATGCTTCATGAAACGGAACTTCATCCGCAAAAAGTCACAGTTTGGTGCGGTTTTCCGTTTTTTTTTTTGTCGATGAAAATGACCGTCACGTTATACGGTAAATGGTTTTCGTTACAGAGATATGTTGGAACGTTTTTTCTTTGCATGAATTGGACATCATTGGTATGTGGTTCCAACAAGACGGGGCCACAAGCCACGTAGCGGGTGCAACAATCGAGTTATTGACCCGTTTATGACCGCCGAGATCGTGTGACTGACTTAACGCCTCTGGACTCTTTCTTCTTGGGGCTACATTAAATCAGAGCTCAGGTCCAATATTGAACGAGATATCGCGGCCGTATTGGTCGAAAATGGGTTCAATGTATCGACCGCTGCATATGTGTTGTGACGAGATAATTTGCTGTGCTTATTATTAAAATATTATTAGGTCCGCTGTCTATAGCGAGGCTGCAACCTTTACTAATTGAGTTTTTATTTTGTGAAATTTGAATTAATAGTAAGTCCCGCTGTCTATTTGCTTGGCTGCAACCTTTACTATCCTGAAATCGATTTACAACTCTCTGCCTGACCTTTCCAACCACTCCTTTTTATACTGATTTTAGTTCAGTTAAAATCCCCTCCAATCGCTTAGAAGCAGAAACCCAAGGCATTTCTTATCCCAGAAACCTATTTTCGCAATCATAGTGTCCAACAATATCCAAAGAATATGCTAGGCCATCAATGTGTCGCAATTCATTGACATTGACATTGACATGTCATTGACACTTCAACCATTCTGAGTTGTACCCAAAATGAGTCAATGCGCTGTCAGCATTACCCATGTCAAGCACTTGTGTTCCCGTCCGCGTTCCCAGTGGTTGCCATACGTCACCATTCATTGATACACGATACTCATAGTATACTCGTACTTGTAGTATGTAGTATTTCGTATGTGTGTACCTGATGAGTATAGTATGTTGCTTGGGTACTAATATACAAGGGTTGCATTTTGGTGTTTTCGGAATTGAAGTGGATTGCGCAAGCGAAATGCATTGGTTCGATAGTGACCTAGTGCCGACACATTTGTAGGTTATTTGTTTGATATTTTATGTGAACGTATGACATATTGGATTACGAAAGATAAAGTTTAGGGTAAAGACAGCATAATGGATGTTGCTGTGAAAGGAGTTGTGTGGGAAAACAGAGATATGATGATGGAATACTGTGGGATATGTAGCGTGGATACTACATACGTCCCCGTGGTGGGAAATGAACGAAGTCCAATTCTATTCAAATTTTTTTGAGATATCTCAAGTAGTTTGCATTTTATTTAAAAAAGAAGTCGTCAAGTCCTTAATGAAAGACTCTTTATTAAACATGATTATGATGTGGATATCTCATCGGCATGTGAAAGGCTATGGTCAATCAATCTCTGTAAACGATTGTCATCTTTTTGAAAAATTATTTTAAAAAATTAAACAAAATATTGCATATACGCCAGAGGCAGAGAAAAGTATCAGCCTTTCTTCTTGGACTCAGAGACTTCTCTATATTAGTAGAAATTGAATCAGCTCCTTAGTGGGAGCATTAACAGGACATTGCTTGATAAGAAGACACGCTCGCAGTTTAGGAGCCCAATACAATGATTTTTGCAGAACCTGCATGGATGAGGAGGAAGAGGAAACCGTTCTTCATATTCTGTGCGCCTGCCCAGCCCTCGCAAATTTGCGCACAAACAAACTTAGGGACATACTTCTTCGAAGACCTAAGTGACCTGCCTCTCACAGACACACGCTGCATAAGCAAATACCTTACTAAGTCCAAATGGCTGTAATGATCTTTCACATTTTTTCAGCTGTTGATTACACCGGCTACTGCCCACATCACCTGCACCCCTTAGACGGGCTGTTTTGCAGATTTCAATGGAGGGGTAAACTGCTTCGGTTACTCTTCGTCTCATCCGTAACAATCCGTCACTCAGTCAGACTCACCCCTTTGACTAAATTGAGACACCTCACAATTTGCCTTATCTACTCGATTCAATAAGCTGCCAGAAGATATAACCGAGGGTACAACCGTTACGGTTACCACGTGCCTATCCGAAGGCACACTGTCGACCGGTCGTCTCCTCCTCGACCAACCTCATTAAACGCATAGTAAGGACACGCAGCGAAGGGACGATCTATTTACAACAGATTTGTCATTTTCGGACGAAATTCCCGGTCTAGTTTTTAACACTCTGGCCTTTTACCACTTTTGAGCGCATAATCTAGTTCTTTTGCCACAAATATAAGGAAAGGTGACTTTTGTCAAAAAAATCGAGCAGAATATGACTTATTTTGGTGATCAAAGTCTCAAAACCGATATCGCTTAGACGATTGTCGTTATACGGAATCTGCCCCCAGGCAATATGTGACGGAATTTGCAATTGATTTCGATGTTAAATCGACTTTCTTTGAGGTATGTAAGTGCCACTGCCTATGAAACTGCGAAAGTTGCGGTATTTTTACCAACGTACATGATTCACCTAGCTGTAGGTATTCATGCGTTGCCATTTAAGGATCATTATTTTTGTTCGCCTGTGTGTCTACTCAGACAGTTAAAAATCCGACAGCGATGTCTTTAAACGTACTGCATTTACACCTTTTTGTACAAATTAAAAGACTGGCGTCCCTCAGAAACTGTACCCCACAATCCAGTCAGTCCCCTCGTTGTCATTATAGGAGCTACTCATTATAATCCGATGTTTATGCATCTCTTGTTATAATCCATCTTTCTACCCCCTTCTAGGCAACTCCTAACCTGACCCCAACATCCACCCCCATTCCATGCAATCAGAATCAGATTCAAAATACGCTGAACGATACTACTGTGTCCCTGCTTTCGGTCGCCTTGAAAGGTTCATTTTATTGCTTAGTACATTGTGTTCCCCTGGGTTACTCGTATTTATTTATTCTTTTGTTCAGCTTAAAGGACATTCCACCAAAAGTGGTGGAAATAACCTTGTTTTCGATAACGGACTGTAATTCGACACCACATGCCGTGTACATTTTTAAGGATTTCGGTATTATTTCCTTTTCCCTGTTCTTCTGCTCGCTTTTCATTCCGTTCGTCGCCCCTTATCGGCTGTATGTGATCTCATTTACAAATAGGTATGCAGTTAAGATACAATCACCGTTAAATGAGTTTCCTTTTGCCGGTCGTTTTCCTTCCTTCTCTGTTGTTTCTTTTTTTTCCTCTTCTGTGTTTGTTTCTGTTCCCGGTTTTTGTCCAAGTTTATCGCTGTCACAGCGACTTTTTATTTCCGCGATAAGAATAAAACGAACAAGAGCATTTCTTCCAAGCCAAGGAAACAATAATAAGAACGGCGAGTAAATTAGGAACGACAACATCTGCTGGGTGGAAATTAAATCGAACTTAGCGATTTACTTCGACTGGAGCCCAATCGATGATTAGATCAAAATCTGAAAGACTGTTTATACACGTGTGACATTCACACCTTGTGCGGGCTCGGGTTGTATCACCTCATCTTTAAATCGTCCATTAATACGCCGAATAACTTTGAGTGCGTTGTACGTGATGTTGCCGGCAACTGGGCGAGTTTATATTCGCACGCAGACAGTGATTTGGGAATCCTTTTTTGGTGCGAATGTGTCGCACATGCGGCACACGTGCTGAATTCCTGTGAATCGCAGGACGTGATTTTTGACAAAATAATTTGAAATTTGATGTCGTCTAAAGATGGGGGTATTGATGGCGATTTACAATTTGATACAGTTAAATGTTTAGGGAGTTGGAAAATTTTTCTGGGGTGTTTAGTTTTTGGACGTAGCAGACAGTTATTCAGAGCGGCGTTACAAAATTGATTGCAAGGTCAATGCAGCCGCATAAGACTTGTTAGTAGATTTTTTTTTTGTATCTAAAACCGGCTTTAAAACTCTAAACAAGGTTTGAGAAAAGTCGTGCTATGTGGCTCTAATATAAAGAGCGGTCTATATCTTGTCTTCAATAGGTATGCAATGGATGGTCCCCAGTAACTGGACACAATGGACCCAACTGATGGTCTATGTGAAGCTGTGGCAAAAGCCATAAGAGCATACCTACCTACCTACCTAACTTCTTGTGACAAAACCAAAACCGTGCGGGTATTAAGATTTAACTAAGAAAATTTACCTTTCATTTGGTTTATATTTCACAAAAATCGGTTTTGAAATAAGGCCGTTATTGGTACGATAAAAACGTGTAGCCTTTTAATAATTTAACAGATGGAAACCTTCGCCAGTTGAAGCCACTCGGCAGAGAAATAAAAGACTTTCCCAAAAAAAAATATATTCAACCTTAGCAAACGTATAGAGCTTTGACAATACTTCTTAACAGCCCATGTTAAGTTCATTCTATTGTTTACTTTTTTTTTTTGGCAAGGTCTTCTTCCTTGAACACCAAAGCAGATTGTAGTTATTTTAGTGTTCACGAGAGCACTTCTGAGAAAAGTTCTTCTAACCTTCATTTGACAGTCAATATGCAAACCAATACAGAAATTGGTCTATATAAAGAATGCTTCCACAATATTTCGGAGAAAATATCTCCCAACCTTCTTACCAGCCAATGTGAACACCAAAGCAGACTACGGTCTAAATAAATTAAGTTAAGACAACAAGTACCTTCAAAGCGATTGACTGTCATTGACCATTCATTTTAAGATCTTCGAGGATATTCCTCAATCGGGATAGCGTCTATCACATTCAACTGATTCATCATTTCTGTTTGTCCATGTATTACTTTCAAACCTCCTCAACATCTTAAACCCTTTTATTCGGGAACACCTCGCTCATCATCATCAATCATTTGGAATAAATTGCAAAGTAATGCGACATGTTAACATAACAGGCGCATAAACCACAACACCCGCCCGCCAGTGTGGATGTTCCTATTTGCGAATTCGAGACCGCGCCTTCAAAGACATTAGCTGCTCATCACATCCTAATGACTGCACTCCTCACCGGGGCTTGGGGAACCCTTTCGCTGTGCCTTGGCGGAAACCTCAAGCTGAGCATGACATCAGAATCGAATCAATTACCTCGTGATAAGCAGGCAGAAGGCACCATGTCCTCCTCCCACTGGGGCTTACGATGACATCCATCGCTTATCAATTTATTTCCGATCCATGTCATGTCGGTCGTTGCATTCCCGGCGAACATTGAAAAATCATAGGGTGGCAATGGGAATGTCGTTAATCTTTCAAATGTAATGTGGCCTACACTACACTTGAGCTCGGTTACTCATTAATCATCATGTCCTTTGTATTACTTTATTGTGATTCAATTGTTTTTGTTTTTTTTTCTTTTTCTTTTGCATTTCAAACTTCTCTGTCGATTGTTTCAGGCATTCTTCGCCTGTCCTTAATTCGTTTAAACTCACTCATATGGATCTTAGGATCATAGGGTTTGAGAGCAGTTGAAAAGTTGCGCTCGCTCCTTTTCGGCACAACTTTGTTGCCTAACTTTTCACCTGCAGGAGGGAAGAGTTTTCTCCGATTTCGCATAGTGATTGTGCACTGTCATGGAATTCGGAAACCTTTGCACTGGCAGTTCGGTGTGTGCTTTGTCACAACAATTCGTCATTGTGCTCTTTGTGTATCCTCGAGGAGGGATGTCACGTAATGGAAATTTCATATAGACACCTTGTGTATGCAGGTGAGAAGGTGTGCCTTTTTGTTTCCACTGCTCGGTGTACATTTTAAAGTTGGAAATGTGTCACAAAGCACACCGACTGTCTGTGTGTGTGAACCTAAAAATGACAAATAATTCTTTTAGTGCGGAATGCTGCACATGCAGTTTGGTGATTTGTCAAAATATATACTACCTTCGAATCCAACGTAGGTTGTGACAATTTAGTGCGGGGATTTTCTTTGAGAAAGTTGTATTCTTTTAAGGACTTCTTTTGAGATTTATCTTGAGAGGTGATGCACAAAAGTTTGCAACGGGCTACTGTTCACAAAGTTGTCTGTCTTCAACACTGAAGGTAAGAGCACATTAATTCAATAAACTCATCCCTTGGGGGCGCCGTTAGTAACCACATTTGAACATTTAACATTTTCAAATCACAACCCAGTGAGGCATGTCTTGTTACTGCGATTTAAGTGCGCAGTATAAATTACATCGCTTGTACGCACACACTCATTAAATACTGAAACGCACGTTTTATATCCTAGCAGACATCATCCTTCTGCTATGTCGCATCATTTCCGTTGTCGTTCTCTTCCCTGTCGTCGTGTTCGGGTTGTCTATGGAGCTCATTTTCCGAATACTTGTAAACAACAGCTCGCCCCTGGCGCTTATAAACCAGAAGCAAGTTGAAGGAGTTTGTGGGTCATTATATGGAAGCGTAATAAAAATAAAAGGCACATAACGGAACACTTAAGTTCTCCTACGAGACTGTTTAATTTGTCTTTCCTTCCTGTAAGTCTTCGTCTTTTATTTTTTTTCTTGAGCGGTTGCAAGCAAGCTGTGTGTCTGAAATGGTGTTTGTATTTAAATGCCGTTTTTAGAGTGTCCTTGCCAGCAATAGAAATGACCATCAGTGGGGTGGACTTTTGGTTGGATGAAGGTGGACCCAAACGAATGGTTGTTGGTCATTTCAAGCTCTGATTAGCTAGACGGACTGTATTTGCCCAACACCATCGATTACCTTGATTTGAAAGCATTCTCGAAAATGTCCCGTAGAGTGGTAAATATCCAGTCCTTATTGTAAAGCAGCTCACTGCAAGTTGAGTTCTTAAAGCTGCCACGCTTTATATATATATTCACAATCCTAGGCATTGGAAATCAATATCAGCTATAATGCAACATTGAACTTTGTTTTTTTTTGCGACATTATTTGTTCATATCACTGACGGTGATGAATTACATGGCTGCATTTCATTTAAATGCTTTTGTTTAAATTACAAAACGGGGTAAGTGATGTGATACGGGTTTTCAATTAATTTGTTCAATAAATATACCCACACTTGTGACCGGATTACGTCAAAAGTAATTATACCAAAAGGTGAACAGTGCCACTGAAGGGAGTGTCTACATAAATTGGTGGTCCGTTTTGGAAAGCATACTTAAAGCTGGTTGGCAATTTCTGCACTTGGGACTATTTTTTTTTGTGAAATCTTTAAATAAAAGTAGAACTTTTACTTCGACTTTATGATGTTTGTCCAGCGTGAGTTTAAAAACTTCTGCATGAAATTGACTCAGGGTTGCATTGTAAAATCACACGATTGAATGGTAGGATTATTGCGATCCGCAGTCGAGAGAGAGTATATTTCTAGCTTTTAGTTTTGAAATGCCTTGACTGATTTTAATAGAATAAAGAGCGAATGTGTACTAAGATTTCAAGATACAAATCATCTTGAAGTTGGACAGTCAAAAGATGATTGGAGCTAGATAGCCGCAACGACCACTTGGAGACCATTTCTTTTTTTAATTATTCTAAAAGTCATAAATTGCATTTTGTTAGAAGCTAGGCCTAGGGTCCCGACGGACTTGTTGCACCAACTATTTATTTATTTTTATGAACTGCATTTTGCTTGGAAGGCAAGTTCGAATTGAATGTAGCGAAGTGAGTTGTTATTTTAGGGAAAATTAAATCCAAATCAGCTTTAAAAAAAAGTTGTAGCAACATTTTCTATACTTTTCTGTACACATTTCGATAGCTGCACAACCCAATGCAAGTATGTAGGTAGGTTACCTCTGTTCCATTACACATGATATAATGGGATGTTTATCGTATCACTTCACAGAAACAAGAAACGAAACCAATATTAACATAAACTAACGAGTGCGAGTGCATCTTGAGCCGTTCTATTTTCAAGTTCAGTGGAGCGTTAACATTTGCAATTCGATCGAATCTGATAGTGAACCACAGTTGTTTGCAGTGTACATCCTCTGACTGTGTTGGATCTTGGACTGCTGCCGATGGTGGTGTTCAAACTGCCCTACTATATGTAGGGTATATTTATTTATTTTTAAACTCTCCACAGGAAGGTATATTCATTTTGCCATTACATTTGTAACGCCAAGAAGGAGTCACCGGAGACCTCACAAAGTAAATATATATTCTGAATCGATTTAGCCATGTCCGTCCGTCTGTCTGTCTGTTGAAAGCACGATAGCGCCAAAAAAAATTGACATAGGCGATTGAAATTCGGTGAAAGGACTTATTTTTACCATCGCGTCGTCAGGTTGGTATTGAAAATGGGCTATGTCGGTGAAGTAGTTCTGGTACCTCCCTTACAAAACCAATTTTGCATGCAGTGGAGGGTATCAAAGCATCGGCCAGGCCGATGATAACACTTTTACTTGTTTGTTTTTTTGGGTTCGCTGGAAGGAAAAATCTTCAAAAGACATTGCAGGGAGATTTATAGAAATTACAAAAAAATGTGACAATTTGTTAAATATACGTATTTAAGCAAAAGTTAAAACGGATTGAGTTGCACATATATTTTAAGTAAATTTGAAGTTACGCACCAACAAAATTTTATTTATTAAGTTTAATAATATATTGTCAATCTCAGTATAAACTCGCTCGCAACTTTTACCTACTTTATGACACGCACAGTACTAGTTTTGAAGACTGGATATTAGTAAGCGAGTTCATGCTTTTTTCTACGTACCTTAACAGGCTCCCGACCCGTGAAGAGTCTCTGCCTGAGACAGTGGAGCCTTCCACCCCCTACTATCCCGGGCACCCCGCTTACAATTATCCCGACCAAGAGCTCTGGCATGGCTTGGTATTTAAAACGGTGGTTCGATCTTGCTTTTATTTTTAAACCTGGGGCCTTTGAGAGGGCAAATATGTTGAAAACAACTTGCACTGCCTTTTAAAAACAACATATTCGGTTGATGTTTGTTTTTGCTGGGAAGATTGTGAAGGTATGCATTGCTCTGTGTGATTTGTTTTCTAATATGATGTACTTGGGCCAGGTAACTATTTCGGCCACTGGGCGAACTCTAGTTCTCTTAGCTGAAGCATTATTGTCCGTTCGCTTGATGTGGCCGAGACAATTTAGTCGACGTATTTCGGAGTTCGCATTTGTATCTACTCCTCCATTCGCCCTCTTCGCATACAGGACCAAAAATCGGTTTACGAATTTTTTCTTTCAAAGGAACCCAGTATAAGCTCATCCTTCCTAGTTATCGTCCAGCACTTGTTCAAGTTATTAACCTTCACAATACTCGGAGCTTTGGACTGATCGATATGCGTTTTTGAAAATAGTGCTCTGCGGACTATGTTCCTTTCTACACTTTCTTCAGCTTTACAACTAAGCCTCACGATTAAGAGCTAAAAAGCCAACAAAAACATATGGAAAGGCACAGTGTGGATCATAGATTTTTGTGTATCAGTACTAAAAGTCCGCAGAAAAATAGCCATAAAAAGACATGTTGATCTTTGAATTTTTGCTCAGAAGAGTGAAGCAGCTTGCCCAGATCATTGGCCTCCAAACCATTTTTTCAATCACATAAAAGAGGGTAAAACACATTTTTATAATAAAAATTTTAAGGTACCTGGTTCGAAAAAGAAGTTGGCATGGTTTTTGAAAATCAATATACCAAGACTACCATCCAACTTTAGTTCCAAGTACCTACTCCCAATCTCGCATATTTCTTATGGTGGAAAGATGGTCTCTCGAAGAAAAAGTAGGACATTTGGCGATCAGATTTTTTAGTAAAAAAGAGGACAATATTCTTTTTGTAAAAAATCAGAGACAGGGCGAAGATGGGTAATGTTCTCTCAAAAAGAGAATGAATGGTCACCGTAAGTACGAGTATATAGCCAAGCCAGTGCTTAAAATTTTTATTGACGCCCCATCAGAGGCGATACATTTGTCTGCAGGGGTAGAGTGAACTTGTTTTTAGTTAAGCATGTTCTATTTATGGAACTCATTTCTTCCTTCTGAATGGCACTTACTATTTTCAAATTAAAAACAAGTGAAACTGTTATCATCGGCCTGGCCGATGCTTTGATACCCTCCACTGCATACAAAACTGGTTTTGTATGGAAGGTACCAGAACTGCTTGACCAACACAGCCCATTTTCACTACCAACCTGACGACGATAAAAAGAAGTCCTTTCACCAAATTTCATTCGCCTATGTCAATTTTTTGGCCGCAATCGTGCTTTCAATAGACAGACAGACAGACAGACGGACATGATTAAATCGATTCAGAATGTGATCTTGATTCAGAATATGTGTACTTTATGAGGTCTCCGGTGACTTTTTCTTGGCGTTACATATGTAATGACAAAGTGAATATACCTTCCTGTAGAGGTTATAACAAGGACGCACTTATGAGTCCATCTGAACAGTTGAAATATATTATTTTTAACCCGTACTCCGTTCACGGTTACCAGCGAGAAACTGCAGTGAAAATTATTTCATCCGATGTCCGGTGCTATCTAAAACAGCTAAAGCTAAGTGTCCCAGCCTTTCACCAATCATCTGGTTTCGTCTCAATTTTGTTGAAATCCCCTTCCAGTTTTGAAACAGCTGCTAGTCTAGACGCCAATGGTTAATGCTGACTTCAGAGTGGAAAGCTGTCTCTAATAGGGTGATCTTACATTGAGCGTGCATCGATTAAGAAAAGTCCTGCTATTTTATGCCGCTGGACCCCTTTTGAAACCCCTCAAGACTCGTGGCCGCTACTTGTATAAAAAATGTTCCTCTTCCAGTTTAAGTAAGATTTTGAATTGAGAATGTCAATGCGATAAGAATTGATAATGCCATAAGCAAATTTCTATTCACAGGAATTCTTTGACATCGTCCTTCAGATTTATTATAATTTAATGCTTGTAATAGTTGAAATAAACTCGTCTTCGATGACCTCTTTCTTTAGGGTGAGTTGAATTCGATGAGGAAAGAGTAACCCATCATCGAAAAGTTGGTGTAGGTATAAAATTAACTGAAATTATTATTCATTGACTTGACAGCGTTTTTGATCCTTTGAGTTTCCTTACTGATAGAGGAAGCCGTTGAGACGGTTTTACTCACTGTGTGACTAAATGGAGAATGTTCTAAAAATGATGCTGATGTATTTATTTTCTAACATTTTCGTATCGAAATCATTTTTGTCGATCATGTAAAAGAGAGCGGGAAAACCCCTCCTGCTCTTTAAGGTTGCATAAAGAAGGCTGCGAAAAGCAGCTCGTTGGATGCGGCAGGCAAATTGAGTTCGTATAACTTTTTGCATCCGTCCAGTAAGAGCGTCTTCCAGGAGTCCGCGTCCGCCCAAATTTGTTCGGTGCTAGAGTTTGTTTAGTGAGTCTTAAACTCTTTATTAGGCTTCCATCATCGCCCTAAAAGCATTGCCATGCATCGGTTACCTGTCAGCAATTTTTTAAAGTTACCTCACACCTTTTAAATTCCTCCGCTGCACTATATAAAACATTTTTATGCTCCACACATATTAAGACCGTCCCAAAGTCCTATAGAATGCTGCCAGCAATATCGGTTGGTCGCAAGTCATGACCTTCTCTATTGCCACTTAATACTGTCGTGCCTTCTGGCGTATAATTTACTGCTACGCATTCCCGTAATTCATTTAATTATATGCACAATTATAATAATACATCCGCACTCTAAGTGGCGCACACCTCGCACAATTTATATTCATCTAACACTATCGGCATTGTATTTAACCGTCGACGTTGTTGCCCAATAAATTACCATATCCATAGCCTTGAACTTTTCATGAATAATTTAAAATTAGCACAATTACCTTGTTCGCTTGTGTTGCGCTAGCTGTCGCTTTGTAGTAAGTTGACATGAATGTCCGTTTCACGTTTACTTGCGAAATGATTGCACCATTCCCAGGCCGTGAATAATTTACCAGAATCATAAGGCGAGTTTAAGCTGAATGCGGCACGTATCAGTGAAACAAATCGTTGCATTAAAACGCAATTTGTTAGACGTCAAAAGGCTGTTGATGTATAAAGTATACAGGATGTCAGTTGAAGAAGAAGATAGACGGGGGATACCAGTGGGTCCGGTGGGCTACTGAGATCTCACTGGTAAGGTTTTTGTCCTACAAATTTGCGAAAACGATCTTTTGCATGCCAAAGGAATAGGTCACTTGGAGACCAGCCCTCCCAAGAGACAGAAACTACGATTACGGGGAATATCCTCAGCGAGATGTCATTTTCCCTTTTATTTTTTGGGTCCATATTCTGCCGAAGATCATACCTTGACAATATCAAAATAATTTTTCCTGTCTCTTATCCTCTGTTCGATGCTCTCCTAGAACTTGTTCGACAAAAACAAAAAATCTGCCAACTGACACGAGAAGACCAAAACTCTATGAAGTTTCTACATCCAAGAAACCATGGTCTAGGTTATAGGATATCGCTAGGCTTCCCCAAGTCAACCAACCCAGTAACCGCACAAGAAGACTGTTTCAACACTGTAACCTTTATAAAGGAAAATGAAAACCCTTGTCTTTTTCTGGTTATTCTCAAAGGACTTTAGTGACTGTGTGGATAGTTGTTCCAATTGCGCTTCTATTGAGGATACAAATTACAACATTCCATGCGAATTATTCCCAACAGATCCACAGCAATAAACTGTCTTCACTTGGTTAGGATTTATTGCTATTTCGAACTGTTCCACTACTTCATCTGATTGATAACCTCAAATCGATGCGAGGGTGACTAAAACTCAAACCTCGCTCCGCCAAGAAATTAACATTTGAACGGTGGAACCCCTCGCTGCTCATTTTACTCGTACTCTCGACTTTCATCAACCCCTCGCTAACTACTACAAAAAAATGTTACGTATACGTCACCGTATGGAATTTCTTTCACCTTTCATAACTCCGAAAAAAATATATATCCCCCCTTCAGTATATCAATGAGCACATCCCATCACGTAGCGGACCCTATTTAAATGAAAATTGTCGGTCCACTGAAATTTAATCCCGTTTAGGCACCTCAACTTAAACCCTCACTTAAACTGCCAATGGTGCAGTTAATTTACCCACATTGTTGGCTGACCTACTTCAACCACACAACCATCGAAGCTAATTTGATAAATCGACGTTGACAGAGATGCCGGCCGACTATATTAAACGCCAAGGACATACAACGCCATTGTACACACAAGTACAACTCCTGTTGTGACACTGAGATAATCTGCCGTAATTGGGACAATTAACAGTGCATGTTCAATAAATCATGGCCGTCGACCTTTAACTGTTCAACCACTTACGTCGATGTTTATGAAATTGGCGGCCTTCGAAGAAAAATTCTCGCCTAAAAGGATCAAACATGATTGATTTTTCTTCTATTCATTAATTTATTCTACATGTATGAGTATGTGCTCACTCATCCGTTAGAAATGTGTACCTGCATAATATGAGGTGTCGAATTGTACATTTCTTCCTTTGGCTTTGCCTTCGCGGAAGTTCGTATTGTCAATTAGGACGATAAAAAAAATCCTTCGAAGCACTTTCTGACATTGATTGATGGTGGTTGTATTAGGTTCACACCCGACAAGTGTCAACTACGAATTGGGCTGGAGGTGTATCCACTTTAGATGGGCTCCATTAGCGTTTAACATCAGAGTGTTGGTTTGGGGAATTTTTAATTGGTATCCTACATGTGCCTCCATTTCTGTTTATATTATATTCATGGTGACACAGCACAATTACTAATTTATATGAGGACTTTTTTCCACGGAAACAAAGAGAATAATTAGACGGAAGCAAACCGCTCACTCAAATCGAAAATTATCAAAACTTTGACCTCAATTGACTACCTTATGTAGATATATTGATCAGAAGGAGGGGCTCAATTTCATTTCGTCAGGAAACTCCACATAGGTGGCCGATTTCACATTCATCATTTATCTTGACTGGTGCTCTTCAGGAATTCGCCACAATCGTCGTCCTTTTGGGGGCAATAAATATATTTCCCTCCAGTTTCATGGTCGGATGGTTAAATTTTATATTTTTAAACTGTCGACAACTAAGTGGAGCCCGGAGGAGAAATAAATCATACTACCTAGTGGCCACTTATCGAAATTGACGTAGTGTGCGCCGCAGTCTTCATCTCGGAGGGAGTTTGATTTATGGAATTTTATTTTTGAATTGTGAACAACAAATTTTTGTAAGTCAAGCCATGGGAAGTATTTCAACTTGGGTCTAGAGTGCGAGACCTTTTGCGTAGAGTGGTAAATGGAAAGCTAGAGAAATGCTTACCTATATCAAAAAACCTTTAAAAGATGCAGAGGTTGGTTATAAGAGTTATTTGTCGGTCTAGAAGGGATTATCATTCTTTCGCTGAATATATGCAAAGCGAAAATCCCAAATAAACTCTTTTCGTTGAGATAGATACGTAGAAGGTAGGAGGACAGTTCATTTAAAGGAGGCTTTATATTTTTTGTAGTGCACAAATTACTGCGGTTAGAATCAACTTCCTTATATTGTTTGCAAAAAGTTTAGATAAAGGCTCCAACAACACCACGAAAAGTGATCTAGAAAAGCTGAAAGACGCGGAGAAAAGCAGTCCGAAAATTCCCGAGGTAGCCCCGTAAAAAAGCTCCAATACGCCTTCACAACGCCTCGACTTAAAATATATTTAAATAAAGGCCAAAAAAACCCCGAAGGACGATTTAAAGTAAATCAAAAAAATTATGAAAAAAACGCACAGAAAAAAGCAATGGAAAGCGTATCTCCAGAAGCCCAAAATACTTCCAAATCAACACCCTAAAAATAACCCAAAGAACAGTTCAAAATCGCCCCAAAAATCTTCTAAAAAACGCTGCAAAAAAAAACCCGTGAAACGACCCAATAACTTCTGAGCGCTTCAAACATAGAACGACAACAACCTCAAAGAACGCTTCAAAAATAACTCAAAGCGGCCCAAAAACCGAACACCAAAAACCCCTGGCAAAACGTTCCCAAATGCTCTAGAAATCGTAATAGAAACGCTTCAAAAAATGCCATGAAAAACAATTACAAAATCGAACTAAAAAACCCTCCAAAAATTAAAAAAAAAATCGCTCTGGAAACGGTCCAAAAAGCGATGAAAAAAAAATCTCGAAGAAGAATCAAAAACAACCTCAAGGACGCTTCAAAAATGCTCAAAAGAAAAACTAAATGGAGCCAACAAAATCACAAACTTTGTCAAAATGCTCTGACAGCTTTTCAAAAAACTTGAAGAAATCTTTACCCATCAAAAAATTATTGGTACGAAAAGCACTTACAAAATCAAACTGAGAAACCTTCAAAAATGTCACAAAAAACGCCTCGGATAACGCTCCAAAATCGCTTCGAAAAAAGAACCCTAAAGGCGCCAAAGAAAATCCCAATACACAAAGCAACAAAAAAAAAACCCAAAAAGCGCTAAAAATTACTCAAAAATTCTACAACACAGGAATTACGTAATAGAAATGTTGTTGCTGACTCAGGAGTCAGGACTCTTGCAGTTAACTAAACTAACAGACAGGACACACTCTTGCTCGAGAAAGCTACTTAGTGGAATCGACCAAAAAATGTTTTAAAACTTTAGTGGCCATTCGCCCTGACATAGAATTGGGCTAGTAAAAATGAACCAATCACAACCAACCCACTTTAATGCAAATTCGAAGACCCCAAACACACATTTCGATTGTTAAAATCACAACAGAAAATTGCACCGTTGCCCTTTTGGTAAGGTACCACACGTCCTTTTCCATCCAAGTGGCTCTATACTTCCCAGAAAGGCGTTTTCGTCTTCCACACACCGGATATGTGCTCGTAAATCATTGCCGGAATTTTTTAAGTGCGATTTTCGTACCAAGAAGAATTCAAATGCAAGAAGGAAGATTTCACCGAATTCACGTCCACAATGGAGTCGTCTGTCTACCTGCGATTTAAATAGAGAAGGATAACGATAACAATTTTATCGGTTTCCATCCTCTCTTGGGCGTGTGTTTTTTTTTCGGAATGGATGTTTCTATTGGGACAGTGGAATTCTGTGGGCTGTGGAGGGGAACAAATACCGAAAGTGGTAGTGCTAATGGGATTCATTTGAATTTCAAGTTGCCTTTGATTTCTTTTTGCCATGGGCGGATTTTATAGACAGACTGGGGGACGCAGAAAGGAACTTGAGATTTGATGGCGAATAAGATTGAGCTCTTGGCTCGGTCAATAAAATTAGTTTCGAGGTCAGAAGTACGAGTATTCTTTCTTCCAATCCAAATATCGAACAGTCTTGTAAATATATGAGTCTGGAAATGGATCAGAGCTATTCATTTTCACAATAAAATAATCGCTAAGCTAGATGAACAGAACATACAGGCACCGAACACTTCCATAAATTTACTGTAAACTCCCGATTCAATTTGCATCATATTGCAAACTCACATCCTTCTAAAGATAAATATCTAGGAAATATCAAGCAGATACCATTCCCCAAACCGATACTCTCCCTGATTCCAGAGAAGCAACTCACACATTTTCACTGTAGCTTCACAAAGGAATCAGTGCATACATTCAGTAAAATCGCACAAAAGGATAAAAACGATAAAATTGTTATCTTCATCCTTCTCAATTTAAATCGAATGTAACTGGGAAGCAGAAGCATATCCTAAGTAAAAAGGAAGGGAATTGGTGAAATTACGGAATTTTCTTCCATGTATACTTTTTTCCTGTAGATCGGGGGACGATGTCACCCATAAAATCGTCACCAAGGATATACGGCTTCCGATTTCTTTAGGTATGCTTTCTTAGTGAGGATAACGATACCATCCGACACAGGAGGTTGTAGCCTGTTTGCGCTTATGTGTAACCTCACACCTAGCAGTATTCTTAACACTTATTGTATTGCCAAGTTATTGATTGCTAAAAGACAGGACCAGTCACAGGACGAACGACTTAAATGGCAGTGATTTCTTGCAATAGAAATGCGATTCAGAAGTCTCGCTTTTTTTGGGGACAGGACAGGATTGTTGATACTAATTGGAATTAGCCTGCATTGTGAGCAATTGCAATAAGCTGTTTCAATTTATAACAGAGTGCCACTTGATTGCAAAAGCAAACAAATTTTGGAAAGTGTAATGGCTCGAAGGGAACGAGGTCATCGCAACTCAAATCATGCCCACACAGTTCATCCATGAAATATGAACTACAGGACCTCTCATTAAAGTCATATCATTCGAATTTAACAGGTAAAATTGATGTCCAAGAGGCGCCGAAAAAGATGTCCAAACGCGAAAAACAAACATTTATTCGACGTTGGTTACCAGGTGGTTTGGTGTACATTAAAGGGGACAATTTTCAAGGCAGAATGGAGTACGCCTAGTTTGCCAAACGACTCTTTCAGTTGAAGTCACATTGATACCTTGCTCAATTATTCGAAAGTACTTTATTTGCGTTAAAGTATCTTACTTGAAAATTTTTCTCGCCTAAAATCACATTTAAAAATATGTCTAAAAAATATATTTAACGCCATCCATCTTCCTTGTCTTCTCGAACCTGTGGGCTGGAATTGCAAGATCAATAGGAAGGCAAATAGTTAAGAACCACTTTCACTGCCTTTTAAAAACACCATATTCGCTTGATTTTTGTTTTTGCTGGGAAGATTGTGCGGATATACACCAACCCAATGTCATCGAAGGAATTTTACCTTTCTGGACTAAATCCACATCTTGGTACAGCTCCTAGAGTTCGCGGTTGTATCTTCTCCTCCATTTGCCCTCCTCGCAAAAATTTCGTCAGAGAATTGTTCTTTCGTCTCCCACCATCTACTCTTCCCTAATAATGCGACTTCCTTTACTTCCCCCGTGTACCAGACTAAACTTTATTTAAACATAACTTTGCTCAACCAGCGGCTTTCCCAACTGCACTATGAATTGTTCCAGAACATGGAGGAACTACTGACAATGGGCTTGAAAGAAAAAATACGAACACACCCACAGTCGGCAAACTTTTCTCCTCAAACTGGTAAACTCATCTTCTGATTCATGACAAAACTTAATCTATCGTATATTAGGGTCGGTGTCTGCTGTGGTATTTATCGGTATGTTTCTGCTTAGAAAGTTTCCCTACCTAACGTGGCATTGCATTCTTCGTGTGGAGGGAGTCAAAGAAATTGTTATTGATTTTGGAAATTCCTTAAAACTCATGCAGTGCTTAGCTAAATGGAGGTTGTAGTCCTAAAATTGTATTACAATCCATTCCAACCTTCATTAAAATAGAACCGTCACGAAGTCCACTCATCAGAAGATGGAGCTCTAAATTTAATGCAATTATCAGCGAATTTATCAAGTCCTTTGGATGTTTTTTCCGCTTTTGTATTCATTCGGTATCAATGACAAAAAGCGCTAAAGAACATCACAGCTAACCATGCAATCAGAAACAGGGAGCAATCAAATAGGATCTTAGTTGACAGTATAAAATCAACTTGAAAATGTCATATTCAAAATGGTGTATGTGGAATATCCTACCTGAAACAAACGAATACAATAGACACTAATACTCGTACATCCACTGGCTATCTTTACACTTATGTTACCGGTTGCCGTGAAAACTACTGAACAAATTGCGGTTGAACTTATTTTTGAAATATTTTTCAAGGCTCCATGAAGACGATAGGCTATTTTGTACATTGCCACGCCTAGTTTTTGGGGGCGTTTTTGATCAAAACGTACTATTTCATATCTTCAGTGCCTCCAACTTTAATCGCTCGAGTAATTCATAATAAATACAAAAAAGTGTATAAGTAGTTATGGTTTGAAAACGGTTTTTTGGACGAATTCAGAGGGATTATTTTAGGTACGCATAGATTGGGGTCAGCCAAACAAATGATTTAAAAAAAAACTCTTCCTTATTTCACAGACAAATGAAATGCACATACCCCAACGATGAGGACTACGGCTGCGGAAGTCAAAATTAATAAAAGCTCGCAACAGAATAGGCGAGATTTCTCTAAACCCCGCAGGATAATACACATAAACTCATATCGAAACGTCCACACACAAGCATACAAGCAGATTAACAGGAAGGACCCTCCGCATGGACGGTTCCTATACATCGCCGTTGTGCGGCATATCTAAGCTTGTGTGGATATTTTTAATTAGATCCTTCCGGTACATTGCCGGTGAAGAAATGGAAGAAATGACTTTCCTCTTTTTAATTTGCGAATAAGCGAAAGTTTTCCATTCCTCAAGCACATTATTATCACGATGGAAACTTTTGAATTTGAAAAATTCTCATGAAAACATACTTTGCCATATGAAACTCTCGACATAATGATCCCTCAGACTTTATGTGTAGCAGCTCTCTGCCCCTCGGGGTATAATTATCTTTCCAAAACTAATGATACAAACAATCCTGTCAATTAAACAACATTTACCCAAAATAAATCGTTTCAAGAAGGACACCCACAGACACGGAGAAGACATTTGCCTCCCCCAAACGGACACAATGTCCGTTTGATGACTTAGTTGTCGGACGAGGGAGACCACTTGCTCATTAAGTAGGTTACAGACACACAGGGAAACGACAAAAATCACATAGGGATGTTCGAATTTTTTCCTTGATGCTTTGATAATGACATCGAGCTGGGTGATATTTTTTTTTTTTTGTTAGAATAGGAAAAGTCAGAAGCACAGCATTTCCTGCCGTCCTATTTATATGTTCAAATAAGTATCAAATCATTGTGGATAGACGGATGACAGAGATACGAACCTTAATTAGCGAAACCACAATTCACTTCCAGTTTGATGTATCAAGCGGGAGCGGGTAACTGACTGGCTTGTCCAAAGGAGAAGAAATGCGGAATTAGCTTATAGCTAAGGGACAAAAGAACGCAGGCGAAAATAATCACTTCAATAATTCATTCTGGCGATGTGATTGACAAAATCGTATAATTTATCCTGCCATATGCCGGAGACAACTAATGGCCTGCTAATTTCCTGCTAATGAGGGAGATAAGTAGAGCGAAATGTGGGCCGGAAGTTTGTGTGTGGGCGACTGCCAAATGGCGATGTAACAGGCTTAATATGTTTTGTCATTGACAGAATTGTGTCACAAAAACAAGAAGAAAAAAACACGAGCACATAATCGTAACCTTTTGTTGGACCAAAGGCTTCTGTATGGATCTTTTGCGCCTGCTATTTATTTTATTTAACATGTTTGCATCTACATACTCGTAATTGAACTTAATTACAAAAAAACTTCGAAGCTATGACCTTGAAGGCTCTCTGCATATTTATAAGTTTAAATAAGCGGAGCGGCTAACAATAAAGCATACCCTTGTGAGGCAACTGTGAAAACCCGAGTCAATTTCTTGTAGTAGTTTTTAAATCCATTCCGGACAAACACCACGTAATTAGTTGGGTAAAAAGTCTATCTGAAAAATTGTGATTTTAGGCAAACGCAACTTGTTCCCAATTTTGAATGTTCTTTGTAGTTTCTTTCCCAGCCAAACATTCGACCAAACAACCAAAAGTGTCCGAGTGTCCCTGCAAACACATAAAACCTAGTTCTTTATTTCAATTCTAATAGGCAAACTTTGTTTCCGCTTCTCTAAGACTCAAATTCATCCTACTCTCGTATATAACTCTTTAAAACTTTCTGCATGTTTGTAAAGTCAGTAGATCTTGTCCCACCACACACACACACACTTATGAATGAAAAGGGGATTTCTAATTCGTGCACATTCTCGTTCGTCATTTTGCATCACGTACGATAAATTTAGTGCATGGACTTTAGAAAGACGAAAGAAGGTAGTCGCATACATCATTTTGGCGAAGACCACATAACCCGCAGTTATGACATCATTTAACTGATAAAAATCCGCACAGCGTGTGAGCGGGGTTTTGAGTTTTAGTTTCGGTGGGGAATGGTATACAATGCTTCCTCATCTAAATGTCACGATGTAAATCTTCCCATTGACACCTTTTGCACACTAGTTCCGAATTGCAGCACCTATTTTACACTAAATTTTGTAATTTGAAAAACAAGTAAGATTTTTATTTTAAGCTTGAGTAAGGCCTTTTTTTGTATGATTGGAATAAACTTCAGAGCCAGTTAGACGATTTCGATGGGGTTTTCCTTTGCATCTGGAATATTTTCCCCGAAAGGCTTTTGGCTAACAAATCATTGCCCCCTACTCTCCAAACGCTCTTGAAAATAATCTTATTTGGGGTGAATGTTGCTTGGGGATAAAGTTTCGCCATTCATTGAAATATAAACAAATCTGCATACTACCACTCTTGTTATGTGATAAACACTGTTTACGAGCTGAATTCAAAATTACGGTTTGTGAATCAAAAGGTAGTTAGAGGCGTAGTTTAATGCAAATCCAATCAGTCATTTAGGCTGCAGCTGAGATTACACGGGGGCCTTAAGTCAGTCATAGCGAAAACACCTTTTTCGAATAACCAGACCCACTCTTTTAAGTTTTCTATCATCTAATGTCATTTCTGACTAAAACTTTGAGACCCTTTTGAGTGGGTCTGCTTTCCACAAGTTCCACTGAGATTTATTGGTGCATTTGTCTAAAGTTTTGCCGATTTGCGTTCCTTGCTACTTTTGAAGCGTTTTTCGCAGTTCAAAATGCTCTAAAAAACAGTTCTGACAAAATATAAGAATTTATTTTATTTAAAGGCTTCTAAAATGATTTCCCATTTCTGAACCGCCCCCAATCACGCATCAACATCCCTTGAAACATATTGACTACATTACACCACTCATCTGTGAGATAGCAAAGAAATATCAAAAGACCTATCCCTTCAAAGGATGTCCAACATCACAAAGAATACCTATTTGCGAAGATTAAAGGAGCGAACGAAAATGAAAACAAAAAATGCAAAAAAAAACAATATATTTTAACCACCTCCAATAGAAGAATACGGTGAATACATTTTACTTGAAAGTGTAAATATTATTTCTCCGCCAATGGTTCGACAAACACAAAGAACAACATCAGCAGCAGGAGCAATGAATCAGCAAACAAACAAACCTGCTCCATTAGTCGTTTATTTAGGACGAGGTGGGGTGGTTACAGGAAAACGAACAGTTTCGTGTTGAAGGATTTAGGATTTCCAAAGGGAAACTATTCCATTGCGCAAATATAAAATCATTCGATGAATGTCCTTACGGATGGGACCAAAAAGCGATACTGCACAGAGCAGCACTTTATCTGACTGTGTTTGCTTGGGTTGGTCTGTCACTCCCCAGAATGCTATTAGAAGGCGACTGGGCACAGTCTGTTGATCCCAAAGGTGACAAACAACAGGGTAGATTTTTGTTAACCCTGAGTTGTCTGAATTTTGAAACAAATGTACGACCCAACAGCGTTATGTGCTTCTCATAAAAATTATGGTCGCAAGGCGATAGCAACTCCATAAAAGAAATGAATTAAGTGATTTAAAAAAATAAAATAAGTGGAAGTCTATAAGGGACTAGTTTTGTGTGCATATTTGTTTCTTGGACCTAAAATTTAACACGAAGTCCAAAATAAAGTGAGAAGCTTTTTCAGGACATTTATAATATTTTTGGATATTTGTCAGCCGTGGCCGCATTAGAGAAAAACCAAAAAACAACATTTTGTGTATATCCGGGGATCGAACCTGAGACCTCTCGCTCAGTAGTCCAGCGCACTAACCACGTATGGAGGTCTGGTTGACCCTTTCGAGGAGCGGGGTTCAGTGGCCGACCGTCGTGGAAGAGGTGCCCCCATTGAAATATTCACACCGAAGACAACGTGGAAGTAGAGGCGACGAAACTCCTAGCTCGATTCTAAGAACCATATTTAGTAGTGTTAAGGATAAATTTTACGAACTCACAATGGCGAAATTTTCCACATAAAATTAGCCTTTAGCCGCTTTTAAGTAGGTACTCTGTAATAATTTCGGAATTCTAAATGCGACATAAGTACATTTCATTCCACTTTCGAAATAGAGAGTAGAAAAGGTTCGTTTTCGAAAAATTTACTTTGCGGAACGAGATACAGAGAAGTGCCCCCGATCTTGAATTGTAAATACTTGCTTCGCTTGTCGTTGAAAATCGACCCCACCTTTTATTATGTATGGAATACTTTCGGAAGCACTGTTTTTAAGTATTTATTATCAAATGAAGAAAATTAAGCTTTTATCATTTGAAAAGTACTGTGCCATAGATGTGCAAAAATTGTGGGTATATGTCGCAATTTAGACTGGTAAAATTACGTTAAAAATTCCCCATAGTACCCCCAGTTTGGATATTCAATTTGTCGTCGCCATATTTCCATAGTAATGTATTCAAATATCATCGTGGACTAGAACCTATTTTCGAAGGAAAGCAATTTACTTACCCCTACCCCTAAAAGTAAGCAACTGTATACAAATATTTTTAGTGGCGAATTGGTCCATATTACATAAAAATCGATTTAAAAGTACTGCCATAATTGGAACGACAAAATAATACAGTGACCTACATCTGAGAACTTCATTTCATTCTGCTCGCCATTTTGTTTTTTTTTTCCACAGTCAGTGGGGACCAAGTTTCTACCGACGAAAGCTTTTCTATCTTCAAGCGTACCTGCCCCGCCAAAAGTGTTATTTTTTGTTTGCTCAGCTCCTGTTGGCTTATTCAACCTTTTATAGCCCCTGTTACGATCTTTCCGGATTTATGTCATGTTTTATTTTTTTTATTTTCAGCACTTCCTCGATGCAGAAGTATATGTACACGCTTCCCATTTTCGATTGTCCGCTTGCTTTACCGTACGAAATTGTCTGGTGTGAAGTTGCCTAACTTCGTTTCAAGAATATATATTCAGTCCAATCTTAAGTCGAGTCGCAGCTGACATGCTGTGCTGCCCAGAAAAAAATCTAAAGTACACCCAAACGAACTGTTGATTTATTGAGAAGTGATGCTGCTACTAGTAGGCACTATACTGCCATCACTACTGTGAATATTGCTACTGATAACGACATCGATACTGCCAGAGACGCAGCGCCGGCTCCAGCTAAACTAGCGCCCTGTGCAAGATTTACAGAAAGCGCCCTTTTTTTCATATTTGCACACAACATAAAAAAAAAAAAAAACAAAACAAAAATTCCATTAGTCAGAGCCAAAGAAATTCATTATGCAGAAGGCAGAATCGCCTGTGTAAAAACGATTCCACTATGCGTTCATCCCTCGCAGGTCGCAGCTTTTTTTCAGTGGAAGAGAATGCTATATTTTCATAAAATACAAAGTACAATCCAACCAAAGCTGCTTGCTCTCTTTGTTTCTCTTTCGTAGATGAGAAATCCCATCCGATTCATATCGATCCCATGCCATATGTGCAAAGTAAAAAACCTGCACATTCAGGCACATACGATTCCGTAAGAATGATTTTTTTTGTTCGATTTTCTTCATATGAAAATTTTGCGAGTGAATGTGCAAGAAATGAAACCTGCACATACGAGGTGAAACTTTTTTGTTTTGAGATTTTTTAACTAGACTCTTTTGCAAAATGTAAGAGGATGTGAAGAGAAATATACCTACACGAACAGGGTGGAATATTTTCAGATTAGGTAGGTAAGAAATGAACTTCCATAGGCATATTGTAATTTTTTACGTTGCGATATTTTGAGTTAGATTCTCCTTGAGTTGCAACATTGTAAGTGATGTGAGTTAATGTGCAAGAAATAATTAAGCACACCTATGCTGGATGTTGTTATTTTGGGCTTATTTGAACAAGCTTTTCGTTTAAAATGCAAATGGTAGTAGGTATTTGTTCCCGCAAGATAAAATATATTTTTCTTTCCTAACAATGCGCCCCCAGAATTTGGCGCCCTGTGCATCTGCACATCTTGCACATATGGTTGGTCCGGCCCTGCAGAGACGATAACCCTGTTGAGGGTTCCAAACGTAATAATTCTGTCACCGCTACGGCGGTTAAGACCACAGTGCATCGAAATAAATTCCGGTGAGTTATTTATTTAGTTCAGTAGGACACAGTTTGAAACTTAACTTGATAAAAAGATCAGTCTAGCTGAATGTTTAAAAAATTCGGAGCGATGGTCGCGCCCCATAGCAAACGTATTATTTCCTTTTTTTTATTGCGACGAATGTTTCTAAAACGTTTCTTTATTTTCTAAAACGTGAAAGATGTCTACTGTGAACGATAGTGGCGTTCAACAACTTCCACTTCTACTCTAAGTCTTTCAAGAAACCTAGTCAACATGCATCGAGCCACATCACGGAAACATATATCGGAGCAATTATAAGAGATCACTTTGCTCCATTCAGGCATAAATTGTATTTGCATGCAACGAGGAAGTTCTGTAATGAAACTCGTCAGCCTTGACCCCTGTCTGCTTATTCCCCACACCTTTATTTATTCACCCTGTTTGACTAGATTTTTAATTGCACCATTTCTGTTCACCCCTTGAAATTTCGTAGTCAATCCATGTGCAAGTACATGGACTTACGAGGCCCTCAATCCAAATTACCTTGTCTTTGACAATTCCGAAAAGCAGGACTAAATCACAAAACTTAAATCTTCACCAGACTATATAAGTACAATAACAAACTACCAGATCAATGTCAAACAACAATTTCATTCCTTGTTAGTAGCCTCGTTCGTGTATTGAACTTTCCAACAAGAGTTTCGCAAAGTTTTGCACTCTTTTTGTGCGATTCTTGCGAACTTGCGAAATAGTTGCTAAAATTGCTTAAATGGCTTAAATTGCTTAAATAGTTGCATTAAGTGCCGTTGGCATTTGGAAATGTTTTCAAACTGACTAATTTGCTTTTTATTTAAATGATTTGCCCGCAAAAGTTGTCTCTGCATTCATTTCTGAACCTGAATTGGTCAAAGGACGATACAGTTGGTTCGACATCGCTGCATAGTTTCATTTTCAATGTTTTGCATTTGAATATTTTTGTTAGTGTTGTATTATATAAAATGACTCATCAACTTATATTGACTTATCTGTCAGAGGCGAGCACAAAAACTGAAAAAGCTGAAAGCGTGGGTGTGCATAAGCATCACTCGACTGCCAGTGTCAATCTTTTTAATACAAAGTCGAGTGTATTTCTTTCGAGGGACCCCTTCTGCGACTCCAGCCTCTACCGGGAAGATGTCTTTTCATTTTTATCCCATGTGTTTGTATAGGTATATCAACTAGCGTAAAATTTCAGTTTGTTGCTACCCTACTTACGCACGAACACTCCTCAATGTGATGAATGAGCTTTTTGTGTAAAGCCAAGGATGTCAATGCCTTGGGGGCATTTTCAAAATTTTGTCGGTGGTATGCGTCTCCTTAAAGTAGAAGATCGGATTGAAGTCGAGGAGATGGAGTATCTAATTGTTGTTTTGAATAAAAAGTGTGGCGATGTGCTATTTGGAAACATGCTGAGCCTAAGGGTTTTTGGGTAAATTGGAATTTTCTTGGATTTGAGGGCGTTTTTGAATTTAAATTCACTTAGTTTATGGCGTCTCAACCAGAGATTCTGCTCACACGGGCACGTTGCCGGGGTCCGGTCTTTCTTAGATTTTAAGGCGTTATGTTATCAATTTTCAAACGACTGCAGAGTGAAGAGTCTCTCTTTAAGCCATAATTGGTACGACAAAGGTCATTGCAAAGGTCCAGTCGTCTTTTTGTTGTCTTTGATATTTTTATACCTATGAATGGAGCCTATAAGGTTTGATTAAGTTTCCCATCATAGGGCTCTGAATCTCCTTCTAACTATTTTTGTTTAAGGACTTATAAAATTTAATAAAAGCCGGTGGTATGCTATCAGTCTATCCCCTTATATTATTTTTGATAGAAAAACTGTCAAAAATTCATGGCAAACTTAATAACATTTCATTGTTCGTTTTCACACAAGGGGTAGAGGTACCTGCACTCCTGCAGCTATCGTCATTTTCCCTGGCCTTTCAAACTTTCTTACGTGTGAAACTGCCCATTCAAAGTAGAAAATATTATTCCGATATGTAAAACCGTACACACGGCACAGGCACACAAAACAAGTCGACTTCTCGTAGCCCGTATTTGGTCCCTACATGGCAGTATTATCGAATCCAATTTCCAGAATAGCAAGGCACACAACAGTATAGCAACCTCTGTGGTAACTGGACACCGCACGATGTCAACCATATGAACCCCATAGGTAATGGGCATAGCACAATGTATTTCTGAAGGAAATTCAAATGAATCGTCCTCAGCGGAGGATGTGCAAATTCGGATATTCGTTGGGATATTTGTTTCAGATTAAATCACAACAGAGGCTGGAAGGTTTGTGTAATGTGCACACATGGAAGTTCCATCTGTCCAATCATTTTGACGTGGCTGGTCCGGAGTGGCAATGTTTTAAGCGCCCTGGACAATATATGCCGATTGTTTGTTAAGTTTATTGATCGCCCAAACAACTGGCAGAAAATAAGTCACACTCTCCGACTGACACTGCGAAATAAAACAGGGTATTCCGTATTCGTACATATTTGGTTAAAGCGCGTCGGGAGTGCATTGAGCGGGAGTGCGCCCAAGGTTGGACAAGGTTTTTTGTCAGTTGGTTCAGATAGAAGCTGGAGGAAGGAAACGACAGTACATATAGTGGTTGGTGCAGTAGGTTTTTTTTCTCTGACTTCCTTAGCATCCTTCCTCGCCTCCTGATTTTTTTTTTAAATCCTTCTATCATGTAAAAATTTGTTGACATCGTTCGCTGTTTCAAAAGCTAGTTACGCGCCTAGATCGATATAAATTCTTGATTTAAATTTTGCACTGGTTGAATCCGAACTTCCTATCTGCGAGTATATAATAACTCCAAGGAAAGTATATTTAAAAAAAAATTGTTAAAGGCATATTTTTTGCCCGATTTTTGCTTCACAGGTTATAAAATTCACAGAGTCGCATTTTCCCCATTTTCCACACACTTATCTATTGGGACGCACAGTGTATTTGAGTAAACAAATAAATTAGGAGACCATGAGAGTCAAAAAGGGTTTGCCCCAGTATCTTTGCAGAGCACTTCAATTTAAATTGCCCTTTCTATTGCAGTGCACTTTTTTCACCGATATAGGAAATAAATAAAATTTAAATCAAAAAAGTGGTATAGTGGAAGAGCTTTTGGTGGACTCATCAAATAACCCTCGGCACGATTTCTCTATAGAATTCTTTATTTTTTTATACGAATTTCTACTCAATTACCATACTGTTGTGCGGCCAATGAATCATTTTGCAATTGAATACCTACCACCGGTCCAGGCCGCAAATGATTGGAAAATGCGGTTGCAGTTGGCGTTTTTTTTGTTTTCTATCTTTTTATTACTCTTCTCGATGGTGCTTGATGTAAACTCACCCCACACTTGTGCTCAATTAATTTCTGCAGCTGGTTGGCACAGTTAGGAAAATAAATAAAATTTTATTTTAAATATGAATGGATCAAAAGAGAAATTCAATAGAAAATCAAGAGCTGGAAACGATTGATGGATTGGATAGGCAAGTGGGCTTTGGAGCTTTAATAATAGTTTGGGCTATTCTGCTTATTTTTTAGTTGATGAAGTCAAGCTTCGGACAGATTAGAATTAGAGCTTGACGTCTGATTGATGTACCTAATCGTAACATAAACATAAAAATTACATTTTGTCGTGAATGGTTTGTTGCCAGAGCAACATGTACACACATCTATTCGACAGATCCACGCTCCACCGATAAAAGATTTTACTTTGGATGGTTTACATTTTAATCGTAATAAATGTCAACAAAAAAGAGGGTTTTAAAAAACCTTTCAGCAAGATATAGCTTAATTGCTGACGTTACTATGAAATTTTTTATTTTGGGGCGGCATGTGATTCGTAAAAAAACCTCTGTAAAACATCTGAGAATCTATTGTTTTGGAAATCGGTTGCTGCCCTTTTCTGAATTTTGGTGGCTAAATTTGGTCCTGAAAATTTGCCTCAATTGGCAGCGTAAATTTATCATAGGTCAATTTCCCGTTCCGTTCATTCCACAAAGATTGCGCCGAGCCATACTTTCCTTTTTTTTTACTTTTCTTAGTCACACTATTCAAATAAGCCTACAGCCGCACTTCCCATTTCTTCCACTCAATAAATAGACATATAGTCAGAGGTCAGGGCTCTAGGAAACTATGGCTATCGCTGGGTTGATTGTTGCTACTCAGGAACCAGCATTTTTTCTAAGGCTTGTCATTGCCATTCTTTTATTTTAGGTATTTTAAGAACTAGCGCCCCCAATAGTTTAAAGGTCCTTGAAATCTATGGTGGAATTCACGTTCAATCGTTTCCGTCGTTTATTCTACGTGAGTAATTTAAAGAAAAAGCAAATGTTGGTTGCCACAAAACCAATGAAAAAACGAAAGCCATTTCCTTTTCGTTTACGTTTTTTTCTTAAAACGAAAAACATTTTAGTTTTAAGCTTCAAATCAGGATGTCAGAAGAATAATAAAGGGTTTGCCAATAAGAGGTGTTATTTTGGTATTCAAAGAAAAATGTAATTTTTTGAGATAAATGATCGGATATATATTTCATAATAAAGAGGACCAATGCCGTTAAAAATGAAAATCCAACATCAGCCAAATGGCCACCATGAGCACGCATACAGGACCATATCCTTTCCATGAAATTTTCCATAACCAAATCGCAAAGTGGCTGCCCTATGTCCTCGATAGCCTCACGAATTTCATCTTTGAGGTCTTGAATCGACGCTTGGCTGTTGGCGTAGACCTTATCTTTCACGTGGCCCCAAAGGAAGAAGTCGCAAGGTGTTAAATCACAAGATCTCGGTGGCCAATTGTGATCACCACTTCGAGAGATAACACCGTCCGGAAACTTTTCCCGTAAAAGATCAATGGTTTCGTTGCGTGTGTGGCACGTAGCACCGTCTTATTGAAAGTAAACGTTGTCCAGATCAATACCATCCAACTCCGACCATAAAAAATCATTTAGAATGCCCAATTCCAAAGAACGACGAGGAAGGGACAAACCTGGGTTTTCTTCAACACTTTGGGCTACAGCAGCAATATTCTCAGTTGTTCTTGAGCGACGTGCACGGGTTTTATTCTTCACATCACTAACATGTCCCAACAGCTCGAATTTTTCCACCAATTTCTGTATTGCGGTCCGACAAGGTGCTTCACGACGACCAAAAAATGCTTTAGTTTAGCGAACTGTGACTGCAAGATTTTCACCATTTTTGTAATGAATTTTAAAAATTTCAATGCGTTGTTGAAGCGTGTATCTTTCCATTTTTAGTAATGGCGTAGTTTCTACTTGTCAAATGTCAAAGACAGCTACCGAAATAGCGGGTCATTCACAATAACACCTCTCATTGGAAAACCCTTTACAAGGGGCAATTACGATTTGCAACTAAAAAAAAAAAACAGTTTTCGTTTCTGTAAATGCGAAAATTGTTTTCGTTTCGTTTTTAAAAGAATCACTGTCCTCGATTGAAATTGATAGTGAGGTTTAAAAGAGAGCTACCGACTTTCTACGAACGTTTCCTATAGTTCAATCCAGTTTAACAAATTGCTTCGAAATCTTTTACAAAAATCGTGGGCACATTATTGTCCCACACTTTTATGCCATCTGAATTGAGGATCTCTTTTAAATGTTGTGAGCAGTCCTCATTGCTCATTCAAGAGAACTCACAAAAAATGTATATCATACAAATTATATGAATTAGTTTCTGTATGAAAGAGAGAGAGAGAGGCAGAAAGCATGAATCAAGGCAGACTAAGTAAATGTCTTCAAGAGATGGCGCTGTGGAAAAAAAGTACTTTGTTTAAAAAAATACTTCTATGTCTATGTACTCTCTCTCTCTCTCTCAACTCTCCATTAAATTTCGCATTTGTTCTTCATATGTCATTATTAAGTCTTCAACGAAATGCAATTATCCTTTGTCGGAAAAGAAACTTGAAAAGGACTTCACATACTCGTATAGAGCAATTTAAATGCAAAGTAAGTCCACAGAAATAGACTTCGCCTAAGCACATCTCGTTGAAGGCCACATTTACGTTGGTGCGTGTTATTTTTCTATTACAAGGAAAGTTCCATTCCTCGTTGTCGTTATTCGGTTGCGGGTTTATCCAATGAGAATTGTAGTCATCGTCCATGTTTTGTGAACGATTCTTTAATCGAGCAGACGAGACGTTTCAGTATCTGAATTGCGTTCTTGTGTCTGGCCCATTCGGCCCTTTGTTCTTCTATCGATTGAACATTTATTGGGTGAATACAGTTTGCTTAGTCAGTCTTCTGTAATGGTGTAATCAGCTTAGACAAGCAAACGGCTGCAGACATCTCAATCCATTGGCAAACGATTATATCGTTTTCATTCGCCAATGATGTTGGAGATTTGTAAGCGGGATACTTTGAATCGCATAATGAGATGCATTTTGCAGTCGGCATTGGAATATTTTTGAGTGCAAGTTTGAAATGATTTGCGAGTCAAGTGATATTTTTAGTTCTCATTTGACATCTCATAAGAAATTGTCGCTAGAATCGCTTTAGTACTAAGTGTGGTCCTGAATTTGGAATCCCCATTCTAACTAGAAATGAATAAACACACCTCCGGTCAACACCCTTCAACTGAAAAGCATCTGCCTACATAAAGAACAACATACGCCACCTGAAGTATCACTTCAGCAAGTTTTCTCAAGTTGGCCAACTCCACACTCCGGACACAAGATATATAGACTATCTCGTTTGTTGTTATTTAAAACGCACACATCTTGACCTATGCATGGAGAATTAAAATTCCTGTACCAGCAGAGTCCAGTTTGCATCAAGTGGAGGCTATAATTCTCAGATGTTTGATCTGACTTTGGGGGTGCTAACGTATCCTTCAAAAGCAAGGCAACTAAAATAGGTACACAAACTGTTTGCATTTCAGCGTTCAAATTTGATTCTGTTTATATTCCCGGAGGGAAGGAGGACTTAAGTTTCAACAGGATCTACACAAATTCATGTCATAAGCATTATATGAAGTAGATTCTCTATAGGAGAGAGAGAATCAAGAAGGCAGACAAAGTAAATGTCTTCATCTGATCCGACTGCTGTCGGTTTAGTCAATTGGCAATTATTTAGTTGGAATGTATTTTGCCACTCAATGGTTTTCCTTTTACTTTGTTCTAAAATGTTCAGCACGTCAAAGCAAGCATAGAATGCGAATGAATCGGTGCATGAGGTGGCATAATTACTCCAATTATATTGGATAAAGAGCTTCTAGAGTTAGACGACTTAACCCATTTTCAAATTCAATTGCATCTATGCAGGAGGTTGTTCGGTATAACATTTGTAACAAGTCTTGCAAAGCTGCCTTTCTCACAGGCATTTCCAAAAAAAAATAAAGCTCTAAAAATGTTTTCCATGATTTGGGGCTCACCCGAGTTTCACCGGTTATCCCTTGGACCACTGGATTGGCTCATGACAAGCAGGATTAATACGGAAATAAATATTACAAACAACATCTCCTTTTCTCCTTTATAATATATAATTCTTGTTTGGGACGCACTGTTAGTTTTAGAGCTACATTAAAATTAAACAATTAGAATTCAGTTTTTGACCAAGGGTGTGAGCATAGAGTACCTAGTCATTAACGTTGAAGATTTTGAGGGAGTTTTATCTTAAGGCCCTGATTTTCGCGGAAATGTTACTTGCCTTTTCAGTTGCAATTAAAACTTGAAAGAAGTCATAGATGCTAATCGGCGAAGTAAACCTTTTTGCTATGTCGGTCGTTGGGTCCAAATTTGTTGGCCAACTTTCAATATTACATGCAAATAAATTCAAGATTTATATTTATCTCATTTTTTAATATCAAATCTATATATACGAAACATAAATGGCAAATTGTATGTCCGCAAAAATCTTACAAAATATTTCACCGATTTACGAATTTCTCTTTTAAAAATGTATGAAATAAATATGTTGAAGGCAACTTTTGTTTTGAAAATACAAAGTATTTTCCATTCAACAAAATTATGGTTTTACGCATTTGAAAACCTAGCTAATTAGGCGAAGGGCTACTGGTAGACTCATTCAAAATAGTCGTCTGTGTTGGCATTCAAAATCTTGTTCATTGGCCTCCATTCGACCCCCCTGACCATTGTGACTCTAATGAGTTATAAATGTGCTGCCATAACATTCGAGAAAGAAAACTGTCCTCTCCAACCGATTTACAATATACTATGCTTATACTCTTCTTGGTCGGTAACTATACCCAGACAGCGCAGAGGGAAGAAATAGAAAATGATTTTCTACAAGCCGACTATTGCGTCAGGAGGAACATAGTTTCCACCACCCTTTCTGCATGTTACAGAAAACTATCACTTCTGTTGATTTTCAACTTTCTGCCGCCACTCTACTTACGCTATTAATTATATTGTCTTCTCCGAGGAATTTTGTCGACTCCGCCATGTCTTTCTGATGGGACTCGGCAGAGAATATCGGTTAAACCTAATAAAACGCAAAGGCAAATGCAATTAATCCATTATCTGTCGCAGAGGGGTTGTGTAATGTACTATTGACAGTTGAATTTAAATGAAAAAGCCACTATCTGCGCATTGAATAGATTTCTGTCTAGGGTATTGACGTAAATTGGTTGAGCATTGCGAAAAATGTTTGCAAATTTAAGCGAACTAGTCTCGCTTGTATGAGAAAATCGACCGCACCTTTAATACTAAAAAACGCACTACAATTTTCAATATTTAAGTTTTTTTTTAGAAACAAAACTGAGGACTTAGAGCAACAAGTTTATGTATATAATTTTCGTTTTATGTTCTTATGATGTTACTTTTGTAACACAACCTTAACACTAAAATTCCCAAGCACTTAGCGAACTCGATTGAGCACCCTGCCGGTCATATATGGAATGAAACTTTACTCAATCCATCTGCAGCCATGTGCAGCCTACACTAACCCTAACAAACAATGAGTAGAAGGGATTTTGCCACTCATATGAAATAGAGGCCACTATATGTTAACAGAGGTCAAGGACAACATTCGACACGAGTGCGGGAATCTGTTGCCCGAAGTTCTCGCCGAAGTGATGAAAAATGTCATAAAACGAGCCCATGTGGCAACCAATTGGGACGACGCCCATTTGGCCGATATCATCTTCTCGACTTGTCCAATAAAGGTTCAAATAAACATAATCAAAAAACAGAATCGAAATTTTTCATTTAGAAAAAAATTAGAGCCAAACAACATCGGATGACTTCTTTTGGCCCACCTTGTGGTTTCTTTTTAAATCACAGGTTATTTTAGCACTGACAGCAGCTTCCCGCTCAAAATCTTTGCAGAAAGTCAGTATCATACCTCCGCGGAACGAAATGAGTCGCTTTACACTTGAACAACGCCAGGAAATTTTGAAAACCTATTTCCAAAGTGAGAGCCCAAACAGTGCGATTTTTGAAAAGTTTTGGCCGAAAGGAAGCAACACAAGTTTGTGCAAAAAGTTAGTGAGACTGGTATGATAGTGGGCAACGCTCATGGTCTCCGCACAGACGAGAATTTGCTTTCTGGAGCCGAGAGCGTAAGGACGTGGAGTTGTGGCATCATTGGACCATTTTTCCTTCAAAATAAAGGCTGGGAACAACGTTTCGGTCAACGGTGGGCATTACAGAGCCATGTTAACCGACTTTTTTTTTACTGAAATTTAGCACATGGATTGGGACGACCTCTGGTTCAGCCCATGCCACAATAGTAGATCTTTTACGCAACAAATTCCAAAATCGTGTTATCAGCCGTCTTGGCGATGTCCATTGGCCGCCTCGGAGCTGCGATTTGACCCCTTTGGACTTTTTTTTGTGGGAAACCGCGAAGGACCGATGTTATGCCAACAATCCGGATCCGGATTCAAGCACTTAAGGCCAATATCATCCAAGCAATCCGTGAGCTACAGCCCGAAACCATCAACTAGGTCATTGAAAGTTGGAGCAACAGAATGCGCTACTGGGAAGTCAGCGGAGGCAGCCACTTAAACTACGTTGTGTTCCAAAATTAATGGAAATGTTTGCCCTTACTATTTGACCAAAAGCCGTTATACATTGGAAAGAAATAAATTTTGTTCTGTGCTCCATTAAACTGGGTGTATCAACCCAAAACCATTTAAAACAACGAAATAAATCTCCGCCAATGTTGTTATCGATATTTTTCTAATTATCGTGATTTCTTATACACAATTCAAGCAACTTTTTCTATTGACCACTTTCCCATTATCATCCAATACAAAGTTCCTTGGTAACTACTGAATAGCAACCCATTCATCTAAACCTAATCAGGACATAAAATGCGATAACAACGTGGATATCAGTAAATGTCAATGTTATTGATTGACTCTGATTGGATGTGTATTGTGTTGGCACCGTTTTATCGTTTGGCTTCTGTCTGAACTGTTTGATGTATAAGCGAACGATACACGTAATTTATGTGATGTTATCCTGGCAAAACAAATAATTGGTGATAATCTGAAAGAAATACAACGGCGATGGGATGATCCAATTTAATTGGTGTACTATTTGGTTAGAGTTGATTAGACGCCTGTGTGTTGAGGGAGGGGTCAAACCAAATAATTACAATTACATTAGGTAACATGCTCCTGAATATATGTTTCAACACTGAAGAGACCCCAAACTCTAGTTGGCTTATAGCAACGCGATGGAAATTACCTGAAAGGGTGTATTGTCACAATCCTACAACCTGCCGTGATGCATTACGTGTCGTTACATGCGACAACTGCTTTATAATGTCCTTAAACGCAAACTAAGCGTTCGATATGCATTCCTATATAAAGCAGGACTCGAAACAGAACTTCGTATATCGAAATATGACGTTGAGGTATTTTTCCACATGTAATGTCATACGTTACATTTTGCAGTACTCCTCCTGTCGCTTTTTGACGTTTGGAAGTACCAAACAATTTTACTACAATGCAACACGCATATCAATCCCGACATCATCGAAGTTTGCGCACTCACTATGAGACATTACACAAATACATAGTTACATGTGACTAAACACCCTGAAAGGTTATTTCACACCCCCACACTATTCAACCACTGAAAGTAACCCGCACCGCGACAAAAAATCTCCGGCAACTTTTTACAAAATTTATTTTCCTCATAATTGTAACAACGCACACATTTATTTAGCAATAAACTTAATTTGTAAAATTTTTCCGGAACAATTTCTTAACTAACAACAGTTAATTTTAAGCTTTATCCTGATTTTGTGAACCCGCATAGATATAATAGAAGTTTTTTTTTAGCCACCTAGTGGATGACTGTGCCAAACAAGCATATGGCGTGCTCGGATAACATTAGCCGCACAAATTGTCAACGATAGCCGCCCCCGCCCTTATAGGAGTAACAAAAAGTTTTACGCGGTAGCAGCAGCAATAAATTATAATTAATCTCATTATGTCGATTACACCCACAATAATTAAGTTATTAACAAAAGCGCCAAGTGCTTAATTGTTAATTAGTTACTGCATAGCTGTTCGATTACTGAACATAAAATTGTGTGGCAATTTTTTGAGCGGATGGAAAACAGAGGAATAGGTACGAATGTGTATGAATTTGCTTTGCTCTTTTCTGCAGTGTTGTAGTTATAGGTGTTGGACTAGTTGCTGAGCTACTGTCCAAAGTTGGTCAATTGGAAAGTTGCAAGTCATAAATGGGACCTTGATTCTTAGCGATTTATGCAAATCGGTGGGCAGGCTCTCTTCCTGACCGGAAAAAGGAAATTACTGTCTTACAGTCGTTCCAAGCAAAATTCAAACGAGTACCTATTGCCGTTTAAATTAGTTCGACGATTAATTATCTAGCCCCTTATTAATAAACGCTGCGTAAAAGTTATCAACTCGTTATTCAGAAGTTACGTCAAATTTTTGTATGCTATCTGATGTCTACTAGCTAACTAACTTGTGCACATTTGTTTATTAATACGGGGGCTAGTGATTAAGTTCGAGATGTGCGCATTTTAAAATTCATAGAAAAATAATGCATATGATTGGTTGTGATTGCAGAGAATGTGTAAATAATTTGTGATGGTTGAAAATGAATGCACGTGACTGTCGATGTCAAATGGTTAGAATTCCCTAAAAGAAATTGGTTTGCAATGATAGGAAATAAGTTGTAAAGGTATATCTACGTGCATTGTTACATTGACACTAAAGTAATTTAGCTATCTAAATTTGATGGGTTGTGAAAAATGACTTAAAGTTGACGATTATATAAAAACCTTCGCCTATACCTACACCTGACCTTCGCCTAAAAAAGGGAGGAACCTGACGCCTTGCCGAATTTAAAATAGTTTGCATGCTTTTTTGTTACTCTCATTGAAAAGAATACAGAAACGATTGGATATGATTAAAAATTTATTGAATATGATTGGGGATGACTGTAAATGAATTCAAGTGACTGCTGATGAATGCAAAACATATTTAACTGAATGTTTATGACTAGCAAATAATATGCAAAACGTTAATGATGATGCAAAAATTATCCAAATGATTGGTGGTGATTGCAGAAAAGGTGTACAAAATTTGTGATGAATGCAAGTGACTGTTGATGAATGCAAAAGGTGTGTCATTGAATAATTATGATTGCGAGAGAATGCAAATGATTTGGGATTGCTACAAAAAAGAACGATTTGCATTGATCGAAAATGAATGGAAATGACTGCTGATGATTGTGAAATGAATGCATTTGATTGGTAGTGACTGGAAAATGATACAAAAAATTTATGGCGATTGCCTGATTGCACTTTTGCAATCGAGTCGAGTGATAAAAAAAATGTACGCCTCTGAGTTCAAAATGATTGTCGATTTCAGAACTAGAAAATGTAGCATACATTAGAAGTCAGGGAATTTCATCATCTCAACCCAGTTCAAATGATTGAAATACTCAAATGATTTCATTCTTTTATATATTTTAGTGAAAGGGCGCGTTGGTTGAGGGACCGAAACCGTCCCAAACTGTAGCAATATTTAAGTGTTCTGGATTCGGTGTAAATTTTTGGATGATGATTTTTTAGAGTGCAGTAAAAGTAGAGAGTATTTTCCAATTCGAAGGACTAGAAGCGTCCTTGTAGGGCGGCTAGATTTCAAATGTTCTGAGGCTTAAAAAAAAAAATGCTTGTACTATGTGGAGGACAACATTGGAAAGACCGATGGATGGCCAAACAAAAACGAGGTGACAACCCGATGAGGATGTGTTATGTTGATTTGTAGACACCCAACGCCTTTTTAAATTCGAATTCGTTTCGCATACAAATCAGTCGCCATCAGGAGAAGTCATTTTCAATTTGGCATAAATACCGGAAATGAAAGTACGCAACTTAATTAAATATGCTCTGCCTTAACAACATTTACTGCTCAGTGAAATCACATCTACGGTAAAATATCGCCATCTGAGAACAGGCAATATTTTTGAGTATTTTACAAATTTCAACTGCTTTATGAGCGAAGAGTTGAATTAAGCAAATATTTAGCAACAGCCCCTGGTAAATGGAAATCAACAAAAATTTCGAAACATTTACCTGCCAAATAATAACGATCGCAATTTGATGTCTCTCCCTCAAGCTGCGCCCTTGAAAGTGGGGCAAATATTTGCCGAATACCGGTGGGTTAACAGCTTCAACCCTCAGTTCGGATGCCAAACGGGATATGACTTCCGTTGTGTGCTTGCCAAAGGAATGTCAAGTTAAATATTTTCCTCTTCCTTCCCTCTCGGGCACACAAGTGGTTTATTATCTTTTATTACTATATTGAGTGTTTGCGACTTATGCTGCTAGTGTGTAAACTTTGTAATGTCAACTTTGAATCGATTGTCTCGATTTATCGAATATCAATTTCGATTACATCATAATATCGAGAGGTACGACGATTATCCACATCCCATGTTTATGACACTTACTGCCGTAGAAGCGATTTTCCTTTCAACATCAACCACCTTTGTTTAAAATAACTCTGCAATTGTGCTCGGAGGATTTTGTACTTAATTGAAATTACCTAATTGTTTGATTTGAAATTTCCCACGCACAAACACTATCGGCAGCAGCTATATACCAAACCAATCTGCAGAGTGCTTGTCAACTCTCGCTGATCTGGTGTGTACGTTTAGATTCTGATAAATATCCAATTACCCGTTTAAATTGTAATTTTATCATCATAATCACATTATTTTCCATGGCGATGATAAATTCCATTCCCAAACGCTGTGCGCTTGTATCCACCGCACATCATTGTTACATCATTTATGCCCAGGTAGGTATTGTAAATGTGTCAATTCGAGCTTTGTATGGGTAAAGCAGGCGGATGAGCGCTTATAGATACATTGGAAGATAATATTTGTCCTAGATAGCTGCAGCACTGTAATTTACGTAACAGTTTTACGGATGACAGGCTTGTTCGGCTTAATTGCTGTTCATTGAATGCGATTGATTGGTGTATGGCCGTAATTCAATGTTAACTCGAAAATATTTTAATTTGTTACCCCTCCCGCACGAGTCAAATATAAATTTAAGTACATTACATTGTTGGTGAATGAGGCTGTTGATTGATGGACCAGATTAGCATTTCTGTCGTTAAATGATTTTTGTGTTGCTTACAAATTTGTTTCCACAGGCAGTGCATTTTTTGTATTCTTGAAAATATTGTCGCCGAATTGAAAATGCTTTTTTTATTGAAGGCAGAAACTATTAAGTCACTTTTTTCACTTTTATTACCCAAGGTTTATGGCCCAGCAAAAATAAATCAATAGATGGAGCCACGTGCCTGCAGGTTTACCCTTGACCATACTTGTGCTAAACGAAATAATGTCACAAAAATGGGAAGAGGGGGGCAATTTGTAGGCAGTAAGGAAAGAGGGTAAATAATTTTCGAGGAGCATCAGCGACTAAAAGAAACTCTACAACAATGAAAGGATATATTTGCTCCAGTTAAATGGATACTACTTCGCTGTGAACAATAGACTGTTTCGGTAGTCGCATTTCGCACCTGGTGGGTATTAGAACTCATGTTCCATAGACAAACATGATTCGGAGTTTGTGGCACCCTGTGACTACCGAGATGTCAATGCATCACTTTCAATATGCAAGTCGGTTAACTTTCTTTATCAAAATACTTCCTTTCCCAAGGGAGATATTTTTGGTGGGTTTTTCAAGTTTTCTTCCACCCTTTACTGGCTGTCCCCCCCCTAGCAAAAGGCTACCCCCGCTCAGGATTTATCGAGAAATTCAGCTTCTGGGTGGTTCGACACGACATCGACAAATCGAATTTTCTCATAAGCCACACGAGTATAGCGATCCATACGCTTTTGAATATCCTGCTCTGTTGCGTTGCCAGGAGGATAAAGTGCTATACTCTCTGTTCGCATGTATGCATTTCATCGAGCAAGGACATAATTGAACTCTCTCTCAACAGCGACGACTGCAAGGAAATTAACCGCAGTTAAGGACAGCCACCTTGCTGTGCCAGAACTGTTACCCTTTATCAGCAAGCATTTATTGTATCAAGCTGTTAAGCTGCAAACTGACAGTCTTCAAGTTATGTCATTCGTTTTATCGCATACATATGAACACTCGAAAATAATACGAACAAGTCAAACCAACCACTTCATTAGTACCTATACCAAATGGCATTGGCAGTCGTCCACCACGTAGACAGTTCTACATTACTGCCAAATAAACGGACTCTCTACTGATTCGGAAATATAGGTTTAGCCGCAGGCCATTTGGCTATTACAAGTATCCCGCGAAACATCAAATTCCAATTAAAAACCTATCTAAACCACATTTGAACAAAATAGCTAAACAACGTTTCAATTATCTTCGGTTCTATCAATTTATTTTGACAGATTAAATTGGCATCAATGAAACCAATTAAAATGTTAGATATAACCTCGACCTAGGAGTGGATTTTTGGAAATAAATCCCAATCCTGGGTATTGCGAAGCCAAAAAAGCGCTATTTTCAAGTGGATGCCATTTCGCTTGACCTCATCGCAGTGTAATCAATTGCGACCTCTTATCCCAGCCATTTGCTCAAAAAAATCCAAACTATTGAATAAGCTAGTAGCTGTCTATGTTTATTGGCTCACCAAAAACAGAAGTCCCCTTGCACTTATCACAAGAGCTCATACTCCTATATCCTGGCAGTGGAATAATTTACGTAAAACATCTATTAAGGCTATTTAATGCAATGTACCTGTCAACTCTTCTGGTATTAAGTGTGCTGAATTTTTGATCTGCTTGCTGAGCATTCCTTGACCTTGTGCTTTGACCCCGCAATGGAGATGGCGACAGCAACTGAAAGTCCATATGCTTGTGGTTAACCCAAGAAGTAAAAAAATGCCCGCATTAGATGATTGTATTGAAAATGGTCACCGATGCATGAACTGCATTTAAAATCAGTATCTGTTCCTATTTACAAGAAGCTATTCCAATTACTTCGGCAAATAATCACCCTGCTACTTGGAAGCATGAGGTAAATTCTCTATTACTTACCATTCCGTTTTTAATTCACATTGAGCCTTACTAATAATCATTTTTAACCTTCGCACTAAATATTTTCTAGGTCACAATAAGCAATTTTGTATGGAAAACTATGCCATTGTGAGTTCGAAATATTTAGCCTGGACTCTAAAAATCATAATTTTTTGTAAAAAGTTGGGCGCCTGCAGTTGGATCGCAGTATTTAGTTCATTTTAAGCCCAGATCGGTGGTTATTAACGTCTTATTTAATACTAATAGCCATGGTTATGATCAGTACTTCTTATTTTGAAGACTTGATAAATGCGATTCGCTTGTAAGACCTTTTCTGTGAGACGCCGAAAATCAGCTCCTTGAATATGATGAAAGAACATTTTTTAGTGCCCTTAAAAAAAAAATTTAATCTGTTTTATTGGTTCTAGGACAAAAATGCAAAACTCCACCTTAAAACATATGCAAGAAGATGTGTTCATTTATCCCTTAGTCAGAGATGACGCACTTCAATTCACATGTGAGATCGATTTTATAAAATAATCCCACTATTTCATAGGAATATGTTCTAACTAAACGTGCAGTTTGTTTCACAATTTTCTTATGTTTCATAATCGACGGTTAAAGTGCAGAACCTCGTAAGTCATAAAATTCAACAAAAATATTAATAATGTAAAAAAATCATAAGAATCAGAGCTATCTTTTGGCGTTTTCAGGGTAACAATGTTGTTCTGAACATTTTATACTAAAGGCAGAATTCAAAACCTCGTATCATAGATTGCATACATTGATTTAAACGTTTTTTTGTTATTTCTGAAGAACATGCAAAAAAGACTTACGAGGTTCTGCACTTTAACCGTCGTATACGGTTTATTTTATCGGGTATCGTTTCGTAGCTTTTAGGTACCTAAAATATAAATAAATAGGCAAGGGCAAATAGTTAAGAACCACTTTCAACCATTTCCATTTGCTTTAAACACAACATAATTTGCTTGAATTTGTTTTGGGAAGATTGTGCAGAGAATCCACGCTGTGTCTAATTTGTTTTCCAATATGTGTAAGCCAGGTTACTATAATAAAGGGTTTTCCAATAAGGGATGTTATTTTGGTATTCAAATAAAAATGCCATTTTTAGAGATAAATGATCGAATGTTTATTTCATAATAAAGAGGAAGGTATGCCGTTAATAATGAAAAACACCATCAGCCAAATGGCCACCATGAGCACGCATACAGGACCATACCCTTTTCATAAAATTTGCTATGACCAAATCGCAAAGTGGCTGCGCTATGTCCTCGATAGCCTCACGAATTTTATCTTTGAGGTCTTGAATCGGCGCTGGGCTGTTGGCGTAGACCTTATCTTATCTTTTACGTGGCCCCAAACGAAGAAGTCGCAAGGTGTTAAATCACAAGATCTCGGTGGCCAATTGTGATCACCTCCTCGAGAGATAACACGGTCCGGAAACTTTTCCCGTAAAAGATCAATGGCTTCGTTGCTTGTGTGGCACGTAGCGCCGTCTTGTTGAAAGTAAACGTTGTCCAGATCAATACCATCCAACTCCGACCATAAAAAATCATTTGGAATTCCCAATTCCAAAGAACGACGAGGAAGGGACAAACCTGGATTTTCTTCAACACTTTGGCCTACAGCAGCAATATTCTCAGTTGTTCTTGAGCGACGTGCACGGGTTTTATTCTTTACATCACTAACTTGTCCCACAGCTCGAATTTTGCCACCAATTTCTGTGTTGCGGTCCGACAAGGTGCTTCACGAAAACCAAAAAATAGTTTTGCGAACTGTGACTGCAAGATTTTCACCATTTTTGTAGTGAATTTAAATAATTTCAATGCGTTGTTGAAGCGTATATCGTTCCATTTTTAGTAATGACGTAGTTTCTACTTGTCAAATGTCAAAGGATAAAAGCTTAAAAAGTGACAGCTACCGAAATAGCGGGTCATTCAAAATAACACCTCTCATTGGAAAACCTTTTAGTATAATTTCGATCACTGGACAAACTTTAGTACTAAAAATAAATCCAAACCAAAGTTCCAATAATGGTGAAAGTTTCGTATGACCCAGTCATGCACTTTTCTTTTCTTTTTAACTTGAGCATTGATACTCTCGTGCCTTTCTTATTTTAAATATTAATCAAACATGTTTCACTTGTGATTTGTGACAGATCCTTGGTCAGACGCATCCAACGTCACCTTGTTAGTAATTTATTTAACGTTGATGTTGGTACATTACAGCACGCAATTTTTAAATTGAAAATTTGCCAAATATTTTCAGTGATCTTGATATGATAAAGATACGGCCCACACACTATGGCGAGGTTTAGCCACTTCTGGTTGTAGTCTTAGCTTATGGAAATAGTTCAAGAACTGGTTTTGACCATCAGCGCAATAGAGACGAATAGCATTTCGTTTAAATGAATAAGATACGACTTTAATAGTAATAAATAGGTATTCTCTTATTTTTAGCATAAAAGACAAGTTTGGGCTGTGTATGTGTAATAAGCTCTTCATCTTTTCTGCCGAATACTCACCTGCAAAAAAAAAGCGACGTTCAAGGACGTTCAAGTATCTCGTTTAGTAAGACTGACAGCTGTCTGGCTGGATGCATCTCGGTTTTTTATTGGCTGAAATCGGTCATATGAGCAGATGTTTCAGTTGACTTTTATGGTAGGGTAGCCGACGAATCAAAAGAATCAAATAAAAAGTGACGTTCCCGACCAATCTAGTTTTTGCGTTCAGGTTACATCTCATCAAGGCCAATCTAGTCGACTTAAGATAACTAGATTCTTTACTGTGTCCATTGGCTTTAATTTACAGAGATTTATTTAGTTCATTTCACTGATCTTTGAAAATATTGTTCTCATGCTCGTCCTTCGTCCCAATGTCAAATAAATGGGAAAACCTGTCCTCCTCCTGTACCAGCTTAAATAATCCTTTAACGAAATATTGCCAACGAACAGTCTAATTGGCAAACGAACTCAGACCATCCACCGAGTGCTAGGAAAAATTATTTTAAATTGTCACCTTTACGACTTGTCCAGTGTCCACAGCATGATTACGGACAGAAGGAGATTTATAGCCACCGTTGACCGCACTTGTTGGCAGACTTGGATTTTGGCATAGTGCACGTTCCACATCCACCTTTTAGCGTTCAGGCAAACCACTGCGATCATAATGACGACAGGCGACTAGGAGTGAGTTTTATTAATGACTTGACTAGTGCTGAAGTTTATTGATATTTTCCAGTCGAGGAAACTTAATGTATTAGTGGTCCATTGTACTGCAGTTGGTCAAAAGGGGATTATAGTGGCATGCGAATCGATGTCAGGGACCGATGGGTGTTGCTTAAGTGGATAGACATTTTTTAAACATCGTCAAATCAAGAGAATTGTCATTTTAACTTCTCTATACTGAAACATTTACTGAGCGGAGTGGTTACTGTGCTGAATTACTGAGAGCGGGGTTTGCGGTTCGATCCCGGGGAAAAAAAAATAAAATCTTAATGTTTGTTCCCTCGCGAAAGTCTGTCAGAGATCCACAAGTATAACAATCGTGAAATATCATCTCATCTAAGTATCGACATAACATTGTTGGTCCGTTAAATTTACCCAATCATAAAAACTCACACAAAACGAATATATTTATTTATTTTCTATTCTGAAACAAAGCTTCTAGTTTTGTGGAAGAATAAACCTACCTCTAACCTCTCTGATGCTTCGCAGCAACGCTTATTAAAAAAAACCTCAAACTATAAATAAGAAATGATCCTTTCGCCCTCCTTTTCCTATAATTTGCATGGCATAAATTAATGCCAGATAGTCCATAACTAAAATGCAAACAGATGACGAACTTTTTCAGAGCAGTCATATACCCACCTTCCTCCCATAAGAACATTAGAGAGTCAGCGCCATCTATCAGCCATTTGCCTGTGCTAAATCACGTAGGTAAAGAACCCTTGCCGCCAAGAGACCTCGCTTGAGTAATTTATTCAATTTACCCGTCTTTTCTGTCTGGGGAAGGGATTTTCTTAAATTAACTGCTGAAAGTCCTGCCGACCATGTTTGTGGTACATGTGCTTTTGTGGCTTCCCATTTCGAATGATTGAAATGGAGATTTGCGGCCAATCATCGGGGGATATGAACCAATCTTTTCCTACACCTGTTGCAAATCGAAGCAATTCACTGCAAATGATGTGTTATTACTTTCCTGCATCCTTGCCGTTAGGGTATGTTATGCTACAAGAGTATCTTTGCTTTTATGGGGAAGATTCACTTTTCGCCTGATTCATTATACAATTACGACGGAGAGCTTCCATTTTATAAAGCACCGAGGTAAAAAATCCATCCCTAGGGTAATTAAAATGCTTTCTCTGCTCATTTTTGCATAATTTTCAAAGCTTCCTCCTAAAAAAAAAACCCATTAAGACAGACAACTTGTATCCATTCAACTTTTTCTTCTATTGTTAGCAAAGTCGCGGATATCCATTCGGTTACACAAATTTAAACTGACGTATCAGGCTTTTGCTTCGCGGAAAATTACTTCCGCTTCAATACTTATTCAGTGCACACAAATTGAAACTGATTCAAGGGAATTGGATGCCAATAGTTGTTGGCCATGCGATCGGAGGTCCTCTTTGTCCTTCATCTGCAATGACACTCTCAGCACTTGCAGCAGTATCAAACGCGATATCTCCCGCTGTGTTAAATCACATCAATGGACAATGAAAAAGTGAGAATAATCGCTAAAATCGATAGTTTTTCCCTTCTCTATTGAGTTAATGTGAATGAAGCTGGACGTCTTAATAATGCAATCAAATGCAGACAACAGTTTTTAATATTATAAATGCAAAAAATATCCATGACTTTTAACAGCAGGATGGAATTTTTTTTTTATTTTTATTTGGGATCATAGCCAACTTTGTGAATTCGATGCTGGGCCTTGCACCAGGGCATCTATTGGAAAAGATAATTTAAGACGAAGCTTAGTTTAGTTTAGGCCAACTGTTTCAAATGTACAACTTGTCAATGCGAGTCCGGTTGAATGCCAGAGCTTGGTTCATAATCCACACTGAGAGGCCAAATTGAAAACGCACAAAATACATACGTACACTCAAGCTGCAACGCACCTTCGTTGGGTTTTCATTTCAATTGAAATTATGTACTATTCACGCTCTGTATCCGTTCTGAAATGCGGGCAGATATGCACATGACGAATTTCCATGTGACTGACATTTTATAATATGGACCTGCGTCATATTTTTCGATGACCACTGCCGTAGGTATATTTTTCGTATTTAAAATTCAAATCATGGGAAATAGAAATGAAAATAAACACCAGTCCGCTCCGAGGTCCGTGTACACAACCAAATATTGAAATAGTAGTTCCCAATGGCGAGTGTAGTGCTTTTGTAAATTTTAAAGCTGTCCCTAACTTGTGCAAATGTACATGTACATCTAGCTATAGGAAGAATTTGTTGAATGAAAAACCTTTTTGTTGATCTATAGATTTTATGGTTGCCTTGCTGGTAATTTTAATAACGACTGCACGGCAAATATCAGTTGCTTAATACCAACTTTCGGCCACAGGCGCACAAGATCTGAGCAAACGTGTCCATCCGCAGAGACATTAGGGTGACAAATCGGCGGAGTAAATCGGATGTCGGGAGGAATGTTTAAAGATGTAGCATCAAATTGAATTACGAATTTTAACTTGCAATTTGCAAACACTGTTTGTTCTGGTCCTGGGATCCGACAATGCCATTTGAAAAGATTCAACGTTCCATCGGTGTTCTTGGACAGTTTGGCCGAAAACCCATTGGGACGCCATTTTAATCGTTCTGCGTTGAGTCGGTTTGCCACAGGATTCATTCTGGAACAATGGTTGCTATTTAATTTTTTATTTTTAATGTTTGAAGTGACAAACTTCCAAAGCTGACTAATTATTTTAAGGTTTTTTTTTACAACGTGTCCTTTGTTGTTAGAAACTATTTAAGTAATCAATTTTCCAACAAACAAACCTGCCAGCAATGCAAGTTGCATGATTTTCTGATTTTCTATTTTCGTCACGTCCGTGACACAGCCTGCGAAAATAATCCTTTTATCAAGCAAACGGGGTTTTTCGTCATTGCTAGAGAACTTTCCTCTATACGCGGGCTATATTTAATCCATTGCCAACAAAATCCCTTTGTTCCATTCATTGTGGTCGGGTTAATGCGAGCGCCTTTGTCATCGAAAAATTCGTGAAAAATCCTTCAAAAATAGAAAACAAAAGGAAGATTGTTCCTGTGGATATTTGCAGTATGACCTTAATCCGTATTGTTTGATGCTATATACGAGTGGACATTTTAGTTAGTGATTTGACAGATTCTGTTTCACTGAAACTCCACAGAAGTTATAGACGCGCTGTATGGTCCGTTTGCGAGTCATGTCTGTCGTCAGTCACAGGACGACAGTTTTAAAATATTTGTTCGCAATTTCGTTTGCAGGAAAGTGGTTTATTAATAAGGCTTTGAATGGTTGTAGGTATATGTAACTTAATTCTCAACAGTATGTCCTCTGAAAGTATGTGATGCGTGTGTATATTGGCCATATGAAAGGATTTATATTTTCATTCCACTTACAGGTATTAATATTTTTGTAATATTTTGCAGAACAATTTTTCTCCGTTTTAAGATCGAATTCAAAAGGGAGTGGTTGGTTACAGTATCCATCTTTAACCATTGTCTCTATCTGTAATTCTTGTCTCTATCTGTAATTCTTGCTCTTTGCCTATCAATATTGTTATAGCCATCGCTTTTAATGTCTCGTTATTTATCACTAACTTTAGCTCCATCTTTATCTATATCCAATATCCATATCTCTATCGATAGCTCTATCTGTTTCATATTTCTATCTCCATCTAAAGCACTGCTTCTATTCCTATCTCCATTTATTTATATCTATCTCCATCACTATCCCTATCCCTATCGCTATCACTGACTTTTTATGTATCTTTATCCCTATCTCCGTCTTTTTCTACAGCTCTATACCTCACCCTATCCATATCTCTATCGCCATCTATATTTATTTTTTTTTATCGGTCCCTTTAACTCGTAATTGATCTATATCCCCATCCTTATCCATAGGTCTATCTCTGTTCATATTTCTATATTCATCTTTATAACTATTTCAAATTCTATTTCCATATTTATCTCTATCTCCATCACTGTCCCTATCTATATCACTATCTCCATCTATTTCCATATTTATCTCTATCCCTATCTCTATCCCTATCCATATATCTATCTATATCCATCTTTATTTTAGTCTCCATCTCTTTCATAAGCTCCACTTCCATCTGCATCTACTATCACTATCCCTATCACTATCTCCATCTCTATTCCAATCTAAAAATACAAATTATTTACAGACCACTGCAAAGCAAAACAACCCACAACAAATAGACAGCCATTTTAAATTGAGACTTTTTATTTGCCAAACAGATTGTCAATTCAACTAAGATAAGCAATTTTCGAAATGTTACTGTCGACTCTGACAGTAGAAATAAATAAAATCCCCAAAGGATATACTCAACCATTAGACTAATTGTCAGAGTCAGCAAAAACCAACCACCCTTTTACTAAAATTAACATTACCCTGGAACACAAATTCGGAATAATTAGCAGATGAAATGACAACAATTTTGCGGACGTGAATTTATTTAAAAAAAATTAAAAAAGAAAAATTCATTTGAGTAGGTACCTTTGTCTAATTTGAAATTCTACTCACTCACAGATAAATGGCTGTAAATTCAAAACACCATCTTGCTGGCGAGGCTTCATAAAAGGTTTTCATGGATCTCTTCTACTGTCCCTTTTCTAATAATGTCGCAAATTGTTGTTTCTAATTTCGGTATTTGTTTATGTTGCATTTTACAGGATATGCCAGCAGACACCTAAGTTTGAGTATAGTTCTTTGGGGTACCGCAAATTAAACGCATGGTAGTGGTAATTATATCAGTGGCATGGACTATTGTGCAATTTTGAAATAGATTTCGTTAGCAGATTTCATCCAAGTCCTTTCAAACGCCAGTTTAAACATTTTCGCCTCCGATGGCCATTAGTTTCACCCAGGAAAAGCCAACACAATCAAATCACTGCGAATTAATTTGGCTTTCGTTTTCATTAAAACCGTTTAATTGAATGAGCTCAATGTTTTAATTAAAATATAGCATACCTTCGAAGTTGATCATATATTTTTCCAAGGACACTCTTCGATATGCGAGTAGTTCCTTTTTTTTGAGAAGCAAACTACGCGTAATATTTCGTTCAATATCTGTCCTCTGAACACCAAAGGTTGTGACTCATATATATAAATTTTCGATGCGGTAAATTACTTCGGCAGTGAATTTTAATTTTCAAGAAAAACAAAGGCCTTTTAATTTCAGACAAAAGGACGAAACAATGAAATGTATGACAACACCGATGTGATGAAAAGGCGCGCAAAATAAATTGAAAATATTGAAATTTTATGCAAATATTGATGGCTTAATCGAATGAAGGGAAATTTCACTTTGATATGCTGGCGGGGAGAGAGCGAGGGAGACAAAGGGATATATCAGTCGGTTGGCAAACCTGAAGCGTGATGTCGATTAAATAGCGACAGGCCGACAGCCTGGTGTATTGTTATGTGTGTAACTGGCTGGCGACAGCAATTTTATCAATTTGTGACGAAGCCTTTCTTCCATTAAATTATACAAAACAGAACAGAAGGGTTTGCAGGGCGATGCGAAATGTAATTTCCTCTCCGGAATTAATAAGTAAATGTGTTTTCTGTTATTCTTGGATATTGAACAATGGCACTTGTGATGAGTTTCTGCAAAAATGTGCAGTGTTTGTTCGCCGTGGCCTCTGTTGTATGTGGGCGGAATGTTGATTCGCATTTTAATTTCAAAGGCGTGTTTGCATTTCATAAATGCGAACATTTTTTTAAAAGTATTGATTGGATTGACACCTTTTATGAAAAGCAAAGTAGCTTTCACCTCTCTTGTAGTTTCTAGGGATCTTGAAAAGAACTGCTTAAATATTTATTCTTTGAATTCTACTTTTTGAATAAAGCCTTTTAAAATTTATTGTACAACCATTTTGAATCAAGCTATATTAATTGTGTCAATCGCTTTTGGATCTCTGCTCTTGAATTTTCTTACCAATTTGTTGTCTCGGGGTTTTTATCCCCTCTCAGCAGTCAGCGCCTGCCTTCATAAACCAATAAGAGCTAACTTCATAATTTCCAATAATTTTTATTCAGGCTTCCACGAAACTTTAGTACCCATTCGACAAATATTTCAACAATACTTTTGACAATAGCGTCGCCAAAAAGAATATTGTCCATATTGTGTTCTAGATATTAACAACCAGTGTTCACAGACCTTGAAGACTGTTTTCCCCTTCTTTTGAGCAAAGGCATTAGTTTTCCCCTAAAATTAAAAAAAGGTCTCCTTTTAAAAAATTTCAAATATACCAACGTTTTTTTATTAAGAAACTTTTATTTAACATATAACTAAAAATATACAAATTATACAGTTACATATTTGCTTTTTTATTTGGCATAATTTGAAAACGAGTTAATGGATTCTCATAAAAATTCTTACGTAGACTTTCGATGGGCTGTTTTCTTTCATATTTAGTATATGAAGATTTCGATCTGATTTGACTTCAAAATTTGTTTGTAAAGAAAATTTGCTTTAATTTTACTTTTAAGCAATTTAAAGTTTTACAGAGATTTTCGATTTTTGAGTTTTTTCTTAAGCTTGTCCCTCGTTTTCAATATAAAAGAGTCAGAATTGGCGCTTCCCTCAATTTGGGATCACTGTTAACAACGCACTACATTTACAAGGAAAAAGATCGCTCTGTCACTTAGATGATCAGAAGTGTGACGAATTAAAAATAAAAGATGACAAAGACTTTGACTAAAGCATTCGACACAATATTCTTATTGCCATCAGTATTTACTTGTCCAACAATATTTGTACAAAATATTGAAAAGTATAATCGTGTTTTCAAATGACATTTATTTTCAATGGTTTAACGTTCGGAAATTCTGATATTCCCCTCTAACAGAAATGGCATTTGTCAGATTTTTGTTTATTTTCAAATATTTTGAGTTTACATTTTTTACTTTCCCATAGTTGGAGATCTTAATACTTTCTGGTTCTGCTGATAGTCCCGGATTATATGTACTCTCAAAAATCAAAAATTCACAGGAGATTGTAGGCCCTTAGTTTCAAAATTTGTATCGATACTGATCTCACCAATTTAGGTATTTTCCGACTTGAATGTTTTAGTACATTGTGTTTACTTCAAATGTCATTATATTTGTCTTTCGGGGATGACAGAATTTGTATTGAATCTTTCATGTTTAAATGTTTTATTTAGGAATTTCTATATTTTAATACATACTTCGAGCTTTCCAAAATTTGTCTGCAAATTTTGTTTAAAACTCTGTCCTTTTCGTCAAAATTTATGTAGAAATTTCAGAAATTCATGAAAGTTTGTATGGTTTATGTAACAGAATTTTTATCTTCCTTAAAAAGCTTTTTACCGACTTTAACATTTTAGTACATATTTTGGAAATTTTTATTTTTGACTGTTTGGTTGTGTCCAAATTTGTTCAATTTTACATACCTACAGGCTTATAGGATGTTATGCTTATTCGTAATCGAATTTTAGGAATTAAATGATCCCCATCCTTCTTTTTGACATTTTCGGACTTTCTGTCAATACTTTTATTACCGACTTCACACAGTAGTGCGCGCCGGCTTTAATACTGTACTGCGTTTCCAAAAATGACCAAACCCACGCACGTTACATCCTCTGTCACACAATTTCCTTCCACGGTACACTGTGCAGCTTTGTGTAGCTGTAGGAGGTCACGTAGTACAAATTGCATACGAATACCGTGTGCAAAAGTAAACTCCTCTATTGTTCTTTGTTCATAAAAGTTTGAAATCTACCTGGCGGAACAAAAAATTATGTAAACATATGAGCAAACTTGAAAGTGACAAATAATTTCTTTTAGTGCGAAGTGTTGAACGTGTGAAGCACGCAGGTTGTGACAATTGAGTGAAATAGAATTAAGACCGCAAATTTAATTGCGAACTGGCTTGTTTGGGGAATGGTTTTGTTGGAGGAATTTCGTTCATATGTAGCTGTTTGGTCTCAATGCATTATTTTCTTTTAAATGGATAATTGGTAGGGTATCTTGCAACTGTGACTTTTGAATTGAATAGGTGGATATTGAGAATGGAAAATTAGTTTTGGAGGCTCGCAGCGTTTGAAAGTGCAGGCAACAATTTGAAGCACATTTGTTTTACAATCAGCTTCCGCGATAACTTGTGAAACGGAAAGTCAATCTACCCGTTTTTAGCAGGGGTACATTGGTCGAATTTGAACTACTAACATTTCACGTTCAATATTTGAAATTATTTATTCAATAAAGATCTTTCGAGGCATGGGCTATATATCCACCCTCTCTATCCACCTTGCGCATCAGCTCTAGCTTGTCCCGTCAATCTTTGTCAAATCTCCACTGAATGCGCTGAATTGCTCAACCCCTTCGATGCCTTGCATAGCCACATGAATTTACATCCCAACAGCAAGAGACAACTCTCACTCAACATCATCAATATTCGCCTGTTTGTTAGCCCTGTCCATGTCATGTATTTCAAAATTTCTGGCAAACTTATATTAAAAACAGATTGGCAATGGCAACACGCTGACAGCCACTGTCACATACAAGGCGCACACAGACGCCTGTCAGTAGTGATCATCCTTCCAGAAATTACTGCCTTGTAAAACGTCCCATGCAATAATACATTAAATTTAATCCAGATCCAGAGAGCATTCATCTATGGGGGACATTTCGAAATCCTGTACCACATCACATTCAGGAGTATAGCTGTGAAGATGCCTGGTACTGGGATATATGTTGAAACGGCATGTTCACCCAACCGCTCTGGCTAACATACACAACACACATGACATTCGAAGTTGTAGCACCCTTGTGGCTATTTTTGATTGCAATGCAGGCGAGAGTTGAACAGTCGATGTGACACTATATACCCAAGGCCCACACGAACGGAAGCGGTATGAATTATTAGCAACGTTTGTCACATTGCAGAGTGTGCGGCTGTGGAAGCTTTTCCATGCAATCGCCGCCGACATGAGTGAGCGCACCGATATGAAAAGTAATTTTCGGTTTTATGTAAATTTTGCAAAATGGGACATGATGTTGCACATCGGCGGGTGTGTTTTTTTTGAAGTGATAACTTCTTTAGGCGCGTTGGGGCACTTTTGATATGGGATAAAACCATTGAACTCGCGACACCAATGTTGTGTAACCAATGTTGCCGACACCAGTGTTCGTGAAGACTCTTGAGGCGCGTTGGGCCATTGTATATAAACATTTGTTGGGAAAAACAATTCTCTTAAGTTGTCAGATCAGCGGCATCGTTGCCAGCCTTTTTTAACGAAAAACTGCTAAACTTGAAAAAGATGCCTTTTTCAATAAAAGAATGCCTAAAATATCTTTTTTTTTCTGTAAAGTGAAATAGAACCTAAATCAAAAATTTAAAACACTCATAGAAAAAATAAACAAAAACTAATTTAATAACAACAAACAGTTTTAAAATTTGTTTCCAATTTCATTCATCAATCCAGCTTCCACTTCAAGTAAGTTGAATGAAATTGGAAACAAATTTGAAAGCTGTTTGTTGCATAAAAAAAAAATTGTTTTTGTTTATTTTTTCTATATTTTTGTTTAATTTTTGATTTACTGTTCCACTTTAAAAAAAAAAAAGAAATTTAGGAATTCCTTTTGAAAAAGGCATCTTTTTTTCAAGTTGGCAACGATGACGCCATCTCAGACAACTTAAGAGATTTGTTTTGCCCAACTGCCAACTAATGTTTATCAGTGCTGCCACAAGGGAAAAAATTTGCGTAGCAAAACTTAATTTGTGTAGCAAAACTCAAAAGTCCAATATATAATTTTTTTTTCGAAAATAAACAAAAGACACTTAATTCTTTATTCAAAGTAAATATTTTTTTAAGGACTAGTACAAGTATAGTTGGTAAACTATATATTTTACAAAACTATAATCAAACAAAAAAAAAAAAAATGCATTAAAAACTTCACTTAAAAGGCGCTTTGCATGTAAGCATTGCCTTAAAAAAAAATAGTTCATATCACAAAATTATAAATGTAGGATTTTTTTACCAATAGCAGAAATAATATAACATACAAATTCCGGAAACAAACTCTGACATCAAGAACATGGAGAGAGATGTGCGTGCATGTAGATTTGCAACACTCACTAATTTTCCATTACAATTTTGCAATGTAATTCCACACCGATTCCAGATTCCAGTCAAATTCAAACACTAACACATCCAAAGAAATGGGTACTTGTTGGGTATAGTAGAACAAGAATATAAGTTGGTGTGGGGAAGTGAGTAAAGTTTGAGTTATTTTCGTTTGTTTTTTCCAGAAAAATTACAAGATTTTTGTTCTCATTTCGTGCTTAAAAAAAAAGTAGCAAAATAGGCGTTTTTAGGGAGAGTGCGTAGCAGCGTAGCAAACGGGCAATTGCGTAGCAGTTTTGCTACGATCGTAGCAAAGTGGCAGCGCTGTATACAATGGCAAAACGCGCCTTAAGAGAATTTACCTACAAGTGTGTGTGTGATACCAGTGTTCGCGTTGCCATTTGCCAACCACTTTTGACGACTCAGTATGTATGTTAATGTGGGGAAGTGTGTTTGCCTTTGCCATGCTGAAGTAATTTCAGACAGAATTTTATTTCTAAAATTTGCGGGGCAATCGGGTGTGCGTTTCATAAGTTTCACTGGTATTCATTTTAAAGAATACCAATTAATTGCATGCTTTGTAAATTTACGTTTTAAGCAATAGATTGCAATTTTTGTGTTGAAAATAGTCCATCCATCCATCCATCCACTCTATTATTATTTCTGTTTCTGTAGTAGTATATTTACCTCTTGCTGTTCACACACTCAACCAATCTTACACATACAATTTCAACTACGCAGTTGTGTACAAACTATGATTCAGGGAAAAATAATCTTTCATTCATAATCAGCGTTGCCACAAAGTGCCCGATCGGGCCATTTGGCCCGCTGATTTTTATTTTGGCCCTTTGCCCGGGCCAATTAGAAATGGCCCGCAAATATAGATTTTAGAAGATTTAACATTTCATCAATACAAAACCATAGCCATTACAATGTGTTTCCACCCCAAACAAATAATCATAATTAAAATAGCGTAAGCAATCCAATGAATTTAATAAATAATATAAATAAATACAAATATTAATAAATTGAATTTTTTTTATGAAGGATTTTTGTGTAAAATATTTGGCCACAACTTTTGTCATTTTTCCCGCAAAAAATTTTAAAATGGCCCTCTCTGTTTTTTTCTTTACGGCAACGCTGTTCATAATGCCCGTAGCGCCGTAGCCTTAGCACAAAAGCCGCCACGAAAGAGAGTCAACGGCCGAAGAGAGCATAAACTAAGTATGAAATAAACTGACAGCTTTGCTACGTCTCACCGATTCCCCGGCAATTTTTTTCAATATAAGCCCCTCCCTCCCGCTCGCAATTTACTATCTGTGAATACGTGTGAATTCAGCGTGTTCCTACATCGTTGTATCTCTACCTTTTTGAGGGAATTTAATATTTTCGAAAAACTTTTTGTTGACCATGAATATAAACGCACTAAATGCACATAAAAAGAAGATTTGCCTGTAGCAAAAATTTCTAGTACCAAAAAATAATCATTAAAGTGTTAGCAAACTGCGATTTTTATACTGAAGATTAATTAAGTGTGATTTTTGTCCGAACAATACAAGTTTTACTTTTATTTATTTTAAATTTAGTGAAAAAGGAAAATGAACACACTTCGTGGGAAAAATAAAGAGAGACGTCTAAGAACACTGACTGATAGTTTGTGTGTTTGGTGATTTCTGTCTGCTGATGGATGCGTTCTGAGAGTTTAAATTCGTTGTTTTATTTCACAACGAATACATGTTCATATTCTACAAATTGCATAATAACGAATGTAATCAATATAAATAATAATAAAAGAAAAAATTCATTCGCTCAAAAAAAATGGTTTTGTTCCTATAATTATTATTGAATCTGTTTTCGTTTGTTGTTTTTGGCGAAAAGTTACTTTTAAATTTAATAGTTAGTTTATGGAAGAGAGTTACAGTCATAGGAATCTAAGAAGGAATTTTCAAAATTTTGTGGGGAAATCGGATAGTAAGAAGCGCTGTTATGTTATTTCAAAACAGTTTTGTTGACAGTTGTCCTAATATTGAAAATTTTAGACCCGATTGATATAAATATTTTTATGAGTTACTCGAAATACTAATTCTACGCAGATAAAGTCGCGGGTATTAGCTAGTATGCTTTATTTTTCATGTAGGTATACAATAGCGCATTAAACGAAAATGAAAATTGTAGGTAGTACCTACCTATGGCTTTTGTAGTAGTAGTTTATAGTAATGAACTAGAAAGCACTTCATTTAAAAGTATTTCCTGCACAACAAAATATTGCCTGACGATTCAAAAAATACACGTATAGTTGTTCAAGTTTTCACTTCTGTCGGCACTCCCGGAGTGCACTGTTTTTTTTTTTGCTTAAAAATGTTCATTCAGCCGCTTCTTCGTGATATGTGCAATCCGGGTGGTAGGCGGATATGCCAATGGCAAACGCATAGGCCAGATTTTCCAAACGAGTTGTGTGGAATCAGAGCTGCGAGACGTTTATTGGGCGAGAGGAATCTGACGCATCTAATGGGGATCTGTCTTCTTGTGTGAATAAGCAGTGCCTATGGAAGTTTTCTTTTTTTTGCAAATTGTTGATGGGTTCGGTCGGATTTCTGGACCCTCAATGGCTTACTGGGACGGTCTTTCAAAATTCTTTGGCGTGTTCAAATTTAATGGGCAGCAATATTCAAATGGAATCCTCTTATTTTGGGCAATAGATAAGTGGGTCCTCAAAAAAGCGATTTAGTATCCATAAATTGGGTATTAGTATTCCCAGTATCAAAGTTAAGCCTCCTTTTACCAACCAACTCTTGCAGCCAACTTAATCTGTTTGAGTTCCCCTACCAACCCATACTCACATTCAATCTTACACCCAAGCGACCAAACCCTGAAGTCAAGACGACCAACCACAAAATTTAAACCGTCAAACAAATTCCAAAGAAATCCCCTTCTCCCACCCATCAGCGCAATCTCTACAGCGTCAGCTGCCAAGTTTATATGACTGCTGGAGGTGAAACATTACCATTTGGGATCATTAACTTATTGACACCACAAAATCGTACGGCTCATCCGTTCGGTGTTACCTTAATTATACCATTCATGCGAATCTAATTACATTTACTTCGCACAAGTTGGCTGCTTGTTAACCAAACTGCGATTAATACCCAACTTAAGCACCCAATAAACATCCGAAAAATAGGAGCGTTCTGGTATCGTTTGCCCCGTCTACATCGGATGGAGGTAGATCCCATTTGCAGAAGTAAATTTATTTGCAATTGGAACGACCAAAATAAATTAACAAAATGGAATATCTGGAGCGGGCTTTAACTGGTGGCGCATAAAGACAAAGAGTGGATTGGTGTTGATGTACATTGAATGGAGTTAAATATTTTGGCTGGTTTTCTTTTCAGAGTATGTTGTTTTGGAAAGGATGGGCTTGGGGAAGGGTTGCCCCATGTTTTACATTTATTCAAATTGAATAGCTTTACAACAAGACCTTATGAATTGTGAAAGGTTTAATAAATAAAGCTTAACCTCTTTGAGCTTTTTAAAGGGGGGCCAAATTAAAGCGCGATTTTAGCCAAAATTCTGAAATTTTAAAGTTTTAGCAAAAGCCTTAGGTTGACTTACAAAAGATGGAGTGCCTATTCAAACTCTGATGCGTCTTAACTGAGCCGAGATATCTCCACTCTGTTGGGTGCCTCTGTCTTTGAATTTGGTAAACAGATTGACTCGTTCTGGTTTAAGGCTTTCCACACCTAGTCTCGTAGGGGTTTCTTGAAAATATTCAGTGCGTAGCTACGTTCTTCTATGTCAAAGGCTGCATTTAAAACAACTACGTAAATACCTCCATGAGGTGGCGCCTCTTTTGACAGAAGGTATGGATTTAAAACTCATATTTTAACCAACTTATCTTACCACCTGCTTCTAAAACAAGGCTAAACTTTTCAATGCTTGCGTAACATTCAAAAACACATCTCTACCTCACATCGAATTGTATGGACAAATATCACGTTTGAGGTTCGCATACAGAACGTTCCCATAAAGGTGGAAACACTGCGTGTCCCCAAAGACTAAACTAACAAAACTGAGCGAAACATCACGTACTTTCTGTTATTAGGTGTTTTAATGGACAATTTAAAGACGAGGCGACACACTCGTATCGTACCGAATGAGGTGTGAATGTGAATGGCCCATGCTTGTGATATTGCTTTTCTGTATTCCCCAACTAGATATGGTTCAGTTTCACTCGAATGGAATCCTTAAATTTGACACCAGGTGTTGTCGGTCCTAATTCACTTTGGGCCTCACCAATAATCATTTTTAACCTCCGGTTTATATATTTTGTAGGTCACAATATGCAATTTTGTGTGGATATTTTCGCCATTGTGAGTTCGAAAAATTTAAAAAATGGACACTGAAAATGATTATTGGTATCGCGGTTTATTTTTTGGTTCGTTAATTTGTTTAGGCTGCATTTGTTGAGGATTTTCATATTCATTCAAATCTTTTTGTAAATTAATTGGACCCCGAATGGCGTAAAGACTCCCAAGAGAGTATGCACTCGAACAGAACTGATCAGTAGGATTTATAAGCACGATCCAAGCGTTCATCAATAAATTCAGGACATCAGCCTAAAATTTACAATTTTAGCTCGTCCTTATAAATCTCTTATGCACGAAACTGTACAAACTCTTACGCAGGACCAATGGTAGTCAAAGTAGTAAAGTAAAGTAATCGCGCGTAATTTAGTTGATGGAAAGTAATTCCAAACCGAATTCAGTAAGAAGTTGAAATTTTGAATCTAGGTAGCCCGAGAGTAATATTTTATGCTCAAACCCAATCCCAGTGAAAAATGATGGAAACAATATTTTCACAAACCAACATTCTGTTTACTTCCTTCCATGTTCCATTATCATAAAATATAAATATTAACAAAGGACCTGATTGCGAAAAGAATAAATAAGCCGGCTACCTCTGTGCCGGAACCCAGCGTTTCGATAACAACTTTTATTGTTTCTCGTTTCATTCACTTCGGGAAACATGATATCCTTCCTCTTCGATAAAACAACAGAAATCCTTTCCAATACCTACAGTTGTGAATACTTTGTATCTACCTCGATATGCGAATGAGGATTGCGGAAGTGCAAATAACAACAATTGTTAAAAAATATCTCACAATATCCTGGTGCATTCTCTGAGAGATTTACCTTATACTTGTACATATATCTATGGGGAAATAAAAGTCCGTTATCAGTGAGACAGCACTGACACTCCTTAACCATGCGGACAAGGAAGGACTTTAACCGTGCACATAGGAAATGGTGGAGTATTATTATTATTAATTTTTTGTCTGCAAACATTTTCTGTATTTTCAAAGAATCTTATTTTCCCAATAAAAATTTAATTTGAATTGCTAAAAGTTCCGTGAATTTAGAATTAAAAAAGGAAATATAAGTTAAAATTGGAAACCAAAAAATTTAACAACATTCTAAGAAATGGTTAAGCAGGGCACTCATTCCGTAACTTTTCAAACAACTGACCTCCAAAACAAGCGAATAAGTACAAAATTTACGAGTTTGAGAGCTAAATCGAGTTTATTTTTCTTAATTGTAATAAAAGGTGTTAAAAATTCGGGAAAGATATAACTTTTTATGGTCATTATCAAAGCTTTAAAAGCTATATCGTCCAGACGAATATTGTCATAAGGAAACTGTCCCCATTTTTTTTGTATATGTATATATTTGGATTAGACTCGTTTAATTATTAAATTATATTATTTTAATTTATTTTTTTTAAATCTTAATAGCCAGGCTGCGCTTAAAGCGCTAGAGTCACATACCACTAAATCTGAACTAGTCAGGAATTGCCGCACAGTGCTTAAGGCATTATGTTCGCAGAACCGTGACAGATTGTGTTGGGTACCTGGGTATTATAATATTGAGGGTAACGAAAATGCCGACGTTCAGGCTAAGGGAGGACCGGAGTTCCCACTTAATACAATGATTTAGGGTATCAGACCACCTATGGCTGTTGCTTAAAGGGTTGTCTTCGAGAAAAACTCCAATAAAGCAGCCACAAGGCGGTCACAGCTAGAAGGGCACAGGGTCTGTTACCCGTCTTAAATAGGGAAAAGTCTGAAAAATTACTAAATCTCAGTAGAACAACGTTAAGACTAACGGTAGGAATACTCTCTGGATACTGCCTTCTAAGGAAGCATGCCATGAGACTAGGCTTAGCTAACACGGATATATGCAGGTACTGTGAGGACCTACAAGTCACGAAAGATATCTCGCACCTTCTATGCGAGTGTCAAGCAATTGCTCGGAGTAGAAAGAAGCACCTAAGCAGGTATTTTCTTAACAACTTAGAGGAGGTCGGTTCCTCAAACAATATTGGGACCATAATTAGGTTCTGTAGGGAAATAAACCGTTTGGGCGATTTGGTTTAGCACCGCCTTGGCGCCTGGTCTTTTGTAACGACCTCACAACTCCACTAACCGTAGTTCTTCAAAGTTCATTAGAGTTTGCTGGGCGGATAGTGAATGCCACATTTTGTAGGGTAGCGTCAAGTGAGGAGCTACAAAAATATTTATCCATCGCGAAAAGGCGCAGAAGGAGTTGGTTTAATCAACTAAATTCTGTCAAAAAATTAAGTATTAGGCAGTAATGGCTTTTTTGCGTAAGCACCCATAAATTAAAATAAAGAATGGTAATTGACTGTCATAAATGATAATTGACTACCAAATGACCAGTGGGTAGGTTGACGTCTTGGTGATTTTCTGAATGATTCCAAAAATTCACATGATGTCCCAATTCGTCAAGAACACCACAAAGTAACTGGCATTTTTTTCAAGGAAATATTTATATTATTTTCAGTCTCCAACCGAATGGCCACGATACGTGCAGGCATTCACACCATGCCTCGCTGCTTTTCCGAATTCAATCGTGGTCGCACTTCGCCACAGGACGAATTTCGTGAAGGTCGTTCCAAATGGGTTGTTGTGCCGGAAAAAGAAATGCTGAGCGTTAACTGATGTTGCAAGATCTTCGTGTGACATACCGTCGACGAACGGTCATCCACTGTATGTAAATTTTGCAAAATGGGACAGGAATTTGGCTTCCGAATAATATTTTAAATCTGGCCCCAACCCTATTTGCCCAGGTTCGGAGAGCTATTTATTTTTAGGGCAAGTGCAAGCTACAATAATTTGCTGCAGTATCCGGAAAAGATTTAAAAATATTGTTGGCGTTCATTTTTAATTAGGTGTCGCTACAGTCCGGTCCGGGGTGGACCTGGTTCATTTTTACCATACATATTCCCACCACAAAACAACTCTTCCCACAACGAAATCAATTACAAAACTCACTGCGCCACTACGCTTTATAAACGATTATCCATCGCCGATGACAAATTGCTGTTTGCTAATGAGTCTCATCTAATTCATTCTTTTAGGGTACATTAAAAAAATTATGTGAAGAAATTAACATTGCAATCCAACTTTAAAGATTTGAGTCTTCAAAAAGAGTTGAGAGCAACGATTTTGCTTTGCTCTGATGCATCCCGATAGTGGGTTCCCTTGCTGAAATCCCTCCACAGCGGAAGACAAAATTGAAACTTTTTTAATGAGCAGTATTTCATTCAAAACGTTTTACTGACTTATTAATTACTTTTAAGCGAGAGCGAATGTCGGGTTGAATTTAAATTAGGATTTTAGTTGGGAATTGTTTTTTTTTTTTTTGAAAGGAAAAAGACTTTGAACGGTTAAGGATTTCTTTCGCTACTTAAGAGGGCAGTTTATCAGTGATTAAGATGTTGACATTAGGGATGAAGGTTGTTAAGATGGGTTAGATTACCAGCAAGGAAATATTTTAGAAGTTTTTTCAACGTCTCTCGTCAATCGGAGGGAGATATACGTAAGTTTTGGGCTGACAAACACAATCCAGTGATTAGTTACACATAGACATGAATATTTGTTTTCTTTTTTTGTCATTGAAGTGAAGACACAATGGGGTTAGAATCCCAGTGTGGGACTCTAACCGCACTAAAAACACCTCCTTAATCATGACCAATCCAAGAAAGATCGACAAATGATTTTAGTTTCAACGTTCAGTTGCGTTTGAGAAGGCATTACAATTTGAATATGGGTTCTCATATTTTTTTTTTTTAGATTATAAGGTCGTGAGGTTTAATTCTTCTTAATCTACGAATATTGCTTCGTACATTTAAGACGTCTTCTATTTCAGGATTAATATGAATATGAATATTTGTGAAGGTATTTTTATAGATCCACTTAAATCAACTCAGTTTTGAATTAATGGCTATGTATGTGTATAAAATGGGCCTTACCAATAAACATATTTAGTTTCGACTCTTAATACTAGTAGTTCACAGTAGCCATATTTTCCATACAAATTTTGCAATTGTGAGCTTCCGTAAACTAAAAGTCAAGACTAAAATTTGTTATTAGTAAGGCGCAATATGTTTTATTATTTTTATATTCCTTATATTTTTCGAAAGCCTGGATCAGTTCATAAGAAGACCGACAACTTCGCGTGTATATACCTTAGTATTTCTATAATTTAGAATATAGATCCCTTTTGCGTTTCTCACATTCAGCTAATGTTAATAAACTAAGTGCCGAAAGAGAGAGATTTACTTGGAGGAGAGGACTACGTTCACTTAAAAATATTTTTAGGAACAGTCTTAGCGACGTAACCAGACCTCCTTTAACCCGATAAGGGACATAGGCAGCACATTTCGTCCCTTTTTCTCAACTATCGGCTACTTAATTCAATGTTAATCAATTTTAAGTGTGGCTATATTTAACGCCAATTCTGAGAGACACTTGAGAACATATACCAGGTTGTGTTGTTTCTAAGCAATCGGCCCATATCATGTGAAGAGTGCATTGCATAAACATCCAGTCGTGAAAAAGCGCTGATCCAGCTTTACTAGGTGATCTACGTTGTTTTTGTTGTTGATATTATTGTTGTTGTTGGTTTTGTTGTTATTGTTCCTCTTATTATTTCCTTTTACTTATTTCCGTTGTTGTTAGTGTTGTTGTTGCTCTTTTCTTTTCGTTTACTTATTTCTGTGGTTGTTGTTGTTGTTGTTAATGTTGATATTGTTGTTGTTGTTTTTCTTTTACTTATTTCTGTTGTTGTTGTTATTGTTGCTGTAGTCGATAAATGTCGGTGTTACGTATGCTCATATCGGTAGCGGTTGCAAAGTAGTAAAATTTTAATATCTATGACCCATCGTTGCATAGATTTTCCAAGTTGGAGCAGCATTGTTCCCTTTTTTAGCCTCAAGACCAGTGGCCCCAACTTTTTCAAAAAGTTTAAAAATCGCCCCTTTTTCAATTTAAGGACGATTTTGGTTTTATTAAACGAAAAAGAATGCAAAAGTATGAAAAAGCTCGTGTCGTAAAAAGTTATTTACTTTTTTTTTTGTATAAATAAATGATTTTGCTGCTCTGTTTATGTTTTTAGCTTTTGCTATATAAGTGTTGTATTTGGAGGCCTCTTTTTGAAATTTTTCAGCGGCAACGGTGTTGGAGTGCAACAATTGGCGTACTCATTCCACTTAGGTATATAAAATTTTAAAGAGCGAAACTGTGGTTTTAACAAATTACAAGGAACGCATCTTAGGTCTGTCTATTTATCTATCAAAACTTGCTAAGCATGCGGTTTCGTGGAAAGTCACTAGTTACAACTGCATTGTATACTAAAGATTTTATGACTAGTAAAGGGTTTTCCAATAATTGGTGTTATTGTGAATGACCCGCTACTTCGGTAGCTGTCACTTTTGAAGCTTTAATTCTTTGACATGTGACAAGTAGAAACTATGACATTACTAAAAATGGAACGATACACGCTTCAACAACGCATTGAAATTATTAAAATTCAGTGCAAAAATTGGTGAAAAAAACGTCATGTCTTTGCTGATTTGGTCCTTGAAATGCATGAAAATGATCCGGAATTCCATCGAAAAATCATCTTGACTGATGAGGCCCATTTCCACCTCGGTCGCTACGTCAACAAGCAAAATTGTCGCATCTGGGGCTCGGAAAACCCAAGAGTTAGTGTTGAAAAGCCTCTCCATCCTCAACGTGAGGCTATCGAGGACATAGGGCAGCCACTTTGCGATTTGGTTATGGAAAATTTCATGAAAAGGATATGGTCCAGTATGCCATTTGGCTGATGTTGTTTTTCATTATTAACGGCATATCTTCCTCTTTATTATGAAATAAACATCCGATCTCAAAAAATTACATTTTTCTTTGAATACTGAAAAACACCTCTTATTGGAAAACCCTTTAGAAATCCACTCAACTTCGCAGGCAACGTCAACTGTCAGTCACTCTCATTAGAGAAACCTCAAATGGTTGGTTGTGGTTGTGGTTAAGTTGGTGAAATAAATCAATTTTCATCGATACCACGTGTACATGAATTTAACTTAAAACTTAATTAAAATTTAATATTCAATTTAAATTAAATTTTGTATTTATGCTTTCACAGTACGCCAAATAATTTTCATACAACCAGCCTTCTACAATTCTGCTTCTGCCTCATATAATTGTTCCCCCTATGGTTGTTATTTGTTCCGACAATGTAAACAATTCGCTGGTTAATTTTTATTTTATCTGCATTCCTTTCACATTGCAAACTTTACAAGGGTGCCAAGCAATATTATTTTTAACAAAATACATTCTTTATTGCCAGTACACCCCTCTGGGTTTATTCTCGATTCAATTACAAAAATGTAGTGCTACAAAAATCCTTGCAATCTATTTCATTGGCTTTAAAATTAAATCCCAGCAAAAAAAAAGTGAAATCCCCCTTTGCTCTATTTCGCGGGACACACAAAACGATGGCGAAAATCTTACTCCATAGAGAGTTATGAGTTTTATATTTATGAAAATCCCCCATTCGGTTCGAAGCCCAGGACCCTCCCTGCGATGGGATTTGCTGCACTAGAGGTGACATAAATTCTTCCTTTTGGTTGCACATTCGGCTGTCGGCTTCTTATAGTGTCCTTATTGTATTTCGCGACATCTTCTTGCACATGAGCATTTTCAAGTCATAGACTGCTGGTGATGGAATTTTTCTTCCTTTCTTCACTGTGTGCAGATGTTTTCTGTTCGGAGGAAAATCCTTTAATTTTGTGCAGCAATCTAAAGTTGAATTTGGCTCAGCGTAATAGGCCCCACCACTCACCAGAGGGTGAAACTTTGTACACTTTGTACGCGCATCCGTTGCGGATAACTGCAATTATGTATGCATTGCCCGTTTTAATACCCTGCACAGTATAACAAGGACAACGGGGCTACAAAACTGCGACGCCATTATGTCAAATTAATTTATGGATAGTGCAGACATTTTCAAGGGGAAAAATTATCAACATTTAGCAGCATGCAACGGAAGCTGGTTAGTTAGAGGGGCGACATCCGAGAGTGTCAAGGAGCAAGCTGTGTCCTTAATCTGCGAGGGAGATAATTATTTTTAATAACTCCATTCTTCATTGTAATGATTAATTTGCTTTAGAGTCCATCAGTCGGGAAGTTGTAGCGGGCGCTTCTTGCTTGGCGATGGACATTTAACTTGAAATTATGTGTAGTTCCTTTGGCGGAGCCATTAGTTGGATGAGTTTGCTGTTCGATTATATGAACTTTTTGAGCTAAAAGTGAGTCAAGTATGTTTGAGATCAGTCTCCATGATCGTCTGCGGGGCGTGAGCTGCGGTTGGTGACCTCACCGTACGCTCTGAACTACACCAACTGTATAGACACCATATCGAACTCATCACCAGACTGACAACCGACAGCACTCCTGCCCAAGCTGAAACGTGCAGATTTACTTAACTGACCGGGGGACGTTCAAAGCCGGTTACCTATCAACTCCTTACGTTCATTAAATAATAGCCAACCCATCCCTGGAGGGCGACATTAACGGGCCAATTGAACTTTTTCAAATCACAGCGCTGTGGGGCATGTCTTGTTGCTGCGGTTTTATTACGCACTCCGCACTCAGATCACTCGTATACGCACTGGGCTGACAACCCCATTAAACGTTGGAGTGCACGTACTTTTCTGCCCGACATCACAGACAGTGTTGTAGTAGGAACGTCGGCATCGGCATCGCTCGTATCATCATCATTCTCTCGGAATAGCCGCCCTCTGAGCATGGGAGTTGAGTTAATTTCCCCGATACTTGTAAACAACAGCTCGCAGTCGGTGTGTTTGTGTGTGTGTGTGTGTTGTGGCGCTGCAAACTAGAGCCATGTTGTTGCGTTGAAGAGTTTGAAGAGTCATTATACGTAAGGGTAATAAAAATGAGAGGCACATAACGGAACACTTAAGTTTTCCTACGAGACTATTTAATTTGTTTTTCCTTTTTTTTCTTTTATGGACTAGCAACAGCGGTTCGTCTGTGCGTAGAGGCTGCTGCTCGGTTTACACTCTTGTTCCAAACGGTTGATTTATTTAATGACCGTTTAACGGTTTGTTTCGTTATGTTCGCAACGGAAGTGGAAATAAGCTTTACAGATGGAGTTACAGTGAACGTTTTAAAGGCGATTTCCAGTTGGCAATGATTTATGTGCCTTGTTTTGAAACTGTTTCCTAATCGAACCCTTTTAGCAAACCTCCTGCTATAATCAACTTTGAACATGATTAATTAGGAAACTGTATGCGAATGAGAGGGCTCACGATAAATATTATTACGGTGATGCTGCTGCTGCTGCTCTATGGCAAATAGGCTGATCTCCATGATGATGACACCCCGAAGCTTAACCCTTTTGTGAAAATCGGCAGCCGACAAACTAATGGAAATGAGTATCCTAACGATGCTGCGTGTCATTGGATCTATGCCATCGTCATCGCATTAATGTGGAATCAATTACTTTTGTGATGAGCGATGGCGCTGCTTGGTCGGGGGCATATGGGAGTTCCCTCGTCCGGCCATTTAGTGTGGTGGAAAAGTTTGTCAACAGCGGGGAGAACATAATGCCTGTTGATAGGTCCTCTGATGATATCCATGTTATTCCGGTTGACATAGTTGTGTCAACTTTTCACTTTTGCTTATTGAAAAGGGGTTACGATGGGAGATGGAGGGTGGGCCATTCATCATCGTAACTACTGGCCATTAATCATAGTTGTAATTCTCGCACTGGGCCTTCCATTGGACCTGAGGGGGTGGGTTTTTGTATTAGATAGTAGTTGAGTCATTTATCTTGGAAATGAATCAATAAGGACTTTTGGTAGTTATGAGTGGCATATTATCTGAGCTGACAAGGGTTATGTAGGTCGTAGGGCATTTTCAACGCAGTTTTGTATATCTACTCTTAAGACGTATCTAATTATCGCTGTTTTATAGAGTTGTAGTTGGGTTGGGAGGTCCTAACAGAATGTATTTTATACCAAACCTGATGGTGATTGGGAATTGTGGACGACTTTGTCTGTAAACGTTTTTCCTCGAAAGGGAACTGTCTGTTATTAGCGGCGGTGTCGATCGTTTTGCCGGCCCTACACAGAGCTTCTTTTTTTTAAACTTTAAAGGAGGTTGGACCACAATTCTTTGTGTACCTTAGTTTAGTTTGAGTGCGGTGGCTATATCTCTTTACAAGCTGACATCAATGGCGGTATTTGTCAGATTTAGTTCTTGCAGTCTCGGCCAGCAGTAGATTTATCTACAAAGTCAAGATGTTTTTGGTCGTCGCTGGGGAGTAATGAGAGTACAACAGGTATCCATTGTAAAGTCTCTAAGCAACTCTTTATTCCGTCTTAGTCGGACTGAATGCTGTTGAGGCTGACTGGTAATCTTTCGATTACAAGTGGGTGCTGGTGATGGCCTCAGAGACCCCAGTCAGTTCCAACTCCTTCAGTTTCTGATTGTCTATAACTGGAGACTAGCCTCCTGGTGAAACGACCGAAAACCTTAGATACTAGGGGTAAGACCTTCAGATATCGATTACACCGATCTTCTGGTTCGACACCTCATGAAGTATAGTATGTGGTTGGGAACGCTTTTTTTTAATCCATTTCCCTATTTTCTCCCTCCGAAATTATCGCTTCCATTCCTCGGCGATTAAGTCTTCTTCCACCGAGGCTCAACTTACGTACTTGCTTAGGTGGCGCTAGAGTACGGGGCTGGACCTGGGCCAAGCCAACCAAGAGGTCCAAGCGAGTGGTTAATTCACTGCTATGCACGACAAAATTTAGGCATTGACTCGAGTGACTAATTAGGTCATTCCGTCCTTTAATTAGCTGTCCACGTTTAGGTGTCGCATTACTTTTCTCCCACTGTTAGCTCATTCGCTCCCGATGTCAGATTTTGTCCTTTTTATGCATTGCAAAGCTTAGGGCGTTACTTTTCTCCTGATCAATCTAATTTTTCCAAGTCTTCTTGTACTCTGGAAGACTTTATCATAGTTTGGCAGATAAATACTGTTGTTGAGGTGAAAAATGTTGATGAGCTGGCTTTAAAACAAGTTTCCTCGTCGGGTAGCTTCTTCTAGCCGTCCATTCATTTTCTACATCCGCAGCTGGATTTGAGGTTGTTTAGATCTTGGTACAATTGGCTTTTCTCTCCGCTGTCATTCAGTTTGACGTTGAATCGGTTTTTTTTTCAGAGCTTAGGCTGTCCGATTCCTTCGGACCCATCTCTGTGCTGTTGCTTAGGTTTAAACTTAACTGCATTATATGTTAATCGATACTCCCCCTTTGTATACAGAGAGGAAAATTCTATCTTAGAACTCGGACCCTAGGTATTCCAGGTAGATGCTATACCAACTGACATGCAAATCTATCATTTGGGGTATACAAAAGTAACTGACAGTCCATTGGAAAGAAGATCTAATCGGAGCTCTTATGCGACGAAAGGCCCGTTTGACTTCTACTGGGTTGATGGGATTGTCAGGTAAAGCGGATGAACTGCCAATTTGAAAAAAATATTCCCCTTAAAGAAATACACATCAGAAAGAGAGCTCATCCAAATCGGCTTATCGGCTAGGCTTCCGGAAATAGCTGCTGATCATCTTGCTTACTGGAGGGCCTGTTGGTTGAGGCTCTTTTTCATAAGTGAGCGATTGAAAATGAGAGCTTTATAGGTTTAAACGATTATTATTGCCAAAAACGTTTGCAACAGACAGTGCAAGATGAATGCCCTTTGTAGATCCCTCTAATAGTGAAACCGACTTTTATTTTTCAGCAAAGCTCTGAACCTATTCCAAATAAGTACTCGAATTGAAAACGATTCTCGCTTGAGTTAGATTTCTTTTGACAATTTCTTTTGTAAAACATTTATCATCATTTACGCATAACTTTATCCTTAACTCTTTCATTTCGTTGATTTCTGGATCACCCCATGACATGTAAGTCAGTCAATTGAAAAGAAACAGGTCCAATTACTACCAAATCAATTACGTTCAATTCACAAAATTTTTTCAAAGGATCTGCATTTCATCAACTCTTGAGAATACAGTCCACTCTCCAGATCCTGCTTGTTCCATAGGGATATGGAAAATTATCGTATCTGCAATGCAGTTCGCATATAACAAGTCATCAGTGAAATGAGTAAAGAGGATTCTTTGAAAATGTAATTGTGTTCATCGAAGCACATAATATAATAAAATTGTGAAAAAATATTTCTATCGCATATGGCCGAAGGACCTCCTGATTTGTAATGCAACTTGAAAAATGGTTCCTGCAGGGAATTCAATGATTTCGGTCTTTTGTTGGGCTAGTTTCGGATTCTGATTAAAAGTGGGAGTGTATGTAATCCACTTATGAATTATATTTTGGAGTTGGCTATTATTAGCCAAGCAATATTTTTACGAATTTTTTGTAGAAGTACGTCTGTTGGGACAACGACGATTAATCAATAACACGGAAGGGGTCTCGTGGGTAAGGGCAGTGCACCATCTTTGAATTTGACTCCTTTATTGATATTCCAATTCAATTTTTTAGGACGGCGTATGGTCTGTCACAATACCTTATTGTGAAATAAGTTGACGAAGATCCTAAAATTAAAACTTAGACTAGAACCGCGGTATCAATAATCATAGTTTTCAGGCTAAATTTTTCGAATTCACCTACATTTTCCATTTGGATATTGTGACCTACAAAATATAACGGGTGGGTCAAAAGAAGATCGGAAGATCTTGTTTGGCTCTCAATCTGTCGCCCGAAGTACTCGCCGAAGTGATGAAAAATGCCATAAAACGAGCCCGTATGGCACTCAATTGTGACGGCAACCATTTGGCCGATATCATCTTTTCGACTCAACCAATAAAATTCTAAAGGTTCAAATAAACATAATCAGAAAACAGAATTGAAGTTTTTCATTTAGAAGGAAAATGAGAGCCAAACAACATCGGATGACTTCTTTTGGCCCACCTTGTATATATAAATTAAATTTGATTATAAGTTAGGCCCGTAGTGTTTTTATTTATTTCTGTTACCTCCAATCGTTTTGTTTTAAACAGAGAAACAATCACTTTGAACAGCTGACTATTTAGCTCATTTCAACGTAACATTTGTATCTTTATTACCAAAAAGGCATAAAAAGTTTGATCCGGATTGGCATCACTGCACAAGAGTGACATATTTACAACTGCTGCGTACACCGCTTGGCCAGAAAAACGGAGGCCTATCGCAAATCATTCAATCCAATCCAAACCCGCCATATGGCATTTGTGTATTTCTTTAAACGGTCCTTTTTTTAACAGACACTAAAAGTACTAGATCGTCTTTGGGATTCCAATTAAAACAGACGAAACGACTTGAGTTCATTTAGAAACCAATATAATCGTTACCAAACGGCAACACTGCATACCTATTCATATAAAAAGTATTCCCTTCAGTTAATTACTTCCTGCTGAAACCTGACTACTCCCTTATCAGACAAAGAACAAAAAAAAAAGTAAAACTTATAGTAATCAGAGTAATCCGCGTTCATTTTGAGGAATTTTTTTCCCATATCCCTACCCAATAGATCAATGAATAACGTACAACGGTCAGTTAATTTTGCTACAAGTCCTTGGGAATTCATACCAAACCGCCCCCCTTTCTCCATTCAACTGATTGAGGTTGTGTGCCAAGCTTAACAAGCCTTCACATAAATCATATTCCCTCGGACAGGAGAGAATATTTTTCATAGAAAATTTCCAACAATTCTTTTTATTTGGATTTTAAATTGTTTTACTAGGAGTTTTTGAAGGATGCAGTATGTCGGCTGATGGTGGTGGTTGGGTGCACCTTTGGCACAAAAGCTCTCCGGTCTACGGCGGAGAGTTTTTCTTTTATTTCTTTTTCGAATTAATGAACATTGTCTAACAACATCCGAGGCTAACCCAGAACAATATCATGGTTTCGATACGGAATAAGTTTTCCACTTAATTTCGCTCCAAATTCAGTTCAACTTCACTTAAGGTGTACTGAACAGGACGTTCAGTATAGAGTGGTGCAAAATCGTATGGAATTTTTTGAGGTGTAGGTTCCTTTTATGACCCGTTTTTGTTTTACAAGTAGGGAGGTCAAAAAGTAATTTCAAAAATGGCAGGTGGTCAATAAATTGGGTGTGTGTTTTAAAATTTGTATTTTTAAGGACTTAGCCTTAGAACGAGGTGAAGGGTTTGGAATCTGAAAACTTTCTGGTTTTAAATTAAATTTCTTCATTCTAGGAGATTGAGTCAAATCGAATAATGGTTTCAAATGGAGCAACAATCTTGCTAGACACAGTTTTGAATATTTTTCCCTCTAACCGGGTTAAACGTTTCAGAATATAAGTATTTTGGAAAAGCTTCTCAATTCAGCCTTTGGGTCACACTGAAGTCTCTTATAATCATTTAAAAACAAAGCAAAGACGATAGGTACCTTTAAGCTAAGCGATATAATTTTATCTGCTGCGCCCAATATTTATTTAATTTGTCTTTGGCTTCGTGTATGTGTATCTTTTTCTAGTCTTCAGCTAGTCAACTGCTTCTGATGAAACTTTGTTTTTAAAGCCTCTCTTTTATCTAGCCCGTCATTTTTTTAAAAGTATTTTGGTCATATTTCATATTTTCATACTTTAGTTTAAAAGTAAGCAGGCTCGTTGTCTGCCAATTATTCCCCTAGGTACTGAAATTTGTGTCATTTTTCCGGTGGAATTTAATCGGGTAAATCCAATTTTGTGTAGCCAGTCTATTTCGAAAATTGTGTGGTACCTTATATAATTTTTTGGACTCCTTAAGCTTTTAATATTCCTTTTCCGTTCGCACTGGACATCGACGCTGGACGAATTTTTGTGGATTTTAATTTTAAAGGTCGCATTTTCTCTATTTATTGTCCTGGCTTATTTTTACGAACTCACAATGACGAAATTTTCCATACAAAATAACCCACAAAATATTAAGTGTGAAGATCAGAAATGATTATTGGTTCCCCTGTCTTTCCATCCTTCAATTATCAGTAAATGATGATCCCATCAACGAATTAATCCAAAGTAGTATTTCACATTTTTAGTTCCGACTTTTAGGACCAGCCTGTATCCGCTTCTTTAAAGAGGAAAAATATTTCGTAATTTTTAGAGGAGAGTTGTTCTTCCCTCAGCCTGTGGCCATATAATAGAACAAAGGAACAGATGAACCATCACATTCGGCACAAGCGAAAAGGAAGAATAAAAGTGCTCGTCATATATGTGGATCTTTAAAAAGGCGAAATTAATATTTCCTCTTGTGGCTGCTGCCATAAGGGCACTGGCGGTTTTGTGGGTAGTGCGGAATACGTTGATTAACTGGATTCAGTTGAGATTGAGTCAAAGGACGTAGTGCAAGGAATGTAATCCTTGTTCAGCTGTACTTCTTTAAGCAATTTTGTGTGAAATTATTATGGGAAAATATAGAAAACTTTTGACTAATGTGGAAGCTACCAATGTGTTCCAGATTTTGTACAATTTTTGTTGAGAAATATTTTCTTTTTCCACTTCTTACAAGTGTGATTATCAACTTCACTTATACCCAAAACGATCAACCCCTTGGCATATTTTCTAACCGCCTTAATAGAGAAAGCAACCCCTACATATAAACCCTCCAAAATGACGTGACTATCACTTTAACTTCCACAAAAGCAGCCGTCCCCAAACTCCTGCATACAAATTACAATCTTTAACAAATTTAAAGTACCCTATTAAACAAGGATAACGACATAATGATGTCAATAATAATCCTAATAACTAATGGATGACAATAAGGATTTACATAAAGTGGCGCAAAGTATTAAAGTGATGGCCGCACGAAGATATGGTAATTGGTCTCTGGTAGGCGGGATAAACGACGCGCATCACCAACTTTTTCTTTCCTTTTGAGGAAGCCTGTTTGAAGTATTTTTCTATTAAATGAAATATCGCCAGGAGACGTTCGGTGGTTGATTGCAGGAAATTTAGCTTGTTGAATTTTTTCTTTTTTTCGGATGTGCCATGGGTTTGTGATAGAAGTTTTTGGCAAATGGTTGCATAATTTATTTACTTGTTCGGGGATAATGATGATGACGAAAATTTTGAAAAGAATTGGTTGGTTATTCAAATGACAAGGGTATAGAGGGATGGCAAAATAATTTTCAAAAAAGGACGAGGGACATCAGCTTTTGTGGCAATCCTAAAAAATTACATAAAGTCGAACGAAGAATAAGTGATGTTTATTGAAAGAGCTACAATCCCAACCAAAGTGCGTGTTTGCAAGTTGCCTCTCTGTAAAAATTTATTTAAATTCGACTGAGGAGTTGTAGATGGGCTTTCTATTTCACATTCTACTCAACGGTTTGTGATGAGAAATTTTATTCTTGATTTAGAATTACAATTTCTGGGGGACTTACTTACTTACTTACTTACTTACTTAGGTGGCGTTACAGTCCGGGGTGGACCTGGTCTTCAACCAATACGCCTCTCCAGTTAGCGCGATCTTTGGCTAACTGCCTCCAGTTGCGCACTCCAAGTTAGTTGAGGTCCCCTTCCACTTACGCGCACCACCTAAGGCGAGGTCTTGCTCTACTGCGTTGTCCCTCCGGGTTGGAATCGAAGACTCTTCGGGCCGGAGCGTTGGTGTCCATTCGCTCTACATGTCCCAGCCATCTTAGACTGATACGTACTTTTCCGCCTAGGTCGATGTCGCTGTACAGCTCGTAGAGTTCGCTGTTAAATCTCCTCCTCCAGAGCCCGTCAACGCAAACGGGACCAAACATCACACGAAGAGTTTTGCGTTCGAAACGATCAAGGAGCTCTTCATCCGACTTTGATAGGGTCCATGCTTCTTACTAATCAATTGCCTTCTTAGACCAAAGTAACAGCGGTTGGCAAGTGTGATTCTTCGCTTGATTTCTGAGGTGATGTCATTTTCAGAGTTAGTAGCGGAGCCGAGGTAGACAAATTCCCGAACTACTTCAAAGTTAAAACTGTCTATCGTGACGTTTTGTCCGATTTGTCGATGTTGTGTGTCCCTTCTTGTTGACAGCATATTTTTTGTTTTGCGCTCATTCACCACTAAACCCATTTTTGCCTTTTCTGTGCTGATACTTGCAAACGCACCAGTGACAGCTCGCCGTGTTCTGCCAATGATGTCGATGTCGTCAGCGTAAGCGACACCCGGTACATTTTTTATTGTAGATATTTCCATATTTTGCGATCGTAAAAGTTGTCTAAGTGAGAGTCTTACTTTGTATTGCTGGGGTAGCTCGCATAGACCATAAAAGGAACATGCGAGTACTTGAGGTAGTCAATGTTACTTCTCTCAGCGTAACGGTCCACTCAACTCGAATTTTAAGATCTCCTATCAGGCAGCTAGTTGTGGTACGAGATGTTTGGAGCAAGTTCAAAATATCTTCTTTACCCCTAACGAATTTCAATGGTGGCGGTCCACTTAGACGCTCTGCGTTCACGACCTACATAAGTTCCAGTCGCGTAACCAAGGATCAGATTCTACAAGGCGAAACGATCAAACGTTTTCGTGCGCACTAATGATTTGTCGTATGTTACACAAGCAAATTTCTCCGTGCACACGAAAATGTTTGAATGTTTCTCCTTACAGAATCTGACCCTTGGTTACGCTACTCGAACTTATGTGGGTCGCAAATGTAGACCCATTCCTTATGCGGATTGTGATTGGCCTTCTCTGAGCTACCTTTTCACGCTGATTCTTTTCCCATTACCATTTTCTAGATCGACGTACCTTAACATCGCAGTTGCGAGTCAGATTTTAAAGTAAACTAGCTTCAACCAACATCTCCACCCAACACCCGTTTGACAAAAAAAAATCAAACTCAATAACTTAAAGGTGCCTAGGTAAATTTCAACTTCAACCCTCCTGCTGCTAGATGTCTCAAGTATGTATATATCGTCCCTTACAGATAAATATCTCCGACAGATCCGACGGAGCAACAATGAAGCTGAGCTTATTTAAAATTCATTCAATCGGAACAAGTTGGTTGTTCGCGAATTTCCTTAACTATTTGCATTTTCCATCTGAAGAAGAAGATCCTTTCGATAACGCCCACCCCTTTGCGGGTCTCTCTCTATCTCTTTCTCTTTGTATCACAAAATGTTGATGCCAGCAACCGCCTGTCACTAAAGTTTTCAAACTTTTACTCAGCGAGAGGCTGCCTTCGTTTCTTTCCACACTTTGTTTGCTTTTTGTACACATCCAAATCCAACCGTATCTGTTTATGGTTATCTTAAGTAAGTTAATCCCAGGGCGAAATATGGGTTTTATTATCGGATAACATAGGACTATGGTTTGTTGTTCAATTGTAGGTGTAGGAGGCTTCATAGACCGAATTGGGCTTAGGAGATGTGTATAATGCGATTATTTGCTGGCAGTGAAAATTTTGCTTGAGATGTTTTCGAGGTGGGAATGTTTCCCTTAGTGCCTATAATCCTTTTCGATTGAGACTTGAGAGTGAATATATTTTTCTCCTTGTCTGCCTCTTTGAATATCCACTATTTCAGTGGTATATTCTCACAAAAAGTGTCCTTCATCAAACGAAGCCCTCTTTAATATCCCCTTTAAAGAAAAACCACCATTTAACCCGATTTAATGTCCCACCGAGCGATTCCCCTAAACCCATTAAATTAAAACGTAAAATCAACTTTACACGCCGTCATACACTCAACAGACTCGTAATTAAACGCTCGCATCCTTACAGCAAGCTGAATTTCACCGAGCTTACGCATTTTTCCGGGAAAATTAAATAAATTACTTTTCCCCACGTAATTTGCCGTCCATCTTGTATGTCCATTAATTTCTGTACAAATCGAAAATTGCATTTTCGTTCATCAGAAAAAAGGACGATATTACGACGAGTATCTGCCATCGTAAGGACTGCAGCTATGGTCAGTGTTTTGTTGTAATTCTATATTTTTGACAAACAAAACCGGAAAAGACGAATTTATTTCTGATTTCAACATCCATCAGGGAGACGATAGAAAATGGAAAAGCATCCTTTCATCGTCAGAGTCCGTTTTGTTTTATTCGCGAATATTCTCGGTCATTAATCATAAAGCAGAAGAAGAGCAATTCCAATTCAAAATCTACTTAGTGTCACTAATATTTCACAGCGCTCTCTGTTGTGTGTCCTCCTTAGGTTTGATAAATGGGTGCTCAATTTAGCGTCCATTATTAGACGAAGGGGGGTTCAAACACCAAGTGAGGTCATTTTGGATTTTTTTTAATTGCAATGCCATTATTTATGACAGCTTGTATTTTTGTTTGAATAAATTGGACGGGTGCCCATCCACTCATCCACTGATACGCATTCCATCGATATGTCGCTATTTTGAGATGCTTCAACTGAACGAAAGCAATTGCACTCACACTCCAGTGGCTTGGTGTAGGTGGAATGTGTGCTCTACATGGATATCAACACAAAACTAATATTTGCAACGGCTAACCAGCATCCTGTTCCATTCTATTTTCAAGTTCAGTGGAGCGATAACTTTTGCAATTCGATGGAATTTGTTTCTCAACCGCAACACCAAGCATGGGCGTTGCTCTCGGTTTTGTCGTTTTGGCATCCTCCGCATGCTGAGGTGCAATAACAAAGTCCATTCAGAGCTTGAGAAGCGTGTTAGTTATACTTTTAGACATATTTATATTTGTTTTAATTGTTTTTAAGAGAGTTTGCTTTCCAGGTGCTTAGGCGACCGATGCCCACTTTTCCTTTAAGTCTTCTTCACGGATATCACTCGAGTAATTTTGCGTTTAAAACTGTGCATTGCTTTGTGAAGTTGGTCCCTAAACAGCGAACTGATCATCCGTCGTATAATCCTGACTAGTAATTTCTTCCTATTCCCGCAGATTAAACACAAAATAATGCGAGTTTTTCGACGCCTCAAAAGGCGGTTGATGCGTTCAAATCACATGTTTTGGAGGTACCCCAATCAGAGTGCAAAAACTGCTTCGAAAATTTTGTTCAAACGCATTCATAAGTGTATTGATTTTTTCTTCATGGAGAATATTTTTATTTTTCGATTTTTCATATTTGTTTTTAGTTTTCTTATTCAAAACTTAAGTAACAACCCTCGTTTTGGCATTACAGGTCTTCGTAGATTTCCTTTTGCACAGTACATTTTTACCGCAGCCCCAGTCTGAACGTATACCCAAATCAAACACTGTCCATGTCATACGAGCACATTGCGCATCCCCTCCAGTGCATTATTAAAAATTATCATAATCCCCTTGAACTTTTCTGGAATTATTCAAAAAACGAAAAACATTCCTAATCTCATTGTGTTCCGCATGAGTTGTTAGTCAACTAAGCCTGACATGAAAGCGGTGGTTCAAATACCGTTGAAGTGATTTTCACAATCATGCGACTGATACAATGAATAATTTACGGCGCATACAGGCTTACGGATACTTCGCTCAATAAACACCTTTAAAAGTGAGTCTGAAATGTACAACATGTTGAAGGGAGTTTCTTTTTTTACGAGTGAAAATCACACCACCAACAGGCAGCTACCTGAGTAAATCAAAATGCGTATACGGCATGTACGAGTATTTTGGGCGGCACTTAACAGAATACGAATGTCGGCATGTAGCAATTTTGAAGAGTTTCGTTAATTGCCAGTGGAAAGGCGATCAATTGAAAAATGTTGCGTATACGCCACGTATGCCAATGAATCTGATTAAGGAATTTCTTATATAATGCTTTCTGTGAGTGACATTTTGAAAGTTTCTATCAAATATTTTAAGTGGTAAATAGAACTTTTGTCGTAGCGTATTATGTTCGAAGTCAGTTTCGGTATTTGGTTTACTGATCAGCTTCAACAGATTTATTTTTTTGAAGCGTGTACGAGGGTGCAAATGAAATGGGATTTTCTGATTGTCTAAACCCCAAGTGTATGGAATTAGTTAAGGGTGCACGTTAAATATGGTTGAAACAAGAATAAGTTCATAAAAAAATATTTTTTTGTTGATAGTGCGGTATTGAGTTTCAAAAAGATATACCGTGTGTGAACACAGGTTAGGAAAAATATTTTTATTATGGCTCTGTTTGCATTTTTTGTGTGAAACTAAGAACTGGATCGTTATTAGAAAATTTCCTTGAAATTTCGATCAAAATCGTAAGAGCGGTTTTTGTGAAATTTTGTGAAAATTAGACCAATATTATTGTGTTAGCAATCTGGTAACATCGAGATTAAACAGAAGGAAGAGAGGGGGAGAGACAAAAGGATTGTCTACTGAGAGTTACGTTTTGGTTGTAGTCGGAGACGGTTCGTTTGCTTGCTTCATTTAAATAAACTTCCTTTTTTGATATAAATACAAAAAACTAGTCGAGAGTTTTATTTCGGAGTAACGAAGAAGGAAGACTGAAACATTGACTTCGCTAACGATTGCTTAATTATTTAGCAGCAAACTAAGTATAAGATTTTGTTCCGGATGTATACATTACTTGGTTTTTAAAGTTCTATCCAAATCGAAAATTGGGTTTTCGAGACACATTTTTGAGCAGTCTTAAAACTCGAATTGAAAATTAAGGATGCAAGAATTTTAAAAATATCAATTTTACACTAAGTATGCCTTTTGGTCAAAATCGTTCTTACCGTTTTCAAATAAACTAAAGAAAATCAAATTAAAAAAAAAATACGTTTTCTCAAAAATTCATTGTACAACAATAGGCGTGTACTTTTGAGCTTCGATCTCAGCAAAGCAAAGTAAAGTACGATTTTCAGCACGCGATAACAGCAACTCTACTGTGAGTCTCGAAGTGTCAAGTAGGGCGTAGTTGTTGTAATTGCGTTCTGAAAATCCTACTTTACTTTGCTTTGCTGAGATCGAAGCTAAAAAAAACGCCTAATATAGGGAAAAACTGGACCGTTTTCGAGATGTGTACAAATTTTAAAAGTACCGTTATTCGATATTTTTAGCGAGAAACTGAGTATGCAGTCATCTTAACCTCATCTATTTAAGTTCAAATATCAATTTTGGTTGGAATCGTTAGAGCTGTTTTCGAACAAATCAAACTGGTATAATTTTTTTTATGGGAAGTACCATTAATATTGATTTTACCGTAAAAAAAAAGGGCCCCGAACTGTAGGCCCACAAACTCCAAATCCAAATTTTGAACCCAATCCGGGTAGTCGTTTAGGCTGTAGGCCTGAGCAGCATACGGACAGACAGACAGAGGGACAGAATTTACGAACCACTTTTTCGAGTTACTGTATCATTTCAATGCGAGAATTGATAAAAATCTTAACCACGAGTTCAAAACTTTGTACAATACAATATCGTTCTCTTACTACGACTTCGTACTCGAGAAAGTTGAAAAAAAAAAAAACAAAATCCATGCGTAGAATATCGTTTTAAAATATATGGACAACTGGAGGGAAAAATTATCCATTGGATATAGCAACACTGTCCATTATTTATTTTTAAAATAAAACAACGAAGCTACACACGAAGTTTGACCTGAAAATTAAAATCAACTTTCGTTCGTTTCTCTTAACTTATTTATATTTGATCGGGTGTTGTACAGCGAACTTCACTGTGAACTTGGTTGCCGTTTGAAAAATATCCCTTCAGGGAAATCCGCCGAAGCTTTAGCACAACTTCATATTCGTGGGCGGCATTGCGTAAATTACTGTCCATGCTCAGTTCTGACAGCACAGGTACCATTCCATATTCATCTTGATGCATTTTAGTTTACAAACACTTGCCTAACAAAACATTTAAACAAAACAATGAATGCAAACAAATACATATGAAAGACAATTCAATATCCCCATTTCCATCGGTATAACGTTAAAATCACAAGAGAAAATTCCATCATTCACTTCGTACCACATGTTTTCATTCGATTGCAAGTGCTCATATCCTTTTTTTTGTTTGCTGTCTTCTTCACCAGGGTATGTACCTAACCAACAAAACCGCAGCAAGTGGTTGATATATATCATTCGTGGAATTTTTATGTGCGATTTCCGCAATTTCCCATTGAGGAAAATCAGAATTCACACTAAAGGAAGGAGAGGAGGAAACGAGTAGAATTCCGTACCTCAATTTCAGCAAAATTCACGTCCACGGATAGAGCCAATTCGATGGTGGTAGTAGTATGAGAACACAGTGGCAAACGTCCTATATCGGTTCCCAACCGCTTACCGCTTGTGTGTGTGTTTGTGCATTTTCAAATTGATGTTTTTATTGAGGGAAAGCAGTTCTCTGCGGGGGTGAGACAAGGGGCATATACCAGATGGAAGCGCAAGGAATAGAGATGACAAAAGTATGGTGGCTGGTGGCTCTAATGGAATCCATTTAAATTTCGAGTCTTTCTCGGAATGATTTCTTTCCTATGAATCAGATTCAGATAATGGGAAATTTGACACTTTGACTGGATTTGAGTGTGTCGATTTTTATTCAGAAAAAGAAAAGAACTGGTTGTTCCATTGAGAGTGGAATATGGTAATAGGTTCGAAAAAGTGCGTGCCACTTGATGAGTCTCCTAAGCCGGGTGGAATAGATTTGCTCCTCTATTTGGTTGGTCAAGGAAAAATCGCCTAAAGAAGGATGGCCGAGTTGAATAGCACACGGCTAATCCGCAAATTAAAGCGAGCTGTTTGCTACTCTGAAGACCATTTTACAAATTGTGTGGGCTACAGAAAAGTGAAAGACCGTACCTCTCCATCGTATGAGAGAGCGGCAAGGAAACGCTCTGCAGTTAGTGGCTCCCACTCATGCAACTGACAAAAAAAGTGAGAAGCGGCTTTCAGAGCGAAGCAACTTCAAACTTAAATATATCCTTTTAATTGATGTTTGGTGTGAAAGAGCCTTTTAATGACAGAACGTGGTGATGCACACCTCGGAACAAATAAAGCTCCACGACGAAAAGTGCAATTCACTCAGCCAAAGACTGTTTCGCTCTGCCAGTCGAATGGCCACAATCAACCTCTCAAGAAGTGTCCGACGTCTTTCGAGTTTTTGAAAGCGACGACAAATAAACTCGCAGTTCTCCTGCAGAACGCATTGTAATCGAAAGCGAATGGGAACAGTCCACTTAAAGGTCAATATTTTCAATAAAAGTATTCCTTTCCTGACTCAATCTCTGAATTGAAAAAATTTCTTACTTATCCTCTAATTTTGGAAGTTGCTCGAAAAAATCCCCAAACGCTGCTTCAATTGGTCTTCCAATTAAATTGCGGCATCAAGAGCCACCAACGAAGGTATACTTCAGGATTGTACGAGTATGTAGCTAGTACTCACCGAATCGATAATAATTGCACTGCTAATTTGGACTAAAAATGTTGCTCGTCAGCATTGAGAGGCGAACTCCACATGCAGGCTTCACATTCATCATGATTTTTCCTCTTCACAAATTCACCGTCGTCCTTCGGCGAAGCAATAAATTTAACAAACCGCGCTCGCTCCCTTCGCCTAGCACAGTCAAATTATTATTCGCTTTATTCACGATTGGGTGAGTTAAACGTCCGCCTGAACAGCTGTCGACGGCGAAATGGGCTCCTCGAAAGAAATAAATCATACTAGTGGCCACTTATTGGAATTGATGCGGTTGGCTTGAATTAATAGAGCTACCATCGTCTTCATCTCCGAAATGGGTACATGATTTGTGGGAGTTTATTTTTGAAATTTGAGAAAAGACGTTTCGAGTGGGCAGAGGTAACTTCACATTGTGAAATATGGACTTGTGATGGCCTTTTTAATTGCACTCAATGTTGGCCTTTTAAACGAGCTGTTCTTTGTGGCCAATAAAAACGAGGCAATTGGCGAAATAAATTGAAATTTTTTATTTCAGGAATCGACAGCTGTCGAAGGGATAGATATTTATTTCCGCATACCTGAAAGTTATATGAATTATTCTACGCCAGAGTGCCTGTCGTAATCCTCTTCGATTCTTGTGGATAGGGCAATATGTATGCTGATTCTGATATTTGTTAGGTGAAATTTTCGATTCAACGAACTTCCATTTCGTGGAATATTAGTGATGTCAAACAGATTTCAGTCGAATTGCAGTCGTCCTTGAATATGGTATTGCACTGCAATCAGATCAGCAGAGAGCACTCTTAGTGAAAGCTCACAAAAAGAACAAAAGCAATGAAATTGTTATCTTCATTCGGGTCGATTTAAGTCCTAGCATAGCACAGTGAGTAAGCAAACTAGGAACAGAACTGGTGAGTTGTCCGTTTACTTCTGCCATAGATAGAGGAGGGGTTGGACTACTAACACTCTCGGTAATGATTTATATGTATTACAAAGTCTGTTTGAACTATAACAATCGATGCGGCCTTTGTTGTTCGTTTTGTTAATTAATTCCAGGTAATGAAGGCTTCTCTTGTAAAAATCATTGGGACTTACAAATAAACATTTTTGGTTTCGACTTTAAGTTTCAGTAGTTCACAGTGGCTATATTTTCCATTTAAATTTCGCAATTGTGAGCTCCGGAAAATTTTAAGTCGAGTTTAAACCCTAAATAATGTACACCTCGGACCTCTTACTAATGATCTCTTTTTAACTTCACAGTAAATAGTTTGCAGGTCACAATACGCAATTTTGTGTGGAAAATTTGGCCATTGTGAGTTCGTAAAATTTAGCCTGCACACTAAAAATGATTTATTTCCGTGTCTTTTCCTCAATTTCTTGCAATTTATTTTATTGCTTCTCTCCCACAGATATCCGCTGCGAAAAATGTGTTTTCAGTCGTAAATCATCGAATAACACCAGGCGCTCATAAATGCATGGATGTCCTATCTATGGCCACCATTGTGGTGACATTTAGCTAATTCACCTCAATTTTCAGCGTTGAAAGTACTGACTGAGTATATTTTTACCTTAGCCAACATGTATGCCATTTTAAAGATCCACCGGTATGAGCGGTTGAGTATAACAGATTTTGTATTGCAGTTTTATATGTATCCGTGCAACTATTTTCTTTTTTGGTCTGTTGCAACTATTTCCCTTCTTGGTCTCAAATTGAAAGGAAATTTCGGCAAAGAACAGTTGGCCAATGTTGACGTTTTTAATGAACAAACATTGCTGGCATTAGTTTGTTTATACTTGGATCCCTCGCTCAATAGTCCAGCACACTAGTCACTGAACCCACTTTGTTTTCTCAGAAGCTGTCAACAAAATTGGATCTTTAGTGGATCAGGGCCCAAACCGCCACATTCGTGAACGAGCTATGAGTTCACCGAATAAAGTCGAAACAAAAACAAATTCCGTCCGGAGAACGCAATTGGAATCCAGATGATTACAACTTTTTTAATCTGAATATATCATTTCTAGAAAATCAACAAATTTTGCCGAAAACGTCCTGAGAATGGGACTAAATTTATTAAAAGTTCATCAGCTCTAGCTCAACCTTTAAAGATTTTAAAGCAATAAGTCAATTTAATTCATTTCAATTCGTTTTTTTTAAAACTTAAAACCATTATACATTTTTTTGTGCCTTAATTTTGTTGATCATATTTCTTAACTTACTAATGTTTTTATATATTGTCTTCCCATTTCCTACAGGAGCTCAAAGGAAAGCAGAAAAAATAGGACTCCAATTCATTGCGACTGCAGATATGGAATTTTTCAACAAAAAAAAGGAAATCTGCGTATTCCATTTGCTGTATGGCTAATCTGACATAAGATGACATCATTGGTCATTCGAATATTCTCCAAAGCCTACATCCGTCCCCGAAAGCGAAAACATCAATGAAAAATGTGTTGTTCCTGTTTAACATGTTCGTGGTATGGAAATCACTACTGAGTTAACCACCTGGCGTCAAGACAAACAACTAATATGGCTGCTTATACCTTATACCACTTATCAAGAACAGCTCACTCTGGATGGTTGTATGCTTTTTTTTTTGCGTCAAAGCCTATTATGTTGCTCGCGCTTAAATTAAGCCCCCATACAACAATGTCTCCAAAGATAAAATTCAGCAAAGCGGTTAAGCCAAGCGAACGCAGTTCAAGCTAAATTTGTTAGCAACTGTACGAAAAATCTCTGCAGAATTTAAGTAAGCGTATTAACGCAAAATACATTTTTCCACAGCTAAGTTTTGACAGATCAGTGATCAGTATTAGCAACAAAATTTCAAACGAAAGCCAATTAACAATAGCAAGTCAATCAACTTTACCAACACAGTTCTTTATTTTTTACGGAACTTAATTAAGCGAAGTGGTGAAGAGAAACATTGGAGAGGCACTTAATTTTAGCTTTCCTGGAACAGCATACTAGGCTTAACCAACAAACAATTTTTGTTTCGACTTTAAATTTTAGTAGTTCGCAGTGGGTATTTTTTCATACGAATCTCCCAATTGTGAGCTTCCCTAAATTTAAAGTGAAGTGTGAACTACTAAAATTGAGAGTCAAAACTAAAAATGTATGTTGGTAAGGCTCATTGTTGATAATTAAAATTTGTCATACCCAAAACACTTTCCCCCGTATTAATAAACGCTGCGTAAAAGTTATCAACTCGTTATTCAGCAGTTACGTCAAATTTTTGTATGCTATCTGACGTCTACTAGCTACCTTACTTGTGCACATTTGTTTATTAATACGGGGGTTTGATATGAAATTCAAAACTATTTGGAAACAGACTGCATTTGCACTTAATATTTAAAAGAGGGACGGACATAATGACATTTATCTCCTCACCCCACATTGCCCTGATAAATAAACAAAAGGAAACATGCAGCAGCAGTGTATATTTAGAATAAATTTAATATATGTACTGTAATTTAAGAAATGAGTGTGATTAATAAAGAAGATTTGACATGGCATTGTAGTTAACTGAATGGGAAAGCGTATTTTGTTTTCTTTTTACAGGGCTTTGTGTGTTATGGTCTATTGGTACTTATTTGATTAAAAACCTCGGCGGACCTAGTCCTTTCTTTCGCAATATTGGGCTTCTTCCAAGTTACACACAATCCAGATCAGTGGGAGTTTTATTTCAGCAGACCTTCACGTCTCTCGCGAACGTCTGACAAACATCCGAGAGTAAGTATAACTCTCATGAATGAGCTTCTCGATTGTCCGTTGAACTCTGCATAAAATCCATGCAAAAGCGACTTATATAACACAGGCATGAAGCCACCCTGTTGCTTTTGCCATAAATCCTCCCACTCATTTTCTTCCACACTAACATTGATGATCTGGATAATTTGTTTGCTGCCAACTGATTGATATATCCTCCACAGTCCACACTGCGTTTTACTTCGAACACCAATTTCCAAACTCTTTTGCACCATCCCATTTTTCAATGGAAAATACGACTGCCTTCCGGTGGTCGATGGTCGGTTTTAAATCATAAATATCCCTATAAGAAACTTAGAAACCCAACTTACTCCACATCACCATAAAAGCAGAGTACTGTACTAAATTTCGCACGAGAAAAAAATCTACAGCTTGTGCTATTTTTTGCAATTTCTTTCATTTTAATAATAAATACCTCTCTCCCACAACCGGAGATATCCGCTGGAAAATGTTTAATTTTCAGTACAAAATTCGAGTAAAACACCAGGCGTCCATAAATGCGCAGAAAGTAGCAGATTTTTTTCCATATCAAGCGGAGACAACACTCATACCATGGCCACCATTAATGGTGACATTTAGCTGATGCACCTCGGGTTGCAGCGGTGAAAGTACTTACTTGCTTATCCAGTGCACATTGGTGGCTGAATATATTTTCACCTCAGACGTATGCCACTTTAAAAGTTCCATTCTAGTACGATCAGTATAGTATACCAGATTTTCTACTGAAATTTAAAATTTGTTATAACTCGGCCATTTCTATACGGATTTCGACGTTTTTGGTCTCAAATTAAAGGGAATTTCAGCGACAAACATTTTTCTTTATTCATATATGAATACAATTATTTGTTAGCAGTTGCTTTTAATTAGAAACACAGTATAAATGTACTACAAATAGGTATACAGTCATAGTTAGTTATAGTGGCAACGTTAATGAGTTGACATTGGTTTGTTGGCGCCTCATCTAGACCTAAGATGTCCGCGATGTGTTCCCCACTTCTGTTCTGTTTGGATATATATGTTAAGTGCTGGTAAAGTGTCTGGCAAATGGAAGATATATGTAGAGTCCCGTGATTCTGGATTGAGTTGGAAAATTTCGCATTATATTTCATAATCATTGTAATGCAGGTATATTCCTGGACTGCTGGACGATGGGATTCCTATCCTTTCTTGCAGATATGTATTTCGTAGTATGAGATTCTATGAATTTGGCCTGTTGATTTACAAGATATCTAAAAATAGAGAGAGAAAAGTCTTGTTAGAAATGAGATTGCAATAGGTTTCAAATTATGTAACCATGGGATAGAGAATGACTGGCTGTGTTCAAAAAATATTGAACGATTGAAATATGTGCCTTAGCACTGCCTTTCTAATATTACATGACTTTCTTATTACATATCTATAAAACATGGATTTACGCCTGCCTTCTGGGAAAAATTGAAAAAGAAAAATCACACACACAATAAATATTTTCCTCCTTCTCTTTGCGGATGTTCTATCCAGCCGAATACCTGAATATACCAACATTAACTAGCTCAAACACAACTCACTGTCAGTTCGGAGGTATGTCAAGTATGCAGAAATAACCGAATGTTTTGTCAGCTAATAATGTCTGTTTTCTCTCACAAATAAAGACAAAAGAAAGTGTCCCTGGCAGGACAGTTTAACTTTCATTAGCGAAAGTGCTGTAATTAAAAAAGTAAAGTATTTTTTCAGGCATAAAACAGCCTAAAGTAACGTCGCTAAATAACCTACAAACAATTTCAAGCATGGGTTCAATTCAAATTAAGTTGAAGGATACATGTTGTGACTGTACAACTATCAGATTCCTAGCAATTCACGCCTGCTTACGATTCAGCGATAAGTTTAAATGTTTGCGTTTCATTGCAGTGTGCTATTTAATTTATTTTATATAATATTTTCCATAGTGGCTGGCATTTAGGACAACATCAGATAAATCGGGCAATAGTTTATACTCAGTTGACAACGAGAATTTTGTATTTTTATCTGATCGCTGTATAATGCGCGGAGTTGGCTTTTGTTTTCCCATACTAACACTCAGCGACAAGTAATTGAGTGCATCGGAATCATTCAGCAAATTTGTTGCCACCGGATTTGTTTATCGCTCTTGCTCGGAATAACTACGTTCTGAGGCAATATTTAACAAAATCGAATTGAGAGTCAGACTGATAGTTTTAAATAACTATAAATATTTTATTAGCTCATTGAATCATTTAAAACGCTTCTAGAGTCCATTTAAGCGATTTTATAAAGATGTAACTATTCACGCGTGTGTTTGGAGTTAACTTGGGAAACTACCAAACTGTTTTCAATGAAACCTCGACTTGAATATCTGAGGAGTCCCTTTCAGTGCAGAAAGCTATTACTACTGGTTACGGACACCGAAGCGTGGCACATCACATTCAACAAACAATTAGTTAAAATTCTTTACCTTGTCATTTATAACAGCTGTATTTACGAAATTTGGCAAAAGAATGAATGATGTCTTTACTCTACTAAAAGTGAGGTTATTTATGAATTTATAACAGAACTTCACTAGATACAACTTGGCACGTATGGCTCAAACAGTCATAGAACCTATAGCAGCCCCCAAAGTGCCAGTTTGCAATACTAGTAAAGTTTTAAGCCAGATCACAGCTTTGAAAGCATGTAAAATTAAAAAAGGTTTTGCAACGTCGGCGCAGTGGCTTAGTGGTTAGTGTGTTGGACTACTTAGCGAGGGGTCCCGGTTCGAATCCCGAGAAAACCCAAATTTCAACTCAAGGTTTTTTCCACTGCGCCACCTCTTGCGAACGTCTGACAAACATCCGAGAGTATAACTGTCATGAAGAAGCTTCTCAATTAGCCGTTTGGACTCGGCATGAAATTGTAGATCCCTTCCATTCGTCTCAAAAATGAAAAACTCACACAAAACGAATGGTTGCGAGAAGCTAGGCCCAGGGTCCCACCAACCTGTAGCGCCAACTATTTATTTATTTGCAACAAGTCGTGAAGGCTTTCCTATCACAAAATTGAAAAGTTGCTATTGTTTCCTTTAATAAATATTGCAAGGCTGCAGGAACGTCACTAATGTAGTGATGTGTTGCTGACTATATCTAAACAAATTTTTATTTGAAAATAATAAATCAAATACAAAATTTCCATCCACCTTTTTTTCTTATTCTAAAAATATATGTAGGTAGCCTAATGTCATCGTCGTTCAATGTCCGGAGTGTGAGAGTCATTTTTTGTTCTGTATAAATAGTTCGGGTTATGCAATTGCAATTTATCATGCAAAAGTATGCACATTTAATGCTTTCATAACATTCACAATTCATTGCAGATTAATACGCCCTACAGCGAATCGAACCAGTCAATTGAAATTGTGTAATGCTCGTAGATTTGTTGATAGCAACATGTGTAAATATTTAATTATGTTTGTAGGAAAAATTATTCTGCCTTGTGTGGAATTTAAAAATCTACATAAACTCGCATAATTCGATTTGAACACAGTTCAAATTAAGTCAGTTTAATCAAATGAAATAATTAGATCTAAGGCTTCTCGGCTTTATGCATGAAAATTCAAATAACCGACAGGGGGAGGTGTGAGTAGCAAATTCGTAATAGCTAGGGGGAATGTGCGGGGTAAATTGAATGGAGTCCTCCAAGAGGAAAACAGGATATAAGAAATTGTTTTTACGTATTATTGGAAGGCAAATTACGTTGCACGAATTTTATTTAATTTGTTTAAGTCGAGGGAAGGATATCATCGGCATCAACCAAGGGCAGAGGTAGGTACAATGAACTTTTTTGATATTGCGGCCTAGCTTAGGTTAAACACGGTCCGCGATACCAATAATCATTTAAAGTCTCTCCAGGCTAAATTTTTCATACAAACTATTTTGTGTGAAGGTTAACAATGATTATTAGTAAGGATCGGTGTTTGGAGGAGAACTCTTACAAAACACAGACAATCACTAGTCATTTTGTAAGAATAAAATACCTGACCACAGTTTATAGCTCGAGAGAGCTTTACACGTACAAATTTTTTAATATAACCAAGTTCTTCAACTTTAGATGTGAGCTTTTTTTTTAAATAGTCACTTCAATAGGTCACGTAAGTTGTACAATCTAAAACGCGCTACCTACCTGGAAAAAATTCCGACCAAACTACCTCAGAAAGGGAACAACCAACTTCTTCGAGGATGTAAGAATCAATATCCCTTGGCAATTTACAAATCGAAAGCCACACAATGTGCTCGGCGGATCACAAATGTTTGAGTTAATTACTTTTAATTGGGTAAGTGTGTGTTGACACCCATTGCCTCGATGCTATTAGAAAGGTAAACTCATACAGCAATGCATAGTCATTGTCTGGCTTGAATTTCAAACCACCAAACCACTTGGTGGTGTGCTTTCGAAATGTTAACATGGGCTTCATGTAGGATGTTCTGTGTTTGCGCTGATTAAATTCGATTTAATTAGGTGTGCATACCGCCAATGATTTGTACCTCGAGACCTTCAGCAAACATAAAGGTTTTCCAATAAGAGGTGTTATTTTGGTATTCAAAAGAAGGTATGCCGTTAATAACGAAAAACAACATCAGCCAAATGGCCACCACGAGCACGCATACAGGACCATATCCTTTTCATAAAATTTTCCATAACCAAATCGCAAAGTGGCTGCCCTATGTCCTCGATAGCCTCACGAATTTTATCTCTGAGGTCTTGAATCGACGCTGGGCTGTTGACGTAGACCCTTTCTTTCACGTGGCCCCAAAGGAAGAAGTCGCAAGGTGTTAAATCACAAGATCTCGGTGGCCAATTGTGATCACCTCTTCGAGAAATAACACGGTCCGGAAACTTTTCCCGTAAAAGATCAATGGTTTCGTTGCTTGTTTGACACTTAGCGCCGTCTTGTTGAAAGTAAACGTTGTCCAGATCAATACCATCCAACTCCGACCATAAAAATGTTTGTGGAATGCCCAATTCCAAAGAACGACGAGGAATGGACAAACCTGGGGTTTCTTCAACACTGGGCTACAGCAGCAATATTCTCAGTTGTTCTTGAGCGACGTGCACGGGTTGTTGAAGCGTGTATGGTTCCATTTTTAGTAATGGCATAGTTTCTACTTATCAAATATCAAAGAATAAAAGCTTCAAAAGTGACAGCTTCCGAAGTAGCGGGTCATTCACAATAACACCTCTCATTGGAAAACCCTTTATTTAGATCCGGTAGAAAGTCGATACCTATATTAAGACGGTTGGAACTACACACTTCCACTTAAAAAAAAAATCCACAAACATTTCAGTCAAACAAGCGAATCAAAAACTAGAACTTAAATCACAGATTAGTGCTACTCTAGCGGATTTGAAGAACTCAACCAACTACCACTCGAGCGCCCCCATACTCCCAATCAATACTCAATAAATTTGGACTTGCACAGATTAAAAGAGTTATGGCGACAACCAGCCTCTTTAGTCCACCAACCATAAAAATAATTTCTTTTAACTGACGGGAAAACAAAGCGCAACTGTAAATACCATTTCTTTCCCAATGACCTAACAACAGCACGACTAATACCATTGAACACAAACGAGCATCATCACAAACGACGACCCACACCATTAGTCCCTTATTTAGAAGGTAAAACAAAAAGTATTCAACGAAGACAGAGGACAGCCACTGCAAACGAGAATCGAGAGAGAATTCACAAAAGGAAACTATTCCATTGGAAAAATAAATCCATTCGTTGAATGTCCTTAAGGATAGAACAGGGCACCACTTTGTTTGAATGTGTATATATATGCTATGCTTTGTTTGCTCGACTATTCCCAGGATGGTAATACAAGGTGACTACATTCTATTGTTCCCAAAGGCAGCAATCCAAAAACAAGCAAAAAAAAATATCTATTTGAACCCTTTTCTAGGCGGAACGATTTCCCACCCAAATAGTCCATAAGAAGCAAGTGCCCCAAGAGCGCTCTACATTACTGCCCTGAATCTATACGACTTTAATGGCTTCCAAGAATCAGCTGGGCCTTGCAACTTTTATCGCAAAATTATGCTAAACAGGGGCATGACTGGTCATTGAAAAACTAGTAGCAGGACATATTTTTCCAGTTGCTGATGTTCGTCCAAAAATCGGTTCCCAGTTTGTTGACAACAGAAACAGAAAATTTATGCCACTTCCATTGGCATCCTTGTCCTCATCAGAGCTTCCTGTCATCTGTATTCCAAATGAGCCTTTTGCGAAAATCATTTGGCAAGAGTTTTCCTCGTAATTTAGTGTGTTTCCTCCAAGGATACTAAACTTTTGAATTTCTAATAAAATACGCAACACACCAAGGGGGGCAAAAGAAGCCAAAAAGTTCTAATTAAAAATTTCCACTTTGCTGCACACGAGTGTACGGATATGCATGTCCATATGGCAGATCCTTCCTGTTGCCCCAGTCACTTTTCAATGTAGATATTTTTATTTTTTTGTTGGTCGGTCTTCAAATGAATTCATCTAGCTTCACAGTTATGCGGAATCTCGTCTATTCTTGTGTTGTGGATTTTTATTCGTTTTTAGGCCCATTGCCTGCTCTTCCTGATCCAGCAGGATATCTGGTTATGTGCATAAAATCATATATAGCATTTCTGCATGAAGTTTAATTGAATGAGTTGTTTCGCTATGAGTTTTCATTGAAATTCTCTTCCTCAGCCGTCAGACAGTGGGCTGTGCAAGGATATTATGCATATAGTGTGAAATACGAATGAATATACGAAAAAACGCAAAGATATACCATAAAATAAATTAAATTGAATTTGCTTATCAAGCGGGCTATAAAGAGTAATTGCAGACGCTTAGAAAATTGTCCCACTTTAGATCCTGCTGCCATTTTATTTAGTTCTATGCTGGGTTTCATTGACAAGGAGGAGCTTTTTCCATTTGAATTCACTGGATGTTAAATTAAACGATTTTGTCTGAGGATGCTCGAGTATGATTGGGCTTAAATTCGGACGAGCTGCTAAAACATCCTGTGCAGCCCTATTTTTAACTAACGAACCTTCCGGCAGCACATTAGGAATTTAGAGAGAAAGACATTTTTAATGCTCCCGATTTCCACAAAAAAATGTTTGGACGAAGAGCTGGATCTACAATGTGTACGAACGCTGGCCAATCCGACTTAGGACGAGTTTAAAGCTGTGAATGTCTAATTGGGACACATTTTTTGGAGACTAGCTAGTCCAATGTATAGGAGGGACCTAAAATTGTGTACCATGTTCCAAATAAATGTAAGCCGTTCCGACTTCAAACGAATTTAAGGCCAAAAAGCTGTCACAGTCTTTTTGGGACAAACTTGTGTACCATGTCCATATAAGTGCTATTTTCGTAAGCCAATCCGACTGTAAGCCAAAAAGCTCTCAAAGTCTTATTGGAACCGTCTTGGGACGGACCGACAATTGTATGTCATGTCTATATAAATGCTATTTTCGTAAGCCGTTCCGACTTGAGACGAGTTTATAGCCAAAAAGCTGTCAAAGTCTTATTGGGACAACCTTCTTAGAGGCAACAAGTCCAATGCTCGCTATATTTTTGGTTTTATCTATTTCAAAATTAATTCAAAGTTTAAACTGAGTTCGCAACTTTCTCGTTCAATCTAAAAAATGTCTCTTTAGCTTTATCAATGAGTCGGCCAGCTGATAACCTATAGCAACGAACTATACATTGAAGATTTAAATTTTCGGTACAGTCTTGCCAACCAACACAAAAAAAGACCGCGTGACAACTGACAGTTCAGAGTTACTAAACGTAGAACATTGGCCGCGCAGATCGTGGGACTTATCACTGCCGTAGACCTTTCTCTTTTTGTGTTTTTTTTAAAGTCTCAGATTCTGCCAAAAAATCGACTGCCACCTGCCCCTTAAAGGAGCCCATAAAGCAAGTTCGTTTATGGTCTCAAAGTTCACTCCTCATCCAGAGCCAAAATTCATTTAGCACGTCAATTCTCCTCTCTTCATGGTCGACCGAACAGCGGTGTCAAACACCCGTCCATAAATGTCAATCAAACCTACAGCTTCATGCATTGCAGACCAATCATTTAAGCCCCTAAAATGGAAGCTAATACCGAACTAAAGCAGATCCCTTGGAAATATTCCCCCATCTGAACATTAGTATTCTATCGCTATCAATGACAACAAAGCCAAAGAAACACACCATCTATAACTAACCATCGGACCGCAAACAAGGAGCAATCAAATATAGCATATACCAGCACAAAATCAACTCGAAGATGTCAATCAGTTCTTGTGAAAACTCGATTCTTGACTCGAGTGAAATTTCTGTCTGAAACAAATGAATATATACGAGTAGTACTAATCCTACTCACCGACTGTAATCTAGGGGATGTGTGTGTGTGTGTGTTGAATGCAAACAAAAGCCAGTCAGTGTCCTTTCTTCGACGATGGTGATGTCAATGCGATGTTTGAATGCATTCAAGCAAGCTCCTTGCAAATGACACAACTAAGTGGGGTAATTCAAACTACAAATATAGTTTGGGGTTCGACCTTCTTCATCTCTGGTGTTCGGGTACATCGTATGTTTCATCGTCTATCTGCCCAATTGAAAGGATACGTTTAGATGTGTGAATTTAATTTCATATCCACATGCGTTCGACAGGAAAACGAAGTGATAAGGATTAATTTTCCTGCATACATATCAATATTTGCATGGAGTTTGAATGTTTTGTGTTTGGACTCGTCCAAGTAGGTATGTATGTGTGGTTCAAGGGTTCAAAGATTCAAAGGTTCAAAGGTTCAAGGGTTCAAAGGTTCAAAGGTTCAAAGGTTCAAGGGTTCAAAGGTTTAAAGGTTAAAGGGTTCACGGATTCAAGGGTTCACGGGCTCAAAGGTTCAAGAGTTCAAAGGTTCAAAGGTTTAAGGGTTCACGGGTTCAAGGGTTCAAGGGTTCAAAGGTTCAAAGATTCAAAGGTTCAAAGGTTCAAAGGTTCAAAGGTTCCAGGGTTCGTGGGTTCAAGGGTTCAAAGGTTCAAAGGTTCAAGGGTTCAAGGGTTCAAGGGTTCAAAGGTTCAAGGGTTTAAGGGTTCAAGGGTTCAAAGGGTCAAGGGTTCAAGGGTTTAAGGGTTCAAGGGTTCAAAGATTCAAAGGTTCAAAGGTTCAAGGGTTCAAGGGTTCAAGGGTTCAAGGGTTCAAGGGTTCAAAGGTTCAAAGGTTCAAAAGTTCGAGGGTTCAAGGGTTCAAGGGTTCAAAGGGTCAAGGGTTCAAGGGTTCAAAGGTTTAAGGGTTTAAGGGTTCAAAGGTTCAAGGGTTCAAAGATTCAAAGGTTCAAGGGTCCAAGGGTTCAATGGTTCAAGGGTTCAAGGGTTCAAGGGTTCAAAGGTTCAAGGGTTGAAAGGTTCAAAGGTTCAAGGGTTCAAGGGTTCAAAAGTTAAAAGGTTCAAGGGTCAGTGACTTTAAATAAATTGGCTGATGTGGTACAGTTTGATCTTTATAATAAATATCATTTTCTAAATATTTCGGAATTAACTTGCGCTATTTTGAGAGAGAAAACTCGGCGAAGTTTCTAAACCGAAATTGGAAGAGCGTAGTCCACATATTTGGCCAAACTTATAAAATCATGTACGTCATGTACGTTGTGCCGATGGATCCTTTAACATTAATGTATTAAACGGAAGGAATTTTCCCATAAAATCATTTATTCAACAGACTACTGTGAGTGAAGTGTCATCGGCGTTTTAAAGTTTTCCCCAATTAATGCGCTTCATCTCAATTCATGCCATGACCATGACAGTAGTTCGCATGCTCTCAATATTTCCAACAATGAAAGTGCTTACTCTCAGTTTTCGATAACTTTCAAATTGGCTACAGATAGGAAGTGGAAAGTGAACTGATTTCGATCTATCTGTCAGTTGCATTCCTTTCTCTATGGATTGAGAACAACCTTCAAACTTATTTCGAAATAAATCCGCCAATACGTAGAACAAAAAGGAAAAAAATCCTTTAATCTAAGCATCCTTTTATATATTCATCAAATCCTCTTGAGAGGCACAAAAAATATAATACCAAACGCCCTCAGGGGTAGGTACTTAGCATGTTTGCAAATAAAATATTCACACTTGATATTCAAAGCCAAACAACAATTACTCCACCTCCCGGCGCGCAGGATGGATGGCGGTACGCTCGCGACCTTTTTAGTAACGCGCACCATCCGTAATTTTCAGAATGCCCCCAAAGGCATTGACATCCTTTGGATCTGCACAAAAAGCTCATTCATCACACATTAGAGTTCACGCACGTAAATAGGGTTACAGTAACAACTGACACATGAAATGAAATCTTACGCCGTTTGAAGTGTGTATACACAGCCATACCTACTGTGCACAGGATGACTGCGAGAAGAGGATGAGCACATATAACAGGCCTGAGCGCCTGGGAAAACACTCTGAATAGCAGGAGGAGTCTTTTAAAGGAAATAATCTTGACTTTTGTTATCAAACTGACACTGGGAGTGAAGTGACGTACACGGTGTTGCTTTCAGCGCTTTATCTTGTGCGTTGTCGTGTCAGAGATGTAAATGAATGGCGGAGATTTCCAATTGCACTAGCAGTGGGGGTTGTGCTTCCCTTTGGCAGTAGGTCTATTATTGTTTTCTAGGGTATCTTTCAACTCTTCAAAACTATTGTCAAACAAGTGAAATAATTGATACTCATCGACACCGACACTGGACCCCTTATCAAATTCAATTCAATTTACACACTGTGCAGAATATCAATTGACAAAACTTGTGCGTTTGTTGCCCTTAGTTTGTTTTTCGATGCAAAATGTAGTCACAAAGTGACAGAACACAATAATTTCTTCAGCATATATTTTCCAGCCAACTTAAGAGGCGTATGCTTGCAAAATTGGAAACAAGCTATACACCTGTATATGCGTCAACAAGTCCACTTCTTGTTTCCTGCTTGATCCCATCACAATGTTGTTTTTGAATCCAATTTTCAGATCCTCAAAGCACACAATAGCCTTAACTAAAACTGTACACATGAAAACAACAGTGTTCGGTGAACGAGACAGCCAGCAGCACCTCATGGCAGCAGAAGTGTTTGTGTTAAAAATTTAGATGAGTGCTACACAGACCGGTTGAGGGAAATGATTTGAAAGGATTAAAAATGGCACGAACTGGGCTCTCTTGGGGATAATATTTCGGTTAGACTGGAGTTTATGAATATTACTCTTGAATGGAGTGCATGAATGAGTGGGAAGCTTTTAAGTCCTTCAAAGTGATATAAGGAAACACCGGTCGCTTCTGTTTAAAATATGGCTGCAGGTTTTATTACATTGCGTATTTTTTTTAACCGCTGTGGATGCGTTTACATCGCGTGGAAAAACGCCACAAAAAACGGGAAAATAACTGAGGAAAACTGCATCAAAAACACATCAAAAGCGGATTTAACGATTTGCACACATCTTTAAATTGGCTAGCTGAATGAGTGACAGAAGTTTTTTATGAGCGTCTTAGAAACGTTCGGTGGATAAAATCTCTAGTTTGAGTCAATATGCTGCCGTCAAAGGTCAATATTTCAGATACCTTATGTGAGCTGCTTCGACATTTTTGCAGTTGCGAAGTCAGTCAGAGATGTTGAAAAGCAAGTATTTGCGAATGAAGCCTGTATGGGACAAGAGAAGTAGTCGAATCTCTGAATTGGGGTATTGAATGTTGGATGACACAATCAACTGTTGACCGTTGACAGTAGAAATTTTTATTTGCTGATATAGCTCAAGCACTAAGCTTGAGGACTTCCTTCGAGTTCGTTCGAACTACGAACGGAAACTCTGGCCAAAAAGACACGGAAACCGATAAAAACGCGAAAAAAATCTCTCAAGGACGTACTCATTTACGGGTTGGGATACTCGTTAGCCAACGCTTAAAAAACGCATTTGAAATCAAGAAAGAAAATGCAACCAAATTTTATTTAAAATTCGTGCTGAGATCGCAACAAAAAATGCATAAAAATGACAAAACGACAAAAACGTGAAATGTTCAAAAAAATAGAAAAAAAAACCGAGACAAAAAACCATTTAAAATGCTCATCAAAATTATACCCTAAAAACTCGTAGCAGAACGTGTCAAAAATAAGTGCATCAATGAACCAAGAGACGCGTCAGAAACTCTTTAAACTCTGTTAAGGAACCTATAAAAACACGCGTTTGAAACTGTTCCAAGAAAAGTATAAAATACACTGTTCAAACTCATGAAAAACGTACAAAAAAGCGGGTACAAAATATGTCAAATGTACACCGATAATCAAATTAAAAATGCATCCGTGGAAAAACGCGTAAAAAACGCGAAAAAACACAAGTTCGCAATTTTCGCACGCATCATATGTGTCAAAAACCGAGTGAAAAAAACTCAGTCAAAAGTAGACCAAAATGGCGGCAGAAAACCCGTCGAAGACAAATTGCACCTTCAAAAATCCAAAAAGAGGATGAAAAATACGTCTTGAAGAACCAAAGATATTTTTTAAAATGCACAAAGAAACCCAAAGTACGTTGAAAAGTCGTGGACATTTCAAGAAGCGAATGGAAAAAGGTTGAGTTCTAGAACCTAAAAAATGTGTGTCAAAAAACAACGCTTAATACAAATAACCAAAAACACGCACCATTGAATGTGATCAAATACGCTTGAAAAACTAAAAAAAAAACAAAAACTACTAAAAACTTGGCTGCAAAGTCCATGGAAAAAAATATAAAAACAGTTTAAAAAAGTAAACATCATAAAAAAAACGTGACGCATTGAACGGACCAAAATACGATAAAACATTGAGTAGTAATAATTTGAGAAAACCAACAGAGCGTTATGAAAATACGCCTCGAACGCAGGAGCAAACTGGCAAAAAGCTCGTGAGTTAAAAAGAACGCATTTAAAATACTCCCAACAAGCTGAAAAGGAGGTGTAACAAGCTGTGGGTTTCAAAAGTCGACGCAATTTTTGAATTGAATTATTTTTTAGTGGTGCCTAGTTGATTTTTTTTTAGAAGATTACAAAGGACAGATTTCTACGGTCTTCGCTCTATGGCTTGAGTTGATCAAGCAGCTGGAATAACGATATGACTCTCAAGGCGGCTTTGATGTGGGGGAAATCTGAAATCTGTGCGGGTGTTACGTCGGCTTATAAGTGTGCGTTAGCTCATAGTTCTCTTCCCAATGCGAGTGGTGTTGTCTATCACCTCTGAGACAATGATTGTTTGAGTATTTTTTAACTCGGAATTCAAATTCGATACTTCTTTGCTTTCTGGTCAGAATATTTCAGCAATCTATGTAGACTAGGCTAGTTGCAAGGTAATTTCAAAGTAGATATGGAACTCAAACCCACAACCCATACTTAACATGCATACCGCACATCACACTTCACAGCCAAGGGTCCCGTGTAAAAAAAAAACACATCAACTTCCTTAAAAGATAACATACACCACCGTATACGTTACATGATGCGTTTAAATCCCGACTTCTTGAAGAGTTAATTCCACTTGCCTTAAACCATCCGAAAATTTAATATTCTCCATCGAAAGCAATGCAATCGCATTTCTCTGAAGGATTTTCACAGTTGAACTTACCCATGGAACGGTTTCCGCTTCAATGAGACGTATGTGGTAATGGTCCTGGTGGAGTCTGGAGTCGTAGCCAGCTCCGCCGTCCTCGTTGCATTGTACATTTTCGCCTTTTACAGTGTGACATAAATTCACTTGGTTGTTCACTTTTAGCTTGGTTGCTCCTTGTTATCTCTTCGTTGTAGCTCTGCTGGTAAACGTACAAGAAGACATATAGATATTTTAAAGTCGTTGAATTTTAAGGTCGAGAATTTGTTTGGACTAATAGTGTGATATTGGGAATTTGTTTCTTTTATTAAAAATACAAAAAAACAGGGGATTATATTTTCGTTTTGGGTATTGTGAGAGTGCAAATGTGTGGAAAATTTGCATCCTCAATGAAGATGGTTTTCAATCGGAATTTTCGTTGCTGGGTTACATCGTATGGGTTAAGTGTTTTTAACAGCGAAAACTTTGACAGTGAATGGTTATTTTATATGAGACCACTTTTCAGACAAATAAAAAATGGAGAAGCCGGTTTGTGAAATGTTTGGTAATGTTGGGTAACCAAAGTGTAGGAAATGCCGAAAACGCAAAATTCCAAAAATCTAAAACCTCAAAAATTCAAAAATGCAAAAATGCAGCAAATCTAAAATCCCCAAAATCCGAGTTCCCAAAAACCCAAAATCCTGAAATAAAAATAACAAGAACGAAATCCCAAAAAATTTTTAAGACTTTTGGTTTGGGATTTTGGGTTTTAGGGCCTGCCTTAACAAAAGTGTCCAAAAGTGGGAAAACATTTTTTCTAAGTTTTTTTGCGCGTTTTTTACCCACTTCTTGCCTTGCAAATTTAATCACGCTCTGAGACTGGACTGTTTCTGTTATCCAAGTAAACCAGTTCAGAACCATTTCGGCTCGATAGTTTGCTTTTCATATATTTTGGCAAACAAAATCTCTTCTCGAATTTAGCATCGGCAAATTTTCACATGAAGTCAATTCTTTTACTTGTTGACGTTGAGTCTTCCTCTAAATATTTGGTGAGCTCCTCTCCATCTGAGTTTTTTTCCGAGGACGGAGAACTGCTAACGAAGTGGCAAGAACTCATACGAATGGAAAATTAATTAGTTTATATTCATTCCATTAATTTTAACAATTAAAATTTTCGAAAACTAGTTCATAACATCGTTTTGGAACGCGTTTGGAAATTCGAATTTTATTTTTTCCCATATTCGAACTAGCATAGATTCAACCCTAATAGTGCTTGGGAAATACGTCGAAAAAACTTACATTTATGAGCCTCGTAAACTAATAATCGATTTAAGAGCGCCTGATAAATACCGACCTAAGAACGTGTCAAATTAAGAAATTGAGCAAAACTCCCTCAGAGGGCGAACAAAATTTACTCCAAGTACGTGCATAGATTTCGCTTCATAAAATGCTAAACTCTCGTTGAATCAACTCCCTCCATTTATCTATAATTTTTCTTATGGACCTGAACGATATTTGATCATTAATCACATTGTAAGCTAAAGGGTTTAAGATAGTAAATACCAGAGACAATACTGAGACCACCAACTTCGGCCGATTTCCCGTTACTTAGCCTACAAGCTATATTTTTTCGGAGTGGTCACTGCGCTAGTATTGTTACATAGAAATTCGTATTGACAAATGTCACGTAACTTAAAAAATTCTGAGTCACCAATACACTCCCAAAAAATATGAGCCACTTCCGCTTTGGGCAAAGTGGCTTGCAGCGTTCATAGAATTTTATCTGTTAAATTTGAAATTGTTCGTTACGTGGGAATAATAATTTTTTTAGGAAAAAGTGTACATTTGCTTAAAATATTTACGAAAAATTAAGAAAGTATGTTGGTTGAGGGAAAATAAAAACATTTTGAGCAAATTTTCTTTATTATTTAAGAAAAAATTACACACGAAACCGAAGTTAATTATATCCAAAAGCGGGAAATACACAACCATATTAGTCCCAATATATTTCTATTATATAAAACATCTCCTTTAGATAGCTCTATTAACCATACAAATAAAATTATTCACCTTTAAAATTTTTTTAATAACTAACCAATGGCATTCAGTTATTCTAAAATGTGGTATTCCCGAACTCTTTCACATTTCCACACGGCTGCCGAGGTTGGCAGCATTTATTTTTGTATTTTTTGTATGTTTTTGCATGTCATTCGGATTCCGAATTGACATAACGCCGATAGGAATACAAAATGGCGAATTTGAAAAAAAACTGAGGGGGCCAGCATCAAGAGGATTGTGAGTTGGGTCTCAGTATGGTTTGTCTATGGTAAATACTGCTACTTCCCAATAAATGTCATCACATCGAGCTATACAAAAGCAAAAGAAGTCGGGATTTAAAAGGCATTTGGAAGGAGTTACATGAAGTACAATTTTGATCGGAATAAAAATGAGTTGATTTTTTAGTTGATTGCTGAAACATTCTGACCAGAAAGCAAAGAACTATCGAATTTCAATTCCGAGTTATAAAAATACTCAAACAATCATTTTCACAGAGGTAATAGACAACACCACTCGCATTGGGAAGAGAACTATGAGCTAACGCACACTTATAAGCCGACGTGACACCCGCACAGATTTCAGATTTCCCCCACATCAAAGCCGCCTTGAGAGTCATATCGTTATTCCAGCTGCTTGATCAACTCAAGCCGTAGAGTGAAGACCGTAGAAATCTGCCCTCTGTAACTCAAAAACAGCAGACGTTTACCGGATGTGACTGAATAGGGAAAAGACATAAATTGATCGGCGGGAAAACGAACATTTGCGATAATAAATACAAGACGGAGATGTTTAGACAAATATGTGGCAACTTAGATCAGGTGCTATAAATGGGTTACGGTTATGTTAATGTATCTTTGTCTGTCTGTAAGACTGTTTTAAACTCGAGAACCACTGAACTTATTTATGAAATTCATTTTTCAATGGACTTAACTCAAAAGAAAGTTTCTGATGCATTTCAAGTGGAAACCGATTTTCTGCTTCCTCCAGAAGCTGAACTGAACTACAGTAAGTCTAAAACTGATCGTATTAAGTGTGAAGATTAAAAATGATTTTTAGTCAGGACCTGTCTTTCTGTTGGAGATCAACATTTAAACATTTAAACATACGTGATGCTCGTTTGAATGGGAATAAGGCCTTCTTCCTGTCTTGCATAAGAAAAGCACAATTGCACGAGGGCAAACTGGACGAGTACACTTAAATATAAAATACTCATGCATCTGCTAGTACTTTCCTATAATTTTGCACAAATATCTTGAATTGATTTTCATTGCATTCTCCGATTCTCTAAATCCAACATCAAAGCTTCTGATTCTTATTAGCTCTCGTAAGTCTTCCCTTTTCTTTATTTAAATAAATCAAGGAATTTTCAATGAGTTCAGAAATATTGCCAAGGAAAACCCATCCACCTGAGTCGGTTAAGTATGAAGCTAGAGAATTCTTGAAAAAAAACCCACCGACCCTTATCTGGTTATTTATTTTTATTTCATAAAACATTGCAAACTACAGATAGAGGATAAACTTTAGCTGTGTGTTGCTTTTTTCTCTCTCTCTCTCTCACCAAAACAAAAAAGAAAAACTCTACTTAATATTGAGGAGGAAACTTTTGTCCAGTGACCACTCGCTTTTATCCACTGACAAAATCCTTTTGTATTATAATCTAGCCATACCACAACCTGGCGGGGAAAAAAATATGAAAATTCTGATGCACAACATTTTTAAAAGAAAACCACGACATGAGAGAAAAAATTGTCGTTCAGTTAAACTTTAATGTCACATTTTTAGCATATTATTCGTATCATGCGACAAATTTTTCACTTAAAATGTATTTTCTTCTGGAGATGTGGCTGGTTTGTGTTAGTGAGCCTTGTAGAGTGTGAGTAATGTCATTCTAGGAGATGCTGCCCTTTGGTTTTAGTAGCCAGTTGATTTCAATTAAAATTTTACTTTGAAGTAAAGGAGGTGGGAGAAAAGATATATAACACCAACACGTCGTGTTTTCTGTACTTAGTTTAAGTTTTAGCTCTGAAATCAGCCATATACCGGGTGACATTATGAAGGACCACAAAAATGATAATAATTTGGCGAGGGTATTTCTAACGAATAGCAAAGTCCAAACTAAACAAGAGCTAGTTGTTAAATGAGCCAAAAAAAATTGCCTGGGTCTGACAAGACAAAAAATTTGTCACCGCCTTTGACAATCTTAGTGCCGATCTCTCGAACTATTTAAGACAGCCAGAAATGAATTGCTGAATAGCCCCAGCAAGTCTCTGAGATTTTATGGAAGAATGTATATCTGATGAATGGAACCAGTAGACCCCTTTAACTGCGTCGTTTATTAAGGCATCACAAGATCCTATCTGCTCCCATGGAAACCGTTTATCAAGGAACTGATAATCCCAAGCCTGTGAGATTTTAGGCCCAAAAATTCTATAGTCAGCGTCCTTGTAAAAATCCGAGAAATTGTGCATAATAACAACCGAAATCCTTTGATAAGATCGTAAATAGCTGCACTAAAAAGTTTATGTCGAAAAAGGACTCAGAAAAGGATGGGATAGGGTGAAACAAAACATAATTTGAAGGTCAATTTTCGACTAACAGGCTTGGACCGTGTACCTATATAGTAAGTTTAATCAAGGTGAAACGGCAAACCAAAATGAGCACAAATCAGTTGTTATCTGTCAAATTTGTTTCCGCTGGATAAAGTTCTGTCGATTGCAAAAACAAACCTCTAAAAAAATTGTTTGTGCTGTAAACAAAAACATAGTCGCAGATAGTTCCGACCAATCGGGCGACACGTCATAATTTGTTTAAATATTTACGGGGTAGTTATGCTTAGGGAGGCTATCCTATGAGCACTGCCGGCACATTGAACCTTCTTCCAATTCCACCTCGAAGGGCCAAAACATTAAAGGAACACCATAAGTAAAGGACGACCCCTACCAGCTTGGATTTTGCAACTCTAGAGACATAAGACTTGTATATAGACGCGACTTTCGCATCTCGTTTTAAATATCAGTACATCCCACAACGGTGCATTTAAAAACGCCGTACTACCGCTTCTCAATCGCCCTAAAAATAGTTTCTTAAAAACTGGTCCAAACTTGATCTTAAAACATCTTCGAATCAACCCCAACAATTTTAGAATACTCACACATACAAATATTGTACCTATAGCATCGTTGGATTCGCACACTGACTACATATTGCAAAGTGCAAGGACACCATAAGCACATAAATTCCCGCCGCAAATAAGCAAACATACAGTCTATGCCCAAAAGGAGCGAAAGAGTATAATTAAGCACATTGCGGTTGTCGTCCCATTTGCGATGCGAATTCGTGTCTAACGGAAAGGGAACAAAAATGTGAAATTTTACTAGCTTCTTTTTGCATGTATCCTTTCATGTCGGTTGGTGGCAATAAATTGCTTATCGGCGATTTAAGTAAAATTTACTGCGGAATTATACAACTTCGTTGGCTTTATATTTATTTAGAGCTAGAGTAATGTTTGTCGAATGTTGTTGTCTTTCGAAGCGAAATGCGCTTTGGAAAATGTGTGACGCTACCGTTCATTATCATTTGACAAAGTTCCTGCACAGCCGGCATTGCAGAAAAAGATGTATAACCGATGACGCCCAGACCGTGAATCGCTAAGAAATGCGGGTTTTTAATTTGTTGAAAAATGTGTCCACCAAGTGACGTTTCCGACAGGGAACTGAAAAAAACCTCCACACTCTGGTGTAATTTTTCCACAAAACTACACGTTGGCTGCTAATAATTTGAGACTTCCTTGTCGTGACAGAAACACACGATTTGTGGTGTTACTTTTCTGACAGCGAGACATTTGGCAAACACTTCTTCCCGTTGTAACTCGTACTCCATTTGGGACTAAGGACATTGCCAGTACTACATCCCAATGCAATCCAACATCACAAGCAGATAGAGAAAGTCCAACAGACTGGACACTTCCTTTTGTCAAAGGCGCAGCTACTTTTGTGGTAATTTTCTTAATGTATACTGGGCTGATCGAATATAAATACAGGTGCATTTTGCCGATTTCAGTCGTGGTTGTATTGATGTGGCAGCTAACTGAAATCGTCCCTCATGACAGGCAATAAACGCGCAGTCATAATCTCATCCCCTCAATGGGATTTAAATGCGATTATGCGAACAAACGTCAGTCTTACTTCATTCGTCATTCGTACGATTTTAATTAATAAGCTTAACCTGTCGATATTCATCTCGATGATGGAGATCAAAAGATTTTTCCAACATTTCCGCGGAAAATGTCCTTCGCGCAGAATTCCGTCGCAAATTGATATTGACTGGCAGCATTGGCTGCCAATTATTTTGCGCCTGAGTGTCATTTTGTTCTCGTTGGACATGAAACTTCCCTTATACTCTGCTTGCGAACAGTTAAGGACAATGCATTTTTCGTTTTTTATTTTTTATTTGCTTTGTGGTTTTCTGCATCTGTGGAGGAAGCTGCCCAGGGCTGTCTACATAAGAATTCGATTTTCTTTGATGATGTTGCTTAGAGCGAACTATAATTGATGGCGTTGTTGTGACGCTGACTGGTGGGGGGAGTGGTGGGAGTTTTGCAGGAAATTGAAAACCAATGGAATTCTATTTTCGTATTCGCCAACTGGAGCGGGACTGAGAGTGTGGCTGAGAGTGGGAGTTGAATGCCCTGAAAAAGTGTTTTCGATGTTCGCCTCACAAAAGCTGTTGTTTGAAAACAGTTGCAGACACATTGCAAAGAATATTTGTGGAACAGATACTGAAGGAAGAAGCGACGAAAACGATTTTCCTATCGCTGATATTGTTTGAGACAATTTATTTCAAGGAAGTTGTTTTTTGCCTTGAAATTCTTTCCACGCTCATTAGGGGTGCAATGGAAACTAGAACAGACATGAAGTGAAGCTAGCGAAAGGTAATTTACTTATTATCCCATAAGTTAGTTCACCAAAAGCTTTGCCAAGACTAAACAAGCGGTCTCTGACAAATTTAATTTTACCGAAGTCATATGTGCGGCATCTTATTCGAAGTTTTCAGTTTAATCTTTACATCGAGTTTTATTAAAATTCTACAATTTAAAAAGCTATATTGTTTTATGACCTTACCACCATTAACTCTCTATTGTCTTGCTCTTGCTACTCTTGTCTTTTAAAAACAACCAACAGGATAACATAGAATTTTACTGGCCTACTCTCTCTCTCTCTGACCTTATCTTCCAAAAAAGATAATGTTAGAGACTAGAGAGTCGAGCTAGTTTTGACTAGAAAAATGTAGTGGCAGTGGCAGTTCTTAGAAAGCCTATTGTTATAAATAATAAATTATAATAAAAATAAACTTTAAGGAAATAAAATAACCTAAAATATATATAACTACATAAAGGATGTCCCATAGTTCACGAAAAATGTAATTTTGATAGAAAAAAACAGATTTGTTTAATTAGAAAGCTTACATTTTTTATTGATTCATGGAGTATAAAGATTTGGGTTACGTATGGAATAGCATTTTGGATAAAAAGCCGCCACGGCTTTGCTGACAAGTACGCACTATTTTATTGAAGTTTTCCATGACCGTTGCGCATAAATGTTTCTGTATTTCATTAATACACCACCCAATTTGTTCTTTCAAGGTCGAGGAATTGTTTGCATAGACCTTTAATTTCAAAAAACCCCCAAGAAAAAAGTCCAATGCCGTTAAATCGCAAGATCTGGATAGCCAATTTTGATGGCAAAAACTGCCGATTACACCATTAGAAAATGACTCATGTAGTAATTGAATTGTTTCTCTGGCTGTATGGCATGTGGCACCATCTTGTTAGTCACATCAATATCTTGTAACTTACGCACTAAAAACTGGGCTATCACGGTTTCTCGAAATGCGCAATTCTTGACTACCGTGCCGAATTTATGTTTCTGGACTGTCAGTAATACTCTCGCGAACTGCTTCGATGTTTTTTGTTGAACGACTTGTGATAGGACACCCAGAGTATTAAGGATCACTAATAGATCCAGTCTCCCTGAATTTTTCAATTATTCTCTTCACAGTTGATCACCTTCTTACTTACTTTACGTGCTCCCGACTCGTGAAGAGTCTTTGCCTGAAACACTGTAGCCGGTCATATTTTGTACGAAAATTGCGGACTGTAGCTGACAAACCTTCAGTATGTTTAAAATATTGCTCAACAATGAAAATGGGTTGTTCTATCGTACAGCGCTTCGTTTTTACTAACCCCGAACTGTCAGCCAAAGATAATGGAATACAGAGATGGATAACTTTCCAGTGGAAAGGCGGCTGCCTACAAGCTGTTTTCCCGTAAAATTCATGAAGTCACGCATATTCGGTCATTTCTTTTCAAGTGTTTGTGAGTTCATGAATTGGACTTTAATGCAAGAATTCGCTATTCCTTTTTCTTTATTTTAATCGAAGCCCTAACAAAAACCAAACAAGTTCACTACGAAACACAAAGCAATTGAACAGCGCGATGCCCAGAAAAGCAAAAGGAATGGTGGCCGGCCATTAGCAACATGCTTTTTTTATGTCACACGTATTCACAGACGGGGGCTGAAATTACAAAAACAACAATGTAAACAAATGGGTTTTGGGGGGATGGACGTACGAAAGATATCCATCTCTTTTATTCATTGATCTCTGCTGTCAGCTGTCACATTGTTATCTTTTTTCAATGGCATCACGGTGCTATTAAATGGCGCAAAATTCAAATTCTGGGTGAATTATGGGACACCCTTTACAAAACAAACAAATCAGTTGTTCTTTGAGTTGCACAACTGAGTTTCCATTCTTAATTCTAATTTTATATATATCTTTCAATCTTAGGTTTTTTTTTTAATTAGGGTTTTATTTTTAAAATTTATAATATCTTTCAAATGAGTTAGTCGATTGCAAAGAAATAAGACCAAAATGTTGCCACATTAAGCCCTTAGTTATGTCTGAGAAATCCATAAGCATTGGGTGAATGGTTTTAAAGGGATGCTTTAACAAATCCGCATACAAACCGACAAATAATTGTGTAATATATGGAAGTTCGCATTTTATAGAAATACTTACATGATCAGTTGCACTGCAACTTCATATTCTCCTTGCATAAAATAAGCAGCAAAAAGGACATCCCCTTCGTTTGACTGGAACGAGTCTGATCAACAAGTCGAAGTCTGAAAATTAAAATGAATATATATTAAACCCTGTTTAAGGTTTGGTTACGGTGAGAAGGCCAAGCGACATAAGGCCGAGTACTAAAATTTGGCCTTATGGCGCTTTCCCAAAGCGTCATACGTCGCGTGGTCTTAACTCACGGCACCTATCTAATAGTCTATTCTTAAAGTGCTTTTAAATATCTAGTTGATGTTTGTGTTCTTCTCGAAAAAGAACAAGTATTAATAGGTCTGCCTAAAACCTATCTCACATGTGCTCTGATTTGAAATTATAAAGCCAAACGAAAGTCATAGCTAACGTTCGTCCAAGGAAACTCTTTCAAAGCGATCCGCGATCGTTCGTTCTCAATCTTCTTACGGGTGCACTTAAGCCCAGGCCCATAAAGTTCTGTATTTTGTCTTGTTCTGCATTTTGTCTAAACTGCCTCCAAGTTGGTGGTGTTCCTCCGATGCTTTGTCCCTTCAAACGACTAGCACAGTATTAAGTATTATTGAGTATTAAGACTCAAAAACTTTTGTTAATATTGATTTTTCTTCAAATGGTCTATTAGTGTGCGAAAGAATTCCTTTTATTGAATAAAAAGATTCCGCGATACTTATAATCATTTTTAGGGTCCAGTCCAAATTTTTCAAACTCACAATGGAGTAATTTTCCACACATATTGCATATTGTGACCTAAAAAAATATTTAGTGTGAAGGTTAAAAATGATAATTAGTGAGACCCATTCCGACTAACATTTTGGAAACCATAAGCCATGACCAAAAGCGATTCCCTCACAATTATAAGGACACCGCCAGCACGGAACTCTACCTATCTCTCTCCCTTTATTTAGCTTATGTCTAAACCCTAGGCAACTGCAAACAAAAACTGAGTCTAGCTTTGGGTGCAAGATAAAAATGCTTTACATGCGCCGCACTTTTCATGCAACAACGTTTATAAGTCTCCCAGGTGACCAACAAAGGACCCTTCCGGTACCCCTACAAAAAGCTGAACTCACACTCTTCCTAAACCTCGTTAAATGTACTTACACCCAATAACCATCCATGCGCTACTCATTATCATGGTTTCTTTCACACAATCCAATTGGCCACTGTCGCATTAACACCTGATTTAGCCACCCGATAAATACCCTAAGCACCTCAGCTCATCCAGAGGGAGGGGACAACGGACAAGACCTTTATCCCCATCAGGGCGATAACAACAAAGATACAAGCATAGAAAATGTCAATAGTCAACTCTGATTGACTTTGATTGGAGTATTGGTTTTGGTTGGCTCTAAGAAGGACCTTTTTCATGTTTGAATTTTTGTTGATGTACGCAATAAGTAGTTTATGACATACTTGTGGTGAAGGAGAAAAAAAAACGAACATATACCTCCAAAAGGATTTGTCTCCACATACGCTCCCAAATGAATGTATTGTAGTATTTGAGGGAAAGCTTTATGTGGCGTTGGCACATGGGATTAGGGAGATTTCAGTGGCTTACGATTGAGTCGAAATCGAGAAGTAAACAAATGCAGTCTCAACGTTAAACTGCTTATACTGATGTTTTCTCAAAAAAAAGATACGATTGAAATCGTTGGGGTAGCAAACTTCAATGGCACACCGTGCGAGGCGTGTTGTCGAAAAAGGATTATACTCACTGCGCGCCAGCACTTGTGCTGCAAGCAAATTGAATTTGTCGCCTCTAATGGATATTGTCGCCGCACTTTAAACGCTTTAATGTACATGCTGCTTCATTTTCCATTTTGTTCGGTGTTTGCTTTGGTCTTACTTGTTAACTCCGTCGTCGAGCCGCCGACACTATCGTGCATGCAAGCGAGGACAGAGCAGGGGAAAAAATCCTTTCATTGAAAGCGACAAAGCGCACAGTAAAAGCGGATAAATTCAATTATCCTTTCGATTTTAAGCAGTCACTGGGATATTGTACGCGAGCGAGGACCGAGGACTTGAGCGAACGGAGTAGGTTTACCTACATACCGTGGTAATTTTATTAAGAGGCGGACAGAGATTAAATCGAAGTCAGAGGGCGGTCCAGGGTGATCCTGGGCGCGTACAAAGCCCGAAATCAACAGATTTTATTAGAATTTTTCACAATGTGGGCCTAGTAGTTCTCGGTTCGACCCCCACAAAAAATATAAAATATATTTGACCCCACCCACCGTTTGCGATCGAAAATCTGAAGAAAAAGCTTCTCAATTTATCAGTTAAAAAATTGGGACACTCGTCCTAAAAATTAAAAAAGGAGATAGACCACTACTTCAAGACCCATTTTTCCATTCACAATTCATACAGCATGTATAATTCCAAGCCCAAGGATACCTCTCGATTTTTAAAAGACATTTAACCAGTCAATTCAACTGCACACAGGTCGATAATCTACTCCCGTAAAAGCCCATCCTCCCCATAATCTTCGGCAGAAAGTTCTACTTCTAGATTCATACCATGGAAAGATTATTTTGAACTGTTTTGACAGAAACCAAATCGTGACTAGCAAGTTTAAGTGCACAAAAGCACTGTGAATGCGTTTCGAATGCCTTTAAGCATTTTACTGCTTCACAGCTGCTAATCTCTTCCCAAGAAACCACCCCGCAAAGTGTACTCAATTTGCTGGCGAAATTTAAGGTGAATCGATATCCTTTCTTTGAATTTCCACACTGATTATTCGAATGGCATAATAAATGAAGTCAATCGAAACTGTTGGAGTGGGTAATCTTCTTGTGCTCGTCTGTGTCTCTTGAGGTTCCACGACCACGACCAATGGCTTGGGATAAGTTTCACGAATCCATTGTCTGAACTTGGTCGTGTCGTCTGGCATTGGTGCTGCGCATCTCGCGGGGGTGCGACACACAGTTGCGGCAGTGCAGCGATGCCTCTAGCAGAGTTGTGAATGCAGATTTTCCAATGTGTACCTATGCGGGTGGTGCACCCTAAATGACGACTATAAAAGTGGAATTCGATTTGCACATCACTGTGCACGTGACAGACATTTCGTATTCGTAGCGTGCGATTGTTAAATGGTGTTTGAAACAAATTCGCTTTTGTTGTGTTCGGTGCTGCAAGTGATTGGGTTCTCTTTTCTAAGATGCTGAGAAGGAGATTTTTTGATACAAAGCGTTGGGGATGAGTTTGTAACAAATATGTTTGCAATCTCTATTTATTTATACGTAGGAGAGCTTTTACATGAACTACAAAAATCCTAGAAGAGACCTTCTTTAATCAAATGCGAGCATTTTCAAAAAAGAATATTTCCGTTTGTAGTTCTTGTTTTGCACAAGGAAAGCACATACACAAAAACATTGTGTAGGGTCATTCATTTCGTGGTTTCAAGTTGGTAGCACTGGTATTTGACACCTGTCGAACTCAGCTGTCATTTGAAGTGTCTTAATATTAGTTGAATGTTTGTCATTTACGATAATGAATCGCTTAGCAATCGAACAACGCTTTAAAATTTTAAAAACTTACTACAAAAGTGGTGATTCCAACGTAGCCGCACTTTTCGCGATGATTATGGTCGTCAAAATCGACCGACTACGTAAGCAATCGGTAAAATTGTGAAGAAATTTGTAGAGATTGGAAGCGTTACTGATGTCGTAAGTCCTCTGCATGATCGTAATGCACGCTCAGCTGCAAGTGTTACTGATGATCCGAATTTATCGATTTCCCAGCGATGATCCGATAACCGATTTTTTTTAGCCGGCCATTGAAGATCATGACTTGCACGATATGTGGTTCCAACAAGACGGGACAACAAGCCACACAACACGACCAATTATGGCCAATTGGCATTGAAAAACATTGTGGGACCTTCTTACTACAGTCATTCGAACTCGAAAAAAAAATTTAGCTCCCTTCCATTCGTCCCAAAAACAAAAACTCACACAAAGCAAAGGATTGTGAGAAGCTAGGGAGCCTAAACGGATCTGTTCCACCAGCTGTTTATTTTTAAAACAGCAGCAAAAGACACAAACACCAGACAAATGTATTCATTACACAAACTCTTTCTTAAGCTGAAAAAGGGACCATCTTCATCATTTTGAAAACAAAAAAAGTAAAAGTGCTATCATCGGCCTGGCCGATGCTTTGATACCCTCCACTGCATACAAGTCATGCAAAATTGGTTTTGTATGGGAGGTACCAGAACTACTTAACCGACATAGCCCATTTTCAATACCAACCTGACGACGATTAACGGAAGTCCTTTCACCAAATTTCATTCACCTACGTCTATTAATTTGGGCGCTATCGTGCTTTCAACAGACAGACAGACAGACAGACAGACAGACAGACAGACAGACAGACGGACATGGCTAAATCGATTCAGAATGTGATCCTGATTCATAATATATATACTTTATGAGGTCTCCGGTGACTCCTTCTTGGCGTTACAAATGTATGGCCAAAGTGAATATACCTTCCTGTGGAGGGTATAAAAATGGGGGCCACCTGTCTTGAGGCTCAAAAAGGAGCCATTCGGCAACGCTGGCATCAAGCAATTGCGCAAAAGAATGTACCTACAGGGTTCAATACAATGAGTAAAAAGGAATTCGCGAGCCAAAACAAGGCTTATGCTTGAGTTCTACACCCTCGTCCTTATTATTGGAAGACGGGACAATTGGAAATGAATGAATGAATAAGTTACAAATCTAACGCAAAGAATCTTTTGAATATAAAAGAAAGTACAGGTCCTTTAGCAATATGACTAATTTTTATACCCTCCAGAGGAAGGTATATTCACTTTGCCAATACATTTGTAACGCAAAGAAGGAGTCACCGGAGACCTCATAAAGTATATATATTCTGAATCAGGATCACATTCTAAATCGATTTAGCCATGTCCGTCTGTCTGTCTGTCTGTCTGTCTGTCTGTCTGTCTGTCTGTTGAAAGCACGATAGCGCCAAAAGTAATTGACGTAGGTGAACGAAATTTGGTGAAAGGACTTCTTTTTATCGGCGTCAGGTTGGTATTGAAAATGGGCTATGTCGGTCAAGTAGTTCTGGTACCTCCCATACAAAACCAATATTGGACCCATGTGTCTCTCTGTCTGTTGCAAGCACGATAGCGCCCAAAGTAATTGACGTAGGTGAACGAAATTTGGTGAAAGGACTTCTTTTTATCGGCGTCAGGTTGGTATTGAAAGTGGGCTATGTCGGTCAAGTAGTTCTGGTACCTCCCATACAAAACCAATATTGGACCCATGTGTCTCTCTGTCTGTTGAAAGCACGATAGCACTCAAAGTAATTGACGCAGGTGAACGAAACTTTGTGAAAGGAATTATTTTTATTGGCGTCAGGTTGGTATTGAAAATGAGCTATGTCGGTCAAGTAGTTCTGGTACCTCCCATGCAAAACCAATATTGGGCCCACATGTCTCTCTGTCTGTTGAAAGCACGATAGCGCCCAAAGTAATTGACATAGGTGAACGAAAGGACTTCTTTTTATCGGCGTCAGGTTGGTATTGAAAATGGGCTATGTCGGTCAAATAGTTCAGGTACCTCCCTTACAAAACCAATTTTGCATGACTTGTATGCAGTGGAGGGTATCAAAGCATCGGCCAGGCCGATGATAACACTTTTACTTGTTTGATGGCGCGTTGGTCGCACAAATTATTTATTTTAGACGAATTCAATACGACTGCCTTTAAGCCGAGGACATCTCGATGGAAACGTCAAACACAATTTGGAAAAGCGATTTGTGATTCCAAAATCAGGGAAACATTGCTTAACAATAGTACTACAGGTATAGTACTACAGGTACAGGCACAAGTCAAAAGTGGTGTTTTAGGGGTTGATGCAGCAACCCTGAAAGAAAATATGTACGAAAACATTCGGGAGATAATTCAATCACAGCAACCTGCTTTCCTTTCAAAATGGTTAACGACTAGAATCTGTAATTCCGTGAGGACTCTTCTTCGTGACCCAATTTCTCAGCACCCATCAACAGGTTTACCTCCATAGAAGTCTAAAAGGGCACACAACAAAAAGACCCACACCTACACAAATGTATACACATTCAACCAATTGATACGACTCATGGTCATTATGTTGCTGCGAACTTACACATTTTCCAAGACATCATTCTTCCCTTATCATTTGAGTACGAAGCGAATAAAAATGAAATATGAAAACGAAAAGAACCTTGAATGGGGGGGTGGGGGTGGCAGCAGCAGCAGCAGCATCCTTGTTGCACCATTCAGCCGCCCGCGCTCCCCCCCTCATTTGGAAAGAACGAGAGGACGAACGCCAGATTTATTATAATGCAAGTTTAGCAGTTACACTCGTGTCGGCGCGGTGTCGTACCTCGTACCATAAGAACGTCTTCTCTATGAGCCAGCGAACAAATGTTTGTGATTTTCATTTCATGATTATTATTACGAGTTCGCTTTTTCATAACACAGGAGTGCTCTTTTCGGATGAAGGACTATGAATAGTGAGCACATTATGCGAGGTGGTATGGTTGGTCTTGGGCATAGCACGACTATGAAATGAAGTGCGAGGTGGCACAGAATGGAAGAGACACATTTGCAAGTGGAAGATGTTTTCTTCAGAAGTCCTGCTTTCGCAGTTTGTTGCAAATTTAATGCTGAACAGCAACAAGTTCTTTCTTTGTAATAATTCCAAAGGACAGAATATTTAATGGGAGACGGGAGACCTTTGTGCTTATTCAAATCTATACGAGATATATTGCATTTTGCATGACCTACTTTTGAATTGTGAATGCGCGACCTTTCAAAATATTTGTAATATTTCTTTTTTGCAAAGCCTAGCGACACCTGTCGTCAAGTGTCTGCACTTTTTTCCCAACAAAATTTCAATAGATTTTGTGACAAAATGAAGAGATGCCTTCGCTTTAAAAACGCTCGCAGAGAAAATATCCCCTCTCCGAATATTCGTATCCTGCGCAAAGCATTTCCGTTGAGTATTCCGAATTTTAATGCAAGGGCATATTTTCTCTTTGGCTGATTGGTGTTCTCTTTGGGTAAATATTTTAAATGCAATAAGGAGTTGAGGATGTTCTACATAATTTTGACATTTGCAATGGTTCAGGTTCTCACTCTGTCCCATTTCGCCGGTAGTAAGTTGGAATGCATTTCCGAATGTTTGCTCCTGTATACTGGACCCTTTGAATTTGCCTGTGCATATACTTGGGTATTTTTGAAAGATAAAAATGCACACAGCATAGAAATGGTCATAAAAATCAAAAAGGATGCATCTGTTGAAAATTCGTCAAATATTTCGCCTAAAAACAAACAATCGAGTGGGTATTTTCTCTGCCTTTGACAGGGTTCAAGCTCCATATACCGGTATGAATTGTGTTCCGTATTGGAGGTATTATTTGCACAGTCTTTTGAAGGACTGTTCTGCCGGAATTGAGAGGTTTTTACAAGTCACGCTGTTTAAGACCTGGAACAGCTAAAGTTAACAAATAAATAGTCGGAACAGGTACTCCAGGCCTAGCTCTTACAACCATTGATTTGCTTACCTCTGCGATCATCCCGGGCACGCTGCTTCCAGTTATATAGACCAAAGGCTCTGGCAGACGCGAATGATTGGTCTTTGAAACGGAGGTTCGGTCTTCCTTGTCGTCTCGAACCTGGCGGCTGGGACTCGAAGATTCTCTTAGCTGGAACATTATTGTCCATTGGTTCGATGTGGCCGAGCCAATGTAGTCGACGTATTTCAGCCTTTTGGACAACATCAATATTTTGGTACGGCTCATAAAACTCGCGGTTTTATGTTCTCCTCCATTCGCCCTCCTCGCACACAGGACCAAAAAACCATGGATTTGATTGGGTTTTTGTTTTTTGCGACGAATGGAATGGAATGCAACGAGTTTGGTGAGGATGACGAAATTGTACAATGTACATGCCCCTGTACAACTTGATCTTGTATGGAAAATCTTAGTGGGCTAATGAACCGTGTTAAGTCTTTAGGCAGAAGCCGAGGAAGCTCATTTTCGATTACCATAATGAATTGCTTTTGGAAGGCCACAGGCGGACCCCCATAACTCTCGAGCTTCCGGCAACGACTTTAATCATCAAGGACAATCTCTAAACGGGCAGTGGAGGAGAGATTTTGAACATCAAAACCTGGCCCAACCGAGAGGACAAATGCCCGATGGCATATATTCAGAGGACGTCTTGGAAACAGAGTTGAGAGTTACAAGCAGTGCGTCTAACGAAACCCATCGAATCTGTTAATAAATCTTTTAAAGTCTGATAGGGACTTGCTTCTGTTATATTTTCCAAGTTTTTAAAGCTTTTTTTGGAGATCTCAGCAGTAGTATACAAAAGGTTTCACAGATTTTGTGTTGCCAGCACGATTTTCGTTCGTTCACCTTCCAGAGGCGCATTGGCAATTAAGGATTTAATGGTAAACTATTATAGGATTATGAAGGCTTAAGCTGGTTTAAAAATTTCAAAAAATCCTCTCATGTTCTGTCAAACGCAAATGGTGACGAGATGCGATTTCAAGGCGCATTCGTTTATAGAGGTTAGTGTGTTGTGGGGTCTCAGTTTCATTCCCCGAAAAAATCAAAATTATTTTCCGCTGCGCCACCCCTTGCGAAGGTCTGGCTCTGTTCGAAAATTTCAAAATTGCAGTAATTTCCCTGGCAAGGGTTGGAAGCCAGCTTAAAATATATTGTATGAATTTTGATGGAAATATTTTTATTTCTAAATTCTCGAAAGTCCATTTGATCCGCTTTAACAGTGCTTGATACGATTGGCGAAATTGCGACATTATCTACCTACTCTGTCACGTCACACCACACCGCAAAGCAACATAAACATCTAGCTCTAGCAAAAGCAGAGACATATTTGAAGTGTCGCAACAAATCACAAAGACAGCTTCGACTCCTTCGGAGGGGATCTACGAAATATTTCACACAGTACGGCCAAGAGCACGTCTCCATCTACAAGTGAATCTCCCACAAAGCTGTGCGATATGCAAAAGACTGCCACATAAAAGCACCAACGCAATGACAGCCAAACACTTGTGTGACAAACGAGAATGTGTGTGCCTGGATCGTTGTCGGTGAACTTATTTTGCATTCAAATTAGATTAAGAGCAATGAATAGCTAAGCCGCACACGAAGGAACTTGCAGTGCAGCTATTAAGTCTTAGGTACAGTTGATTACTTCGACCACTTGAATTGCATGAGCTACTTTATACCCGGAAACGCTAGTTCAAGACGACTCCATTTAATTGCAAGAAATCGGGCAAAATGGCGAATGCCTCCTCATCCACATTCTACATCGAATCAGTGTCCCGATGTTCCTGCTCGTTTCACTAATTGGATGGCGGCAACAAAAACGAACGCATTCACATCCTCTTGAGGGATTTTTCGACTTTTCGTCTCGTTAAATCGTCCGTGCAATATCTTGGGGGTAAACTAAACTAAAACCCAACCGTAGGGACTGCAGGTAGACTGAAGACCATCCACAACCTTGTTATGGAGAAAAATACTGAGACTGCCGCCATCATTCATGGGAACTTTTCCACCGATAGCCAGACTTTAATAATGCAAAGAGGACCGTAGTATTTTCCACTGGCTAAAGAGAGGACTAAGGTAAGGGGGCGCTTCTTTGACGTTTTAAATAGGTGGACTTGTGCAGGATTTCGGTTCACTAATTTGACATTTAATGCTATTTCCAAAGTGGATTAAGTACTCCTAGGTTACGCATAAATGGCTTAAAATTAACAATAGGTATTCCTTTGTCAAACATTCGCACATCACGTATATCCTGCTTTCATGCAAATATGACACACCACATCGTACGAAGGTGTGTGTGTGTGTGTGTTTGTCGTCAACAAACTCCCAATTAGGATGGCAAATTCACTTTCATCCATTTACCACTGTCACGGAGGTTTCAATTAATGCCTTCCTGTGGATCTAGCTCCATTCAGGTATTTTAAAGGGATAAGTCGCCTGCTGGTGAAATTATCCGGTATAACTTCCTTAAGTGCTGTATTTACGAGAATGCTACTTGTTGTGGATAGCTATCTGATGTACTTGAAAGTTTGATGAAGGGTTACGTGTATTTATTTAAGTGGGCGGTTAGTGCAATTAGAAATGGTTGAAGGTATCAGTTCAGTGCTGATGGCATTTCCTGTGTACCCTCCGGAGTTTGTAAGCGGAAAGTCATTTACAAACTTTAAATGCTACTGCGGCTAATTGGTTGTAAGTCCACATTTAAGTTGAAGCGTCTTGTTTTGGAAATGTGTATATTTGGAACGCTGACAATCAGTAACTGCGGTCATACCGAAACATGGGTGCAGCTACTTCTGGGCTGGACATCTCTTGTCAAACGACTTGAGAAACCATTTTTGCTACTCCAAAAAAAGAGGGTATTCCGTTTTTCCAATTCAAAAAGAACCAAAATTAAATTGGCAGGCTTCTAACCTCAAAGCTGACAATTAAAGTTTGGAAAAACTGTCTCATATACTTACTGTCAGGATTGCTTTTGAGACCAGAATAGCTTTGGCAGTTTATGTGCTATTCCAAACAGCCAGCGGTCCCCGTATAGCGACATTAACAGAGATATGGATGGAACCAGTTAATGACAATGCTTACCAGAAAAGTGACACAATTTTTTAGACAAATATATAAATAGTTGGCGCAACAGGTCGGTAGGGACCCTGGGCCGAGCTTTTCACAACCGTTCGTTTTGTGTGAGTTTTTCATTTTTGGGACGAATGGAAGGGATTTACAATTCTGTGCCGAGTCCAAACGGCTAATTGAGAAGCTTCTTCATGACAGTTATACTCTCGGATGTTTGTCAGACGTTCGCGAGAGGTGGCGCAGTAGATAAAAACCTTGAGTTGGAATTTGGGTTTTCTCGGAACTCGAACCTGGGACCCTTCGCTTAGTAGTCCAACACAATAAACACCAAGCCACTGCGCCGACTAAATGTTTAGACGTTGCAGTCAAATGACAATGACAACGAAGCAAAAGCATCGAACTAAAAGAAGAAAAGCGTAGAAAAACAAGGGCTTTCTTCGCCCTCGTAACTTCTTGCGGTCTAAACAATATCCGGAGGTTTTATATAGATAAGTCAAGGAACTGGCTGCCTTAAGACCGGATCGAAGTCTAATCAAAACAGTGAAAAGGACCTACCCACCGAAGCGAATGGAATATAGCAGAATAAATGTGTCCAAGCAAATGCCAAATGATCAGCAAGGGGACATATTATGCCGATCAATAAACACCCAGTCCCACCACTCAGTAAAGAAAGAGGTTGGATGAACTTTTAACAGTCAACAAGTCCGCCGATTTTGATGGCCTATCAACGGATGAACTTTTAAAAGTCAAAAAGACCGCAGATTTTGATGGGCCAAGGTCTATCAACGGATGAACTTTTAAAAGTCATCAAAGACTTCGGTATCTGTTCTAAATTTTTGGTGGCTGAGTCCCTTCTGGGAATCGGCCTTAATTTAGCAGCGTCGGCAATCTCCGCTGACTTGCTTTCCCTTTCCCCTTACCCTGGAACCACGCTGTCGTAGGGCCGCTAAGGAACCACGCTGCCGTTGGGCCACTCCCCTTTCCCTTGGAACCACGCTGTCGATGTGCCACTAGGAACCACGCTGTCGTTGGGCCACGTAGTTTAGATATCTATATTAGACATATTGAAACATTGTTACGGTATATAGGCTGAGAATATTGTATAAAAACATTGTAATAGTAATGAACCCATTGTAATAGTAATAAGTAAAGTACTGCCAATAAAGAGTACCTCTTAACCAGAGTTTGGTGTTTCTTTGGTTGAACCTTGGATCCGGCGAGCAAAACCCCGGCCTGAGAAAAAGCACTTAACAACAAGACCGCAGATGGCCTGTCAGCGTAGCTTATCAGCACTCATTCCGTTATTTTTCAGCCGATTATCGTCGAAACGATAGACCTCCAAAAGTAGCAACTAATTGCCAAAATTACGAGTTTGAGACCTTAATCCAATTCATTTTCCACAAACGTAATGAAAGCTGACGATATTGAACCCAATTCGGGCAAAATTTAACTTCTTATGGTCATCGAAGTTTCAAAAACGATTTCGCCCCGACGATTATTGTTTAATCTCAATTTAATCATTATTAATCGCATTGAAACCGAAGCCTAAGAACTACACCGACCAATCCCATTGATGGACTTAACCCAAATAAACTATTCATAGCCATTCGGAAAACTCACAACATACCGCAGTCTGATCCTACTTCATCCCTAAACTGCGTAATGATGAACTATACCATCATCATACTAATGCTAGTGCCTGTTTATAAATTCACAAGAAGCTTATAGGAGCTTCACCTCTGCACAGCCACCGACCGCAATTAATCATAACGACATCTATTGAATTTTCCAACTCCAGCTGGAGAAGGAGATTCCTCAATACAAAGCGCAAACATGCTTTATGGACTCTTTCGCATTCAGAAATGAAAACTCAAATTTATTGTTTTGTATAATTAATACCAGCAGCAGCAGTTTCGTTTCAGACGGGGAGAGAGAGAGAGAGCCAGAGGGAACGAAAGGCGATGAAATAAGTAAAAAGAACATATCCGCAGCGCCAGCCCCACACACCGCACAGATATAAATAATTTTAATACCGATAAATGCTGAAAGTTTCACTAGGTCCTGGTCCTCGCCCTCGTCCTCGTCCTGTCTGCCGGCTACACTGTGCAGTAGCGACCGGCCGGCGGTTGGCGTCCCGTTCGTGTTGTTTATAATGAAATATCGCATTCATTTGTCAGGCGGTAAAATTTTTAAGTGGCCCATTGTTTCGAATAAATTATCCTTAAAACTAAGTTATTACTTGAGCAACGACGAGAGGTGGTCAAGTTGAAGTTTTTGAGTCGGACGTTGGTGCTTTCGCTCTCTCTCCGTTTCGGTTGAATGGGTTTCGTGAGCTGGAAACTGTTTGTTCCTTTGGCCAGAAGGCTCAACTGCCGAGGGCAACAAAACTGCCGAGATAGGACACGAAGTTGTTATAGTTTCGAAATTGTTATATGCTTGTGTTGGCTTTTGTGTGTTCGCCAGCGAGGAGGCTTCGGATGTTATGGGTGCTTCGGCTTCCACAAGGTGGAAAGGATTATTTTCATTATTTCCCGTGGTGGATCATAAACTATTCGCCTTGTTGAAATTGAGAACACCAAAAATTACTGGCGGATATTTATGGTCAAAGTGAAGTTTAGGTCACTTCTTGCAATTGAGTGTACCTAGATATAGAGCAGAGCAACCGGGTGGCAAACACAAACGTTTATGCTTTTTGTTGAAAGGTGTTGGTAGCGGAAAACACTTGCAGTGGATTATTACAAGGGCGAAAGTTTTATGAGGTAAACGGTGCTGTTGGCGTGTCACTGGCGGTGCATTGTGGGCGTTAAGATGACAGAATTATCGAGGGAATTGAATTTTGAATGGAAATGTGAGAGACTAGAAAGAAGTTTTGGTTACTCGTATTTTCTAGATGCAAAAATTGTGTTTTTGATTTATGTGGTCAGGAGTGGGAGGAGGGAGGATGTGTTTAAGACTGCACGCTCTAGCCGGCGGAATGTTGATATTTGTACGAAAAATGTCGTTAAAGGTTTCTGACATATTTTTATTGATGGGACACATTGGGGATGGGGATGACAGCTGAGTGATATGATGTGTCTCAGTTTTGATTGGCTTAGATCGAACATATGAACAGCTGTTTCAGTTGACGTTTATGGAGGCGGAGGGGTAGCCGACGAATCTAGTCAAGAAATTCGAGACTGAGTACTAAGTTGGCAGTTCGCAAATGTGGCCGACGCAGGAAAAGTGACGTTACCGACCAATCTACTTCAGGGTACATCTATTCCAGACCAATCTAGTCGACTTAAGATAGGTTAGATAGATTTCTTAATGTGCCCATTCTAAACTCTAGTCCTTAAATCGACTAGATAAGTTTGGACTAGATTTTCCCTGAATGTCACTTTTACTATACTCGTATAAGCCATACAATCGAAAAGTCTTCTTAGTCATCAGTTAAGAACTAGGCCGGCTTACTTTTCACGTGATTAACCTCGGCAAAGAAAAATTCAGGTATATGACGGGCGACAGCTGTCCTATGCTCTTACAGCGATACAAAATAACCATTGAGTAATCTTTAACTAAACCAGAAACAAAAGTACAGAATTTTACAACCTTTAACAACTAACTTCGAAACAGCCATTTGAGAGATTTGACAGCCATCTGTCAGTTGTAACAAACTAGTTCTAAGGCATTTTTTATGGGTAGGTTTGTAAGTGTACTTATGGACGACGTATTCCTCCAAAATAGTCGAGAGCATCAACGTACGGAAACAGATGAAAATTCGTACTACTGTCACGAAATGTCAAGTACCAACGCCGAATACACCGACACGTCTTGGTCGTAGGTATTTACTTGTCGTTCATCTAGTAATCTATAGGGTGTTCCAATAAGAGGTGTTATTTTGGTATTCAAATAAAAATTAAATTTTTTGAGATAAATGATCGGATTTTTATTTCATAATAAAGAGGAAGGTATGCCGTTAATAATGAAAAACAACATCAGCCAAATGGCCACCACGAGCACGCATACAGGACCATATCCTTTTCATGAAATTTTCCACAACCAAATCGCAAAGTGGCTGCCCTATGTCCTCGATAGCCTCACGTTGAGGATAGAGAGGCTTCTCAACAATAACTCTTGGGTTTTCCGAGCCCCAGATGCGACAATTTTACTTGTTGACGTAGCCACCGAGGTGGAAATGGGCCTCATCAGTCAAGATGATTTTTCGATGGAATTCCGGATCATTTTCATGCATTTCAAGCACCCAATCAGCAAAGACACGACGTTTTTTCACCATTTTTGTAGTGAATTTTAATAATTTCAATGCGTGGTTGAAGCGTGTATCGTTCCATTTTTAGTAATGGCGTAGTTTCTACTTGTCAAATGTCAAAGAATGAAAGCTTCAAAAGTGACAGCTACCGAAATAGCGGGTCATTCACAATAACACCTCTTATTGGAAAACCGTTAAACACTGGCAGTGACCTAATAATTATCCGCCTCCACCTTTCCAATAAATTCCGTCAGCAGTGGCCCAACAAAACGAAAAACCTGTCCAAACAATCTACCTTTTGGTTTGAGCTCATCCAACCAATGAGCCACCAATTTGGTATTCCGAAACAACAACCAGAAGGGATTCCCTTTTAGTTTGCGATCCGTCGTCACCTATATACATGTAGAGTTCTAGGAACGCCTTCCAAATAAATGAAATCACCTTGTTTACAGGCGGCAAGCAGAGCAGTATCCTTTTGTATATATCTGGATACATGTAAAAAAAAAAAGTAAAAACTAACTTAGTTTGGTTTCCCTTTGCAATACGGTACGGCGCTGGTGGCAGCGGTAGTGGTGGTGATGATGGTGGACACTAAAATTGGTGCAGCGGCCGCCAGGATATTTATGGTTGCCTCAACCTCACCACTTTACCCAAAAAGCATGCACATAAATCATATTTGCCAAAACCAAAGAGGGTATTTTAACGAAATATCCTGCCAACGAATTTTTCGCAGAGAAACTTTAATAAATTGCTTTCGTGGGGATTTTATATTCTGACTGCTGTGCGAGGGATACAACTAGTCAAGTTGTGTTGTATTCCGCAGGTGTGAGTGGCAATTTACTTTATAAACAATTGGGTCGATGGGCTTTGTGCACAATATTCAAGGGGAGATATGTTTTTGAATTGAGGCGAACAATTTTTCCAACTGTTCGAATGTAACCATTATCAGGTAGAAGGAACCGCGGAGTGGGCGATATTGAACCCAGCAATGCTTGGAACATCGTGAAGAGACTGAAACGAATCCAACAAACCTAACTTAAGGTCGTATACGTAGCCGACGTGGTCCGAGGGGCTTAGTTTACCTAACCGAAGGTCCACCCCCGGACTGCAGCATCAGCTAAGTAGGTAGCAAAAATGAATATGTCAATTTGCTTGCCACATCAGCCGATCTGCATTTCGCAACGTACAGCCAGAGTTTTAGTTGTGTACCTTATCAGGGGATAGTACTTGTACCGCCCCCGGGCAGCATCAACGTCTTTCAATGACACCTCAAGTGGGTAGGCGTACAGTCAAATATAACCGGCAAAGCTGGCGCTCAATTTAATGTTAAGCCAATCCAAAGAAGCTCCAAAGGCAGTTGCCCAAGAGGAGAGTTTATTGGTTCACAATTCGCTCATCACCTCAATTCTCTATAGAGCAAGCTGAAATAAGTCACAACTGAGGAATAGAGTGACTAAATAAAACCCACGTACCATTTTCATCTTCATTACGTTTATTTAAACATAAAACATAAATTCTCTTAACAATATCGTATTGGATGTGTATCTCAATCACAGTGTACATAAATTTATGAAGGAAAAATCCGTTTGTTTGCATTTCGTTTAGCTGACAGCTCGTGGGGTTCGTCAAGGAATGTCATCGTATTTGGTGCGATCTCGTCTCTAGTCCGAGTCTGAGGATATATTTGTGCACGACTCCTTTTGGCTGCGTTTTCCATTCGAATGGACATAGGTATGGAAATACGGTCCACGATAGATCACAGAGTTTTTATCCGTCTCGTTGATCTTCACCTCCCACAAGAGTTCGGATGTCTTCAGGTGCTGACGCAAGTTGTCCCAAATGTAGACAGACAAATTCTCAGTTGTACTAGGCTGCAAGAGAGGTGGGACTGTAAATTTTATGAATTAGGTGGCACTAGGAGCTGCATTACAATATCCTTAAAGAACTCAACATCTTTGTCCAGATTTTTGTGGTCTAAATTTTTAAAGATCACTACGTCCATGGCGGCTTTGATGTCGGTGATGTTCATCACCATTCCGGTACGCGAATCAATTGGTCCACGGACGGTGACTTCAACTGCAAAAGAAAGGACGTAGGTTCGGCATAATAGTGATTGCTCTTACCTCATAATGTTCACTGACCCCGCCCCTGTCTCATGAGCGCTTGCCGCTCTTGCGAAATAGCATGTTTCAGAACACTTATGATAGAACGTATTTTATATTTGCTTAGTTCTCCTTCACACTTGACCACTGCCAAAAAGTTGGGGGACAAATCAATGCATTTAACGCTTGGTGCAACCGATGAGGTTATTGCACGTCGACACTTTTATAATCTTAAGGGATGCACGCCTCTCTATATAGCAAGAGCTGCATATACTGTTGAAAACGCCAATGGGCAGACGAAAGTCTACCGAAAACATACCAAAACATATTCCAACATTTGCGAGGCGAATAATCCCTTAAATTAAACTGATTTTAAGCGATTCCTGCATTTTTCGTCAACAACGCCAGTCGGCATTGCGATAATGCCAATCAATCAAGTAGCTGGTGGAAAGGCTGAAAATTTATCGCTTCCATTCAGCCACAGCCATTGTGATTTTTAGTACGAAACCAACTGGAAACTATGAACCGAACCTCACAAATAAGAAATTTGGAAAATATAACTATGCCTTAGGAGAGAGATCTGTCCTTGGAAACAGGTGTCACAACAAATGCAATTCCGTAAGCTGAAAAATGGACAAATCGCCCGCACAATCGAAAACGGCATCTAAAACTATTTCTGGATGAAGGTGCCACGTCCATTGCTATGCATAGTTCCAACCGTGATTGCAAATCATAAATGTAGCCTCATCGTATGTAGGTACCACATTGCTGTGCATAGTGCGCCACCACAAATTATGCAGTTTGCGTTGAAAATATTAAACCAGAAACAGATCAACTTCAACCGCAGTATTACGAGAATCAAGTTAGCTGTATAGACAAGATGTCCGTCTACGAAACGCAAGCAAACAAAAGAGAGTACTACCTTGCGATACCAGAGAAATTCTGTTGCCCAAGGGGGAGAATCTGGTTTTTAATTTCTGGAAAATTGACGTACTATACTGCGCACCGCAAGTGGATATCAGTTTAAGCACAGTATATCGATGCACTTGTTCATGTCAGTAAATGATTCACTATGCTGTCCATCCAAAATAGATTAGTTCCTCGAAATTGTCGAAAATCCAAATAAATATTAGAGCCTTGTTCTCAGATAGGCCAATGTCAGATTAACTAAAAAAAAGGGTATTCTCTGCAACGATGATTACAACCTCAATGTTAGCACAGAAAGAACATTACGATAAGCACTCTAAAGTTGAGCTGCACAGGTGCAGCCTTATAAAACATAAATTCCCCAAATACAATAAGCGACATATCTAGGTAAGTTCCCCTTTGATTGAAAGACTGTTTTCAGAACAACAAAGTTTGTTAGGGTTATTGATAAATCAGTCGGAGCATAAAACTGGAGGCAAACAAATTGCCCAGATTACAAAACGAACTCGAGTCCGGCCTTCTCCAGCCGTTTCTTAATAAAACAAAATAAAACCTATTTTCGCTATCTGCAAAGAATCTTTTCAGCAATGATACTGATCTGAAGCTGGCAATTGGCTTTAGTCGTGTGTGTGTGACGCAAATCACCCCAGAAATGTGAAATTGTACACCCAATTGGGTATCACTTACCGGTATAGTTATGCCCATGGCCATTGGGATTATTGCATTTTCCATAGATTTCCACATTCTCTGCATCGGTTAGCTGATTGCTGAAATGTTGAAATAAGTCAATTGGTTAAAAAATTGCTCTTCCCGTTACATACCTGTGCAAACGATGGCAAGCACTGAAGATTTCTTTGCGTGTCAAAAATGCAACCGGTTGAGACATTATTCTGGCAATAAATCAGGGAAATAAGAATTTATATTAAATTTGTTACTCATCGAGAAAAGTTCAATGTATTGCAGGTGAACTACTTGAAGCAGGAAATACCCGCATCAGGGAGAACTACTTCAAAATCACTTTTAATTGGAAGCACACATGTATATAAATTTGGAATATTTATACCGATAAATTACTTACTCAGAAGAATTGCAGTAGTTAAATGTTTTCAATTAAATATTTCACTGCGATGTGGCGACTGTGGCGGCAGAACTTGTTGATTTTATTTGTTTTTTTGCTTGTTCTTATTTTTTAATGGATGTTCTGTTTCTGTTGTTGACGGCTGACTGTTTGGTATTTCTAATTCAGATGGCGCAAGTGGCAATTGGAGGCGAAAACCTTAGGCGAGCTTTTTCAATGAGTGTAGGGACGCTATTTAACAGTAGATGGCGGGAGAGGTTAAGTTTTTCGTTCGGCACTACCATAGTTATGCTAACGTATTTGAAGTTGCGAAGTAGGTAACTAAATCTAGAGATTTAAAATTATTGATATACTCGTACCTATGGGAGATCAAATAAAGAGCTAATACACTTAAGAACCTGATAAGAGTCCTTTATGAGGTGTCACGTATTGTATTTAAAACTAAGTAGGTGCACCCCAAAACCAACTTCGACAGCACAATGGGTAGTTTTATGTTTGCTCATCTTTTTTGCATTCATGCAAGCTGTCAAAATTATTCGATTCATTGAAAAGTCTCCACTCTCCACACCTTCTTCCTCATTTCTTCATAAATTCGGTTAGATATTCCACCTGATATGTAAAACCGACCAAATTTGGCTTCGACTAAGACCGTCGCTTTATAATTAGTGATTAATCCGTTTTCCAGCTATCTGACAAGTATCTAGTTTAGCAAGTCTGACAGCTGGCTGGCTGACATCATGTGCCTCAATTTTGATTGGCTTGGTTGGTTTATATGAACAGCTGTTGACGTTGGAGGTGTAGCCGACGAATCTAGGCAGTAAATTCGTGACTGAGTACTAAGTTGACAGTTTGCATATGTGGCTGACGTAGAAAAGTGACGTTCCCGACCAATCTAGTTTCTGCTTTACTGTTACATCTATAGTCGACTTTATATAACTAGATTTTTGAACGTGCCCATAGTTTTTGTTTTCACCTATTACCGTACCGGACTGTATAGAAGTGTTGACGTTGGCTTTAAGGTTGTAAAATAGTTCGCTTTAAAGGGAAATATCTTGATAGAGTTCTTTGTCCAAACAAAACACGAAAGTAAAACACATTCCAATTTAATATAGATGCTTTTATTATATTTTCAAATCATTTCTTTTTATTTCTATAATGCAGTTAACCTATAAGGTTAATTAATATTTTTGTTTATTATCAACATCTTAAAAGCTAGATGAACAAAAACTATACCTTAAATACTATTTGACAATTGTTAGAAAATAAAGTAAAGTCTCTTTGGTTTTGAAAATTAGAATGGGCATCATCTATTTGGTTTCCAGTTTCCTTCTAAATTTAAACACAACACTCTGCTTTAGGAAATAGTAAAGCTAACTGTCGGTATACCTAAACGAGTGAAATAAACGGCAGTCAAAAATAAGAAAATCGTTTTGAATCCTAAACCAAAATTAAAAGGTATCTCTTAATAATACTTATAAATATTTCATTGTTCTATCCTGAGTACTAATAACGGCAGGTTGTCAAAGAAGGTTCCTACAAGAAGTCTCTTTTATTGAACACATATCTCAGCAAAATAAAGCAAAGTAGACGAATGCGCAATAAAACAGTTAACAGTCACATTTGTGATAGAGTGGTATAAACTGTTATATTTGTATGACTGCCCTAATGTTTCGTTTCTATATAAGGTTTTATGTACTTTGCTTGGCTGAGATAGGTGTCCAAAAAAATAACACCACAAATGATTGATTATAAAATAAAACAAACAAGGGTATTTTTATCTGCTTGGGTTTGTACAATCAGTCAAAGCCACCAGATCGATAGTGATCTCACATGAACTTAAATAAGAACACCTGCGATATGTCCTAAAGGCTTCCATTGAATCTGCAATCGCTGTACCGATTCTATTTAATTTCTTTGTAAAGATGTATTTCTAATTTTAATAAGGACTTGGTTCTTGCTTAGTTTAAACTTAACAAGTACATATAAGCTTAAAGCTTGTATTAATTTTGTTCGTTTGTTCGAAAGCATAAATTTAATTCAATATAGAATTTATGTCTTTCATTTTGTCATTTATACATTCACGTTTTTCAACAAACGCGTGTGTTTTAACTTTATACTTAAAACTAAACTTTACAGATTTTTTGTAGTTATGCGCTTAAAATAAAATTTCGTTCGTAAGAGTTTGTGTGTGTGACTCTTCCAAATTCTCACTCAATAAATAACGTGTTGCACTTTGGACTAATTGTATTACCTACATAATTTAGATGGCATCCTTGGCACCTAGATTCCGGAACGATATGTATGGTATTCCGAATTCGAATTCATTTTTAGGCCAATACCTTAGGATTGGTTGGCGTTGTGGCAGCTCTGTATCTACATAGAAATATGCATAAAGCACGAGCACGGTGTACGAAGCAATGAATATGAAAACATGCCACAATCCATGGAGGTAGGGAAAGTTGATAGCTGACCAGGCGTCACAGAACATTCGATCGTTGACCCAACAAAAGACTGCCACCAGCCAGACAGTGCATGAGCGAAGGCCAAGGCGATAGACTCGTTGATCGCGAACCCTGAAATTCGGTTACTTCAAAGTTTAGGGAACATTGGTAAATATATAATTTTATCTAAAAATAAAATAAAAAATCTAATGATAAAGATCCTCGGTATAGCTTCCAACAACCATTTGTTTTAAGTTCTGATTTACAGTGCACTTATGCACTTATGGTCGAAATAACATTGGCTTAAGCTGAATTACTTTCATGGAATTGCACAACTAAATTGTGAGCCCATCTTTGCCAGTTTTTAGTGAAACTTTTAAAAAGTGACTCTCCGACTCCGCCCCTAATTTGAACGGACTTTGTTTGGTTATAAACGAGTAGAGTAAGTAACGCTCGCTGTCATCAAGCAAAGAAGCTTCTCAAACTCGTTCTTCGCAAATATTACTATCGACCAAACATACGGAAATTGATGACATCCATGCGAATGTCGCTAATTTTTAACGGAAGTAAATTATCGTAAATTTGACTCATGCGATTATTTAATTATCATTATTCCCACATCACGCGAGTTCATATTGAATCGTTTACGTTAAATACAAATTATGAAACCTTTGATCCGATCGCATCTACAAGCAACTTGGAGGTGGGTATACCTATACTCCAATTGACACTTGAGCCAATAAAACAATTTTAGTACACACGCCAAGCGGTGTCATGAAGTGCCTAGCCTTTGTTTATGTATTTATCGATTCAATCATTATTTTATAGAATACTCGTAGCAATTTTCAAAATAACTTTGACCAACAATAACTCCTCTCAGATAGAATGCAGGTCTATATGTCATGGCAAAGGGTACTATAGCTATTTTGAATTATTTATCAGCAGGGTATGGTACATACCTACTTTCCTTTTACTTGATGTCAGCCAACAGATGGCATTGCAGAAAGTGGGGTTGAACCAGTGCAACGCACCTGTTCCTGTTCCATACTCTCATATTTTATTAAGCACCCTTTTGGAGTTGCAAAAACAATTTCACACGGTGAAACGTTTGATTTAACTTTATTAGGGTAGTTACCGGTTTAAGTTTTGTTTACAAAGTCAGCACTAAGACGGTTGTGGTGGATTGCAACCGTTTATGGCATGTATATGTGACGATACATTTATTTGCTGATAAGTATTAGTTGTGTCAAAAGTGATTAGAATTTGCGTCTATATTTATTGATGAATTGTTGAATAATAAATTTGTAAGTGGGCATGATTTTATGAGATTAAGAAGCCGTTGTCCGTTTTATACGACGTCCATTATGTATAAGGTCTTTTCAGTTTCCCTATGTCACAAGAAATCTAAATCCAGCTCTTCGACTGTTAAAAGATAGAGCGCATAACTGTCACCTAACTATTTTGTACCCCTCAATTTATATTGGTAAGCATTTGTTATTTCCAAAATTGAACTGATGTTTAATTAACCAATTTCTTGGTGTAAAAATTCGAAAAGCTGCCACTCGACAATTGACAGATGATTACAAATTTCCTGTGCTATTTGGCATATGTGTGCATATGTTTTAATTTTTTGCCAACTTAAATGGTATTAACAGGTCCGAATCACTTTCATCGCCAGACGAATCAACTTATATTATTTATAAAAGCAAATTCTTCGTGTTTATCAGACATTTCTGTACCACTTTTTGGCATTTTTGAATTATGCCATTTTTAATAGATTACTACAGAAGCGTTTTCGTAAGTGTCTCTCTCTGAGAGAGAATTTATCTCCACCACTGTCATTTTGACAGTCTTTCCATTCTTACTACAAAAGTAAAGGAACAAACTTATTTAGTCGGTATTTAATTTGCTAGTTTTCATTATATATTTAACTAGGTATTTTTAAGGATAAATAATTATAAAAGCTATATGACTTTTTATAAGAATTTTCATAATGCGATCTATCTAAAAATCAATTTTGACAGTTGCGTTTTCTGTTGTGGTTGCGTTTACATGACTTTCTGTTTGAGATCATTTGAAAGGAAAACTACATTTCTGTGGAAACGCCGACCGGACACAGTTCCACAAATTTCATATGACTTCTTAAATGGAATAGCCGCAGTTCTTATGTCAGAAATGTCATAGTGTTCTTTCATTTTAGTGACACAATTTCCATATCAACCCTTCTTCTAACTTAATATTTTTTTTCTTATACGATTTTTATTTTTGTCAAGATACCTCGCTATAAGCGTCTGACTGCAAGTTCAAGTTTGCTCGAAAAATGAGATCACAAAAGTATAGCTAGTTCATCACTTTCAGTAATTGATGACAAAGAATGTAATCTTGAACAGTAATAACTAATAACAATAAAAGCCGGTACAACATTTTCCCGCCCACCTTTAATTTTCACAAAAATTATATGTTCTTGCGTTGAAATAATTTTCCCAAAACGAAGGCGCCATTATCGGAACATAGCTACCTGTCAAATCAATATCTATCGAAAGTAATAGTCCGAAGGCATTACCATATCTACTCTCATAAGTCTTGATTATATAATTTTGGTAAAACTACTCACCAACTCCGTCCCAGCCTTAATTCATTATTCAAGCCTAAAACAATTATGTAATCAAAAACACAGACACCATTATGCTTTCTTCCATTATTAACATTATCCCTTAAGTAAATTTGGCTTCGGTGGATGCACGATATACCTACACCTGGCTGTTAACATGATAAACATCCTAATTAATCAATTGTGAGGAACATATAGCCTAGTATTTGAACAATTTCATGTTTCGCGCTAAAGCTAGCGCCAAAAAAAAGTCTCGCCAAAACTATTTCAGTCGGGGAGAGCAAATACCAGCTGTACATGTACAAGTGCTAGTGCACCAACTATAATTAGGTTGGCACGATGCTATTTTAAAGTGACCTCGATGTGCAGTGAATGGGTTATAAGCCATTTGACATTTTATATAGGACGACATGTTCAAGGCTGTTGTTTCTACCGAACAACGGCGGTGTAGATTATTTAACATTTAAATGGAGTTGCGTTTCAGCTGGAGTTGGGGAGAAGGGTGGTATTTGCCTGGTCTTTATTTCGTTTAATTGATTTGGGGAAAGACATTTGTTTGGGGTGTTTCTTCGTGAATTTGGAGTAGGTAATGCTATATACATGAATGGATTGAAGGTTTTTACTAGGTCGGAAGTGCAGTCTATTTATAACTTTTAAAAAGAGATTAAGCCATTTTTTGTGGGGTTGTGCTATTTATGTCGTCTGATGTCATACCGCAAGGATGCGGACTTAAACGAGGGTTGGTTCCAGTAGAATTAGGCAACCTGCCAAACCAGCTGTCATAACAAATTGTCCGTCACGTTATGCAACGATGAGACTTCATTGGAGCTATGATTTAAGGGGAACCAATGTGGATAGGTAGTAGAGAAGTGTCCTTTTGTGGGAAGATCGATTCTGAAGAACCGTTATACAGTAAAAAAAAATTCGATTTAGTGGAAAATTATCTGGATGTACAAAGATATTTAGCTACCTACCTAAATTTTAACCTCAGAAGTGTTAAAGTTTGAACATACTTCTAGTTCTATTTGTTTGCAAATCCTATTTATAATAAGTTGAAAAAGACTCCAAGTCTTTAAAGTAGTAAGGCAAAAACTTCTCTGAAGTTTTATGGCTTTTGGACCACGTCCCCTCCGGACTAAAGCCCTACTTAGTGAAGTCAGAAAGTGTGGCATTCGGTCCGTTTCAGTTGACGGAATTTCGATGAAACTATATAGGTACGAACTATTGGAACAGTACAGCGATATCGACCTAAGTGAGTATTGGCTTGAGTTTGCTATGACATTTAGGAAGAACGAACATCAAACATTAACAAGTAAAAGTGTTATCATCGGCCTGGCCGATGCTTTGATACCCTCCACTACATACAAGTCATGCAAAATTGGATTTGTGAGGGAGGTACCAGAACTACTTGACCGACATAGCTCATTTTCAATACCAACCTGACGCCGATAAAAAGAAGTCCTTTCACCAAATTTCGTTCACCTACGTCAATTACTTTGAGCGCTATCGTGCTTTCAACAGACAGAAAGACAAATGGGTCCAATATTGGTTTTGTATGGGAGGTACCAGAACTACTTGACCGACATAACCCATTTTGAATACCAACCTGACGCTTATAAAAATAAGTGCTCTCACCAAATTTCATTCACCTACGTCAATCACTTTGGGCGCTATCGTGCTTTCAACAGATAGAGAGACATGTGGGCCCAAAATTGGTTTTGCATGGGAGGTACCAGAACTACTTGACCGACATAGCCCATTTTGAATACCAACCTGACGCTTATAAAAATAAGTGCTCTCACCAAATTTCATTCACCTACGTCAATCACTTTGGGCGCTATCGTGCTTTCAACAGACAGAAAGACAAATGGGTCCAATATTGGTTTTGTATGGGAGGTACCAGAACTACTTGACCGATATAGCCCATTTTCAATACCAACCTGACGCCGATAAAAAGAAGTCCTTTCACCAAATTTCGCTCACTTACGTCAATTACTTTGGGCGCTATCGTGCTTTCAACAGACAGACAGACAGACAGACAGACAGACGGACATGGCTGAATCGATTCAGAATGTGATCCTTATTCAGAATATATATACTTTATGAGGTCTCCGGTGACTCTTTCTTTGCGTTACAAATGTATTGGCAAAGTGAATATACCTTCCTCTGGAGGGTATAAAAAAGAATACAAGAACCGACGGCCGGACTTAAGGAGCAGGTTGAGGCACAAATTTAGTTTACATGGACAGTTGTCTTGATGTAGAATTTCAAGAATAAGATTTTCTACGTTAAAGCTTCAAATCCCAGCAAGGTACTCCAGCACTGCCCATAAAGCGTCGTACTAATAATAAATTTTAGTCTTGACTTTAGATTTACGGAAGCTCAAAACTGCGAAATTTGTATAGAAAATATAGATACTGTGAACTGCTCAATTAAGAGTCGAAACTAAAAATACTTATTGGTTAGGCCCAAAGTCTTTACCGACTTATAATACCAAATATAATTCCTCGACTTTGTACCCCTATGCCTTATCAACAAACATGTTAACTTAATTTCTGCGGTATAAATAAATCTAAGAAATTCATCAAAATGTGTGCACATTTTTTTAGACTTATTTGAGCATTTTCTGTGATCGATTAATGCGGTAAGTTGGCTTCTTATCGCCCATCAATTTCACAAGAGTTATCTATATTGTCTGTTTTTGTACAACGTTTGGGTCAAACGGTTTCCGATAGCAAGTATAAATACTCATGGGTGTTTAACCTGTCACGCACAAGTATACCTTGTGTTATCAATACACAGTTAAGTCGTGAAACAAGTAGCACCCTTTCTTTGAAAACGAACCGATTCTTTATCGAAAATAGATAAAAATAAATAAAGAGACAATTCGTTTATAGTAGTGACCCCACTTTGAATGTGTTGATGGCGACAGTCCACGCGAACGAACGATGAAGTTGAACTTGCACAGAGCAACAGACAACTAGATGCGCTGATGGGTAATTGATCGATTTAGATACATTTCCAATTGGTTATATTTAGTTGATTAATTATGGGACGCCAAAGGCTGAGCAAATAATAATGATATGGCTTTCAATGGTATTCTGATGTACCTACGTATTATGCTATTCATTTAGATGGCCTATTCGTAGTTAATAGATATATAGGTACACTCGTAGCATTCGAATTTTGTTAGTTGATGTAGAGGCAGGGGGCGAAATTGGGTACAAATCAGTTGTCATAGTTGTGAAAATGCAACGGGCAATTTAACAAAAGAAACCAACTGAAGGCGAAAATACCTTAATGTAAAATTCTACGCCCTTAAATGATGTAAGCTTTAAGATAAACTGTATGTTTATCTCCCTTTCAATGAGCGTTTGCCGAATTTGTTTGTTAATTGCGCAGTACGTTAAACCGAAGAGCCGTGTCATTGCTCGCGTTTTATTCGCCGCTAGATAAATGGCGACACGTCAAATTAATGTCAAACTCTAACATCTAACCATTTGTAATAGATACACATTTTTTCCATAGATTCTGACATTGATTTGAAATGCCACTCCAGCAGTCAATAGAATGCCACATATCAAAATGGTGTTAACTTGAAATATCTAGGTACTATATGAAAAAGGAACATTCAAAAACCTAGTTATATTACGTCAACTAAATTGAACTGGATTTAAGTTGTATCCTGAACGCAAAAGCTAGATCAGTCGGTAACGTCACTTTTCCTACGTCAACCAAGTATGCGAACTGTCAACTAAGTATACTCAGTTCTGACATTTTTCACTAGATTCATCGACTACCCGTCCATAAATAATATCAACTGAAAAAGCTGTTCATGTGACCGATCTTAGCCAGCTAAAACTCAGACCCATCAAGTCAGCCAGCTGTCAGACTCACTTAATAAACTAGAAACATATGAACATCCCCAGAGATACTAAATTAATAAATCTGTCACTTGTCAACTTGTACTTAGTATAATATGCTTAATTTTGCTAGCCCAATGTACCTTCCCGTTCATCCTTTAGATTGGGTAGGTAAATAGCGTGCATTTAAACAATTCAATTAGACTTTCTGATATAACAATTAATAGGTGTCCTCTATACATTCCCGTAATTGCATGATCAACCGCTGATATAAAAACTTTAATTGAATAAAGGTACCCAAGGTTAAGTAAATCATTCCTTGTAGTAGTGACAGCCGACAACTCAACGGCCGTGCCAATTTCTTCAAACAAATTGAAGCACAACAAACACTGACTCAATTAAAACGTAGACCAAGTATTACATTTATTTCTAACTAATAAAGTACGTAAGTACCTTCCCATTAAATCCTCCACAATTTTGAAGCCTTTTAATGCATAGTAATGATAATGACCTTCTGCACAAAGAAAGTGCAGTTAATTGTGCACGTTGAGCTCTGTACCACACGGTACGGCATACCTATACGCGCGAGCCCGAATTCAAAAATCTAATCGTTATTTATTCATCACGAATGCGGCGCACTTCACACTGTAATTTTTTTGTTTAGTAGTTCCCCCCTCCAACAAAGAGAGACAAAGCCTCATAATTTAGGTCGCAAAATAAACACCGCGCCGTGTTTAATTGCAAAAAGTTGATAAAAATCATTCTGATTGTGAAAATCTGTTTACCCGCTCATAAGCAAATAAAATACTTACCGCTGTAATTCTCTGTACAACATGACCATAGTGGGCACCGATAAACCCATCAACACAAAGGCATTAACGATTGGCTTCCACAGCGACAGACCGGTCGCCAGTAGGGCTGAGTAGAACATGAATTTGCTGAATGTTTTCCTGGTAGGAGAAGAAAGAAACAATGAAAGATGATTTTTTGTTGATGACTGATGCATTGCATATATGGGGTCAAAGTTTTAAGCATTTCTTTTCTCGGTTGTATTTACTAAAATTTGTTGAAAAGTGGGGATAATGCGATTGCCTTAATCAAAGCGGAAAATAAAACCGAAGACAACTTACTTTGATGACTAACTTGATGTGTGTTATGTGAATATACGTCATATAATATCTGACAAAAGGTTTGTAAACAAAGGGTAAACAAAGCAAAGTAAGGTAGACAAATGAATTCTCAATAAAACTCTTTAGAGTGACATTTGTGACACGTAAAGTGGCATAAACTGGTATATCTTTGTTGTGAGTTATGACTTTTAGTTTGATTTAGTTATATCCTTCTCGTTCGATGAAAGTGAATTGTGTTGAAAGCTGTTTATAAGCCGCGGAAACGTTTGGTCTTCCAGTTTAATAAGTTTTACAGAAATCCGAGGCACTTATCTTTCTTGGTCTAGATTGCTCAAATGACTAACTTTTTTTGACCTTGACAAAAGGGAAGCCATTCGATACTCCGTTGACGTTTCGAATTATATCTCTCTAGGTTCTATAGTGTTCGTTTTAAGCTAAAGCCGTGTATGGCGATTACGTTAAATAATTATCTCCCGAAGCAAAATAAATGTTTGACAGCTCAAATATTCATATATCAGAAATTCAAACATAACAAATATAATAATTAAACAGGGAAACATTTAAAGTCTACTACTTTTTCGACCATTTTGCTTTTCTCTCCGTTTTATCGCCACCACTGACAACCACTTATTTAATTACTTCGAGGAAAGTTATATAGCCATTGAATTCAATTAAATTATATCTATTCTTGAAAAAAATCTAAGAATTTTTACCCCGTCTTCGTAATCTGTCAAATGTAGAACAAACTGACAGTTATTTAAATTTATGTGGTTTTCCATTGGGCAAAAAAAAATAATTTTTTTTTTGATTCGGATCACTTTTTGCAGATCTCGATAATTTTTCAGACTTACACACATACTGCCACAAATACCAACAACTGTTTTACGTCATTTTAAGAAGTTTGCTTTCAAAACAAAATGCGCAAAGTTTCGTGATAACTTTGGAGGAATTATCCACCCCTATTCCGAGTGGCGTTTACGACGATTTAAAAAACGCCAATTTGAATTTGGAATTACGACAATTTGCAATTTCAGTCGTTGAACGCCAATTGTCACTGAAGGCCATGTTGAACCTATTCGCTTACAGCGAACGTCATGTGAGAAACTTTACTGCCATTAAAAAAGGCGGTGAACGCCACAAAAAACGACAAACGTCGTGAAAGTAAAACGCCACTCGGAATAAGGGTAATTTTCTTCATCTTCTTCCTCATCATCTGAAGACTACGAATCACCGAAACTACTCCATTTATATCCACAACAGGGCAAACATTTTTCTAGTCGATATCCGTAGCTGATTTTTCCAAAAACAAATGCAATTTGAACAGCTGTTACTGCTGTCAAATAACGCACTAATCCATTTACAAAAGCAGATCAATTTCGTTGCATCTGATATCTGAAAAAGATTATTGGTGGTCCCAATGGAAAACGACATTAGATTTGGAGAATCAGCTGACCCTAGGAATAAACTGTTGCATTGGTCGAAGATGTTCCCCAGACATCAGTAAATCTGTATGAATTCCCCTGTTCTAAATAATACTTGACATATCATAGTTCACAACTCACCTATTATTTCGACAAAATCGTGGATAATATCGCTTGGGAAAGAACAATGAATAAGCCGCCATAAACACCCAAAGAATAGCCAATTCGTCTAGCAGCTGTCCAATTAGGCTGAGTGTCGCATGGAAGTACATTGAGCTGAGGCCGACAACAATCAAAAGCACCCACAGTATGTGTATTCCAGGTGTGACAAATCGTCCATACTCCTTAAAAAGGTATATCAACACCGGCGGAAACAGAAGGAACAAGAAGTTGCTTATCTGGAATGAGAAGAACGCATGCATAGAGAATATAAAAAGTCCTAAAGGCACTCGTAACTATATTTATGTATATTGCGTCAAGAACGAAAGAGACAATGGGAAGAAAAAACGTCGCTGAGAGGGGCAAATGGGAAAGGAGGTGAATCGTGAATGTGGCTGCCATGATATGTTTGTATCGTACTCCATATGCGAAATTACATCTCTTGACCATGTTTATTGTGATGGTAAGAGATACTTGAGGTGAGCCTGAGTATATGTGTTATGTGAAATGTGATGTCGAGGTCGACAGCGGTATAATCGCTTAGTGGCACTATGGTAAAGTTGAGTCTTTTAATGGCACAGTGGGGGCTGCTGAAGAAATCGTTAAGTACCTACCAGCGACATGCGAAAAATAAATGAAACGGAAGAGCCAACAAATTTACAGTTGGTACAAGGAACGCATCCTATGTTTTTCGTGACAAGCTACTTTTTTAGACGACTTTTCATCGGCAAATCATAACAATAAACAGTCAAAAGCCCATAAATGGTTATTTTTTATTTTTTAAATAGTGTTCCCCGAGAGAGGTCAGTTTGTGATTGGCGAAAGTCTATTCCGCCAATTTACGGGCTAAGTGGCATTTTCTCGCGCTATAAATAGAACGAGTAGGTACCTACTTTTTATTATAGCACTTGATTGACACTCACGTCTAGCTTCATGTTTTGGTCTCACTGTATAAATAATCATATAGTTTTTAACATATACCTAACCAATGGCATTAACGCGAAAGACGCTTGAACCCAAAAAGTAATGGCCGCACGAGCAGTCGTTTAGCAAACAAAGAATCGCAGACTTAACTTCGTATAGGTAGGTAGGTAGGTACTTACTTGTACACATTTATCGTCATCAGCATCGCGTGCTTTCAGTTTCTGCGTCTGATGAGACAACAAAAATCTGTATCATAACGACGGGAAATATTCAACACTAGTAAGTGGATTCACGTGTAATGTATATGACTACCTATATCATATTGAGAAAGACACTTTGCATGGATGTGTTTGACAGCATGACGCTGCCCGTGTCAAGTGGTCATTGTACGATTTGGTATGTATCTACTGGCACTCGTTGCTTTTCTGTGGAATTCAGTTAATTAAATAATACTTTGCTCGCATATGACTTGGTTTATAAGATAAACAAAGATGCAATTTGTTTGGCTGTCCAAAACAACAACAGAGTTTTGTAATTAAAAATCCCGATTTGTCGGGGTTTATGTCTAGTTCAGTTGCTTGTTAGTCTTTCTGTAATAAAGCACGAGCTATTGCAATAAATTTAATTGAACCAATGAAGACTTGAATGAATAATAAGTTTTGTTTACTGACGATAAAGACATTAGATATGGCGGCAGCAACTTTTACATAGCAATTAGTCATACAAAAACTGATTTTGATCCGACTTTGTTTTTGTATATCGTTATAGATAGATACTGACCCCCGTATTAATAAACAAATGTGCACAAGTTAGTTAGTTAGTAGACATCAGATAGCATACAAAAATCTGACTAACGAGTTGATAACTTTTACGCAGCGTTTATTAATACGGGGTGAGCAAATAAGATCAGTTTATTGGTACAACAATTTACAATTTTCTTGCGTGCTAAAAAATAAAATGTGTTATAGAATATTAGGCAGGGTTCAATTAACCTGTTCATTTTGCTTAAGTCAATATCAGTTAAAAGTTGATTTCGATTTAAACATTTAACACCAGTACTCTTGTTAATTATGATATGACAGTTACAATGGTGCCTGCCCATTGTCACCATGTTTGAGATGTCACAATTGTGAAATTTTGCACAAATAACTCTCCATTGTGAAACGACAATACTAACCGATGGAGATCAATATACAGACGATTCGGGCAGCGGCACCGTACCGCGGCATTAAGATTTCTGACATTTCGTTCACATGAAAAATTCCCACGATTCAGTTCAATTTTTGAATGTTAAGTTCGAACGAGTTTTTCATTCGTGTGGATTGTGAATGAAATGTGACAATTGGCGGCAAGAAATTTAAATTTGCGGGGAAATTGCTCTATAATTGTAAATTTCGCTATATAAATCAGGCTCAGTTTTTTTAAGATTAGTTGTATAAGAACAATTAAATATAATGTTTTTGTGGTGGAACAAATAGCAATTTTTAATTCTAAATGTAGTTAAATTGATTTGTTTGTAATTCGCTCTCATGTCAATAGTCCTTAAAAAAGTGAAATATTCGTAAACGTCAAATTGAGGACAGACTTATGACAAAGTTAAAAATTTGGCCACAAGTAACAAGATACAAGAAAGATTTAAAATCCTTTGTTGTCTTAAAAATTCAAAAGCAGACATTATATTGAGGTCAATGTACGGCCTATGACATGTATGCGGCCAAATTTTAAAACAGTTGTTAAAAACGTCTATCCTCAGACAGTTAAGGGTTTTTTTTTCGAAAATGTTGCAAAATTTGACAGCTTGTCGACACCGAAATGCAGGCACTTATACCATATACCTAAATTATGACGCATCTATTACATTCGTAGTATCATTCATCATGACGCATGCTTGTCGTTTCTTTTTTCAATGATCATCAGCAAATAATTCGCTCCCAACAGAAGGCAATGACAAGGCAACCTTTTTAAGCTTCTACTATAAAATAAACAGAAACCAACAACCAAAATCTGCCAAGTCATGCGTTCCAAATCGTACTTCTTCCAAGCAATTGTAGCTAAAATCGCTGCCGACTTCATCGCACTCATGTGTTAAAGGTCAAACACCCCATACAGTATATTGCATGTAAACTTGGGCGCAAACTACCGCATAAGGCGTCAATACAGCGCATGCAAGGTCAATTCCGACATCGACCCACATTCCTCAGCAAGTTTTGCATCCCCGTTCATAATAACAGCGCAGTAATTAGCTACGCCAAATAAACAAAAATGATCAGAACGTGAGCCCATATAACGTAGATAGGTACCCCCAGCGCGCAATTCGCATTGCGAAAGTTTCCTTCACCACAAAGAAAAATCAAAACAAAAACAAATCGTAAAACCAAGGTAAAAGAAACAAACACCAAGCACGATGAAGATAGCACAACAACAAATTTATTATTCAAGTTCAAGCGACGCGCAACAATAGAAATTAAAACTTGACACACATTCCATGCAGACAACCCCACTGTAAACAACCGATTCCCGCATCCCGCCCACCCACTTACCGTATTGACGAACTCGGCTATGTTCGATGATATTTGATAATTTCCCTCGCACCAGTCCACGGGCGAACTGCCCGGCTTCAAGTGCTCCCAAGCCATCTGATAGAAGCTAAAACTGCCGCTGCCGGTGACACTCAGATTTGTGGAGGCAATCTTTTACCGCTTTCGCGAAACTGCTCCCCAATTAAAGGAGCGTCGAGGTAATACACTTGAGCACGATTTCCCACCGACGAAGGTGTTTGTCTGTTTGTAAACTTTGTTTACACTCTAGCGGTATTTGCGAGAGAGCGCACGTTTCTGCACAAATGTCAAATCACACGCGAGAAAATAAAATACACAGCTGTGCGGTTGAAAGAAACAAGTGCACTGCAGCACCACAACGAAATCGGAAAAGGAAGCAACGAGAGAACAATATCTAGCTGGCCAAGGGTTGTTGTTAGATTCTCCACCACTTATAATGAGCCAACCAAGGAGTGTGGGGTGGAAATTGAGCCAGGTTCTTTGTAGTGTGTGTTATGTAAGTCGCAATTTGTCCTACTCTTTCTCTTTGTTCTACATTTGGTATTCGCCTTTTCCGCAATTTTACACCTGAAACGAACCGGAAGTAGGTTCGCACTGCAGCTAATTCGGTAAACAAAAGTAACGAATGGTACACAGGTCAATTAAACCAATCTATACCAGCCGAGTGTGTTTTCTTTAATATGACAACGTATTTATGCGAACATTGATACTGGCACAACCGTCGCGGTGAACTCTCTCTGTTTAACTGAAACACTTTTGGGGGATGTATTGCTAATGACAGCCATACGCCACCGAAACGGAATACGGGAGAAAGAAAAAGAATGGAGCACACTCACTCAACTCAATGCAGTTGTGTTGTCTGTTAGTTGGGTTTTGGGGGTGAGGCTTATTAACGGTAGAAGCTCTTATCGACGGACAGCTGTTTCTTGCTTTTCGTTTTAAATGACATTCGCCACAGCGTTGTTTATTGTTTTGAATGGCAAGCTGTCAGTGGGAATTAACTGTACATTGAAATAGGGTGATTGCTATTTTCGTTGGTAAAATGTTTTGAGTTCAGTTTCTTTCAAAACAATTTATAGTTTGAATTATAATTTGACTAAACACTAAACTCAACGCACTCATTTCTGGTCAATCCATTCGGAACTTGGGTTAGGTGAAAGACTTGACATGGCGCCCAATACAAGACGAGACCCAATTTCGCCAGGTTAAATATGTATTTCCCACTTATGTTTTGTCAAAGGCTAGACTGTTCCTCTAATGTTGTTGTCGAGGCATTCGATTTTGCTGTGCTCTATCTGAAGTGGTCGCGGTGGCTCATTTAGGTATTTCTTTCTGCTCCAACCTTTGGCAAACAGTCGAGAGCATAACTATGCGGAGAAAGCTTCTCAATTAACTTGCTTAGGTGGCGCTACAGTCCGGGGTGAACCTAGCCATCAATTAATTCACCTCTCCAGTTAGCGCGATCTTTGGCTAGCTGCCTCCAGTTGCGCACTCCAAGCTGGTTGAGGTCCCCGTCCACTTGCGAGCGCCACCTAAGAGAATTAGGTTAGGTTGGAAGAGAAGGGTAAACCCTATTTTACTACAATTAGGTCCTTGTGGACCCATTGTGATGCCCTTTGGGGGTTAACCGTTGGTGTTGTAGATGGTTATATCATGCCTCTCTTTCTTCTTCTTCTGATGTCCTCAAAAACCTATAAAGATCAGAAAGTGTGACATCAGAAAGTGCTCGTAAGTTAAGGAAGTAATAGCTTCCAAGTGTTGTGTTTCTCAAGTGACAGAAGATCGGGCAATGACAGAGGAAGTGAGGTGTTTGTCTTCATGGACCTCTCAGCCTCTGCATGTACTGTTATCTTTGAGATTTAGTTTCATAGTGTGATTTCTTAGGAAGTTATGACCCGTTAGATTCCCTACCAGCTTAGACAGCTCATCGAAAAACACGCGAAGAAGTTTGAAGTTTGCGCTCAATTCAAGATCTTCATCCGCCTTCACTATAGTAAATGCTCTTGCGCCATAAAGCAGGACTGGGATGATCAGGGTCTTATATAGAGCCTCCTTAAACCTTTCTAATCAAATAATTGCCTTTGCTGGATATCAGCTGTGTGGTCTCATTTTCAGACGGAGCCGTCTATGTCGGTAGACCAAGTCCCAAACTACCCCAAAATTATTGCTGTCTCTAGTGACATTCTGTCCGATTCGTCAATGTTGTCCCTTCTTGTTGAAAGCATGTATAATGTGTTGCCTTTATTTACCACCAAACTCATTCATGCCGCTTCTGTACTGACAGTTGCAAACGCACTAGTGACACTTTCTGTGTTTTGCCCATGATGTTGATGTCGTCAGCGTATGCAAGTAGTTGAACAGGCTACTTGGGTTTTTCTTATAAAAACCGCCACTCCTTCCTACCTATGCCCCTGTTGTTGGCTTGCGAAGCGTCTTACCGTTTAAAATTCAAGGTCCCCACCATTTGCCGATGTGTCAATTAGTCAGTTAATTATATCAATTCCTGCAGCCCGACAACTTTTCATGTTCAATTTTCAAATTTGAGTACAAATTTACGACAATAATTTCAAGATGAGTGAGTCCCACATCGCTCAAAACACAATATATTCCGTTTGAACCAGACACGCTACCAAACTGAGTAAAATTCAACCCTACCTGTTCTAGCCCTGTTGACAAAATAATAGTTCAGCGCAAAGGTAACTCAAAAGTGAACCGTAACAATACAATGGAGAACTAATGAGAGTACCTTGAGCTTGATGGTCTTAAATCGTCGCACATTTGTTCTTGAAAATTCCGCTTTCGTCGGCAATTACGTGCGGTTATAACCTATATAATAAATCGGCCGCTCCTGGAGAGCAATTATTTGCCAGGGCAAAAGCGACACCAATTTATGAGAACCATACCATTCACAGCATTTTCACGTTTTTTTCGTAATAACCACACTCATGAATGCTTTTCTTTTACTTTTTAGCTTATATTAGATTTCCGTTTAGACTTAAATAAACTATACAAACAACACGTAAAAATCGAACAACTACACACATCATCCGCCACTGAGTGCCGTCTATTTCTTCTTTCGATCCTGCGTACACTTCGGACAGAACCACTTGCCCTTGGGCTTCGTCGTGAGTCCGACGCAGGCAAAGTGAAACCATTCGATGGGGCACTGCAATAAACCAAGTTAACTTTTAGCCATAGAAAGAAATCAATCAAACAACTTACATCTGGATTGTCGCATCCAATCATCTCGCCGTAGGACACTTGATGGCACAGGCAGTATGTAGGCTCGTTCGGATCGACTGGCATGTCCAGCACATCGCTGGGGTGTGTCGCTGGTCCGGATTCCTTTTCGGATTCCTCAACTTCGGCGTTCTGCTAAGGCGAATAATTCGGAGGAGGGAAACGGAAACGGGTGGAGTACCACATTAGCATTTCATTACACCAGTGACACCACAGGCAAACAAAGATGTGTGTCAGAGTAAACATAATCAAATAACGATAATGGAGTGATGAACAAAATATGCAATTCGAAAAATGAAAAGAAAAACGCATGCAACTCAAATGTCAAGTAAAAATGTAAATGTAACAAATCGGAGTAAATTACCTGTGTCAAGCAACTCAACTAAAATATAGAAAAGAAGTTTGTTTTTTTTTTTTTTTTGTTTGTTTTGTTTTTGAATAGGTGATTTTTCAAATTCGAAATGAAAAACAAAACAGTCGTTTTGTTGGATGCAATACGAAGGAAAAGAAAAGAAAAACAAACAAAATTTGAAAATTGTTCTGTTTGGAGTCATTTATAGGTGAGAATGTAATGAATGAGATGATGATTACCTTTTGACCCTTGCGATTCTCTTTTTCTTGATTTACCTTCTGCTTTTTCTTTTTGCTACCTTGTGCTGCAGCCCCACCACCGCCACGCGCTTCGTCCTCCGACGACGGTGAACGTTTCTTCTTGCCAGTTGCCTTTGCGTCTTTTGTTTTCTTGCGACCACCTTCTGTTTTTGGGAGGGGAATAAGAAATGCATTAGAAGTCTCGTAGTTCGTGTCAAATGTAGAAACCAACTCTTAGTGACAGCCTCCTCGGACTTGCTTCCCGTGGACGAGGCCTTATCCTGAATTTCTCCCTCAAACCTTGCCAAATCGTTGTCTAGGCGCCTTATTTGTTTGTCCACCAGCTCGTATGTCTGTATCGCCAGCTGAACTTTGTCGTCGCTGTATTCCTTGGCTTTTCCGAACAGCACTTGGATTTCGTGCAGTCGTTTCTTGCGATCTTCCTCTGTCATCGCCTCCTTGTTGGCTACCAGATTTTTCATAAATTCCTTCGCATGGCTATCGATACTTTTCATGGCGGTCTGGGCACGATCGTCCAATTTTCGCATTAACTTAAAATTACGCTCTAGTTCTGTGGGCAGAGATTCCAAACCTGAGGGAGGGAATTGTTGTGTTTTTTCTCTCAAAATATTCGTGTTTTGTACGTTTATAAACTTACTATCGAGGTAGTTTTCTAGATAGACTGCTGATGTCATGTTGCGTGATAACAAATTAGTAAAAAAACTTAACTAAACTTTACACAAATAAATAAATAATTGGAATTTTCCTTTCTATTTATTTAGCCAACTTCGCAATATGCGACGCGTCTTTTCTTTCGGCTTTCCAATTTACACCTTTGACAGATGACCACTAGCGGGAGATGTCAACTCGGTGAGCGAAATCTAGTACTAGCGCGGTGGTAGTGTTTGTCAATTTTATTAAATACTTCGCAATATACGCATCATATTAAACACATTTATTTTTAAATAATTGCTTTATTATGCAATAATTATTATTTGTATACAAAAAAAAAAGTTCACTTTTGTTCTTACGACCACTAGGGTGTGTTCATTGAGTAGGTTGTAGTATTATTTAAACTTCACAAGCAAGTAGAGGTACCTACCTATTTAATCATAGGAAAGAACCATGCATTACAGTCTACTATTGTTTAGGTACCTACTTATTTTTATAACAATAAGAAAATTGACACTTACAGATTTTTTTCGATGTCAAATTGAGACTTTATATCTCAATAAATGAATCTGAATTTGAAACATGAGATAGGTACCATTGAAAAGATTGTATCAATGTACGAACACCTTAAGGAAAAACTTCTTCTTCCAGGTGGCGTACATATCGGTAGAAAGAAATTTTGTCAGCCTTGTATTGCTTGTCGGCTTGACACTTGAAAAATAAAAAATAAACAAAATTTGGACGGATTTTCTATTTATCAAACATTTAATGGGTGACTACGATTCTGACGACGAAAAATCCCAGGTCGAGAAACTGCAATATGCCGACGTTAAGCCGGGCATGTTCGTCAGTGGTTGGGACGACGAAAACGACTTGATCGAAGAGGACAAGAATCCACATGGCAAGTTAAAGCACAATCTCACCCAAAACTTGAAACTCATTTAATATCCTTTGCAGCTAGCCTAGAAAGACTGATTCTGTGGGCAGTGAATGAGAACAAAATCGACAAAGTCCGTGAAATTCTTAAAACTAACCCAGAGACAGTGAATGCTGTCGACGGTGATGGCTATACGCCGCTACACAGGTATCTGCGACCACATTTTTTTTATATACAAGAACTCCTATAAATGTTGTTCTAGAGCTTGCTACAACAACTTTACCGATATTGCTAAGCTCCTATTGCAATACAACGCGAATTTAAATGCTCAAACTGAACTTAAGTGGACGCCTTTGCATTCGGCCTGCAAATGGAGTAATGCTGAGTGTGCCGCTCTGATGCTACAACACGGAGCCGACGTGAATGCGAAGTCCGACGGACTGCAGACTCCATTACACATAGCTGCAACGGTATCGAACTGTAGAAATACTGCAATGACACTACTCTTGGATAGAAATATCAATGCGCAGGCAGAAAATAACTCTGAAGAGAAAGCTGATGTGATTGCACGGCGAACAGGAATGACGTACCCTGTGTTTGAAATTGGACATCCGGCTTATCAAGTGGAACTTGGAATAATTGATTAGGTGAAATTTGGTACAGAAATATAACATCTGTGTAAAATAACTGCGCATTGCCTTTCCTTACTTACGCGATACTGTCTAATACGAACGAAATTATTTGAGGTATCTTTTCTTTTGGACCCTCCACCCTTGTTCTTCTGGGCAGTATATTCAAAGGTAGGAAATGAATTATTGGTCTAGTAAGTACTTTGTCAGAAATTGGAACAGTAAAGAACCCCAACTGCATTTAAAACAAATAAAAAAAAAGAAATATGCACGAATGTTTCCGCCCGGGTTCGAACCGGGGACCTTGTGCGTGTGAAGCACACGTGATAACCACTTCTTCAAATTCATTTTTATTATATTCATTCATTAAACTTATATACTAGACAAAAACGATTAAATCTAATTTAAAACTAACATTTATCTTATTCTAGCTTACTGGCTCTTAGCGAGCGCTCTAAACTTATCAATATGCTTAAAACTATTGCCTTTCGGCCTTAAATCTATCTATATATATATATTTTGTTTTGTTTTTTAATTTTCAAGAAACTTTAAAAACTTGAATTCTTTATTATTGTTTTATTAAAACTAAAACTAAAACTACTTAGAACTACCTAAGCTACTTAATCTAAATTACCTATAATCAGGGTGGTGAGCAATCTAGCCGATTGGTCACCATCCTGATTGCGTCGATGGGCGCCTGACAGCCGCCAACAAGGTGCACATACGCGCCGCCGAGACTGGAGCGAGGCCTTAAGCGTCGGTCCAGTCTCGGAAGCACTCTTTCATGTTGGCTAGCCCGGCCCCTCCCAAAGACCCCCTACTCTAAACCTAAACCTAAAAACTTAATTTCTAGCTTAAAACTAAGGAGGATGCTACGTAAGTAGCGCACCGGCCCGGGAGAGCGTATCAACCCTCACCTCTTCATCAAGCCACCATAATTCGGTGATCTGCTTAAGAGTATCTGTTTTGTCCCTATCCGCAATTGCGGTGCTAAAACGGAGGAGCTCCTGAGCATTGGCGGCGTACCCGTCGTGGATGAGCCGCTTATCCCTCGCGCCGCGGTGGCTGTGGTACAATACCGGCACACCATCTTTTTGCTGGACTAACCCTTTCATGTCTACATGAAGAAATGCCTCAGGCGGGATAAAGCCAGACCGAAGCGTACTCTCGTGGTACATTAAATTGGGGTAGTAAGCCCCTGAGATCAGGTTACTATCACTGGTCATCGCCCTTGCAACGTGCCTTCGAATCACCTTAATTAGGAAATTGTCAATCCTATTCAGTCGAGCCCCATTGTATAGGGTCCTGTTGGGATAATATCTTATGTACTCAGATTCGGGAGTTCTAAACAACCCTAGACAGGCCCTGAGACATTGCCTCTCAAACACCCGAATCTTTTCCATGTAGGACGGTGCTATATTGAACCACAAGGGACAGCCATAAGCGATGATAGGCCTTATAAGGGCCACGTAGCAGATGACCTTCACCCTGGTGTCAAGTTGACTGCTGCGAAACAGTCTCCTTGTCAGAGCGTAGGCCCTCTTAGCCCCAGCAAGACAAGCATCTATATGTTTGTCAAAATACAGATACTGGTCAAGCCAGATGCCAAGATACCGCACCACGTTTCTCACCGCCAATGGTCGCCCCTGCTGTCCAATAATTGTTAATTTTCTCCAGTTTTTTCTGGTATCCCTAGAGGCCCCAGCCAATGGAGTCCTGAACAGGATTGTTTCCGATTTTTGGAAGTTGATTTTCAACTTCCAATCATCGCAATACCTCTTAATTTGCTCGAAGTCACGCTGCAGAAGGATGTTGATGACCTCGATTTTTGGTCCTGACCTGTACGCCACTAAATCGTCCGCGTACGCTATAGCATGTCTGAGGGAACCCACCAGATCACTTGTGTAAATATTAAACAGGATCGGAGAATTCACTGCTCCCTGTTGTAAGCCGTTTTTAATTTCGAAAACCCTGCTCGAAGTCACATTGCCAGCTTTGACAACGAACTTCTTTCCCATAAGCATGTCATAAATCATATACAGCAATGGTTTTTGAATGCCCATTCTGGTCAGCTTATAGAAGAGCCCCTCCAACCATACGGTATCGAAGGCCTTCTCAAAGTCGACCAGGCAGGCACCCGTACATTGGTTCTTGCATTTGTTCCACTGAATGTCGGAGACCAGTTTCGACGCGGCATGAATAGTGTCATGCCCCGCTCTAAACCCAAACTGGTTCTCCGGAATAACCTTATTTTCCTCAACCCATCTTAAAAGAGATCTATTGACGACTTTCTCGAATACCTTGCTAACATTCGGGAGCAAACTGATTGACCGGAGATTAGCAGGGTTTGTCCTATCTTTATCCTTTTTCGGGATAGGGTGTACCACCGCTATTTTCCACTGCGCCGGATAATATGCATTATTCAGCGCATTGTTAAATAGCGTGGCGAAGATATCTATCGCCTCTAGCGGCAGGTGTCTTAATACGACGTTTGGGACACCGTCAACTCCCGCCGACTTTTTGTTCTTCAGTGACTCAAAGATGCACCGGAGTTCATCTTTTCCCACGAACAGATGAGAATTTCCATCGGCGATTGTGCCATTTGCACGGTTGTCGTCATTGAACACGGTGAAACCGTTGTTCTCGGATCGCCAATTTTGGATTTCGGTCCGCAGATAAAAGTGGTTAAGAAAGGCTCTCTCCTCGAGGTCGCGGTTACTGCGAACAGGGTTGTTCACCGTATACACAGCCTCAAAGAAAGCTCCCATCAAATCCACCCTCTGCTGCGGGTCTTCGACCACGAAAAAACCGTCGTTCGAGTCAGCACTTTCCGGACTTATGCCAGCAGTCAGTAGTGTCTGTCTGTTCTCGTTCGTCCAAGGTATTCGGACACATGAAATGTCGTTATGATCTTTCCGCCTGAACAGTTTATTTATTTGTGGGAACATATTCGGACTACTGGATTTTATAGCCCGAATTTTATTGCCCCAATACAAACTTACAGATTTTCTGTAATTCTCGGTGATCAACTGTTTCAAGTTTTTGATCATCGACTTCAGTGTCCTTAACTCGGGATCGTTCCTGTCGGTAAACTGTCTGTGTAGCCGTTTAAGCCTCGAGAGCAGTCTACTTTTATGTCTGTACAGAGCATCGATTGTCGCGTTTCGATACTTTTCAGTTTGTTCTTCGTCGGTGGAACGTCCTACCCGAGGGATAGTCCGCTCCATTGTCTGTTTGATGACGACATTCATTTGCCGTAAATGACTGTCGATCTCATCGTTCGTTAAGTTCCTGTTTGTCGGTGGGTCGATCTCGCATGAGCGTATGCCTTGCTTTAAGACTCTGGAGAAGCGCGACCACTGCGCTCTTCGGTAATCGAAAGAACGCACTTGGTCGTACTGCTCCAGCTGCGTTTGCTCGTTCGGGATCCGTATTACGGCGGCAAGTCCGTAGTGATCACTATCGTACTCAACCGCTCGTAAACAGTTCCGCGTGCCTAGATCAGTGTTCGTTAGTTCTAGTCTGTCGTCAACTAGCGCCAAGTCCAAGAAAGAACCATCTCTAGGGAAAGACGGGATATCCGTCGCGTACAATTCGAGTTTGTACTCAATCATATTATGACGCCACCAGTCGTAAAACTGGTTGCCCCTAGGGTTCGGAATATCATTTCCCCATGCCGCATGTTTAGCATTGAGGTCTCCGCCCAAAAAGTAATAATTGTCTTCCGACTGAAGCTGTAAGCAACGAAAGAGCGTCTCAATCTCATTTAAAAATTCAATGCGTTGAGGAGACTCAGGTGCGTAAAGCGACACCACATACACCCGCCTCTGGCTATTGAGGGGAATGCATACGATGCATGCTTCCAACACCTGGAACCTCCGCACGTCCCCGCTGTATATGACCTTATGGCGCAAGCCTTTACGTATTAAGATTGCGACACCACCTCCTTGTGAGGAGAGGGGCCGGTCTCTTCTAACTACATGATAATTTCTATAGCCTAATTTGCGCTTCGGAGTTAGCTTAGTTTCGCTAACCAAAAGTACATCTGGCTTTTCGGCTTCCAACAGATTGGAAAGATTGTTCCTTCTCTCGATCCGGATTAGTGAATTAACATTCACCGCAAGGATCTTTAAGTTTACCTCGTCCAGCGTACCCATCATATTTATGGCGCGGCAGACTCGGCAAACAGCGTCGAATAGATAACGTCTATTCGAGCCGCTTGCTCATTTAACTGTTTCTGGAAATGATCGATCTTTCCGTGCAATGACAGAAGGATCGTTTTCAAATCCAGATCCGCTTCCGGTGTAGGAACCTTCGGCGCGCTTTTTGTTATTGTGCTACCCGGTCCAGATACCATTTGGGCAAATGACACATTGGGTGCAACAAAATTCGAGAACGAGCGACTCTTTCGACCCTTCTCTTCTTCTGACTTCTGTTTTCGAGCCTGCACGTTCTGTTTGACCTGCTGATACTTGGGACATCCCTTGAAGTTAGCGGGATGTCCTGAGCTCTTGCAGAGTACACACGAGAGCTGGGCTCGATCTTCTACCCTATCGCTACCTAAAGCACATTCCCCATGTTTGTGGTCCTTGTCGCACTTGACACACCTAAACTGCATGTGGCAGTTAGCTGCGGCGTGCCCGAACCTTTGGCAGCGCATACATTGAAGTACGCGATCTGACCTTTTTAATTTCTCCCAACGTACTGCATGATAGTACAGGAATCTGATCCTTTTCAGACTATCGATTTTGCTGTCGGGTGTTAGTTGCACCAAAAAGAATGGTAATTTGCGGCTACCACCCCTGTCCGCAGGCGAGGAAAACGGCTTGACCCCCACGAACTTAAGGTCGTCGCACTCATAATTCTTGAGCTCCTTTTCAAGCTCCTCTATTTTAATATTAGGGTCGATACCCTTAAGCAGCACAGTTTGCCTCTTTTCTCCTTTTGGAGTATACGTGAAGTATTCTGTCTCCGCTTTCTCCAGAGCGTTGCGTACTTTTTTGTGCTCCTCCATATTTGTGCACATAATTATATGTTTGGTGGCGTTTAGCCTTTTAATATAAAAATTCTTAGTAACTAGCCTACATAACCTAATGCTATCACTTATATCTAAATAACTTACATTAATAGGTGGAATTCTTACTTTTTTCGCCTGCTGTTGCTGCTTCTGTTGTTGTTGTTGTTGTTGTTGTTGTTGTTGCTGTTGCTGCGGCTGCTGTTGCTGCTGCTGCTGTGGCTGCGGTTGCTGTTGCTGCGCTTGCCGTTGCTGTTTCTGCTGCTGTTGTTGTTGCTGTGGCAGCTGCTGTGTTTGTGCCGGCTGCTTTTTGTTTGGTTTTTGCTGCTGCTGTTGTTGCTGCCTTAGCATTGCTTGTTGTTGCTGCTGCTTAAGCAGTTTTTGTTGTTGTTTGTGCTGTTGCTGCTCAGCCTGAATCTGCTTCAGCTTTTGTTGTTGCTGAAGCATTTTTTGCTGGCGCAACTTCTCCCTCTTAGCGAGGAGCTCTTTGATCAGACGATCGAGCTGGGCTTCCTCGTCATCTTGGTCTTGTTGTTGTTGTTCTTCATCTTCCTCGTCGGCGGCCAGTAACTCTTGGAAGGAATTACCTTCGCCCACGTACCGGCCTTCACCCCCTTCAGACTCGTACGAGTAGCTGAGTCCATCAGTGTCATCGCCGTCCGACTCTTGCGCAGATGAGGTTGCTCGTGACGTCATCGCTTCATCATTTGGTTTAGTTTTCCTCTTGTATGAGAGGTTCGGAGTGGGCTTCAATTTGCGTCGTCGTTTTTCAGTTTTTGTCACTTCCTGTGACTGTACCACTGGTACTGTTGATGCTGCGGTGCTTGTTGTTGGCCGTTCTATTGCTGCTGTGCTTATTGTTGTTGGCACTGCTATTGCTACAGTATTTGTTTTTGTTGATGCTGTTGTAGTTGTTGTTGCGTTTTCTGCTCCAACTTGCTGCAGTTTCACTTTGACTTCTCTGGTCAATCGTTTGGGCAACGGGGCATCACCTTGCGGGACCTTTGGCTGGCCGGTGTCCATCGCCTGATTGCCTTGCGGCACTTCCACTTGTTTTTTGATTTTATTTAATTGAATAATAAATAAAAAGTACTCCCCCACTGGGACTCGAACTGGGCTCCTCTTGCGTCAGAGCCGATGGTATGCTCCACTGAGCCAATTGGCTTATTGGAATTCGCTGTCCAAAAACACTACTTGTCACTTGCTTGCTAACACTGCCTCACTATCAAAGTCGTCTGATCACCATGGATGCTGAAGAGCGACTGATAACCACTACACTACGGAAACTGTTGATGCACTCTGTCCAAACAGCAAATATAGTCAGTGATAACTTGAAATGATTTCAGCAAATTGCAAGTCAAAAGGTGTGTTTCATTTGAAAACTTATGGCAAACAAAGCGACATTCTACACAAACATGATACAGAAGAGCAAAAACAAAAACCCCATAACTTTGTTTAAATATGAAAACGTTAGTCTGCACGGAAATGTATACAAAGAATAGATTAGTCAGCACGGAAATGTGCAAAAGTAAACTGGAAACTTTGCGTTCCATAAAGAGAACTGAATGTCTGGGACGGTTCTACTTCTTGGTTTATGAGGCTGTGATAAACTGAACGAAACATGATTTTCTGCACTTACTTCTGAGGTAAAGCAGTTCTGTGAAGCATTAATAATCTGTTGATTCATTCAGTGCACCTAGGTATCACTGTTTTTCCCACCAAGGCACTCTCCAATTCGGCTTGAACCGAAATGTCAGAAGGACAGTAATGTCGTTTTCCATTGCTTTCACTCGGGGATCCACTAATTCTGAAATCCAATGGAACAGCAAAACTGCTTCTGACAGCATCCACCAAAGTATAGGTGAAATGCCAAAAAATAATCTACGGCTGCTGTCAGCTGCCTTGTAATAAATACATAAAATTGCACTTGTGTAAGTGCTTCTTGAGTGGATTCTGACTTCAAATCGAGAAGCGAAATTCTCTTCTTAGAATCACCAGAAGAGTATTTTTGTGCCAATGGAACGGCATTTTTTCGATTCCGGACTCTCCTGGACGCTTTTTTTTGTCCAATGGAAAACGACATAAGGTAATTCTGATTCGAAAATTGCAACTTGGAACACGTTTCAAATTTCAAAACAAACACCAACTGTCACCGAAATGTCAAACCTAATGTCATATATCGAGATTACATATTTTAATTTTTCACGCAAATAAAATAAAATTTAACCAAAAAAATCCATAAGACTTGAAATGCTTCTTCGGAAAATAGTGACCCATTATCGGACGCGCTTCCTGCTTTCCCTAACGTGCCCTGACAAACGCTGTATAACTGTCACTAAAGCAAAATATTCGACTGCCGGTTCTGGCATATCCTTCGAAGATGAAAAAGTGAAGCAATTCCTCGAAAATATTCGGAAGGAGTTCTATGATCTGCGCGCAAACAATGGAGAGTACTCCCAAATCAGTAAGCTGTCCAAAGTGGTCGACTTTATTGAGCAGAGAAAGGTACTTCTGGGGAATATATCATCACTGGATGACATAAAGAATGAGAAGGACGAGGACATGAAAGAGCTGATCAGGGAGGAGAATGAGGTGAGCGGAAAACGGTTAAGACGCTCACAGTGCTAAATGTCCTTATAACAGGTCTACTCAAATCTATTAAGTAAAGCGGAAGAGGAACTACGCAGGAATTTGTTTACACTTGCGGACGATGAAAGCTACTCTTCGCTGATATTCGAAATAAATGCAGGTGCTGGCGGGCAAGAAGCGATGCTGTTCGCTGGTGAGCTGTTTGATATGTATTGGAATTTTATTCAACACAAAGGCTGGGATGTGGACCTGCTGGAGCAAGATCGCACTGATATTGGAGGTAAGCGAACGGGAAACTCCTTTGCCACACGATTATATGACCCTTTCTAGGTCTCCGCCATGCTAACCTAATCGTCTATGGTGAGGACGCTTACAATCTTTTGAAGTATGAAGCTCGGGTGCATCGGGTTCAGCGCATCCCCGCCACGGAGAAGGCTGGAAGAATCCACACAAGCACTGCGTCGGTGGCAGTCATCCCTCGTCCAGATGACATCGATTGCACCATCAATGAGAAGGACCTTCAAATAGAGACGAAACGAGCAAGCGGCGCCGGAGGACAACACGTCAACACCACCGATTCCGCTGTTCGAATAGTGCACCTACCTACAGGAATAGCCGTAGAAGCACAGAGTGAACGATCTCAACTGAAGAACCGTGAGATTGCCATCGCACGTCTCCAAGCTAAACTGCTGCAAAAGAAACTAGAAGCCAATGAGAGCAGCAAGAGCGCAACACGAAAATCCCAGATTGGATCCCTCAACCGCAACGAGAAAATCCGAACGTACAACTTTCCCCAAGATCGCATCACAGACCACCGAATTCAGGGCGGAACCGTGCATAACATGGAGGAGTACTTCAAGGGATCGCACCACCTAGAGTCGCTCATCGACCGTCTCTCAGCGGAAAGTAGGAAAGCTAAACTTTTGGAACTGATTTCCAATGTGGAAATCAAAGATTTATTAGAAGCGAATAAAAAGTAAACCAATTCCAGTTGTATGGCCAAGTCACTTGGCAACGTTTGCCCAGTCGCCAGCAGAGCCAATCTGCGTCAAGTGCTTTCGCACTTCCTTCTCCATGATTGCCTGAATCTCTCGGCAGCCACTTAGTGCCTGTTCGATTACGATCGGCAGGTTATCCAAATGAAAACGCTGCGACATGTCCATGAAAGCAATTTTGTTCGAACTCGGCAGTGACACCACCGAGAGAGTGGGTCCTCCTGAGGCCTCCTCGATATGCGAAACGTCCGTCAGGGGAATGTTGTTCTTACTAAGCGAAGCTGTACACGCACACACATATTCCTTGAGGCAAATTCCGGCGTCGACCAGCGCCAGTGTGGCTGCATTTACTGACACCGCGTAGTTGGCGCCATCGGCCTGCAGTACCTCTATGAACACATCGATCTGTGATCGTGGATATAACTCTGTCTTTATTGCTGCTTTCAGTGCCTGCTGTAAATGCAGAGTTATCTCTTGAGACTTGCGATCGCCACGAGGTCGATTCTTTCGTTCTGCTGTAGAGAACACCGCCATGCTATATTGGCAGTTGACACTGACCTCTTCATGGTTGGATTTTTTTGATGATGCCTATGGGAAGAACGTCTTCAATAGAGGATAGAAAATAACTTTGTTTGATTTTACTTGATGAGGACCATAGACCGCTGCTAAGACTTTTGTGTTGCCTTGCTCAATATAAGCACTTCCGTCTGGTTGGGAAAATACACCAAGTTTACACTTTATTCGCCTGAGTTCATGTGGTCTACGACCATCCAAGCGAAGTCCTTGCTCACTGAGGAGATTGTAGCCAGACATTTGTGTTATTGAAGATTTCTATTTTATTAATATGAGCTTTGAGATAAATTCCGCACATTTGGGAGTTATATTTGACAGGCGGTTCGTGGTTTGTTATGCTTCGTAACTAGTTGTGCGACATCTGACGGTGAAAGTTGATGGTATTTCAAGTGTGTTCAGGGAGAATTGTTTGAGAATTTAAATGTAATAGGTTATTTTAAAGGAAATGGACCTCAACACTCCGGATCGCTGAATTTCGTATTCTTATTCAAAAAATAAAACCATAACAAGCTACCTACCATACGTTTTACGAATAACTCCATCTTAAACTCAGAGCGCTCAAAATATGTTCATATCTCATATTAAGACATCGAAGGCATTCTATTTAATAAATACTATTTATTTTAATGCAGTACATATACTACGTTCTACATGACACTTCGAGAACTCACAGTTAGTTGTTGTAAGTGCGTGCTGAAAATCCTACTTTACTTTGCTTTGCTGAAATCAATTTTTGCATTTTTACAAGCTCTGCGAATCGATGTGAAAAAGTAAAAAAAAACTCCTATAGGTGGAAATGTCTCGAAGTAGCTCAAAGTAAATAGTGTACCTACCTACATACAAACCCTGCGTCATTACGCGTTAGATATTGCGTGCTATTGAAACGCACCTATTATTCAATGCGAGTTCACCATGACACCATCAATGGCCACCATGTGCAGATCAATTATGCCCACATTCCCACAATCAGCTGTCACTCACTGACAGTTAACTTTATTTTTGTGTTACAAATGGCGGCTGTTTGTTTTTAACACGGAACGCGTTCGAATAGTTTATTCCTTAAATAGCATTTTTGTCCTAATATTTTAGTATTATTTATAGAAAATTTTGCAATATTAACTTTCCGACCTTGGTCGTCGCGCAAAAGAATCCTATAAAATGTCCACAACCTCAGCAGGTAAACAATTTTCTCTCGCTCTGCTAATACAACTCCCACGAATATTGCTTTTCTACATCATTTTTTTTTTTGTGATTTTTAGGTCAATGGGTAAAGTTTTTCAATGCGGCTGGTGTACCGTCACCTGCAGCTGCAACATATGCACACATTTTCGTTGAAAATCGCATTCAAGTGGACATGCTAATGGATCTGAACAAGGAGTACTTGCGCGAGATGGGCATAACCCTAATGGGCGATATTATTGCAATCTTGAGGTAGATTCGGGATATGATCGCGGACAATTGATCGCTAATGACTGGGTTTATTGGTTTCTAGGCACTCGAAAAATGTTAGCGAACAAACAGCGAGGGAACGGGTCCTGTCTAGTGACCTACCACTGCCGATTGCGGCCGTGGTCGCCAATCCAGTGCCACCAACAGAGAGGAAGTCAACAAAAATTACATTAAATAGTAAACAATCCGTGTGTGTTCAGTGAAATGAAGAGATTTAAAGACAGTTTTTCATTTCAGATGATTTTTCATCAAAAACGAGCTCAGTGCTGCCGTTGCCGAAAGTCCCGAGGAGAGTTCTGCCCGAGCACGAGGGAAAGTACACCGTGAAACTGCCATCTGGTACAACCAAACGAAGCAAGGAGATATTAGCCAAGAAGGCAATGCGTATGTCAACAGAAAGTTGTATTTGAAGCTTTGTAACTCTTGCTTTTCAGTTTATTCCGATAAAGAAGCTACCAAGCCCCGTGTGTTTGAACGTCTCAAGGGAAACAAATCCCCAGACTATAAAGACATAACAGAGGACAACGATCGACCCACCGAACAACTTGTGCGCATTGTGGGAATGGGCAAAACCTTGACATCATCATCGTCGATTTTCTCCCGTCTTGGAGGAAAATCGGACACGGAAGCAACACAGCTGCTGAAGCCGATTCTCAAGAAATCTCCGAAAAGTGTAAGTTAACAGAACTCGTCTGCTTCTATAGCTCTTAATTCTTGGTTCTCTTTGTGCAGAGTTCCTCAGCAACAGTTAAACCTATTGCAAAGCCTTCATCCCAGAAAGTTCTCCTAGTGAAGAAAGTTCCCCTCAAATCAGACTCGGACTACACAGACGACTCGGACGACGATGACCGAATGGACACAAGTGGCGACAAGATTGTGTCCTTCGCCTCTGAGGCGGAAGTTCGTGAAATAGCCCCGCGAGTGGTGTCCATCAAAACGAAGGTGAACAATCGAATCACTTCTTCAGCTGTAAAGTCTCGTCTAGGCAGCGGAATGCACGGTAAGCTCTTACATTCACCATTCAACATCCTCTAACTGTCTGTTTCCATCTATCTTACAGCGGATAGGATCCACAAAACGCAAAAAACCGTGAAACTTAAACAAACCTCTCCGCAGATGCGAATAAGCCCGCAAAAGGCTCAAGCGCTTCGAATGAAATCGGACGAGCTGCTGAAGCGATCGGAAAAACCTGTCTATAGTAGGTTGGGAGGAGTAGCGTCCAAGAGTGGATCGCCTGTAACCAAATTAACACATCGGATTGGGCGAGTCAGTCTCGCTGGAGGATCAGCTGCAGGAGATGGGCGGATATCTTCCCCGCGCAAACCGCTGCCTGGCACAAAGAATGCAAGTGTTTTCGATCGACTAGGCTTTGCGCGTTAGACTCGCCAAATGGGAGAGCCAACTCCATGAGGTATTTGAAGGCAAAAGGACGTTGAATCTTGACCTGAATGGAATTTGATGTTTGTCCTGCAGCCCGGTTTTTATTTGTTTAAAACTAAATCTTGTGACTACCTACCTAGAAAATACAATAAAAAATCTTAATCTGGATTAATGTGGTTTCCTTTGGGTGTGTGACGTCTTAGGACAGTTTTCTTAGACAGGTCTGTTTTATTAACTATCCAAAGTGACTTGTCTAAAAACCTTTTTTGGGACGTGTTCGTGACTGCTAAAGTTGCATAGCATAGCGTTCACAACTGATAGACCAATGGCAAACTTTTAGCCTATTAATATGCAACGCATTTTTTTGTAAATCCAATCATGCGCGGAAATTCGTCTTTCATTTGGTTCATATTGGACAAACTGTAGCCTATATTAAAATAATGTTTCTATAAAATAAATCATGTCACCAAAAAGTTTTACTATGCAGTTATTTAGAAAAAGCCATCCCCAGCCAGTGCACAATGCAAGTGCCTTTCACTTCCTTTCAACTTCTCCTCAATTACGAACCATCTTTGTCTACTGGGTATATATTAGGCAATTGGATTTTGCTTTAAAAACAAAAGTGAATATCGAGCGTATTATGGTAATTTGAACGCACAATTATTGTCGGACACGGTTGTAGTTCATCATCCATATTACAGCGTATTAGGATTGAGCAATAGCCTGCAATTATGATTTAATGCCTAACTATACCTCAACTAGTAGCGTTCAATTGAAAACAACTTGAACGAAGTAATGTGCAACACACCGCTGATGTGCAGACAGAAAAACCTGCAGGAAAAAAGCTGACTTGAAGACAAGTTTCTACGGTCCAATGACTTGGAAATGGAAAACAAGACAAGAAAAAAAAGAAATACTTTGGCCAAACATCAACGAGGGCAGTCTACTATAATAACAAATGAATCAAGGCGATCCAGTTTCGTTTGTTTCCATTTAGGTTCATTCGATTTCGATGCGGGTTTATTGACTCAATTGGTTGCAAAATTAACCCATCGCGAGTGTGTGAAAGAGAAATACTTTGGGTTAACAATAACAGAGTCCATTTCCATTACTGGTGGAATTAGCGACGCGTACAAATCAGGGTAACGCACTGCAAATGTACAGGTTACAAAGATGCATGCATATACTTTGTATTAGGTAGTATGTCATGGAAGTAGCCCATATCTTGCTGTAGGTAGATGGTGCACTTAGTAAGCAACTAATTGCCGCAATTAAAAGAGGAAATATTCATAGCTTTTCATAATTCGTAAATTAGTCGGATAGCTTTAAACAGAAAATAGTTATTAAATTTGTAAATGTCTCTTGAATTTTCCGAAAATGGGGTGTGAACAATTACAACTGCTAATGGAGTCTGTAAAATAATATATATCAAAGGTTTTAGAGAAATTTAGCACGCCATTTCCATAGAAAGTGAGCGCAGCTATATAAGTCTTTGGGAATAGTGTTAGTGGCGTCAACTAGAACTCCTTCTTCTGGTTGCGGTTAAGCGATGTACGAACCTACCAACAGGGATAGAGCGGTTTCCGCGCACAGGTTTGGATTCGATTTATCGCATATGTGGCAGGACTAATGGCAAAGCATGGTTTTTCTTTTAAAGGAGAAGGATTACGCGTTGATTGAGCTTGAAGCGTTTGAGAGAATCAGACTTCTCTGAGAGACTACGGAGTTGTACAAGTAGAGTTAGTTTTAAGTTTACTGCGGGCATTTATGAAAGGATTCGGAAAAGTTACATAGTTTAATCATTTTCTCTTCCCCAAATGAGAAACGCTGGCTTGAAGCGCATTAATGGACAAGAAGAAGATCCTAATAGTATTCGTGATGAACGTACCAGATCAAAGGATTGAACTGAGTATATGACAACTCGTTTGACAGCTTAACCTTTCCAGTTCTCATTGGCCTTACAGCTGTCAAAAAACGCACTAATCCATTCACAAAAGCAGATCAATTTCGTTGCATGTTCCATGAGCCGCTATAAGTCTGAGATCTGAAAAAGATTTGTGGTCGTCCCAATGGAAAATGACATTAGTTTCCTAATGAAGACACAAGCGACCTATCTGTAAATTTCTGTAGAGCTAGTTAACAAAAATGGACCGACTGCATTTGGCATTCAAAACCTTCGTACCTTTATCGTTAACTTGCATCAATTTCCTTCAATTTTCTATAAAAGGTGGAAAACTTGCATGCGGCATTAGTAATCTGAAGTCCATTTGAGGTGTTAACGTCTGAAATTACCTCCATTCCCGAACTTCGGGTGTCAGAATAAGGACTTATCTTTATCAAATATTTGAATTATTCACTTTATGTTTTTAATTCGTAGGGCATCAGAGTCTGGTGATCCTGCGGACGTATATTTATTAGTCCAACTCGTAAGGCTCGCCTCTATCACTGTATTTCGAAGGAAGACTACCTTCCTGTTAGAAAGCACGTCCAGTTCGACATAGGTTTGAGTGCCTTTTAGAGAAGTTATGTTCGGTTAGGCTAGAGCAGGGTAAACCCTACTATACCAGACTTAGGTCCTAAGACAATTTGATTGCTCTCATATTTGTTTTACTTTGATTCCTCCCAAGAAAATTTAAAATATGGTTTAGTTGATGTAAGTTGGTAGCTTATCCATTAGAGTGATGACAAGAAGCTAGGTTTTGTTTTGGTGTTTTTGTTTTATATTGAGCTTCGCGGTAAGAAATGGTAATTTTTCCTTGCATAGTCTCTCTCTAAGCCTAGGCTCCAAGTAACACGCAGACGTATATGTCAAGCCTACTCGGATCGTACTTCGTATTTCTAAGTAGGTCACCAGAAAGGTAAATTAAATTAACAAGAAGTACGAAACTTAAAACCTAGATAAGTAAATTTCATAAGTCCTTACAGACCTGCGAGCGCCAAAATGAAAAACAACATTTCAAGTGAAATTGAAAACAACGATTTTCAAAAGTGTGTATGTAGGATTTATCATCCTGGTTTTATCTTAAAGTAGACCTTGCAAATTTATGTTATTTGGTACCTGACTACAATGTTTATGCAAGAGATTTCCTTATCTTGTCAAAAAAAAAAATAGAAAAACCTAAATCAGATCTGCAAATGATCGATGCGTCACTACGGTATGTGAAACTATTTCAAAACAACGACCTGTTACCGCTTTTTTTAACCTCAACACCTCGTTGATTACTCCGAAAGGAACAACAAATAAAGGTCGTTTATTGCCTTGTTATCGTATTTGTGCATAGAAGGCTTAGGTAGTTAAGAACAAGGCGTAACTTATGATGTTAAGGGAGCAATTAATGCAATTATTAGAGATCGCATGTCCCTTGGCAGGTAGAATTTTTTTGTATATATTTGCAAGGATTTCCTCAGAGGATATCAGTTTTGCAACAACTACGAGAGTGCTCACAAGATTTTTATTCATATTCCCTTAACGAATTAAAAAAAATCATTTATCCAGTTTATTAATTAAAAATGGCCACAGAAACGCTATTCAAATACCGTCACAAGAAATTCGACAAAAACAACCGGGAAAACAAATTGGAACCGTCGATTGTATCAATAAATTTGGTCACCATTCCCAAGGCATCAACCCCAAACGAAATTCCCGAGTTAACGTTCCCGTCACAGAAAAAAATCAAAGCCGAACCAAATGAGCTTCCCGTGAAGATGGAGCACATGAGTTTGAATGCAGCAAACCCAGCAAAACGCAGAAAATTGAAATCCAACGGAACAATCGATAGAAAAATTCAAATAAAAATTGAACCTAAGAGTCCATCTCATCAAGTAGAAGAACCAATATGTGACAACGAATATGCTGTACAAATCAAACAAGAACTCATCGAGCTCAACACCAATGTTCCGAAAATTCCCCAAGAAGCCTACGAAGAGATTTGCAAATTTCGTGGCAATATGGTCCGCAAGTTTCCAAAGAAAGAACGTAGCGTCAAGGAACAAGAAAGACGTGACAAAAATACATTTGCATGCCGCAGGAGCCGCCGAGTCAAGAAAATCGAACAAGTTGCCGTCGAGGAAGAGTACAAGGGCTACAAGGACACACATCTTCGCTTGACCGAGTATGCAATAAGAGCGGCAGCTTATTTCAAGGAGCTGATGAACAGGACCGAGGAGGAGATGTCTGATATAATTGTTGTAGATTAAATTGTAAAAACATTCAGAGCCATGTCGTGATATAAGAATAGCTTAAGTAATAAAGACGATTTTGACGAGTACCAAAAAAAAGGAGTTATACCCTTGAAGAATATTTGTTGCCAAAATAATGGGTTAAAACTTCGAAAATAGCGAGTAACTATGTGTGATGTTTATTGTTGAAAGATTGACAGCTAGACAAAGAAGGTACATGGAAAAGAACGGACTAAATCGGAAAACGACATGTAGTAGACTTGTAGTCATTTAAAGAAAAACCCGCCAAATTCAAACCTTTTCAAGTAAAGTTTCGAAAACGCACAAAACACAAAAAGAGAAAAATACCAAAATAACGAGTAACGAGCAGTTTGCTCAAAACAGTTCAGAAAAACAAAATGTCTGCCGTAAGGAATCGATTAGCAAAAGAAAATGCAATACAAAAGAGCTGGTAATTATTAAAAGCCAACCGCAGTAATTTACCCACTTTCAACACAGTTTAAACATGACTCCAACTAGACTAGGCATACTTTTAGTGACCTATGCACCTCTTTACAACAGCCGACACAGTTTCTAAAACCTCGTTTACATCTAACTTCATTTATTTTACCTGCATAATTTAAACTTGCACCCAAGATCAAGCTACCTAGTCACATTGCACCGCTATATACCCACTCATATTTTATTGATTTACAGAAGCTCGTGCATCACTTGGATTTGCATGTTAAGCATCTGGGCCAACAGTGGGTAACAGGTTTCTAAGTGAGGCGCAGAAATTGAAAACTTGTTTCAACTATAAGAATTAATTTAATATTTTTCTCTTACCGCAGCAAGAGGGTGAGCCAAAGGGTTATATTGCATAGTTAATAAATTTCCTAGACTGTAGCTGTAAATTCGTTGCGACCTTCGCAATATACCTTAGAGTGCGTATTTTTATTGGCACTTGGCTGCCTTAGTACGTAGATTTTAAATTAAATTACTTTATGGTCATTAATTAAAAGCCACAAAACAAAATTAATGGTCAACCTTGGAATAAGAACTAAATATGTTGTTGTAAAGCTGGCATTTCGAGTCTCATTCGCTCCCCGGAAGAAGGTTTGGTTCTGTAGTGACTTTATCTCTATTACCAAACCAAATGCGAACATCTAAAGGAGGCATATGCGAATACACACAAGAACATTCAGTAAGTTATCTAGTGAATGATGTGCAAAGTTGTGAGGGTGGATTATGCGAGTTCGCAGAAGAACTGAATGCCGATTTAATATATTTTTTCTTTCAATTTTTGTGGCTAAATTAGGATGCTCATTTGTAGTAGGTGCATCTCTGCCATTTAAAATAATGAATTTAGCAAGTAGGTAGAACATTTTTTGCCTGTGGTTTCAAATTTCAGATGCAGATAATTTATGAAGGGAGTTGCTAAGCCATTGATAGAATGTAGCACAACAGTCAATTCTCGCTTAATGGGATAAGTATATGCCTTACAACTTTTCAAAAGGAACTTGCTGAGGGCTTGCGCATGCTGGCATTAAGTGGAAGACTATGAAAGGTTAATTCTAATGATACGTATTTTGACTACCTGGACCTGACTCTTTAATATTCCAGGCTCATTGGAGGCTCCGAGTCAGAACCAATTTCATCCTTTAACGATTCTAAGAATCAGGGCTTTCTTGCAGAAGTAAATAGTTCGTGGGCACGAAAATGTTTGAACGTTTCGTCTTACAAAATGCCGACCCAGGTCTTCCTAAGTTCCATTTACATTTTTCAACAGAAACAATCATATACCTGTAATTTTTTGCAGGCAGGTAATTATTATTTAAAATTATGTCCAACTAAACAAAGAAAAAAGTCAGGAAGTATACCCAAGGTTCGTAGCGCAACCACTCGTGCAGTAAGAAGTTAGAAATTGCTGCAAAAACAATTGTTTGTCATAGATGACTCACAAACAAATCAGATTGTTATGACTTGCGAAAAAAACTTTAATCAGCAATATGCGAATTTGCAGCTTCACTGATTTCCCCGATTCTTATGTATAATGTACCATTGATTTATGTTTTACAAAGATAAAAGACTTAAATCGCTTTCAAATATATTTCTATATTTCAGCCGTCTTGTGTGTCAAATGCAGTGATCCCAGATTGAGGAGAAAATGAGGAACAAGCTTATAAAAAAGATAAACAAATAAAAAATCTCTGTAAGACTTAAATTGTTTAAAGTAAACTTTAAACGTGTTTTCATTACAATGAAATATCAAAGTTTACTCCGAATGAAATGTTCATGCTGATAATGAAAGAAATCAGTTAATCGAACGTCTTTGCAGATGTCAAAAAATTAAATGCTACACTTAATTTTAAGCACTTTGAAAGGTCTGAATTTTTGTCATTGAATTTATACTTCTTTTGACAGTTTTCCATATGAAATAAAATGAAAATTTTACTTAGGAAAAGAGGGGAACTTTTGCCGAATTTAGGGGAAAAACTTGAGAAAGTCTGAGAACACTGATCAAATGAGGTTGATAGTTCGGACATCTTTATCGCCACTCGCCTCCATGCTAAGACACCTAGGTCGGAAACGAATACGTTCCAACAAGTCTACTTTACATGCAACACTAAATAAATTCCGCCAAGTATCGATTGATTGTAAATGTCGCGATTTGTCCTCTGATTTTACCGAACGATACCACCGATCAAGGTATTTAATGTATAGGGTCAGGTTTCGGCATCATGTCTATCCCTGTTTTTCTTTTGGTCTTGACAATTTGGAGGCTTTATCCATATGCAGCCCATGTTGGATGTGCAAGCCTCCGATTCATCGTTCAAAGTTCACCCTTTGACACAAATCTTGAATATTTTTTTACTGTCAAAAGCAATTACATACTAGTTAGATCTAGTATCTAATAACACATAATTATTTCTCTTACACTCATGTCTAAGCAACAAACTATTGCTACGCCATTTTAACTAGTTTCTTAAATATTTGTTTAATTCAAGCGTCAATTATTCTCTTAGCATTGCAATCACTCCGAATCAAAACTATACTCACAAAAGCGCAAGTGAAAACTCATGACAAATCTGTTTCGACTAGATTTCGAATAATTTTTGCATTTTCATGTTTTCTTATTTTTTATTTCTAAATTTCAAATTACCCACATCGGTGTTACCAAAGTATGGAGGGAGGTCTTCCACTTTGATTTGTGTGTTACCTACCCATTGCAATTCTACATACATATATCCATGTAATTAATTCGTTGTCGGCGAATGTTATGTACGAGAAAAAAAAGCAAATCCACACAACTATATTGAGCGAGGAGAAAAAGCAAAATACGTTATGATAAAATCCAATATATACAAGGCCTTCGGGTGAGGTATCTTTTAGATGCTTGCCGATCTTTGAAAAGTGAAATACGTGGTTGTTCGTCTGCAGTTGGTTTTGATTTAAATTTATTTAATTTGTTTTAATTTAAATTCAAGTGTTTAATTAAAGTGACGCTTAAAATTATGAAAGTAGTTATTTTACAAATTGCACTATTTTGTGCTGCAGTTTATGGTGCAAGTGTTCCCGAAGAACAGCCAGCCGATTCGGAGGAGTTTGTATTGCGTGAGTGGGGTTTTCCTTTTCGATACAGCGAAAGCCAGATATTTTTTTTCAGTGGGTTATTGGGGATTAATATTATGATTTGCAGAGAGTTTATAGCTGAAGAGTTGATTGGTGTGTTTAGGAAACCGTTTGGATGGTAGTGAGTGAGGTTATGTATAAACAAGTTGTCACAGTTAAAGTTTTTTTTGCGAGACCATTTGAAATTGCTTTATGTACTTGGAATTATAGTTTTTCGAAATATACCGCCAATTATTTAAGAGACTGCTTTGAGTGACCGTTTCATGAGTTGAGATGAGTGACAGTCAATACTCACAATTATTATTTCTGAAAGACACATCTGTCTTTTGCCACCATTAAGCATTCAGCTACTATACTATGTACTGCCAATTGTTAAAGACGAAATTGGGAATGACAACAGCAATGCATTTTTTTTTTCGATGTCTACTTTCTTTTATTTCTGCTATTCCTTAAACTTTAAAGTATCAACAACTCAAATCATATCAGAGCAAAGCCTTTAGTATTCGATAAAACTTGGAGGCTAACTTACCTAGCCTTACGCTCCATTATGTAGTAATTTTTTGAAGTACATTCCTACTGGAAGTTCTCAAGATCCTTTATGTACAGTTCATTGATAGTGCTTACCATGTGTTCCCAAAGATATCGCGTCTTCTGTGTACATGTTTATAAAACCCTAGAGTAAATTAAAAATCTGATTCTCCCGCAATCAGTGTTCGAAGACGTAACATATTTGGGAGCTAGCTAGGTGCGTGTTGAATTTAATTTATTATAAGATTAGTCAAGGTTGTATAAATAAATCTGTTTTAACTGCTTGTAGAATTTAAAATGTGTTCTATGTATATTTGTCATATCGGAGCGGAAATTGTAAAACTCCTAACCCTGTAAGATTTTCTTTTGCGCTAAGTCTAGAAGCAGTGCTAAATTCTAGCTGATACCGCGAAAAGATTCTTACCCAGGCCAACAGCTTAGCGATAAGAAAATTTTGTTGGGGTAACACCAATTGTGGAAAATATACCCCTGTGCCAACCTCTAGCCCATCTTTAATGGCTTTCTTTAGACTGTGTCTGAACCCATCATGCGTAACTTCAATAATTGCACAAAATAACAGAAGGACTGTATCCGTCCTTAGGTGTAAGATAAAAAATGTGGTATATAGGTTTAGTAACTATTTCAAGATGTAATTTCAAATTTCTCTGAAATCATCTACACCTTTTAAATCGATTGTCAGCATCTGAACCAAGTTACCGAACTTGACACTTGTTAAATAAGAAATCAATTAAATTCGTAAGGAACTTTCTTCTGCAAAGACTTTCTTTGGTTCCCTTGTTTGCAGTTTGTTGTCAAACGCCTGCGAAATGCACTAGGTCACCAATTTATTGAACTAAACAGAAGGGATAACTACGACTACGGGACGAATGTTTCTTCATTTGTGTTGGTTCTTGCTTTTGATTCTTTTGCAAAATGTTTCCTAAAATATATATCCTCTTTTTTACAAGGAAGAGACTTAAGACTTAAGAGTTGAATGCGAAAAAAACTGATAAGTTAGATTAGGCGTGTGCATGCGTAAGCGCATTCAGTCGCACAAATTGGAGCACATTGCTTTCAATGTGCACATGACACCAAGTCATTGTAATGCTTTAGTGCGCCCAATCGCCTTGAGAGTCATGTGTTCTATTTTTGGCGACTCAGTAGTTGTGTGACCAGATGACAGTTGACAGAAAACAAATGTGCGCATCTACCTTTATAATGATTTCTTAGCAAATATGTTAAAGTAGCACAGCGTATTTCTCAGCGTAATTGTAACTCAGTGAGTGTTGGGGTACTTTCAAAGATGTATCTTTCTAAGTTCTAACTAGTAATGTGTCATTTCGTTGTATACAAATATTTAAGTACCCTAAATAAATAGGGGGGACCACAACGGGCCCATGAGAGGAATCAGTGAGGAGCAGAAAGCTCACACTAACCAACCAACCTACTCTAAATGCAATATTTATGAGTAAGGTGTCTCTTGACAAAGATAAGGTGGCTACCACTCACAATACAACACAAATATTTATATCTCTCCGTACCTAACCGAACCCAACAATGCCCCCAAAAATAAAATAAAATATTAGCATCACTGTGAGATACATAACTTACTCATATATCTTTATATCTACACATTTCTAACTAATCCATGCAGTTGTGCATATTATGCGAAATTTATTCAACAAATGACCATAATGACCTACAACTAAAGTGTTATAAATTTAGCATAAAATTTATTGTTTGCATCAAAGCACAACGGCGCATTACATCATTCAAATGTGCATGATATTAACATTTGTTTATAAGAAATTGGGCTCAACATAGTAATAGGTGGTATTAAATCAAATAGCTGATGTATTTACTTTTGCACTGAATACAACCGATGTGCATCGATTTCTAGATCGCAGTGTAATTTAATTAATTCCTCTCCTGTCACGAGCACTGAATAAATAAAATTGTGTAATACATTTGAAAAATTTGCAAGCAAATTGATGTATAGGAAGTCTAGAAAACATTTTTGAGGTAGTTAAATTGTTCGAAACATAAATTGAAGACTGCGGAAGTTGTACACATTTTTTGAGACTACAAAACTGGCCTAAAAAAGTAGACTACGACAACCACTTCGAGAAAGATGACAGATAGGTAAAGCTGAAATTCGATTCCTACAAATTATTTGTTTAACGTCGCCATTCCCATCAACATACACGTATACCTCATAGTTCGATAAAACATAACAATATGGTGCACATTATGTCTTACGAATATATTTGTTCCCCTTTTCTGTCAAAAATCGCCATAGTCTCCTGAATTCCTACCCAAGAATAAATGCTGACATATACGAATCGTAGTAAAAATGACCCAACTATCAGTGCCCTCAACAATTATTGTAGATGAAAAACAAAATTCGTTTAGTACAAATCTAAGGATCTGATTGAAATTTATGTGAATACTTTTTTTAACGAAAAATTTGTTAAAATTCCCATATAAAGGACAATTTTAAACACTGCGACAACTATTTCTTGGCAGTAAACACTCTCAATTACTCAGCTTTCAAAGAAGTAATAGATTACGACATTTGCGTCTGCTGTAAAATTTACCGCTTGTCAACATCGATATTTATGGGTTTTTATATTGTGTGTTTCCAAAGTATACCTTCATGGAAGGGTGTTCTATTTTAACAATACCACTGATATCTGTTACACAAAGTTCAGCAACCTCTCACGCTTTTGTACAATAAACTTTTGCCGTCACGAAAATTAGCTTGATTCGCTACCTCATTTGTCTTTATTTTGTTACTACAATAATAATGTAATGTACTAAAGCCCGACCTGTGTTTTTAAGTACAAATATGACTGGCAATTAAATATTGCCATGCTACGCCCTGTAGGACAAACTTTTAATTGCTTAATTTAGTGCTTAAAACATCTGTCATCGGAGGCAATGACATTAAGTAATAATCTGGCTTAAGGTGACAAGATCATAAATAAAGGCGACAAGGTCATATTAAATTAAAAATATCGCACTTCGTTTCGTTTGTAACAAATATGTTGACTTCCTCAAAATAACTAGGATTTGTTTAATCCCATCAAATTCCATTCTATGCGGCATTAGAATAACTTAAGCCGAATTAAAGCTCACTCACTAGCTACTAGTTTTGCTAGCGTTTTATTTTTTTTATTATTTTACCCATCAAAAGTTATACGAAACCTGTCCAGCACACCGATTGAATAAATTGTAATAATTATGTTTATGACCTCCTTTGTATGGGCGAGTAGGTACGTGGTGCAGAAGAAAACACAAATTCGATAGGTGAATCAATTGTGTTTACTACTACTGAATACAGGGTGTGCCATGATATAGCTGATAGACATTTACGTAATTTGTTTTAACTGGATTTTACAGTTTCCTGAAAGTCGTTTTTCAGTTTGCAAAAATACGTATTCGGAATTAAAAATCAAACTCTGACGGTTTTGAGAACAGAATTTCGATTCTCGATTTTAAGTCAGATCCCTATTTAGAGATGCGCTTTGACAGAAATGAAATTTATGTATTTTATACAAGTCCACTATTAGCGAAAATATGTCAAATTAATTTTGACATTTAGGTACGATTTCACAAAAGATGAGTGGTGCCAGTTATATGTCTGAAATATGACGTGAAATATAGTTGTACTACAAGTATAACACCTTTTTGTAATACGGAGTTGTCATGTCAAATTTGTGCGTCATAACTTAACTTCGAGGGGACTTTCAAGTTTCTAGTTTAGTAAGTCTGACAGCTGTCTGAATAGATGTATCTCGGTTTTGATTGGCTGAAATCGGTCAAATTAGCAGCTGTTTCAGTTGACGTTTATGGAGGGAAAGCCGATGAATATTATAAAGAATTTCGTCACTGAGTGCATGTGGCTGACGTAGAAAAAGTGACGTTCCCGACCAATCTAATTTTGCGTTCAGGTTATATCTTATCCAGACCAATCTAGTCGACTTAAGATAACTAGATTCTTAAATGTGCCCAATATCTCTAGTAGAGTCTCATGATCATAATTACTGCCACATTTAAAGTGTTATTCGATTTTTTTTTTCATTTGCAATGTATTTAGATAGACGGGATACATACAAATAAATGTGCCAACATTGCTCATCTCTCAAAACTAACAAAAATGCAGTATTTGCACTTACCTACTGTATAAACAATGACCCCCAAGTTTAAATCATTGACAGAAACTATTTATTAAACAAAAACACACTCTAACGAATTGCGTTTGAGTTCAGTGTGTAAAGTAAGTCTATTGTCAAAGTGACACATCGCACATTCGATTCTAGATGCTGTTAATGTGTGCTTACTTAGAATACAATTTAATTTGATTGATAGGTATTTCTTTAAGTATTTGATTTAAGTGTCTGATTTAATTGCTAGACGAGTTTAATTGTTTTAATGCTTGTAGTAGGTCATTACGCGGCTGCCAGAATGTTAGAAACAAAGTTGTTGACTTTGCAATGAGCAAATCAAGCATTTACATTGACGCCATTTACAAATATCTGATGGACCATGACATATACACATTCAGGCGACTATAACTCATTGTACCTTGAATTCTAAAATATTGAGTTGATAAATAAATGGTGTCCAAAGGTGAAGAGCACTGTTGTTTCTTAAGCGTGTTCTATGTAGTACCAGTATAATAAGAAGTCAAAGTACCCAGCTCAATTATATGACGAGTTTCTAATGTAATTGGTACAACATATATGTTTATATTTAGTTCATACCAATATTGTCAAGAAGGCTATTTGGTAAAGGCATTACTTGTTACTGCTTAACAAAGAAAGGAGTTCATTTATACATCAGGCATCTCATCTGTTGTAGAACTGTTATACGAGGAATTTGTTGCCATTTTCAGGTGTGGAGCTTACTGAAATAAATGCCAACACTTACTTTCAAAATGTTTAAGGATTCTTTCAATAGTCTCCGTAGAGAATTCGTAAATGCCTGCCTAATGCTTACTGAACAAGGTCTTTTATTAAGAGATAGCAGGTATCTTCAGAACTATGCACGTCAACTTTCTAGCAAAATCATATCATTTGTGACATTCTACAAATTTTATTTCAATTACAGCCAGTGGAATTCCAACCTGCACCCAGGTTGACGAGAAATTAAATGAGTGCCTGCGTGATGTGTTCCAACAAATGCTGCCCAAATTGCACGTACGTCATCAGACACCACAAATCAATACAAAATAAAACCATTCAATTATCTCATCCCTTAGCATGGCAACAAGGAGCTGAACATCCCGCCAATAGATCCATTTGCATTGGAAAACACTAAATACGAGTATTCCAATGGCGTTCTTACTGGTCGCATCAGCCTTAAGGACACCAAGATCTACGGTCTCAGTCGCACACAAATTAAGGACGTGCGCTTTAAGATTACCGATGAGGGTACTCATTTGGAAACAGATTGCTTTACTCCACGCCTGTTCGTTGAGGGCAACTACAAGGCTGACATGAAGCTGAATGACATCAAAATGAATCCCAAGGGATACTTCAATGTCACAATGAGTAAGTTAGAAATAATCACGTTCCAAACGAACCTTCTAATAACGACTTTAACTTCTTACAGCTGATGTCAACTTCACACAAGAGATGGACGGCAAATTCGAAATGATCAAGGGCAAGCGCCACCTGAGGCTTGTGCAATTCAACTTAATTCCAGATATTGGTGACATGAAAATCTATGCCAACGGACTGTTCCCCGATCCAACATTGAGTAAGTTGTGAATGTTTTCTTTCAGTCGATTGGACATGCTAAAACTTTTCCTTACAGACGCCATCGTACTGGACTTCATCAACCAATACTGGCGTGAGATTTACAAAGTTATACTGCCCGAGACCCGCAGCTACTGGGAACCTCTTGCCCTGAGTGCAATGAACGAGTTCATGTTGAACGTGCCGTTCGATAAGCTTATCACCAAAGATTAGAGATAGATATAAATTTATTAGGGTTTTCTGTTGTGAAAAAAATTTCGAAAAAGCGATTTTTTTCTTTTAATTATGTTGCTGCTTCCATTAAACAAAAAGAAATGTTTGTTTTCATTAAAAAGAAATGAGTGTTCGCTCCTTACGTCAGTTTACTACAGTAGGTTAAGGTTATGACATTCGGCCCACCGAACTCAGGTGCTCATGTGAATAAACTAAAAATGGGTGGCTGAAATTGAATGAGAAAACAAAAAATTACTCATACGCCCGAGTGTATGAGAGCCGATTCGGCAAGGGGAAAAAATAAACTAACATCTCGTGACATGCAACTGCTTTCTTATTGCATGACTTGACTTTGTAATCACTTGTGTTGGACATGGCATTTGATTCAATGTCAACTGCGAGTATATGGATGTCACACACGGTTGTTGCCGGTTAATGATAGTCTTGTGCAAAATTAGAGTTTGCATTGAGAACATAAATGGTTGTAGGTCGGAAGTTATTGCATTTTTTGTCATATTCGAAGTGTTCCCTGAAATGACAGAAAACTCTCGACAATGAGTGAGTTCTGTACGGTTGCGTAGAATACTTGCTATCATACCTAACCCCAGATAAATTTTTCCATTTTTACGGATTCACTTTAAGGAGTCATTTGATCTGATTTGGGTTGGAACTTATTCAAGTAAAGGGAGTTGGGAGGAGTTCAGTTTTAAAAACCGGTATACAACGACTACGAATGAGAACATGTCACCGGTTACTTGGTGGATCCTCGACCTGAGTGTGTTTAGTAAGGACGTCGGAAAGTTTGCTAAATATATCAATCAAGACAACATTTTAAGATGATTGGGAGCTTTACAAATCGAAGGAAATAACTGCAAGATGTTTTTTCCCAAAAGTGTCCCTTATAGAGATTTTTATTGAAAGATTGAAACCCTTAGTGGTACTGGAAGATTGCTTAAGGTCTTAAAAATTATACGACATAAATGCTCGTCTCAACGTTTGCCAACCTGATCTACCAGGTGAAAGAAAAATAACTTGACATACCGAATATACTCGTACTATGACTGAGTGGTTATCAAAAAGTTTGCTGCATACTTTGAGGGCTGCAGTGGAAAAAGTGTATACTTTCAGTCTTTTTTAGTGACTAGTTTCCCAAGAGATTCCATCTCTAGAGGCTTCACCAACTAAATCTTTAGAAGGACAAAGAACACTAGTTTTTGGACTGGCTCCTGATAAAACCATCAAATGTTTTGTTGCATGTTTAAAGGGTTTCAAGTCCAATGGATCCTTGCCACAAATGAGTTCCTGAAGCATTGCTGCGAAAAAGCCCGTTACTACCGAATTTGGAGGAATTGCCGACCGATGGTTTTTTAAACCAGGACTTGCCAAGCAAAAATGATTGTAAACCTGATTTATTACAGAAATAAAGTCTATTCTAATCTTCCAGCGATTGTTACTCGCATAAACATTTATTGCGACACATTTACGAAAAATGTGTATCCCCTTTTTGCTGCCGAAAATATTTAGCAAGATTAATGTACGCTTTCTTTAAATGTGATATAAATATTAGAGTGAGAAAGTGCGCAGATCAATGTAAAGGTGATTCTGACAAAGCGACAGTGTAACTCCGGTATACCCTTAGATTGGGCGAAATATTTGTAGCTTGGATTCGAAATGGGTTTGAGTGACAGGGGTTAGCAGAGATTACCCAGAATGCAGCGTTCTCTCCAGCTTTTGGTGGCTACGCGAAAGCGGATATTAAAATTATCTCAGTCTTTTAGTGGTCAATTTGGAAGATGGAGAGTCTGCAATGACTTAGGACTTAGACTGCTTTTGTTACGAGTATGTTATCCAAAGCATGGAGACGAAATGTAGATGAGGCATGCCTTTGGGCCGTTTTCAGACCTCTGGAACTTTATATTCTAGTCATTTGAATGCGAAATTGAAAGCAGTTGCTTGGACTTTGCTTCCAAGACCAATAACAACACCGTGGAAGTCAGATTGTTTGGGTTATAATCGGTCCGATAGGCATTGATGGAGTTTGAAGGAAATGATTTAACGACAATCTGTAAGGGAGACTCTCCTCGACGTGAAACTTATATCTGTACATCGATCTACAAGGTCAATCAGTCTTCAACCCGACGGAGGTATATAGGCAAGTTTTACCTCAAGGCAGAGGACTAGTTTAGAGAATAACTTGGACTTATCACGGGCTTGGGTATCACGGGTGAGCTCTAAGTGGAGGAGATCCCAATAGACATCTCTGGACGCAGCGACATGCTCCCTACTTCCACTTTGTATCTTCTGGTTGGCAATTCCATTCCTTTCAGTGTTGGCCCCATCTACCTGTTCCATGTAATTGTCACATTGTATAAAAGTTATGATTCTACTTCAAGGCAAAGAATGAAATCAGCTCACAACTTTAAATCTAAAGCAATGAGTTGTAAAACAGTCTGCACCGACTGTTCCCTCTACCAACTCAATATGCCACTTATCGTCTAATTCCAAATAAGTCAGCGCAGAAGGTCGCAGCTCCGACACGCATGAATCATGCATGGCTTCATCCGTCTCTCGTTCCACATAATCGGACCAAATTTTTAATTCCAACAAAAGTATTTCTACTGTAAGCTACGTTACGTCACAATGACATTTTTTTTTTTAACAAAACTAGTTTTTCCTGGCTAGAAAGCAGTCTGTTCAACTGCACGAGCATATGCTGTCTGCGCACTCATTCATTTCAATAGCAAAAGCAGCTGCACCACACTTTTTATTTTACCAACATCTGCTCACTTGTAATCAGAGTGTTCCAATTGCAAAAACAATTCGTTTTGTTTCTGTAGATTTCTCGAAATAAGCCAGTTTGTATTCCAGTCAACTTCTGTTTGAATATTATGTGCCACCCGTAAAAAGTTAATTACAGTCGAACGACCAATTGACTTGCCAAAGCGGCCAGAAATATCTTCTATAAGAAACTTCTGGGTTCGTAAGTACACCATTTGTATGCCGGACGTTAGCAATTCTCGAAAAGGATGTGTGTTGTAATGTCTTTTTAAAAAAAGAAAAAAAATGTTTGCCGCCAAGCTACTTCTTCTTTTTCGTTTCCATCGGCATTATGCAGAAAATTACGCTGGCCCGCGTTGTGTTATTTCCGTTTTGCTATATTATCCATCAGTTACGGTGAATAAACTCCTAAAACTCACATGTGTGAGTGTGTACGCAATCCTACTCAAATTGATGTTGCAACACGATAGTTCCGATAGGAAGCCCACTGAACTTCCAGGAAAAAAAATACATTAACAGCGGCATACAGCCGAAACAAAAGAGTTTTGCAACAAACTGGCTCTTGCGGGTTGTTGCTGGTTTTGGCTTTTCTTTTTGTTTGTTTTATTAATTACTGGGATAGTAAGGAAAATGTTATGCGTTAAATCTATCTGACATTGAAAACCACCACTCATCTATGGATGGACAGACAATACCCAACAATCGGATCGGTTGTGATTAAATTTGTTACAAAAATAATGTCAAAGCCAAGATCACGAAAATGTTTTAACTCGTTGTTGCGGGCTCATTTGGCAACGATGTCCGTGAAGACTTCACATCAAAGTTGGCATTGAAATGGGAAATCGAATTGTGTGTCAATGTGTAATAAGAATCTCAGTACCTGCGGGTATGGCATAATTAAATATTTAATTTGCATTGCAACAAGAACGTGGATGGGTTTGGTAAAATGTGTGCACTGCGCATTACACAGTTGTGTACACTTTATAAATAAATGCTCTTATAGAAAACAGTTTGAATTTAAATAAAAGGTGCGGCGGTCTACAGAACTGACAGAACAACAACTGTGATAACAACATACTTGGGTTGGAACTGTAGCTATTTCGAACTTCACCACTAGTCATCAGTTTTTTTTAAGTACCTAATTTGAAGTGCTGAATTCTGACAGTCGCAGTTAAGATAATATTATTGTTTCATTTTATACTATAGTAAAAGTAGTCGCACCAACTGGTGATGAGAAGTAGGCCACCAATTCTTGAACACAACCAGAGAGGTTGACAACCGCACTGCATTTTTGTTGTGACTAAGAAAATTCTTGTCTCGAGTCTCTATTTTTAATTTTTTCTCTTCATATCCATATCTTCATACCCAACATTTGCTGCTAGCTACAAGGCGCCATACATGCTCTTTGGTTTAGCAGAGTTTGCAAAAAAATAATCAGCTTCAGTGGAGGTGCAAGTACATGGTGGTGCAAAACTAATTATCCAATTTTGTTTTTAAATTACTTTTTTACTAAAAAAAAATAAATGGTCTTGAGTGATGGAAATCTTTATTTGGACCTTTACGATTTTTTCTGGTGAAAAAAAAAATATATATACCAATTGGCTGCCGACAGTATTGATACATATTTGTGCCCGTTTTATCGCATTTTTCATGGCTTTCCGCAAGATTTCCGGCGATAATTGTTCGCATTCCTGTCGAATATTATCCTGCGATTGTCTGAGGCTTGTTGGCATAAGCCCGCGACTTCAAGTAGCCCCAAAGAAAGCAGTCTGGGGTGGTAAAATTGCAAAAACGGGAGATTACGATCAGGAAACGCTTGCTTCACAATATCCATTGTGTCTCGTGAACTATATCCATTGTGACTCGTGCTGTGTGTGTGGTTGCACCGTCTTGTTGAAACCACATGTTCATTAAGCCTCGCTCATCCCTTTCCGGCAGTAATAAGTCGTTTATCATGGCCCTGTAGTGTTCGCCAGTAACAGTGACCACATTGCCGATGGCGTCCTCAAGAAAAAATACAGCCCGATCATTCCTCACGTGTGAACGCCACAGCGGCTTTAAGTGGATGAAATGGCTTTTCGTGCATCACAAGCCGATTTTCAGTACCACAGAAATGAAGATTTTGCTTATTGACGTAGCCGCTTAAGTGAAAATGCAACTCTTCGTTCATGATGATTTCAAATCACGCTGCGCTACCACCGACCGATTATTAGTCAAAAAACTAGACAGAATTATTCCACGCTCTTTCGGTGTAAAGCGCTCTATTGCTTGTCTTTTTTATACTGCGCAGTTGTCTAGTTCACTAATGTCTAAAATGATTGACGTACGACGCCATTTGCAAAAATTTATAACATCTTCCACTAGGGTGATTAATTTTGCGCCACCTTGTATATATCCCATTTGGCGTACTGCAAGCAGTGCTGATGAAGACTTCTAGTGGCAAAATCCATTGGGAGTGACATACCGCTACCAATTAATATATTCAGGACACACTTTCTCCCAAGAAACTGTCTTTATTAGCTATTTCAGTAAAAATATCATAAAAATGTTTACTAAAAATTGTTTTTCCTGTCTTGCAGATATAAAACACACAAAACTGTCACTGGTAAGTAGGGTTATCCGGCTCGAAGGACCAAATGTTTTGTCTAAAACCGTGTGGAAAAATTGCGCAAAGTAGAACTGTGCACAATAGATGAAAAATCTTCCCCTTGTAACTTTATTTAAAAACGGTTGAAAATAAGAAGGATAACGCGGGTTTATTATCTATTAAAAAAAAGAAGACTCGTTCCTTAAGTCAGTTATGCAAGTTTTGCGAGAAATATTTTGTGTCGCCTAACTTTGGGAATTACTAGTTTGGAAGGTTTTTACTTGAATTTACCAGAAAGTACTCTACAGTGGACGATATTTTCGCACTAACAAGTATTGTGAAAACCCACCTGGAAGAGGGAAGGAAACTATATACTCATTCTTTGTGGAGTGCAAAGTATCGTTTGACTCGATTGAGAGATTCATAAAACCACTATTTTCGAGCAGTGTCTCTGGCAATACTGGTTCCAATCGTTGCACAAGGGGTTGAAATGGAGTTGGAAAAATGAAGAACTGCAGGAAAGTTGCACTCTTTATAAAAAGAAGGCGTAAATTTAGAAAAACCAAAAAATCGATGTCGGACACATTTTAAGTCGTCAAAAATAACAATAACTTGAAATTTTTGTTTGGCAAAAGAGCCAGTTTTTGGTAATAACCCTTTATTTCTTATATTACGAAGAAATTTTCTCTCAAAGATCCATAAAGTAGGAGCGGGACTATTAGTAAATTCGAAATTTCCTATTTCGGGATAGGCGGACCTAAGACGGTACACCTTTGATAAGCGGACTTATTTCACAATCAAGATGGCTGAAACTCCCATGTGGAGCTAGTTCCCGTGGCTTAATTTCCCTGCACCACTTAACACGCTTCAACAGCACCCTAAGGTACTTGGATATAGTTGTTTGTTCTGCACTTCAATTAAAGTGCGAGTTGCAAGCTCCGTTCGTATTAGAGCCAAACGAGTTTTAAATCAGTGATGTAATCGCGATATCTATTATCTGGCTTATACCTCGCATTTCAGGGTATACCTAACCCCATTGGAAACATTTCAAAAAGGAAGAACCAACTTTATGTGACGAAAAATGACAATCACCCTGACTGGCAAACCGAAAAGCACTTCCTTTCACTTATTCACACACAATTTAAGTTTGCGACGCAGTCATCCTCCGTAAAGAGTCGTCATTGCCATTATCATTATAAATACCATCCAACTCTTTCGCAAGCTAAAACCCTACCCGACCTGAAGCAATCTACCAGAAAAAGAAAAACCCGGCACAAGAAAATTGCATACACCACTAATGCAATTAGCCCATTCATCCGGACAACAAAGACAGCCTAGCTTATTACAAAAGAAAGCAAAAAGAAAATATGTAAACACAGCACTTATGTGGTATAAATCAACTCGGTCCGATATGTCTGGCGTGACAAAGCGGCGCGCATACAAATAACTGACTGCGGCTCCACGTCTCAAATTAAAAATTCGTCGCGCATACTGATCTTTTCGTAGAAGAATATCTCGATAACACCGCCATCTCTCACATCCAATCGAAGGGAGTGTGCACACAACAGGTGATCAGCTAAAAACCGTGTAAACATTCCAACCCAAAACTACCGTCGAAATTCTTTTCAAGGTTAAAATGTAAACGCAGCGCCGCGCCGCGCCACAACAACCACAGGCGAAATGGTTTTTCTCCGTTTTATGCAATCCGAAAGTGAGGTGGGGATGGCCACAAAAGCAAAACCACATTTTATCTTACAGATAAATAACAAATGGTACGAGTGCAAAATTTTAATGTACTCTCCGCCATACTTAACGAAACATCCCCACACCAGAGTAGCACACTCTACAAAAAAACCCAGCTTGTCGTTCAGTCCAAGCCGTCGCCGTCGATGATGAAAATTTGTTTTCGTCTAAATAGCAAAATAAATAAAAAAAAAAAAGTCGATAAAAAGCGCAAAGCGCAATCCGCAAATCAGCCATCGGTGTTTTTTTTTTTGCTTTGTTTTGTGTATAAAAACTATAAGTAAACGATTTTCGGGCGCATTACAAGATTTTACCTCAGCTATCGTACTCGTACCGGGCGCGGAAAACATTCGAAAATCGAAAGGAATTGGTGTTCGCGTTGATCGTTTTTAGTTTCCTTTGAATTTCCGGATTGTGAAAGACACAAAAGTCCACAACATGAATTCAGTTTTGGCCATTGCACTGTTAACAATATGCGGGTGTGCTGCTATTGGTTTTGCTGCCACCATACCAGAGGACTTAGCAGAAGCACGTGAGTGGAGCACAAAAATGAAATAATTAAGCACAGGTGAAAGATGTACCCGAAAGAGTGGTGCTGTACCTAGTCGAGAAGTTATGTAAGGTTTCTGTTCGTTTGTGCCTAGAGTGAGAAAGGTCGTGTGATGATGGTGTGCGCCGATTATAATGATGATGATTTAATAACGTTATTTAATCATGTGCAGATCGACGAAAGTGTTTTTTCTTTTCTTTTATTTTTGCAAGCCAACCCAGTGTTATGTATATGAGGCATTGTACAACCGATTGAATTCGAAAAGGGTTTGGCAAGTGGATATTTACATTTTTATTGCCTCACACGAGTGGTGGGTGGGCCTCACTTTTATAGAACATAAGGTGTGAAATATATGCTGATTGCTGATGATGGAGCAACAATCGTGAGAAGAATAGTTATGTACTTACTCGTACTACGCACTGTTGACAGATCGTGTTGCGACGGTTTTTTTTTTTTTGTAGTAATTCACCGCGAAAGAGTTTCGCGTGCGAACTGGGGTTTGAGGACTTTTCGATATGGCGGCGGCGCCTCAACCGGTTTTCCAAAGTCTATCACATTTGTGCAGAAATTGCTTTCAATGGGGTTACCTAATCCTTCTCGTGTCTGTTTTGCTACCTGTTTTGTGAGGCAAAAACGAGTGCAAGAGTTTTTGCAGTTTGAGTTAGGTTTCTGGGAATCAAGTGCAACCGTGAAGGGGGTGGATTTGCAGTTTTAAGTTGGATTTTGAATACAAGTGTGCTCTTGTAGGGGAGATTCCTAATTTATTACAAGTCACAACGATATAGATATATACATACGAGAAGAAAGACTCTCTACTAAATTAGTTTGCAAACTTGCTACAGCTCTTGCGACCTTCCAAATTTGATTAAAAATCTATATAGTTTCAGTAAATACGACGAGCAGGAAGCCGTGCTTAATAATTTACCAATAAAAACTGTCAACCTTGCGACAGCTCTTCCGCGCAGTTATTTCACTTATTTATTTAGTATTTATAAACTTATTTTCCACTCCTATCCACTCTTTCGTAACACAGGCCATAATGTATTGGCATCTTTATCTTTGTTCGGACGGTTATGACTCTTAACCTTTTTGTCGCATCTGAAGATGAAGCTGGGTGGTAAAATTCGAGCCATGTTCAGACAATTGTTATACAAAGTGTCTAGTGACAAGGCAGATTTAACCTAAGCTGGATCCAAGCCGCTTTAAGAGGTTAATCTCTCTCAATAGATGGTCCTTCAGGGATTTATTAAGTGTCATCGTTGGGTCTTATAGTCGGGCATGTAACAAGTCTTCGGGTGTATTTTAAGGAGCCCATTACTCACTATCTGTCTACCACATTATGCCCGGCTATCTTCTAAAAACACTGCTTAGTTATAAGGATCAAAGCAACTCAACAAAAGCAGACATTGGAGGTCTGATACGTTTCATAAGAAGCTGAAATCGGTGCAGTAAGTAGACCAAAAACACTTTCCTCAGACTCTCAACAAGACGGTACTTTTTTCGATTGCAGATTATACTAAAAAACGTCTTCTATCTTTATAAATGCAATCTATGGTTTAAGAAGGGAATCCACGCTGTATGTGTAAGCATTTGCAGAGTTAACTAACATTTATGTTTAGATGCTGACGGAAGTTACTTGTCAATGAGTAGGTGGATTTCAATCAGTCATTTTTCAATTTTCAGAATGAATAGACTCATGGTTCTATTTTTTTTTTCGGGGTTTTTACTCCAGAAATTTCAGAGAGAGAGAGCATTAAAAGACTTATGTTACGTATTCTGAAAAATGTGTCCCAATCACAACATATCGTGTAATAGCGAAACTTCTGTCATCATTATGTATGCTAAAACGTGTTTGTTGACAAATTTGTTGCCTAGTCAGCATATGTATGTTTAAGTTTTTGTCAGGGTTTTTACTCGTGAGTTTTCAGAAAGAATATTGAATTTATTAAATTTTTTTCCAAGTTTTTACTCGAGAATATAATATGAAGGTCTTAGGTTTTATATATAGACTACTTAGATTCAATTGCTTCCCTTTTGAGGGTTTTGTTTTATTTTGAATTTTTTATACGAAGCTTAACTAATTGTGGTTTTAAATTTTAAACATCTTCCCATCTGATTCAGAGTTTTTTTCTATCAATTGTTCTCTTGCAATGTTCAGTTACTCATTTCGACGATTGGCAAATCCAACAACGAGAAGGTTGGTCATTATCGTATTTAATAAAATTTTGAAAAACTCATTAGAACTAAGCCTTGACCTCGGACACCGAGCTGATCTACTATTTTGCACCAATAGTCTTAGTTTATTTTAATAACTGCAGAGAGAGAGACAAGAATATTTGTAAATACTTTGGTTGGGGTTAAAGCTGATTTCCGACCAAGTTACTTGAACACATAATTTCTGCCAGTGAATTTGATTGACATTTCTGTTAGCCAACAACAAACGCCACATACGATCAGTTGTTAAAACGACAATTGAATGAAGAACTGAAAAGAGTTGTTGAAACAAATGCAATGATTTTTTGATTACTTTCTTCTCTTCCATGTGTCTATCGATAGAAATTTCGACATCAAAAGTCTGGTTGTTTATTCTCCACTCCCTTTGATCTACTACGTTTTTATTCAGCCTTAAAACGAATAGACTTTAAATTGTTTTACTACAGCCTCTTTACCAAAGAAGATTTTACTTCTAAGGACAGTTTCTCCTGCTCAATTACTTTATTTCAGCTGACTCCTATATTTTTGAAGCTAAGTTAAATAGATTTTCTTCTTTGTGCAGGGTTACGGTGGGGTTGCAGGTAAAAATAAAATTCACAATGTTTGGCCAGGAGGCTGTCGCACACAACAAACAAGGTCACAAGGCTAAGGATCTCCTCTCATTGTATTAACAAGTGATGTTTGAGCATTAAACTTATTTCTTTCTGTAACAGAATTATTTTAAATTTCAACTCTTGTGATACTGTTTGACAAGCTCCAGCGTTTCTGACAACATATCCACCTGTTCTTCAAAATTGGCCTCCAGCTTTAACTCAAGCGAATAACATGCCTGCTAATGACCAGAAAACACGACATGGCACAATGGCAGCACTCTGATCACTCGCTCTAAATGACTTGGCCTTTTCTTCACCTACCATCCATGACTTGGCAAGACCTTGAATACTCGTACTCAGTACTCACCCAACACCATTCAACGGCGTAATAACCAAACATGGACTGTTATGTAACTAGCAGTTCATATCATCTTCAATTAATGGATTGGTGGCAGAAAATGCCGCAAACAATGCACTCATGTCCAGCAGTGGAACTCCAATAATTCGCAAACACTTGAGCGAACAAAAAAATCAAGTTTGCACGCCAACTCTTTTGTTTTGTCGAGTGACTACAATCAGTTTCTCCCCCCTCCTTCAAGTGTGGCTCAATATTTTCATACCAAAACCAGACTGAATGACAGTAAATATCCAATGACTGTGTCGATTGCTTAATCTTCGCGGAAATCGCGCATTCTCAACTGGATGCCAAATTACCAAGTCGATTTGTATGTCTATTTTCTGATTAAGGCACACGCGGATATGGAGTCGGCGAGGTATATCAAATAAATTAGTCGCAACCAAATGAAGTGGCTTTAACAAAAAATTGGTCGTCACCAAGGTTAAACAGCCAGGCTGAAAGTGCCGCAATTGATACGTTTTCTTTTAACTACCTGCGCGTACTGAACAATAAAATTGGTAATAGTCCATTTAGGAAGTGACATGTGAACCTTTCATTTCGAGCTGAGACAAATCATAAAAGCCTTTTTACGTTTTTGTTTTAATTTTTTATGGGTGTGACCTATATTGCACTGTTTTTAACCCTGACAGTTGTAGCTTGTGTGGTAAGAGACATTTTTTTAGGTGGTGTGTGATTGACTTTAGATGTGAAGACAAACAATCACACCTCGCTGTCAATCAAATTTGACAACAATGGCAATAGATTTTGTTGCATGGTCTGTCTGAATTGGGTATGGTGAGAAAAAAGTGCACTATCATTGTTGGGAATTCCACTCGCATGCTGCGTATATGAACTCATGATCCCAATTAACGGTTATTACCATTTTTCTGGGTGAGTTTACACCAAACAAACCAATAAAAGGCTGAAATTGGTCGTATTTCAAATTAATGGTAGGCTTATGTCCGTCTGGTCAGGGTTGGAAGTCGTTTTCTAGATTACTTAAAATTTCAGAGCAATGTGATTGTGAGTTCAATCGCCATTCTCGGTAGTGATTTGTCGCTACGCATTTACTTGAAATGTTGTTTTATTTAGACTGGTTCGAAGGGTGATCGACTTTGGAATGTTGTACGCTCACCTTAGATATGCTTAGCATGAAATCGAATTCGTACAGTCGTATTAGAAAAGGAGGCCAAATTGTGTGTTAAAAAAATGTTCAAATAATTCCTGGTCTTACAGCGGATGTCTTTAAGAAATGCGGAAGGAAGGTACCTATGACTTGTAAACAATAGTTCAAAATAGGCGATATTTTGATAGTTTGGTGACATGATTTAGGAATGGTTAGGAGTCAGCATGATGTACGAGTATGCTTATGGTGGTTAATTCGAATTGGTACACTTAGCCCAAGATAGATCCATTTTGAAGCTATATGAAGCTGTTGGTGTTTGCCGGACAGTACGATGAGTGAGAAAGATTCGAGCGACCCACCTGTGCACATTTTTTTTCCTTTGTTCAGGTTCTCTAATTATAGCATCGCAATGTAAAATCTATACAAAAAAATTTAAAAAAAAGTTCCAAAGTTTTCGATGCGGAAGTTCATCGCATGAGTTACAGAACATGGGCACTGATGGTCTCGACACTTGATGAAAGATCTTTTACCCATGTACGATTCACGCCAGACTGTTTTACTAAGAAATAAACTAGGATGTGCTGTCTGTATGTCTCCAGGCTGTATGTTTCTCTTGAGACCGTGGTCGATAACCCCTGAATGGATATGAATTAACATGGAACAGGTCGTTTATGCCGGATATATGATTACAGGAAACGTCTATCAGACAACGGATCTATATATATACTGGCCATCACATCAGATTTGAAAATTCAATTTTGCGAACGGACAACTCATCCACAGTAATCCGACACCATTCGATCTTCAGCTTGATTGTGATTATGAGAGTATGGTTTGACTTTGTTGCGAATGAGCTGCAAGTTCCCGAGTTATAAGTTATTACGTGGATAAGCTCTGTCGCCAAAATTGTCTTGGAAAAAGTGAACTTTGTGACATACAAATACGTTAGTTACTCTCCACCGAATGAAGTGCCTTGAAACTAAACTAAACCATTAATAAAGCATACCACATTTTCCTTTTCTACTCCACAGAGCCACCATCAACCCTGATAGCTCCGTGCAACGTCAACGATGATAACCGCGACGAATGTCTGAAAAACCAATTTCTAACCATCATTCCTCTGCTGAACGTAAGTTCCACTCAAACTCATTTGTGTCATCTAACCAAGCTTCTCTGTCTATTTTTAGAAAGGAATTCCCGAACTGAATATAGGCGCAGCGGATCCGTACTTCTTCAAAAAGGGCATTTTCCGCTACGCCAATGATGGCGTCCAAGGCGGCCTACTAGTGAAAAACATGAACATCTATGGCATCAGCCGGATTCGCGTCATGGACTTTGTCAGCAACTTTACCGGCAAAAACTTTGTGACCAAACTGAATGCGACTTTGCCGAAAATTCAAGCGAGCGGTAGCTTCAAAGCGGATGTCAAGTTTGGTGGTTTGCGGTTAGTGCCGAAAGGTCTATTCAACATCACAATAAGTAAGACCGTCTGTTAAGTGACACACATCGATATTTGACTGACGCATGTCGTTTCTCTTTTGCCAGATAATGTCAAAGCGACAATACTGTCAGATGGTTTCTTTGAAGATACCGCGGACGGACGACGTGTTCAGTTGAACAAACTCATAGCGGATATTGCTGTGGGCAATGCCAGAATCTCGGCCAATGGCATATTCTCCGATTCGAACTTGAGTAAGTTAAAAAAAAATAATTCCATGTGGAAGGGAGTTTCAAAATTTAACTTCTTTATTGCAGATGCAATGATCTTGAATTTGGTCAATGAGAATCTACCGGAGATCATCAGAGTTGGTGTGCCTGCTACGCGAGATCAGTGGGCTCCGATTATTGTCGAGCATTTGAACAGCTTCTTTGCGAAGGTGCCAATTGATAAACTTGTCACTTTGGCATAGTTCGGACAGAGTTGTAAAATTTTAAATTATTTTAAGTGTAAACAGTATTTCGTTGTAGGCGCGCTCATCTATTTTTCACACGATTAGTTTAATTTATTTATATTCCCACTTAGCGTGTAAGTTGTAGTTGACCAATGTATGGTAATCGCTTCAATAAAATGAACGAAAATATATAATACACCGAGTTTGTTAATTAATTAAAAAGGCATTTATTCTGAAGACTAGATTAGATTAGATTATGAAGCGGGAGAGCCTTCGAGGGGCTCTGGCACTTCGGCTTCATAAAGGAGTCCATTGTACCTTCACTGGTAAATTTCTAGAGCCATCTTTTCACTCCAGAGGCAGTCAGGAAGACCATTTCATCGCTAAGGATTACAAAATAGAGCCGGACATTCTGTGAGTATGTGAAGACAAAGTCTGCAAGTAGGATGCGGTGAGACGCCAATGCGGTGGAGATCCTCAGGTTATTTTTGTCCAGACTAATCAGGAAAAGCGATTTGCTGGAGGAGAATTTAGGGAAAATTGTCTGAAGACTAAGTTGATGGGAAACGACTGATAACAAACGGGCAAGCACCCAATGTTAGGTTTGAAGTCGAGATCATGATAAGGCAGTTTTGTTTAGAGCTCGAAACCCCTGTAGAAGTAACAATATTGGACGATATGGGACCATATTTATCTGTCAACCGAGTAAAGATTAAAGAATGCTTCAGGAGAACCGAATGGAGTGCAGAAAGCTACCCAATTCTATGGTAGAATTTGTTGCAGAGAAACTATTTCTGCGCTTCAGTCACTGAGGGACAACTAAACTGAACGCACAAGGTATCACGTTTTTCCCGGGCTAACATTGTCCCGAACCTTATGCTGATCGCATAGTCAAAAACTTCCACAAAAAAAGATCGCATTAAGGCGTGAATTCACTATAATTAAACAAAGAGTCTACTAGCTCTAGGTGCAGATTTGCAAAAGCTGCTGGGACGGCTGTCTTGTTGTGTTTTATTACCTTAATTGGTGCACAATGAATCAAAAAAGAAAAAGTCAAAGTTTCCTGCGTTTCTTAATCTAGGAAATCAGGCGGAAAACAACAGACCAGTCGGACCTCTTAAATGTCTGACAAAACAACCTTGAATGTATTTTCTACAATAGCATTGACTGTCAGTTATTGAAATGATTACGAAATAGAAGTCCAGCTTTAGCTTTAGGTCATGTCGAAGTTGTTGAGACGTGGTTCCTATCGTTATAACAACTAATTAACAAGATGACTTTATAAACAAGCTAAAGACAGGATATTTCAATAAGTGTAATCAATTCCGCTTACCTACATAGTTAAAGTTATTGAATCGAGTTGAAACAAATACGATGTAGGTACTTGGTAGGCACCTTCTTTTCCAAATTTCCGTAAGTAACGAAGTAATGGTTTTATTTGATTGCATACCCTCAGGCCGTGGTGTAATCTCTTGTGGTAGAAATAAAGTTTAGAAGCCACTGAGTGCTTTAAACAATCTTCTGGTATTTGATTGGGCTGCTCAAAGAATTTTTGTTGCTCTACGTCAATTTTTATATTCAATTGGTACGACAAAAATAAATCTTTTTCGATTTTAGAGCGAATCTGGACATTTTCGAATTTAGCTTTTTCGATTGAAGAAAATAAATGCAATTTCTGTCAAAAGATAAATACTAGAAGTGCTCTTTCCATGTTTCATCAAAGAAAAAAGAGCACTTCCAGGTCAATTCTTAACACGACAAAAGAATTCTGGATATTTTTAAAGAATTCCCTGTACTCACCAATACAACCTAGCAAAATGTCAGACTGAAATATTTGTTGTGTTGTTGGAAACAACTTTTTCGCTATGAGTGCGAATGTAGACTCTAATTGAAATAAATTTCATTAAAAAATATGAATATTTGTTTTAGAAAACAACAAAAAAGTATCAACGGAAAATCAAATTTCACAAAAATGGTGTCTACCTCTAATGCAAATGTACTCCAACGAATTTCATTGAAAAGAGCAATGCTGGGTCGGCATTTTGTAAGGCGAACTTTCAAAAGTTTTCGGGTGCACGAATGATTTACCCTATGTTACACAAGCAAATTTCTTCTTTCATTCAATGAAAAACGCCATAAGAGTTACTCGAGCTTTATAACTTGTAGTACGTTTGAATTTAACATCTAGTGGTGTTTGTTTAAGTTTTCGGGAGTTTTTTCAACTGCATAGAAAGGCGTTGCATCGGGTTAATCTTTTTTTTTAATGATTTGAACAAATGTTTGAGTAAATATTTAGAAATCAATTGGAGGGAGCGAATTTCAATCGATTTAATTTAGAATTAAACGAACGCGTAGAAAAATTTCAAATGCTACACATATTCCAATCGCATCAATATCAAGAAAAAAAAAGAGCAAGTGACGTTTTTATCAGAAGAAGCCCAATCAAATACAACAGGATTCAGACTGGGCACATTCAAAATCTAGTTATATCTTAAGTCGACTAGATTGGTCTGGATGAGATGCAACCTAAGCGCAAAAACTAGTTTGGTCGGGACCGTCACTTTTTCTACGTCAGCCACATATATGTGAACTGTCAACTTATTACTCAGTCAGGACTAACGAGCTTCTTGACTAGATTCGTCGGCTACCCCTCCATAAACGTCAACTGACACAGCTGCTCATATGACCGATTTTCCCTAAACCGAGATACATCTAGTCAGACAGCTGTCAGACTTATTAAACTAGATACTTGAACGTCTCCACTGTAATCTGTGAGTGGGTCTTCTTTTTTAGTTTCAACGTTTCTTTGGCTTCAAACTAAATTGTTTGTTAAAAAAGTTTTCTTAATAATGCTTTCCAAAAGCATTTTAGAAATATTTCTCTATAATAATTATCAGTTTGTCACGTGTCGGATGAAAAATTGATGATTGCAAGCCAGGAATATTTATTTGAGCTCTTAATTTTATAACAAAGACCCCCTTATTAATAATCGCGGCGTAAAAGTTATCAACTCGTTATTCAGAAGTTGCGTTAAATTTTTGTATGCTATCTGATGTCTACTAGCTAACTTACTTGTGCACATTTGTTTATTAATACGGGGGAGAGGAACTTACGAGTTCTTTCAGATTCCATTTCCAGCTTTCAAGTGAAATCCATTTAAAAGGAGCAAACACAAGCGCCTAAGATATATTTCTTTGCAAGCTATTGAAAACTCTTTCGGTACGTTTTATTTCAAATGAATCCAAACGTTTTGCCTTGTGAATTTCCCCCTATACATTTCCATGCACATTAATCAAAATATTCGAAGAAAGTAAATGGAATCCAGAGAAGTCAATAAATTCCTATTATTATACAACTTTCTCTAAATTTTTCTTAAATTTTCAAATTATGATATACCTACAGCTACACCATAATAATTTTAGGATTTATTTTCTTATTTACGCAGGAAAAGCGTCGCATTAAAATAACAAACGTGTAAACGCATTTCCAGAGATGCAAACGCCCAAATACTTTCTTGGAAATAACTTATTGGCAATATTTCAGCTAGAAACCAGTTTTAACAGCAAACCGAACCCTATCGGAAAAATCTGACAGTCGTTTTGAAATTCAATTTCGAAGATGAGTAATGGTGAATTTTATCATTGCGTTACACAAAATCGAATTCCTTATTATTATTCGGAAGAAAGTTAAAAAAAAGACCGCGATACATTGAGCCAAACTACAAGTTAGAACCGTTCGCGTGATCTATGTGCGCTTCAACAAAGACTTCGTTGCTCCGACACCTATAATCAACATAATCGAGAGTTTAAAGCCAGGCAACTATGCTAATACTCGTATGTATCACTAATTTCGACTAAAATGTGTGTCAGCGACATGGCATTGGAGGTTAATTCGAATTCTACTTTATAGGCAAAATTCAATTCCAATACTTGGTTGAGGAAGGAATGACAGGTATATACCTTACAAAGTGGACATTCTTTTATCTCTAGTAATTTAAATTCCTTCTGATTTTGGACATAATTAATTAAATTATTGCCATAATTCGATGAGACAGCAACCGGTTTCCTAAGAATAGCAATACTATGATTATTCATTTAAACGGAATCGGATCATTTAGAAAAAAGGTCAACGAAAAGACTGGCGGGTTTTTTTTGATTATATTTTCGCGAACGTTCATACAAATTGTTCCTCCGAAGCTCGAGCAGGAGTTTCCTGTAATGTGCGATTAAAATTTATTTAAATTGGAATAATTTAGTACATCTTTGTTTAGCGGTATTAATAATCAACTAATGGAGTCTTCGATTGAAGAAAAGAATTGCCCTTTCTATGAAAAGAGCAAATCTACAAGTGCTCTTTCTATGTATTCTATGTTTCATTAAAAAAAGTGCACTTCCAGGTCAATTCTTAATACGATAGTTGAAGTGTTCGGAATATTTTTAGAGAATTGCCCTGGACTCACCAACACACACTTGCAAAATGTCAGATTGAAATGTTGTGTTGTGTTTTTGGAAACAATTTCTGCGCTATGTGATCCAAATTAAGCTTGCGAGTGTAAACTTCGATTGGAATAAATTGATTTAGCTTATTAAAACATTAATATTTTCCTAAGAAAACAACAGAAAACCAAATCTCACATAAATGGTGTCTACTACTATTGCAAAAGTGCTCCAACGAATTTCATGGAAAAGAGCAATTCTGAAATTCGGGGCAATTCTCTCGGATCTTCAATGATTATCATTATTAGAGATGTCAAATTTGTGTATTAAAAAAGATCTTTTTGTACACACTTGACGTCACCAATTAATCTAGTTTTTGCGTTCAGAGTGCATTTTAGTCCAAACCAATCTAGTTTTTGAATGTTCCCATTTAAACGCGTTCACATCAAAAGCTTTGGAATAAGGTACGCATTTTGACAATCAACCAAAAGAAAAACACATTATGCCAGAAACAGATTGCCACGAGAGCAGTCCCTGTTTTAAGAACGGAGTTTGGTGAACTCCTCTTTTCAATACGCAAAACTAGCCCAAGATAATAATTATTTATTGCAATCGACACACGGAGTTGCTGCATTTATCTCTTACTCGCTTTAACCACACTTTATTACCACATTATCTTTAAATGTACAAGTATTTATACAAGTTTAATTTAATTCGAAATTTAATTTTCTTCTGAACGCTTGTAAGTGATTACAATAGAAACTATTCACAATTCTAACCGAGAATTCTTCTGACAAATGATTCATTGTTCTCGTGTTATTGTTTGCAGCACAGATAACGGCACTCGTACTGAACTCACGTGAACGAGAACTATCGTGTCATCGTAGAACGCAAACAAATCTCTTTTATTTGGAAAAAAAAATATTGCTCTGTGCGGAATTTTTGGTAATAGTGGGAAAATCTGACATGAGAGTTGACAACGACTGGAAGCTGGAACAGAAACTGAGTATTACAATATTGCAATTAGGTGTGTGAGTGGAAACTGTCTAGTCCATCTCCATATATGCAATCAGGCACTAAGTCTGTGCTCAGTCAAGTGCATTTTGTATTACAAATTGTTGTACGTCAGAATAGTTTTCGATGTTTTACCACTTGCGTCCATACTTCAATTGTGAAATTCATTTGAATTGTTTACGTGCAGTAAAAAAAAGCCAAATATCGTGAAAGTGAATCTTTATAAATGCAGCTGAATACACAAGAATATACTCTTCTCCCTGATTGGTAAGTACACTTTTACGAAGTGACTGTTCACACGTTATTTTTGTACTGACTGACGTTTGTCTGGCCTCGGGACACGGCTACGTATTTGACGTAAAATAATGGTATTTCCATTAAAAATAGCTTTTTAAGAAATAACCTGCGTCTTAAAACGTACAGGATCGTGCCCAAAAATTAAATACTTGAGTTTAGAGTTATTTTTGCGAGCGAAGCGAGCCACATACCCCTATCTGCCGCGATTTAACTTTGACATTTCGTTACGTAGCCGTGTCCCAAACGACGTGCGAATAGCACGTTATAAATATTTGATGGAAATATTCAGGCTGACTTAATATTTCAATTGGTAACCGTTTCAAAATCAGCCCTAACTACAGCGATTTTAAAAATGCGTATTAAATGTCTTGTTTAAATTTTTTTCTGGTACTTTATCAACGTTCTAATTCGGACTCTCCGATGCGTGCTGCATGCGATTGACTTAACGATGAAACTTTTGCTGATAATTTCAACTATCCAAACTGAATACGTGTTGCGGGCTTAGTGTTGTTGCTTTACATTTTAAATCGTTTGATTCCAGCTGCATTGACGTCCTTTTGATTTAAGCGAGAAACAGATTGGCACTGCATATTAATTTGACAGCCGCAGCATCGAAGTTAGTTCAATGTTGCTGCGCAAAATCTAAGTATCACCATCGCGGTGATTTTTCTCTCTTTTTTTCTTTTCGACTTGAAGACATAATTAAGTGTGCCATTTTAAGTACCTCTCTGTTGAAAAGTTCCAACATCAACTTTGTCACGCTTGCTCACTACTGTAAAACGATTATACCTAATTTGTACTGGCGTTTGATTGCTTTGTAAGCATATTCTGACGTTAAGAACCCATCTCCCCGGAGGTGAATGTGATTTTAAGTATTTTCAATTGATCTTCATCCGAATCGGTGGACCCACAGACACTTGAAAACTATTTTAACCTACGCACGATAGAATAGGCTGACTAACAGGGAGTGCGCAATGCGCATCATTGACGTTATAATATATATCACCATCTGTCACTGTTTAGCCACAAGTTCAAATTAGTTCAATTCCCGATTCGCATGAATTGAATAAATAAGATTATTTGACAACCTGGCAACTGGAATAATTCAATGCCATTGCGGTCGCACCGCTCACTTATGCGGTCATGAACTGTACGTGGCCAAATCCTGATTTATGACTCTAAAATTCCTTTGGTCTCACTTTCAATTGTTTCACAACCAACGCGTTTCATTTTCTACCAAAAAATTACAAATGTACTCGTTGTTATTTGTCAGAGAACGACTTGACTGTCGCACACTCCATAAGCTTATTAAATTACCACCTATTCAGGTGAAGTGTTATTTTTGTGCTCAAAAGTGTCTTCGGGGAGAAGCAATTGAATATTATTTTTTTGTTGTACAATGTAAATGGTCAAATTGGCCCTCGTGCATCGTGCTCTTGGTTGAGGGCTTACACTTGGGCATTGGGCTATACCAGAATGAGAACGTCTGGATGGCATATTAGATATGGTTTGCGGATTGTTGTTGTTTTTTTTGGCATTTAAGGCGAGAAACGGGTTCCGAATTACAACTCGGGCACAAAGGAGACCGAGGACGTCGATAGTGATCTGTCTTTTGGGGGGCAGGTTCTGACAGAATTATATCTCAGTCTCAGTGCCGCAGGCGACATGTAAATACTCATAAGAATTGATTGGCCGCACAAGGAGCAGGTTCTACACAATTAGATCAATCAGGAAATACCATTTGCTGTCGCTGGAGGGGTTTTTAATAAATGAGTGTTGAAAATTCAATAAAGGACAAGAGGACGTGGGTTGTGTGATGAATGGAACAATTTTTACGAAATTGATTGAGACTGAAATTTGAGAAATATTGTTTTTTTTTACCATGCGCGAGGAGAATGCGATGTTTGAGATTGTGAAAAATATACAACAACCACTGACAGACTGCCATAAAATAAGGTTACAAACAGGGCAATCGGAAATTGATGTGATCTTTAATAATTTAGCAACAACAGTTCGAAGAGAGTTCTAAAAGAGAGATTCGACTAAAAACTGTGCGAACTTCAATATGGCAACACCCCAAGTTAGCAAGTTCCCGGACTCATTGTATAGGCATTTGTCGTGCCAACAATATGTGGGACACATTCGTCAAAAACACATTCCTTTGATCGCCAGCAAAACGATCAACAAATCGTAAATTGTATTAAAAAAGAAAAGAAAACCATTTACAACATATTACTCACACCCAAAGGTGTCCCGTTCCGTTGCTACAGGAGTGACTGTGTTTCCCGTTGGGCATTTTCTCAAAGACTTTTTCTTTTCTGATGGTCAAGGTGAGATCAGTTTAATTGGAAAATCACCACGGACTACCACACATGAGCGCACAAATCTCAAAACCCTAATAAAATGAAAAAGAAGCGATCGCTGCGATCAGTAACCAATCGGCGACTTGTCACACGTACCTACATTCAGATCGGATTATTGGACTTTTTTTCTGCTACTCTGCCCACGAAGAGGGGCAAAAGAACCTAAGAGAAGCCAAACGAAGCTCGGGTGGGCCAGTTGCCGTTGCCAGACTCAAGTTCATTACAGTTCCATCCACAGTCACAGACGGGTCGTAGAAATAGCCTCGCTGGGTATCCGTTTGGACTGCAATATCGCTGGTAATATGTCCGCGTCGTAGAACGACCTTCACCTTGCACAGCTACCGAAGATTGTTGACTTGCTGCGAACGAATTGCCAATAACAACAACGAAAACAACGAACATCGTCCACGGTAATTATACGCATACATACTTTTCCAAGTCAGGTACGAACGAGTACTCTTGCGTCGTACTCGCAACTCGCGTACCAATCCAATATTGAAAGTGTTTTCGCCGGCCGAGCTATTTCGCAGTTGTTCTTGGGATACCGCGGCAAACCGATCGATTGAATAATTACAATCCGGGAGGAGACATTTTCTTCGGTTCTTTTACGGGTGTCAGTGAAAAAAAAACATAAATAAATATTTAAATTTTTGTAAAGCAATAAAATTGATGGTTGGTGTTGTTGTGCATCTGGACGAGACAATTAAGTGTGGATCAATGAACTGTCGGCATTTTGGCCAATTACTATATTGTGTATAGAATTTCGGTGGTCGAAGAGTTCAGACAGGTGGTGATAGATTTGTGACTTAAATTTGTGATTTAAATTTGTGAAATAAAATCTTTTCGAGATTAAGTGAGTTTAACCTATAAACGAGACAAATGGGTGGTTTAACGAAGTGGCTTAGTTTTATTTTGCTATGGACTACCATACTAGATGTGGGATTGTGTGCCAACAATGTAACACTAGCCGAAGATGATGATGATTCCGTGGTTGTGGAGGGTGAGTTTGAATTTTTGTTTTCTACAGAAAACCCCGTAGGTAAGGATTGACCCTTGTGATGTTTGTGAGTTTGTGTTGGCGATTGGGTTGAATATTTGGAGAGAAATAGATCACATTTTTGTAAGTTTTCTGTATGAATTCGTAGATATAACTTTTCCTTAAAAATCATTTCTGTTCAACTAATGATGCTTAAACCTTTTTGAGCTCAATTGAATGGTTCCACTTACAGTGATGTCAGACATTTCGGAGGACGACGATTATAAAAAATACACTTTTTACGCATGCTGTGGTTAGAAAAATCCCACGATATGGAATTCTAATGGTTTTTCTTCATATTCAGTATTTGAAATGTCCCTTTTTTGTTCTGGAGAGATATACAAATTTCTTTTCTTCGCCCTTTAAGCTTATTTTGAATGCAAAATGTCTACGAAATGGGTAATTACCCACGATCTGGCATCACTGTTCCACTGGAAATTTTGTACATTCTAAAAAAACTGTTTTCTAAAACCAAATTGCTACAATAATTGTGCCAACTTCGCAGAAGTCAGAAAACATCTCTTCGTATTTTATGCAAAACTCATAATTTTTAAGTTAAACAAAAAATAAAAAATTAAACTTAGCTAAAATGTTTGCTTAACTTCTCTATTCTATTGCTATACATTTTTGTATTTTTTTGAGTCTTTTTGTAAAAGGAAAGACTGTCTCTTTCTAAGTAATTATTTAAAGATCTGACCTTTAATTTGGTTCTCAATTTTTACTCAATTGAAATTGTGAAAATATATCGAAACTGCTGCTGGCAATGTTATCAAGAATAAAGTTAAATATGATTCAAATGGGTTGCCAAATTTACTAATGATTTGCCAATTTAGTGCAAACAGAAAATAACCTCTCAAATATTATTTAAAAGTTCGATGTATTTTAAGTATAAAATCCAAGTACTTACACTTTCTTTATTTTTTTCTTTGGGCTTAGTTGTTCCATAAATTTTTGAATTAATGGGGCTTTGCTTCAGAACAATTTTCTCAACTCAGCTTCTACCAAGCACTGTTCCACACAAGTGCAAATTATCCAAAGCACATATTAATACCGAACCTTATGACCATGGCTGCCTTGCGAAAGGGCTAGTTAGAAAATTTTTAAAAACTTGAAGTAATCGCTTTCTTGTGTTGTAATTGTGAATACAAATGTGTACCTCATAAACTGAAGCGCAGTTATTTAATTCATTCGTTGACAAATGCCACACTTTAAAAAATAAATAGTTGGCGCAAAAGTTCCGTAGGCCTCGCTTCTCACAACCATTGGTTTTATTTGAGTTTTTCATTTTTTGTTTTGAGACGAATGGAAGGGATCTACAGTTTGAAGTTGAGTACAAATGGCCAATGAAGAAGCTATTTCATGACAGTTGTACTCTCGGATATTTGTGAGTTGTGAGACGTTTGCAGAGGTAGCATTGTGGACCCACCTTTAGGGGTATTATTAGTTGATTTTGACGTTTTTTGTCTTTTTTTTAACATAAATAACTTTAAAATAAAATAAAACCTATATCCATATGAAATGACTATCACGATACTGACAGTTGACTTAATTAGGTAGCAAATTGAGACAGTAAGTCCGATAAATTCGGAAGTAAATCTTTCGACTATAGTTTTTCGAGCAGCTTGTGCCGTTTAAGTATCACTCACTCGTGGTCAACTGGCAAACTCATATCGTTTTCTACTGGTTTCACTAGGGAATCCACTCATGTTCTGTAATCCAATGGAACAAGGAAACTTCTTCTGATTGAATCCACAAAAGTATTGGTGAAATTCCAAAAAATAATGACTTGTATAAAATACATAAATTACACTTGCGTGAGTGCTTCTTAAGGGGATTCTGACTTCAAATCGGGAAGCGAAGTTCTCTTCTCAGAATCACCAGAAGAGTATTTGTTGTGTCAATGGAACTGTTTCAGAAGTGACCCTCCCGGACGCTGTAAAATTAATTGTTATTGTCCTTTATAAACGATAATAAGATCCCCAAGATATTTCTTCGAGATAACTAACCGTCTAAATTAAAGAAAATTAATTTTCGTCCACCAGAACGTTACAGTCAATGGTGACCGCTATAGAGCCATGATTACTGACTTTTTCGTTCATCAATTGAACAACCATGATGTGCATGAGATGTGGTTTCAACAAGACGGCGCAACATGTAACACAGCTCGTGCCACAATTGATTTATTGAAGGACACGTTTGGTAACCGCATAGTTTCACCTTGCGGACCCATGAATTGGCCTCCAAGATCGTGCGATTTAACGCCGCTTGACTATTTTCTGTGGGGATATGTGAAGTCGCTAGTCAACGCCGATAAGCCCGAAACGATTGACCACTTGGAGGACCTCATTCGCAGCGTTATCGCCGATATACGGCCAGGAATGTTGGAAAAAGTCATCGAAAATTGGACTTCCACATTAGACTAAGTCCGAGCCAGCCGTGGCTGTCATATGCCAAAAGTCATATTTAAATTATAATGCCAGAAGAAAATTTGATGTCGATTTAAAAAAAAACTCATCTTTGTTTTAGTCCATTTCAAAGTTCTATACCTATAAAAAACACATTTTACATGAAAGCTTTAATTAGCCGCAGAAGTTCGAACAAGTTTTTCATTCATAGGTTTTTTTATCGCGATTTCATTATGTGGATTGTGAATAAAGTGTGACAGTTGGCGGCAAGTATTTTCAATTCGCGCTAAAATTGCTGTTATTGTAAATTTTCCTATTTAAATCAATTGTTACTCAGCTTAAATAATATTAATTAAATGTAAGCTTTTGTGGTCGAACAAAATACCAATACAGTTAAATTGATTTGTTCGAATTCGCCTATTCGCAATTTACTCTCATTTGAGTCGGAATAGTCCTTAACAAAGGGTATTTTTGTATTTTGTATTTTTTTGTATTTGCACCCAAACATAATATACATTTTTCTCAAACACTTCAAGCATCGAACCCTGTTTGTTGCTGACTAAAGTTCACAGTGAGGCTACTTTATACTTTTTCCATTAGTCACGCAACTGTAAGAAAAAAGCCAACAAAAATCGAAAGGACAGCATTTTTTCATCTCCTCCTCAACACAACTTCCGAAGTTGGATTGCCATAAACAAATTAAATCACATAAAATCAAACAGAACGCTGCCCACTTCTTTTTCAATCGTTTATGGTCGCCAAGCTTATTAATCCCAATTCTCAAGTTCTTTTTCAACACGTTTATGATGCCGCAAGGCAAAAATTCCAGCTATTTATATTCTTCACAGCTCAAGACCTGTGGACAGATACCAAGTTGATTGGTTCTGCTAAATCAATTATCATTATAAGGAAGCTAATAAATTTTGACTTTTTATTGATTTGATTTCCTACTGATTAGTGCCATATTGTGAATTTATTAATACCCATGATTTATTGGCTATCATGCAAATTATCAAGTGTATTGACAGTTTTTTTTTATTGAAACTGTAACAATTGTCGGTATACACATTACTGCAAATAGCCACCAAACCTATTCCAGGAAGCGAGCGCTGTTCATACAGACAAACAAAAGCGCAAGTAGGCGGTGTTATCTCTTGAGTCTACTTTTAGCTCAAGTGAATCGGTAACCAGTTGTCAATTGTTTAAGCCGCGCATTGTGTATTCTTGTTAGCGATATAGAATTTCTATGGAAGCGGTTATAGTGGTGAATTCTTTAGATGAAGTCATAAGGAATTTTTAAAAAAAATTTAACTCAAGCCTTGGGGAAGTTGGCACAAATGACAACTCTGGCAGCACATCGCAAACCATAAAGCATAATGTGTTGACACCTTTGTTGATTCCAGTCAATCATTAAGAAAATTTGAATTTATTACCAAAACCTTTCTACGAAGCACGCATCCATTCCATAATCCCATGTGGTCGCACACGCTCAGTATACCTATGTGTGCTAATTTTAGTTCTGCGCTACTATCCGTTTTCATGTCTTGTCTCTTCCATCTAGCGCTGGCATCGGCATGGGACGGGTATAATGGAATTCAATGCGCTGATTTGCAGACCGTTTGTCGTCTGTATTTGTTCTGCCCACTTTTTGCTTATTAGAGTCAATTGTCATGCTTTGCACAGAGCCGTTCTTGTTGGTCATAAACAAAGCATTATTTTTGACACGCGCTAGATATATCAGCACTCGTCCTCCAATTTCAGTGAGAGAACTCGAAATATTTTCCAAAGCTATGATGGTTAGAATAGTCTACCATCCAGATGGATATCTCGTACAGATTTACATGATAATGCGAGGTGTGAATAATGCCAAAAACCAAACTCGTGCGGGTACTGTCAATTTGGGGGTGTATATTTAAGTCAAGTTTATTGACCGGTCCAAATTGAAAAGCAACCCAAAATATTTGCAAATGCCTCTGTATTTGTATCTGAAGCATCGCACGGATGGAATTTAGGTCGAGTTTGCCATCATCTGGCTCATTTGGTATTCGTTTTAGAAAACATTCACTAGGTGACTCTTATTTAAATAAGCACTAGGTGAAATTCATATTTATAACATTTAATTATGGTAAACGGATGCACGTGATTCAACAAAGTTGACTGGACAAAATGTATTAATTACTTGCGATTCGGTTAGGTTTGATGCGAACTTAATTGATTTCGAGAAAAAGAATGGCTTAAGATAGCGAAAATGAATACGCATACCTACACGGGGTCTAAATTAGAAAAAAAAAACACACACACACAGTGGATCAGATTGGAAGCTGAAAGGAGGCCAAATGGAGTATTACATATATTGTTACCTTTCTTGTCGCATGAGATAATTAAAGATTTCAATTTTGAGAAGTGAGAAAGAGAAATTGGACTTGACAAGGCGCGGCTTTAGGGAAATATCGAGAGGATTTTTCGGTGTGCATTAACTTTTTAAACACTTTCTAAATTAATATTTGACAAGGTTGTTTGGAAACTATTCAATTCTAAGGGCTTCCGCACTTGATGAAACACAAAAGGTATGCAAAACATGTTGCAAACATTCGCGTACACATTTTGAAGACAAAGTTTCGATGAAATAACAAAATATTGGGTGCTCAATAGGAGGCGAGTACCTACTGGCTTAAAGTGCGCGCGGGTTTGTTACGCTAAATCCCTCTCCAAACTTTCAATTTTCTGATAACAAAAGAAACGAATTCAATAAAAAAAAATGGCATTCTCAATTTTTTCTTCAAATTTTGTATAGCAAAACTTGCCATATACACATAAAGGGTTTTTCAATAGGGACGCTACAAAAGTAGAGCGACAGGGACAGCAAACGACGCCGAATTTCTTGCCGCTCTTTTGACATTTCTCTTCAGTAAAGTTTGCCATTTCTCTTCAGTAAAGTTTGCCATTTCATGATGGAAAGATATACGAGCCACCAACGAGTCGAAATTATTAAAATTTACTACCGATATTCGGAGTCAGTGGCAATTTATCATCTTCAGCGATGAGGCTCATTTCTGGTTGAATGGCTTCGTCAATAAACAAAATATGCGGTATTGGTCAGGCAGCAATCCACACGTACTCCATGAGTCATCATTGCATCCCGAAAAAAAATAGTTTGGTGTGGTTTATGGGCCGGCGGCGTCATTGGGCACGTTACTGTGATGGGAATCGCTACCGTTCAATGATACCGAATATTTTTGGCCCCAATTGGATGATATGGACTTGGAGGACATGTGGTTCCAACAGGACGGCGGCACAATCCACACAGCGAATGTCACAAACAATTTTGGAGAACGTGTTATCTCAGGAAATGGTCCAGTCGCTTGGCCGCCTTGGTCGTGCGATTTGACGCCGTTAGACTATTTCCTGTGGGGCCACGTCAAGTCTATGGCCTATGACAACAAGCTAGCGACGATTGATGAACTTCGTACGAATATCGAACGTGAAATTGCAGCAGTATCGGCCGATTTATGCTTGAAAACCGTCGAAAATTGGGTTCAGCGTCTGGACTTCTGCAAGCGTGCCCGTGGTGGCCATGCAAAAGAAATCGAGTTCCATACATAATGGCATCGAATGTACTTTCACAGGAATAAAGAATTTCATTGATATCCAAAACCGTTTCTGTTTTATTTAAAAAAAACTTTTGTAGCGCTCTTATTGAAAAACCCTTTATTTATGTTTTCTCCAAAAGGGACTTACCAATTTAGATAAAAATTAATATATTTCGTACTATTCGTGCCTTTTATAAGACTGTGTACATAGTTTATCCCTTGACTTGAAAGCTAGCCAGAACTCTTACTAGTTCTGCAGACGTGAGTGAGGAAGCTTCCTCATTCTAGAATCATGGCGGTTGTCTTGTCTCAAATGACAGGCCGGAGCAATCTCCTGTTGTTTTTAAATTGCTGTGAACAGCGTAAAAGTTGTTACGCTAAATTTGCAATTTGGCACTTTTGTCTGCCACAATTTTTTCCCAATTTTTGTTGGAAAATGGTACTTCGCAAAATTGTCAAGTTATATTATTTCCAAAGAAAACCCTTTAAAATGTAACACAGTTGCCTGTCACAACACTTTTCTACTGCTTAGAGAGCCAATGATTGTTAAATATCGTTTGAAAATTTCAAATTTTTAGAACGGATTCTGAAATGACACTTTCTCGTTGGCGACCTTTTAGAATTCTGCACGAGTCACCCTGACTGTGAATATTAGGTTTATAAGAAATGCATTTTTTTAGCTGTTGTAGAAGTGCCACGCCCACATTCTATAAAAGGGTTGATACAATAATTATAACTTTTTAAATATCTCTTTCTGATCCGAACTCTTCAAATTTAGCATCCATTTAAAAGTTAGTGCCGCGCCCGTTTTCAAATTCCGCCCACATTTCACGCGGAACGTTTGGTTTATGCAGTGTGCATGCTCCGAAGCTGTTATAAGTGCAAAAGAGATAGCGTTTCAAATGCTTTAAATCGGATGTAAAACAATACCTTCCCCTTGATGCCATTGTCACGCCATCTGTTGTACATTTTTGGAACTAACGTAAATGGTACAGACTTGAAAATGTTCTTAAGTTTCATTTCAATGTACATTTCTTGATATTTTTGTCAGTCTTTTGATGTAATTTTCCATCACTTTTTTTTTTAAATTGGCCTACTCAAGGTCAATGTATAGAACTAAACGTTTCTCTTGTGGTCTGCAACAAAACGGGTAACATTTTCCAAAACCTTTCCTTTGAATTGAAGCAACCTCAAAGAAAGAAGTCTAAAGTGGAGAACTGGACATCCAATCGAGGCAGGCAACCATATTTAAAAATTACTCAGCCTCTTGTCTCGGCCTGCATTGGCAGTGACGCCATCTTTTTGAAACCACATCCGGGCGCTCCTCGTATAGCTTTCTACTTTCAAAATACTTAATATTAATTTGTTTTACTCATTGCGACTCGCAATGGACCCATTATGGTGCCTAGTGGTGTATGAGGACGGAGTACACTTAGTCATACGTCCCACCCTGTCTAACCCAACCTTATTGGCTTTCCAAATCTATTTGATCAGCTTTTTTTGTTGTTGTGCAGAAAGTCGCCTTTTATATGTTCAAGGTCAACCACAACTGCCGTCGTCGATCAGCTAAAATGCCTACCTATTAAAAGGACATTTCCTCTTCAAAGGTTAATTGTTTCTCATAAGAAGCAAACTCAAAAGATAACTCAATTACAGTTTGCTTCCAATTTACAACTTTTATTTTATCTACATAAATCTTGGTGATTGTTGCAAACTAAACAGGAATCAGAATAGTTCCAACAGCATTTCAAGGACGGTGAGTTGGATTCGTTTTCCCTTTCTAATCGAGTGATGTTCTTACGCGTTGATAAAAGGAGCGCAACTGGTTTTGTGTGAGAAGAATAATTGGACCTAGGCACCGACTGGACATGATTATTGAAATGGCTATACCTACTCTGGTACTGGTCCCAGTACTAATTGCTTCGTGGATCTTCAGAGACTCTGTACTTCAATTGTTTTACGTAATTTGCAGTTTAAATCTTTTTTTTTATCCAATGTAAAGGTTTGGGAGAAAAATATAAGAAAAAGTATATCCGAACCTGGGTTATAATTACCTACTCTGTGAGTGAGTGAGATATTTCTCTGCATCACATTTTTTAATCTTAGAGGACGCATAAAATGTAGTAGATGCTGACCCCCAAGAAAACAATGGGGATATCTGAAAAAGTGGATCAATTCAAAAACAGTTCACGCACGCATTCAATTAAGATTAAGACTTATAAAAGTTGTTAATTGACACTTAGTTTTCAATTTTATAACCACCCAATATAAGTATATTAGTAGGTAATGAAATGACACACAACGTTTCTTAAACACTCTGTTAACAATCATGATTGCGACCGGGTTGTTGCCTTAACCGAAAACCACAAAATTCGCCGAAAATTCTCATTTAAGGTACCGGAGGTATGATTAATCGTCCAGAGATGTCCAATAGGGAACGTGCTCCGAATGCCAATCCAACCGCAACTGCACCACTGACCACTCATTCAATTGTTATATTTTGTCGATGACAGATTACTGAACGTCAAAGTCTGGCTGTCACTCGAGCCATGCGAATGCGAATTCTTTGTAATCCCAAAGGGGGGGGGGGGGTTTGTATGTTTATCCAAAACAAAACACCCAACTGAATTGCGATCACGTCTTATCGAAAAATCAATTTCAATTGAAATGTTTTACTTTGTGGCGTCGTTCTTGTGTCACTCGCACACACTTTCAAATGACGCATTGCCCTCATTTAAGATTGTTTGTGTTTATAGGATTTAAAAAGTAACACTCGGGTGTTAATTGAACTTTTGCGCCCACCCACATAAGAGATCTACTAAAACTTTGCGGGTTATAGCCAGTAGGCTTATGTTTCGAATAGAACTAGCCCAGATTGACATGCAATCAAATAAAACCACAATAGTTTGTCATCATTAAAGCATTCACTCTGAATGTTTACGAGACCAATCCTCATATTTGCATAACTCGGCGAACGTGAATAGACTCTTAAACGGGGCAGAGTATTCGGTCAATCAAGTTCAGATTTGGCATGCTTGCCAAGGAATTGCGAGATCAAAGCTGAATCGTAAAGATTTTCTATCTGAATTCTTTGGATTTGGACTTCTGGTTATAAAATTCCATGTAATTGCGCAGATAAAATTGATCTATACGGTGTCGTCGGTGGTGTCCGTTGTGTGGCTAGACGTTGGCATACTTTTGCTTTTGCTTACACATTATTCCAAGACTGACCTATTTGGCAAGTTTTGCTTATGTAGTTGTGTGAGGAATTGGGTTAAACACGCGGATCGTGGGACAGAATTTCTGCGGAAGCAATTAACACTTGCCACGGGAAATCAGTAGAATGCAGCACACCGACTCCCAAGTCCCAATGTCAAAATCTGTCAGATTACCAAATTGACCCACCATCTTAAAACCGTCCGTTTTTATAAACCCATTTGCACTTGACACGAATTAATGTTTCTATTTGTTTCAGCTCGTTCCCTGCCCGATTCAAAAAACTCACGCAGTGGGCGCCAACTTCAGCACATCCCATCGACGAATTGGTTTCAAGCGTTCGCCGAGGGAAGCGTATGCCTTACCTCTACCGGAGCACTTGGTACATGTTCGAGATTTCGTACCTGCTACCCGCATATAGCAGACTACAACTTCTTCGTGAGACAATCGGAGGACCCTTGGTTCCTGCAAGGCCAAGAAAGTTGCAATTTCTTCGATGAGTACGGCCAGCAAGCAACCGGAATATGCTGCATCACTGAGCCTATCCCAGTGCCAGATCGGGAAGAGAGTGCCGAAGAACAGAGTGGTGAGATTCCCACTGGCACCAGTTCGATTGAAGATGAGTATCATCCGGATCATGCAGCTGACGATGGCAGCCAATCTCAAGAAGATTCCGGTGAGCAATTTCAATTCAATTGGCCATCGCAAGCAGCGTATCCTTCGGGGCCGGCATATCAATGGCCGCCACCATTGCCAACGCATGCACCCGGAATCAGTCAGTGGCCACCACAAGCACCCACCCATCCGCCAGATCATCATTATCCCACTCATCCGCCGCATCCTGCTTTGCCCACATTTCCGCCAGCGGCAGTTACCTCTGCTCGTCCCACATATCCATCGTATCGGCCAACGCAGAGACCAACTTATCCCAATTACCCATCGACTCTCAGACCGACACCTAGACCACCAAGCACGGAACAAGTGACGTTACCAGGAGCCGGTAGTTGTGGTGCTAAGAATGGGGTTTCACCCGATCAGGAGCGGATAGTAGGCGGACAGAATTCCAGTCCAAACGAATGGCCTTGGATTGTGGTGTTGTTCAACAAAGGCAAACAGTTCTGCGGAGGATCCTTGATTGACAATTTGCACATCCTGACTGCAGCACATTGCGTGGCGAGGTGAGAGAAGGAGTCAAAATAATTTGTTGGTAGGGGTGTTTATGGTTTTATTTTGCAGAATGACGTCCTGGGACGTTGCCGGACTGACAGCTCACCTGGGCGATCATAACATTCGAACTACTTTCGAAGTGCAGCACGTGGAGAGGAAGATCAAACGGCTTGTGAGACACAAAGGCTTCGAATTTACTACGCTGGTAAGTTTTTCTGTCTTTTGTTGTGTAGTCTATACTAACCGTCTTTTGTAGCACAATGATGTGGCAGTTCTGACACTCGACAGGCCGGTAACATTTACACGAGAGATCCGTCCAATTTGCCTTCCACACTCCTCGTTACGGAAGTCGTACAGCGGCCAAGTGGCCACTGTAGCTGGCTGGGGAAGCTTGCGAGAAAGTTTGTATAACCAACCTACCAACACATTGCTTATTATTGAACATATCTCCTTTCATCAGATGGACCACAGCCATCGGTCCTGCAAAAGGTGAACATCCCTATTTGGACGAACTCGGAATGTGCCCGCAAGTACGGACGAGCGGCCCCTGGAGGTATCATCGAATCTATGGTGTGTGCCGGTCAGGCAGCTAGGGACTCTTGCAGTGTAAGCTATCGAAAAAGTTGACCATCTCTTATGTCAGTGGCTAATCTAGTACGATTTTCTTAGGGTGATTCTGGTGGTCCGCTGATGATTGCCGACGGAGGCCATTGGACGCAGGTTGGCATCGTATCATGGGGCATCGGTTGTGGCAAGGGACAATATCCAGGCGTGTACACAAGAGTAACAGCCTTCCTGCCATGGATTATGAAGAATCTCAAGTGAACCCAACGACGAACTGGACCGATACTATTTAATGCGATTTTCTTTTCGGTATTATTTTATTTTTCTACGCAAACGAAAAAAAACGTGATATTATTTTGTATTTGCTTTTGGGGCGAGGATTGAGTGTAATAAATGATTGTAATACAAAGTACTAGGTTGTTTTATTTAAAAGGACACGAATATTTAAGTCATTAGCTTGCAAATGACATATGAATCATTAACATCGCTCAAATAGTTTCGATACAGCTTGAGAAACAAAATTTATAGCCCATCTCAACAGCTTCTAACTCCAGTACTAGAATGCTTTTATGCTTTGCGGTTGTCGATCTTGAATTTAAAAGTATTGCATACTTTTAGGATGCCATGGCAAGCAAATGTGGATGATCTCCGGTAAAAGGTACTAGATTTCTTACAGTCAATTCAATTTCTCTCTTGTGTCGCCGCAATCGAATATATGAAAAATCTTCCAGGACGCCGGTTGAAAAGTTCGATAACTCAGCTTGTAGGTCACCGATCATCTTGAAACAAACGCCAATCGATTTGTCGGAGCAGATGGTTTGTAATGAAATGAAATTATTCACGTCAAGGAGTAAGCATGTGGAATAAAAGACGAAAATTTATCATTTTATTTTCAGCCATGTCCTCCTGGGTGATCCTTTAAGGATATCCGGTTGCGAAGGTGTCCATGTTGTAGATCAGACGATTTCAGTTCCATTTACTTAAAGTTTTAACTCGATCCTTCCCATTTGTCCCAGAAACCCAAGGGAAAGAGAGAAAATTACGTCGCATGTCATTAATTGAGTTTGCTGGAAAATTGTAAAGCACTACTTTCAACAAAATCTCACTCTCACTTCTGCGAAAATAGTAACAGAATCAGAAACAATTTGGTTGCGTTGTAGAAAGAGCGTGTTGTCAAAAAAAGGGTTCATATTTTAGAGGTTCTAAGCGATGGGCCCGCTATGGTGCCTGGTCTTTTGTGACGATATTACAACCCCACTCAACCTAACCTAACCTAAGCCCATTTCACAATTACTTGTGTCTTGTTCATGAATATTCAAAGAATAGAGGTCTCAAAACTGCCAAGTAAATTCAACTTGGGATATAAAAGCGTGCAACTAAGGACGTTCGGATTTTTAGTTTATTAAGTCTGACAGCTGACTGCCTTGATGTATTTCAGTTTCCTTATGGCCTAGAATGGTCACGTGAACAGTTTTTTCAGTTGACGTTTATGGGGATTAGCCGGCAAATCTAGGTAAGAAAATCCTGCTGCATATTCAGTTGACATTTCGACGTGTCAAAATTTAAAATAAACTGCTAGAAAAAAAATTAAATTGATTAGTTAATGCGTTCGTATACCTTGCCAGACAAATCTAGTTCACGTTTTACATAAACTACGTATTCGAATGTCCCACTCAGAAGTGTCAAGTACAATGCAGTTATTAAAATTCTATTCAATTTTACTTTGCTGAGAAAGATGTTCAATAAAACACACCAGGCAATCTTTACAAAATTTAAGAAATCACCTTCAAACGTCGCAATTTTAATTTCAGTCAACTTCTTCTGATCCCAGAGTTGTCAACCACGTAGTAATAAAACAACTTATTTTTTTCGAAATACTTTTTTTTATTTTTACTACTTTTTCCATAAAATCATACAAAAAAGAAAAAAAACATTTTTAACTTTAACAGCGTAATATTATGAATATGTTTCTATAAATAATTACTGAATAGTTTTTTTTTTTTATATATTTTTTTTGTTAAAACTTTTCCTTTTAAGATAAAATAAAATAAAATGATACATGTGTCGAATTAATGCAAAAGAAATAACGTGATAAGGGGAAAGAATAGTTTGTCGTTAGTTTTATGTGTTTCGTAAAAAGCACAAACAGAGGAAACCATAAAAATAAAATAAAACTAAAAATAATAATAATGTTTCCATGTCGATATTAATTTCGATTAGTTTTCTTTCAATATTTTGTTTCAAATATAATCTTCTTTTTTTAGTGTTCAAATTTAAATTCGTTACCGTAAACCTGATTTAATGGTTTTTTCTTTGATTTTCTTGTTTATCAAAGAAAAAACACTTTTTTCGAATAATTAAGTTAGTTAGCATAAATTTTTTATTTTTTTTTTGATCGAGCAAGAATTTCATAATTTAAATGCTACCAAGTTGATTGACATTGATTCTCCTGGATTTGATCTTTTTTTCGATAAGCATTTTGGTCCCCCGCCTCATTTTAGAATTTTTTTTTGCAAAGCATTAACATTAAATATTAAAAATCCTTGGGTGTATTATTATAATAATTTCGTTAGGACAAATGTTGGACTTAAAATACATATATGTATGTGTATGTCTATAATTGATTTCTATTGAAATGAGAAATAATTATAGATCCGATTGTCCAGGTCCTGAAATTAAAGGAAAAGAACGTGTGATTAGTATTGTGTAAAATAAGGGAGAAATAAAATGTAAACGGAGACATATTTAACAATTGTAATAGATGGTGCAATTTTTAAAGCAGTTAGCTTGGCTTCTTTTAAGATTAAGCAATTTATTTATCTATTCAAAGAGGCTGCCAAGTAATGAACAACATATTAGTCTTCCCTGGCACCTCATGGACTCTAAAACAGGGTAACGCAGCTTCACACCTAAACCAGTTCGATACTGTTAACAAAGTAATAAGGTTCTGTGTTTGTCAAAATTGTGAAGTACAAAAACGCTCCTAAGTGAGGCCAGGAGCCTGCTTGGTAAATTACTGAAGAATAACGATAGATTGTTCGATACTTTTCTTTTCTAAATTTATGATTGTAATTCGATCGCAGAAATATTACACATTTTATGATGGTCAGCACTCGTTGGAGTCGATTTGAGTACTAGATCTAGATCTAGACAAAGTCCAGAAAGAGAATTTAAAAAACAACGAGTAATGAGTAATTCAATTTGGGGCTCGTAATTTGTTCCGCATTGAAGAAATTGAAAATTGTCTTTAATATTTGTTTCCAATTCCACTTCGACATATTTATCAATTTGAAAGATAATTCTCTAAAGCTCTTAAGTAAAAGTTACGAACGGGAGTTGAATTTTCTCCTAGAATATTTTCACAAATTTTATCCCTCCACTAAAGCTTTAAGAACTCAGTTTTGGATATGCTGGCGAATAGCTAAAAGTGGCTCAAAGTTTATTGCATATGACGACTTCGCTGAGACAGTTTTTAGTTCAATATTTTGAATCCGATTTCCAAAACTTATTATAATTTTTTTTAACGCATTTTTTTATTGCGATCAGCAGCATAAATTTTCCAAAATTGTATCATCTATGACAAGATAAGACTTATAAGCTATACACTTAAAGCTGTAATACGATATATTCTTCCACGTTACAGGTAGTAGTTTCTAATTTTTATTGTTATTGTATTACAATGAAAACTCAAAACAAAATACACAGTTAACAAAGTAAAATCAAAACATAAACCCAATAAAAATTAAAATGTATTAAAAAAAAAATTATGTTTATGTACAAGGGGAAATTAATTAAAAAAAAAAAATATGCAAAACAAAACATTAGACAAGAGAGAAAACTTCACCTTTTTTTTTTGTAACAACAGAACAATGAACAAATTGTAGCTTTTCTTTGTATGAACAATTATTTTTGAATTAAGAAAAAAAAGCCATTTTTGTTAATTCGGTTAAGAAAAAAAAATATCAATAACAAAAACGTTTGGAAAGTTATTTATGAAATGTAGAACTGATATTTTTGTTTGTTGTTGCTAAGATTCATTTAACATTATAATATCTTGTGTTGATAAAAAATTGCAATTTGTATTTATTTTTTGAAAGCCAAAGGTGGAGTTTACTCCAATGTTTTGACTGGAAGAATTAAATCGAATTAAAAATAAGAAAATTAAGAAAATAATACTTAACAATTGGTTTTAGCTAAATATGAGATCTGAATATTAAAATAATGAGATTTCGAATGAGCATTTTATTTTGATATGTAGTTGTAGGTAGATGTGAAATGTAAAATAAAACACATTCGGGTGCATTTAAGTAAAAAACTTAACCTAAAATGAGAATAGTTTTATGTTGATGAGAAAAAGGGGGTATCTATTAAAAGGCTCAATGTTTTTATATATTATATGCAACGTGGGGAAAGTACGACTTATTTTTTATCCTTACGTTTACTTTTTAAGAATCTGACTGGAGATTGTATCGTTGGAGAGAAATATAAATCGACTGTTTCTGTTTCTTCACTTCTAGCTCAATGATAAATTCTTGCAACTGTACCAACTTAAAGTGTGTTGCGATTTACACAAAACGGCTTATAAACATCGGAGAGTATAAGGTTCCGAGGAAGCTTCATAATTTAAATGTCAGATGTCCCTTCCATTCGTCACCAAAAAAAAAAAAACAAGGAACGTAATCCAACTTAAGCCTGTGAACGATTGGATAGGTCATGTGCATCGTTGTTGATCATAATAGAATCTTAAGCATGCAGGCTGGTTAGAAAAGTCACTACGAATGAAAATTAATACGAAAATTTGTGAGAACTGACTCAAAGAAATAACAGGCACTTAATGAAAAATTCAACTTGTGACTAAATACACACTTATCGGGGAAAAGTATTGGGCCTAACTAAAGGGTTTTCCAATAAGAGGTGTTATTTTGGTATTCAAGGAAAAATGTAATTTTTTGAGATAAATGATCGGATGTGTATTTCGTAATAAAAAGGAAGGTACGCCGTTAATAATGATAAACAACATCAGCCAAATGGCCACCACGAGCACGCATACAGGACCATATCCTTTTCATGAAATTTTCCATAACCAAATTTCGCAAAGTGGCTGCCCTATGTCTTCGATAGCCTCACAAATTTTATCTTTGAGGTTTTGAATCGAGCTGGGCTGTTGGCGTAGACCTTATCTTTCACGTGGCCCCAAAGGAAGAAGTCGCAAGGTGTTAAATCACAAGATCTCGGTGGCCAATTGTGATCACCTCTTCGAGAGATAACACGGTCCGGAAACTTTTCCCGCAAAAGATCAATGGTTTCGTTGCTTGGGTGGCACGTAGCGCCGTCTTGTTCAAAGTAAACTTTATCCAGATCAATACCATCCAACTCCGACCATAAAAAATCATTAATCGTCTCTCGTTAGCGCAATCCATTCACCGCAACTGTAGATCCAACCTCATTTTCGAAAAAGTAAGGTCCAATGACCCCGCCGGACCATAAACCGCACCAAACCGTCACACGTTGAGGATGGTGAGCCTTCTCAACAATAACTCTTGGGTTTTCCGAGCCCCAGATGCGACAATTTTGCTTGCTGACGCAGCCACCGAGGTCCGACAAGGTGCTTCACGACGACCAACAAAATGCATTTTTAGTAATGGCGTAGTTTCTACTTGTCAAATGTCAAAGAATAAAAGCTTCAAAAGTGACAGCTACTGAAATAGCGGGTCATTCACAATAACACCTCTCATTGAAAAACCCTTTATAACTAATAATCATGTTTAACTTTCACACTAAATATTTTGTAGGTCAGAATATTAAATTTTGTATGAAAAATATTGCCATTGTGAGTTCGAGTTCGCGGACTGAATTTAAATTCTATTTTAGTTATGAAAACTTTCTTAAACTCATCAGAAATATGACGGCCATTTTTTAATTGAATTTGAACAAGCACTTTCGGCTTGCATTTGGTCAATACTGCTCTTTAAACATGCTCCTAAACCGAATCGTTTTCTAGAAAAAGCAAATCCCTACATTTTAACCAAAAAAACACATAAGTTGTGTACGAGTGGTTTTTTTGTTTGTTAAATTCTTTATGGTGCTTAAAGTTACAATAGCTTGACTTGAAGGCTAAAATGTATGTTCCATAGAATATAATACCGCGCCAAGTACTGGGACGCTAAGCAGGAAACACTGGATTCCTTTTAGCAAAAAAGAATACAACTCTCTACCTGGTCCTACTCAATTCATCTTACTTAGTATACGTTTATCTTTTCTCATTATTTTAACATCAGAACTTGTATCACAAATTTGCGCGACAAAATAAGTCCTTACATTATTTTGTCGCAAAATAATATACAAAAAAAAAGAAAATATAAAAAAAAAATAATAATAACTAGCACACAAAATAAAAATAATAAACAAAATGCTTAAAATTATAGTACCTTAAGATTTTAACGAAACTGATTTTTTTATTTTGGATTTTTGATTTGTTTAAATGCAATCAATGGTTTTCTTTTTGGGGGATTAGAGATATTGTCATTCTTGTTCTTCAGGTTTATTTTGCGATTTTGTTTGTAACGAATTTATCAACATAAAAAATAGTTTTGTTTCTCTTTAAACTTTGGTTCGGATGAGGTTTTCTCTCGGTTAAGTGGATAAGAATAGGATAGGAATATTATGATGGATAAGAATGATGTAGTAAATTGATGAAAATGATGTATGATTCGACAAAAATGTATTTTTCTTATTATGTATATTTTTTTTACAAATAATATTTACATTGATTTTTACTATAAAATAATAGGAGAATTGTAGGAAATCAAACAAATGCATCGTAATTGGCAGTGATTGTTATGTGGTGTATTCTAATGTTACCCACCAGATTTTGTGATTTTTTGTTGGCATATTCTTTTGTTGCTTTTTAAAAATAAAAATATATTTTGTTTGTGGTATAGTGAATTTGTTTGGGATATGCAAATATTTACAAACATGACTCTTTTTCATTTAATCGTGTGTGAGTTGATGTTTGTTGTGATGTGGTCTATAGGTGTTTGTGAAATCAGTGGCTTGTTGGAAATTGCTTTTAGATAATTGCAGTGGATTTAAATAAGTTTAGAGCTGCTTCGACAGTCGCTGCTAATGTCTGAGTGATTCAAAGCTTTGTTTTGACCCAATTAAAGTGGTGTATTAAGTGAGAGTGTTGTTAAAATTTTGTTGACAATGCTAGCCAATTTCTTGGCACTCTAAAGTCAAGTCATAGCTTGGGGAAGTGCTGAAGAATGCTGTTGGCAAATGTGTTACGATGAAAGGGTAGAACTCAAAACGCGTTATCAGCAAGTACCTACTGCTGTAGGTGATTACCAATCTCTACCCAAAGAACCAACTTAAACAATTTAACTTGCACGCCAACCGCTATGAAAGTGGCGTTTTTGACCTACCTTCGCAAAGTTCACTTAATTTTCGAACCCAAAAACGGGGAAGTGAATTATAATTCTGCCGGGAGAACCTAAATTCAATGTACAAAAATTAACATTTAATTTAATATTTAAAATTTATTATGATTTATGACTGTCGTATGAAAGAAATGCCAAAGGTAAGACACTATAGACCCTAATCACACCGAAAATTTGAAACAAAGAGTCCTATATCCCAAATCGATCAAAAAGAGGCAAATTTTGGAAACTTTTCAAGTCTCTCGGGTGACACTTTTCGAAATACAACCAATCGAACTGGCCGAAAATAATGCACCTGAAATTGGACCCGTTGCGGTCCGCTTTCTATCAGTCGAAGAACATTAATCTTTTTTTACAAAGAGAAAAACTAGTTTCATTTAAAACTTTCTCCATCTTCCAACGGAACTCGCTCGTTCCGATCCGAAAGACACCTCAGGTGAATTGCTACTTCTGCTGTAGATCTCGGGGGATTCTGTAACGCGGGCCAAGTCTCTATTAACCGTTTTCGAGCTTAATACCCGCGGACACCGCACCGACCATGGCCGTCGCTTCGCCGTCGCTGTTGTCTCTTGCAGGGCCTTGAACGCCTTCGACGGGAGTATTTCGAAGCTTCCATTTATAGACGTGTCCGAGTCGGTTTTGGCACTCCACGAGTCGTAATAATCCGAATAGGATTCACTTTTGAACTCTTGTGGTGTCAGAGCAGGCGTTGAGTCGAGTGAGGTGTTTTCTAGTGAGTCCAGCTCTTCTTCGAGCACCCTCTTGGCTGCGGCCTGTAGCTTTTCCATGGGTAGATTTTTCAAACCGCTACTGCTCTTCTTGAGGAGAAGGCTTTGAACTAATTCGTTGACTAGTTTGTCGCTGACAGCCTGTGATGGCTGACCGAAGATTGGTGAGGCAGGAGAGTTGGGCGTCGATGGGTTCTCCGCATCGATGCTGGAGTTCTTTCGCAACGGCAGCGAGAGTCGTTCGCGGCGTTGAGTCATACTTTCCGCGTCCTGTATAGCTTTGGGATTCTGTTTTCGAGTAATCGAGACATTGTGGACAACCTTCCTTCTGCTGGGCTTGAACTTGAACTCATCTTCGAGAGGTTTTTCATCGGGCTCTTCTTCGATAACATCGCCATCGTCTTGCAGAAGCTTGAAGAGCCTGGAATGTGTTGATGCACGTTGATAGCGTGTCATTTTGCGGAGTTCGGGGAAGCTTTCGCATTCTGTGTCTGTCTCCGAGAGGGGTTTGTTCATGTCGGTGACACCGGAATCGTCTTCTTCGATCTCGGATTCGGAACGCTGAGAGCTATTTCGGCTGAGGTTGCTCTTCGGAGTCACACTCTCGACGATGAGGGTGGTTGACTTGGGTTTACTTGCCGGCGGCTCAACGGTACCGGTTTCGAAGGCAAATATACGATCTTTTACAGAAATCTTGATTTCATCAGCGAACTTGGATGGCTCTACTGATAATTCCTTTGGTTTGATGGGCGCTGGTTCAGGCTTTGGATATTGGTGTTCGATCTGGAAGTGATTCGGGGTTGAGTCACTTATACTCTCCGAGCTATCATCCTCTTGCTCTTCTTCACACTGCTCTTCTTCGATCATCTCGAAGGCACAGCCTTCTTCCATCTCGTAGGGGTTGTTCTCGATCAGGGTGTCTGTCTCTTCTTCAGTTTCATTGTCTTCGACGAGCACGAAAACATCGTTAGACTCCCGATCTTCGGGGGCCTCCCATTCGTTTTCCATGGATGACCTCCAGGTCCAAGAGTTATGAGCTTGCCGTTCAAGTGGTTCGGATGTTTTTTGGTTTTCGTTTTCAGGGCTTTGCTCTTTTTTATCGACGTTCACCGTGTTGGTGAAGAACGCCATGGCTTTCTTGTAGTTATTTCGACGAACTTCACATTCTTCCTTTTGATTGACCACCGGAGCGTCATCTACGCAATCGTTGGCTCCCTTGATCTCTGCCCAGAAGTCGATTTCTTCAGGTTCTTCTTCTTTTTTGGGGTTTAAGTCCTTGACAAAGTCCCCGTTGGCTTGGAATTTCCTTTGGGTGACCCAGAAGTCAATTTTTTCCATGTCTACCTCCGAGTTTACTTCGGTTTCATTGCCCGAGCTGTTGGAAGCCCAGAAGTCTGTCTCCCTTTCGGCATGTACATTAGGCTGAGGGGCGGCATCTTCTGTCACATAGCTGACGGTGGCCCAGAAGTCCATTGGCGGCACAAGTTCAGTGTGAACCGCATAATAAGTGGCTACTGGTTCCAAGTTTATCAGTTCTACGTCGTAACCACCGTAAACTTGGAGTCTTGAGGATTGGACGTTCTTCTTTGAAGTTTCGGACTTGGAAGTCTCAATTTTAGCCCAAAAGTCTATTTCTGCTGGATCGTCTTTTGGTGTCGAAGCATTATGAACTATTACGGGCTCTTTGTAAAGTTGGAAATCCGGTACCTGAGTCGCAAGTTCAGCTTCTGCTTTGGAAGTGACTTCTTGCAGAGCTGCGTTCTTTTTGGCTGTCGCAGTCTCCTCTGGTTGTGTCTCCCATTTCGCTTTGATAGAGTTAATTTTGGGCCAAAAGTCTGCGTCTTCAACTTTGGTCTTTATTTCAACTGCGTTTTCGGTTTTAGATGAGTCAATTTCCGCCCAAAAGTCAACTTCTTCGTTTGTCTTTGGAGAATCGGTTTGAGCCTCAAATTTGTCTGTATATTTAGGACTGCAGCTCTCGATGTTGTTTGAAGAGAAGGTTTCTTTGTTATTATCCGAATGCTCAGCCCAGATGTCAACGTTCTGGCTCTCAGCTTCTAGTATCTCTTCCTTCTTGGCCTCCAAGGAGTCGAATTTATTCCAAGAGTAGGCTGAGGACTTTACGTTGGATGCCGTAACATCCGACCAAACAACATTTTCCAATGGGCTTTCTTCATTTTCGGTTTCAAAAGAGTGAGTTTCATTCGAAGACTCAGCTTGGCTATTCACTTGAGCCTCCGCTTCATGTTTGGCATCCAAGGAGTCGTATTTACTCCAGGAGTAAGTTGATGATTTCTTATTATGACTTGAAGACGTAATGTCGGCCCAGAAATCAACTTCAACGTTCTGCGGCTTAGCTTCCGCGGATTCATCCTTTGCCCAAATATCTGCTTCTTCAGTGTTAACCTCAATTTTGACTTCCACAGTCGGCTCAGTTTTATTCCTAGAATACGTTTCATCATTTTTCGCTTTGGAAGACTCATCTTCAGACCAAACATCAACCTCGTTTGTCAGTACCTCAACTTTTACATTGGAATAGTCATTCTCAATCCAAACATCGGTTTCTTCTGGACCGGCTGTAGGGTTCACTGGCTCCTTAGGCTTTGAACATTCAATTTCGGCCCAAAAATCGGTCTCTTGTGTCTCTGTTTTACAGGTTTCTTCAACCACATCCTTAGGGGTTTCAATTATAGCCCAGAAATCTGTTTCTTTTCCCTCTGTGGCTTGGGTCTTCATTTCAGCTGTTTCGCTAGGCTTCACGGATTCAATTTCTGCCCAAAAGTCTGTCTCCTTAGCTTCTTTCTCGACTTTGTGAGCCTCTTCTTCAACTGCCGATGAAGACGATTTTGTTTCAACAGTTTGTTTTACCTCATCTAAGGCAGTATTGCATTCTCCCTCAGTTTCAAGCTTCTTCTTTTTAGTCTTCTTTGGCTCTTTCGCAGACTTCTTTACCGTCTTCGGAGGCTTCAATGTACCGGCTTCTGCTTCTTGGACCTTTTTCGTCTTAGTGGTTTTTTTCTTGGGTTTTTCCAGCTTTTCTGACTCCTCAATGACAATCTTGACTTCGTTTACCGACGTTTTAGTCTCGACCTTCGATGTCGGTGCTTCACTTAAAACCGCTTTCAAAATCGCAGGCTTCTCTGGAACGACAAACGCTTGAGCGAATTTTTGGCTCAAAATTTGAGTTTTTAGCTCGGCTTTCTCTCGAACCAACTTGCTTCGAATGCCTTCACTCATTTCAGGTGTTACTACACTGGCCACTTGCTCTTCCTGTTTTTCTGCCTTGGCTGACTTCTTAGTGGCTGTCTTTACGGGCTCTGTAACAACAGCTACCTCATCTTCACAGTCTTCCCCTCTCACGTCCTCATCGAAAGACTTTCTAATACTGCTTATAAATTCTCCAACTTCAATTTCATTGCTGGCCATTCGGACCAATTTCTTTGCTGGCTTCTTGGTGTTGCCCTGAATCATCTTGATGGTCGATTCGACGATCTTCGATCGATTCTTAGCATTTGGAAGACTAATCGTGGACCAAGTGTGTTCCGGCTCAGGCTCTTTCTCCGGCGCGGCAATTATGATTTTCTTCTTCTTTTTGGGTTTCGTTGACTTTACCTTCGGCTCCTGCTTTTCAGCAAATTCTTCTTTCACCTGTTCAACAGTGCCTTTGATACGAATATTAGTCCAAAAATCGTCCTCAGTTTCGGGTTCTTTTGGCATTGCGGTCTCGATAGGTTCGGTTGTGGGTTTAGCTTCGGATTGCTGTCTTCCGTCGATCTTCTTTCCCCAATAGCTGGCGGTTTTCTCAAGGAATAATTGTGCTTCTTTTCTAGTTGCCTGTAAGGTCGCCCAAAAGTCCAATTCTTCTCCTGCATTGTCTGCGGGCTGTGTCACACCTTCGGGTTTTTTGATTTCATCAATTTTATTCATGTCTTCGTTCTTCTTTATTTCTTCGGCCTTTTTAAATTCTTCGGCCTTTTTCAATTCTTCAGCCTTTTTCAAATCTTGTGCCTTCTTAGTTTCTTCAGCCCTCTCGAGTTCTTCCAGCTTTTTGTTCTCTTCGGCCTTCTTCAACTCTTGTGCCTTCTTGATTTCTTCGATCTTTTTCTTCTCTTCGGCTTTTTTGATTTCTGCAGCTCTTTCTTCAAGCCTTTGCTTCTCTTCGACCTTCCTGATCACTTCGATCTTTTTCAGTTCTTCGACCTTCTTTAACTCTTCGACCTTCTTTACGTCTTCAATATTGTTCCCCAACGAAGTGGTATCCTTAGTATCTTCAACAATCTTGATCTTCTTTATCTCCCTGGTTTCTGAGCCCTCCTTGAACTCACTACTATTCCTTCTCCAAGCTTCAACAGAATCGGCTTGTTCCTTCTTCTTCTTCTTTTTCTTCTCGGCGATATTATTTGTAACGTCCCCTCCCCACGTCTGATCCATGAATTTATTCCGCATAGCCAATGAGAACGACACCGAGACATCTTCGGCTTCCGAGTCATCTTCTTCTCTGACCTTCTCTTTCACAAAATCTCCCAACTTCCTGGGTACAGGCGACAAACTCGCCATTCTATCGAAAGATCCACTCGATGGACTCAAACTAATCGTCACACTTACATCGCAGTCACTGTCGTACTCCTCGGGATCCGCCTCGAGCGAAGCAATGCTAAACGATCTACGTTTATCTTCGATCTGACTGTTGCCAACCTCAACGGTGGCGATATTTTCATCATTCGAAGAGCGACTAAATGACAACTTCAAGGGAAGTCGGACTGTCACCGAATTAGAATTATCTTCGTCCTCGTCTTCTTTAATCACTGCGGCTTCTTCTTCCTCACATTCATCATTCGCCAGAGTAGTCGAACCACTTACACTGGAACTTACACGACTCGTCGGCCGTGGGCTGACCAGATCTGCTTCATTCTCTTCATAGATAACACTCAGATTGTCCATAATAATCACTTCTTCTTCTTCATCGAGATCTTCGATTTGCTCCTCATCCTCCGAGTCAATTTCTTCGATGAGCATATCTTCTTCATCGTACTCGAGCTCCTCGCCCACAATCTCTTCTTCATCTTCGTCTTCTTCGTCGAAGATCATACTCTCCCCTTCGTCCACCGTCCGATCATCTTCAATTGCATCCATCGGTGGTAGGTCGCTTTTGTTGTACACCTGGATGTTTGTAACCGATTTGATGGTTTGAAGAGCACCATTCGGTAGCTGTTTGGCGCATTCTTCAAAACTGGAAGTCGTAGTCGGATCTGTTGATGATGTTAGAAGATCGTCGGAGCTTTCCGATTCTGAAGCGATCTTGCTGTTCTCACACTCTGATTTTATGGGTGACGGTGAGTTATTATCAAACTCCTTACCGCTGTCGCCAACATAGTTTTTGTCATCATCCTGGCTCATGTTCAAGTCGACGTCGATCGGTTTTGAGATCTCACTTAGCCTACGAGACAGGGTCTCGATCACTGAACCTTCTCGCTGATCGCGGCCTAAATCTAATTTCCTACTTATCTGTGGTATATCGTCAGCACTGGGAGTTATAATTATATTAGGGAGGTCTTGAGATTTAGAGTGACTTCTCCTAAGCGAATCGCGAGCTTGATACTGACTACAAGTTTGCGAATCATACTCATTCGGGCGGTAGTAATAGTAACAAGGACATGGAGGGTATGGATGATGTTGATGTGGATGGGGATGGGGATGGGGATGTGAATGATGATGATGTGGATGATGATGATGATGTGGATGTGGCTGATGATGATGATGTGGTAATGGATATTGCCAATTCTGACCATCACCATTGGATGAGGACTGCGATAATGGTGGTGGTGGTGGTGGAGGAAGACAACAAGGTGGTAAATAGGGATAGGGATACGCATAGGGATGAGGTGGTGTGGGTTGTTGGTAAGGACATTCAGTTATTGATTTATTTGTTTCAACAACATCCGAGCCTTCCATCTCGGCTACAAAAATGGGGAAGAGAAAAGAAAAAAAAAAGAAAAATGACAAATGAGATTTTTTTTTCTTGAACTGCATATAGTTTTGCTTTTTGTCGAAAATGGTTGAGAATGCATAAAAGCGATGAATGTGGGGAAAACAAAAAGTGGAACTTAAGCTATTTTGGAAGCCAACATCAGAATATGCCATCTGAATTAGTTTCCAATTTGTTTGTGTTATCAAATCACTTTCTCTCAATCAATTAATAGAATTCTGTCAAATTGGAAAACAAATTACATTCTCTTCAACACAAGCTTAAATGCTAAATGAATCCAAAAGAAACGAAAATAAAAATAAATAAAATTCCAAATAATAAAAAATAAAAATAAAGTAAAAAATGCTTTCAGGGAAATCGAATGTAATTTTTTATGATGTAAAAAAAGTGCGATAAGTTTTCTTTGTTTTGTTTAAATTACTCGGGATGCTATGGAGGTGAGTGCATGTGTTTGTGGTGAAATGGGATGCACTTAGAATAGTTTATGTATTTACATCCTGCGGTAAGTTGAAAAGATGCATTTCTCTTTGATGGTCTTTGGCTTTAGTTTGGGATGGTTACTAAAAAAATCTGAAACTGATAATACGATTCGGATGAGCTATAAAATAGCTAACTCAATGGTACACATGCGAAGTAAAGGCTCCAGCACTCACAAGGGGAAACTAGATGGGTACATTCTGAGTTCGACCTGTCAGCTGTCACTCTAAGTTGAATAAAATTTTGAGTTGTACACGAGCAATTAGGGAGGTTTCACTGACCGAATTGTCAGCAAACTAGTGATGGGTTCAGGTTTTTAATCAAATTTAATGGCTCGTAGGTGCGAGCTTCATTGCCCGCTTGGAACATCGCAATTCCAGTAAAATTTTAACATATTCGTGTCAAGTATATGAACGGAGCTTGCAAACGCATTCCCATAGTTCATCATTTATGTAATTTTAACAAACTAAACTTGTGGCTGGCCTCGAGTTGGGTAAATGCGTTTATACCCCTGTAGAGTAGACTGACTGTCGGACATTGGACAACATGTTGCACGTGCTCGACAGGAGAGCGTTGTAGCACACTTGAAATGCGATTACATGACAGTTTATTTTTGAGTGACTCACCAAATAATTTGTAGGTTAGGTTGGGTTAGGTTGAGTGGAGTTGTGGGATCGTCACAAAAGACCAAATTACATTAAAAACCTAAACCAAATCGCCCAAGCAGTCAATTTCCCTACAGAATTTAATAATTGTCCAATAATAAGCTTAAGGAACCAACCTCATCTAAGTTGTCAAAGAAGTACCTGTCTAGGTGCTTGACACTCGCACAGAAAATAATCAATATCACCAACTTAATCCAAAAACCATCAAACGAATGATTACAAGAAAAAAAATAACTAAAATATACTTCACGTATATTCTATAAAATAACTTATAAAATTAAAAAAAATCCTACGTTTTGCATACAAAACTAATTTTTAATTTGTTCAACCACTTACCAGCATTTTCAGGTGTTGTCATTGCTTGAAGTATTTTAAACGAACGACTTGGAATAGCGCTTCCAGTGTATTTCTTCGGTTCGGGCACTTGTTGTTCACTTGGATGAACATATTGTTGAGATTGTTCTAAAATTAATAAAACCAAATATGAGTAAAACAAATTTCGCCCATCAATTGGTTTAATAATTTACCCTCAGGGCTGTAAACTGGCCTCTGATTAACGTATCTATTGGGTTGCGGTTGTTTCATAACAGGTGAAGTTCCTATAAAAAAAATTAATGAAAAATGTTTCAACAGAGCCATAGGGTACAATAGCAGAGCAGAGCATACACAAGTTGTAAGAAAAATTATAAAAAGGAATAGCCTCATTGAAGTTGTAGTTTAAACTCAGAGAGTGTTAAAATTTGTTGTTGCCTATAATTGGGCGCACATTTCACAGCGAAATTGTATTAGATGTGTGCCCCTATTCCACGCAACGTAGTTTAAAAGCATGAGTTACGGATTTTTAACTCTAAAGTTAAGGCACACTTTTGGGAGCAAAAACCTGCGCTTGTGGCCATTTCGCTATGAAATTCAATTCAAAAAAATCTCTGGTAAGTAGCTCATCGGCGCTATAAATTCACACCTCCTGCAAGCGTGTTATTTATTTGTTATTCTCAGACATAACCAAGTCAGCAATTATAAATTTAGCCAGCCAATTTGCAGAGCTTTAGCAGTCGCAATGCTTAATTAACATTCGCATACCGTCATCAACGGTCCTGATCGGAGAACAACGGTCAACGGCACCTTTTAGCTTTTGAAAAGTTTTCGAAGGATTTGAAGGTCCACGATATCTGGGATCTTCTTCCTTTACCGCGTTTACAGTCGGTTTTTCTTTTACATCATCATCTTGATACAACATTTGAAAAAATATTTTCAACACACACGTATTGGGTATCTAATATTAGATAGCTTACCTTGATTCCTGGCACGATTGGCAAAAGCCTGTTCGTTGTTTAATTGCATTCGTTTCATTTGATCAATTGTTGGACTATTTACTTGACCGGGAGCCATTTGACGGGCATATGTTGGCCGTTGTAGCTGCGGTTCCTGATCACCACCATCAGATTCGACAGCTTTACTCTCTAAAGCACTACCGTCTGCGGTGTCGGTGATCTTTTGTAAAATCCGAAATGACTTTGACTGATTTGGTGTTGCACTGCCGTTACCCCATGCGTTTTGATTACGTGGATCACTGCAAAGATTGTTCAATTAGTACAGAGTCAAAGAGGGGTTAAATATTATTCGCGGTTGTTTTGTGCAAAAAACGTTTGTTTTTTTTATTTTTGTTAGAATCACCTTCCGTAGTGCCCAAATGTCTTATGAACGAACTAGGTCTTTTAATTAAAATTAGACAGACGGTTCCTCTCTCGCAAATTTCGCTAACCTTATTCCTATTCGATGAGTTTCTCAAAATATATTCAAGGCATGGAAGGGAAAAGATCTTGTTAAGCTTAAAGTGAAAAGTGCTTAAAATTCTGACATCGTAAAGAGCAAACTGAATCCAGTACTAAATCGATTCTATTTAGCTTTGTAGGTTGACTGTAGACAGTCTGTGGATAACAAGATCCTTGCTAACATTCATTTGGTAATATCCGGCTATAGTATTATATTGTAAGCCTGTTAATAGTGTAAGGCATCATTTTAGAGAGGTAGACCGCCCAGAATGGCAGACAACGCCTACCTTAAGAAAACGCTGGACCAAAGAGCTAGGTACGACAGCCGAAAAACCCTAATAACACCTTGAGGATGTTTTTTTTACTGCGGTTTGGTTTTGCATACGTATATTTTTTCCCCTTTTTACTTGAATTCTTTCAAATGTCGAAAGAGGGCTTTTGACGAAAATTCTTCGCAAGAGATGTCGCACGCATGTCCCCGTATTTTTGTATATTCTCACTGAACGCAGTTTGTTTGATTGTTTTCTAAATTGAATTTGTTAACTGTCAAAAGTTATTAATCGGTGGCAGTCTGCTCATGATACATAACTATTGGTGCCTTAAAGTTTTTGAAATGGAAGTCGCAGTCGCATTTTCTAATTTTAAAACATTAATAAAAATAATTCCTTTTGTTTGGCCCTGATAAATGTGTCAAAGTCAAAACAGGTAGTTAATCAAAATAGAAAAAAAATCCAAAGACTTATAAAACCCTTTAGGGCCGTTTGCTGATACGCCTCATAGCGAATTTAAGTGCCACATAAACTCTTATGTGACAGTAGCCCATAAGTACTTAAGTAGAACTTAAATCGTTAAGAGTCTAATAAGCAAACGGCCCTAAGAGACAGTATTTATAAAACTAACTATAAAAACTTTTTCACTGAATGACTAAAAAAGTGCGCCCGGCATCTCAATTCTGCAAGGTCTTCCTCCGGCCTGACATCAGTGACATTTTAAAACAGTTTGTCAACATTCACTTGAGCTGTCTGTTTAAATAAAATCTTTATGTCAACCTGTCGAATTTATACTAATGTGTTAACCTTCCGAAACGAAACTGACATTTTCAAAAATCTGTCACCATCTATTTAGTCATCTTTCGTTCGAAATATTTCCCGAAACTGATAACATTTTTTGCACAAAATAAATTCAAAAAAAATCAACACAGATAATGTAAAATGACAACACCATTCGGACAAACACCTACGCAAGTACACATCAACATTTAACTAATGATAAAAAGTGTCAGCCTTTGTTATATTTATGTTGGCACTAAGAGATCAACCACCCACACGAATTATTAACGACGACGAAGGGGCTTGACGGAAATACCACAAAAGACAATTTTTCACGAGGAGTCCGAGGTTTTTTTTTTTTGTTTAGTTTAACAATTATTTGAAATGACGTGCGTACATAGTTTTTTGATTTCTGCTGGCCAGAACTAATTTTGTTTGACATTTAGAATGCAGTTACGATACCTGAGAAGGTTTTTTCTATATCGTATCTCAGCTTCTAGGGGGCAGTCGTGAACGAAGAGTCTATAGTTGCCACTTGAAGAATGGCAATGGAAATATTTAAATGTTTTATTATATAAAAAAAAGCGAACTAGTCTACTAGAAAGTACCCAAATGGGGACAAGTGTGAAACCGACTTACTTTTGAATAACTAGCGGCTGTTGAGAGATCGGTCCACGGACATTGTTTGGATTGAGCGGTCCGTCTGATTGCAAGTCCACAGCAATTGGTATGACGCGTGTCTTGACACCACCAACGTTGTTGGCTTGTTGAACAAGTCGTGGTGGTTGCATTTGTTGCATTGTCGGCGAAGTCACTCGATTAGGATCCTGACTTCCCGGATAGTTGTTGTAGCCTTGATCCACAAATTGATTTGGCGAACGAACAATGTAGCTGGGTGAATTTTGTCCTGAAAGAAATGGAAGAAGACATGCATGAGTTGTGGTGGGATCAACATTTTTGACATATTTATCAGAGAAGCAAGCAATGACCGGTAAGATACGACTATTCCAATACCCCATTTGTGGTTCCTTCTCTAGACAGACATAAAGTTGTCCTTAGATATATTCAACGCAAGTTTACGAAAAACTGTGATGTCGGCTTCAAAGACTCTGCAATGTTTTCAAAGGCAGAAAAAAAGACCAAGATGTAGGTTGTCTAAAAGAACCTTAGCACAGATTGCTTAAAATGGGCTTTTGAGCAGTCCCTCAAGATTGAAAGGCTAATGGTTCTGCAGTATTTTTTTTTTGTCAATTGCAACTTTCTAACTGAAATTAGTCCCAGACATTCGACGCTGTCAATGAACTCGAGTGGAGTTTCATACGCCTTGGGACGATCAATGAAGGCAACTTGACTTGACTTGAAGACCTACACCCTCAATGATGCAACTTCCCTTATTTGGCGTTTTACTTCCTCCGAGGATGCGAAGATGCTTACCATTATTAGGTGATCCCTGTTGCAGTGGTGGAGAAGGCACACTACTGTACTGCTGTTGGCCAGCATTGTAGTAGGGTTGTGGTCCAAAGCCGGGTGCTGATGGTGTACGGGTTGGTGTCGGTGTTTGCTCCAACTGAATCGGAATTATTCGCTCCTGAAAAAGAAAACGAAAATTTAAAAATTGATTACAAGAACATTTTTGACTGCCAACCTTTACAGTTGAGTTTGATGTATTATTGTTGATCTGCAGCCGCAAGCCCGTATTGTTGTTACTGTTGCCAAAGCCATTGTTCGATGGTGGTGGCGGCGATTTAATGCGATTCAAGGTTTGCGAATCAGCCGACGACGGTTGCTGGGCGGACACCCATCGATTTGCTGGAACTTGCCGCGAAGACAGCTGTTGCTGAGGTGGTGATTGCTGCTGGGCCTGTGTAACCACTGGCGGGATGTAAATAGATCCAACTTGGGCCTAAAATATTTATGTAGGGAAAACATCAAACGATAAAATCATGCACCAGTCAAAGCTATTAAAAAATATAAGCGTTTCCGCGTTATGGCTGCCAACAATCTTCTATGTACCTACGCTACATGAAAACAAAACTTTTTCTTCGAACTCGCAGGCGTATTTGCTGCATATTTTCGCTGCTCAGTGCTCATAGTTGCCAACAGGCAGACTTTTAAGTTTAGCAAAAGGGACTACACGCCGCGTTTCTATTTCTTCTTCCCCCAGACAATGCAAGAAGAAAAAGGAAATTAGCTATATAGCAAGGAAACAGAAAATCAGGCAAATTCGCATCGAATTCGGATTAAAAATAATCTTTGCGTGTGCGGATATCTAAAAATATCCAACTTAGTTGCTCAAAGTCATTGATTACCATTTCATGAGTTTGGGTTTTTTTTTTCATTTCTATTTTGATTATATGATCGTAAATTGTTGCACTTTTTTGCATACATACTCGTAAACACACGACTCCATTTTTTTTTTTAAATTTATCTTTTCCGGCAGGCAAAATTTAAGCGAACGATTTTTAATTTTAAAATAAATCGCAGGCGAGCCGCGAAAAGAATAATAAACGAAGAAGAAATTCATGCGTGCATTGATGAAATAAGATTTAACAGCAGGCAGAGAGTGTGAATTGAATATAAAAGACTGGAGTGCCGCAGGGAAGGGGTTTTACTGCTTTATATCGTTTAGTGTGCATCGTTTCGTTGGACATGGTTCTAACAAATGGGTGATAACTAACCGCTGCTTGTCGATTCAATTATGCATACGGCATTCCGACGATAGTCGGATAGATTACTTGCGGCAGTCTATGTTACTTTACAACTCGTTAATATTTGCAATCGCCCAAGAAAAATATCTTTGCTCAAGGGAAAACTATAATCCAGCTTAAGCCAATGTGCAATTAGTACTTTCAAAATGGTGCGACCTTAATACGATTGTTGGCCCAATTTAGACTTTTTGGGGGCATGGAATAAAGCTGCCTTTCAAATTTCCTATTGAACTTGAGTGTTTTCTTTCCTATTTTGACAGAAGCTTCAGCTCAGAAAATCCTATCTTAACTGACACTTTGCACGATTGTCCAATGTTCTTAGGCCCCAGTTATAGCTATCATTGAAATGCGTCATTGGAACAAATCAGTGGAATAATGCTTTAATTTTTTTGACAAGTCAGTTATAGCAATCATTGAAAAGTTGCTGTCAGTGGAAGTACCTGTCAGTTAAATAAAACAGAGAAAACTCGAAAAATCGGAAAGCAAGTAAAAGTGTTTAATAATCGGAATTATGGCATGTTTATTAAATTTTAAAGATAACCAAAACAAGCACAATCAAAGAACAATTTGCAATAAACAATTCGGTTTCGAGGTTGGAGTTGATCATTGAAAGCAAAACTGACAGCTGAGAACAGAAAGAGAATCGAACACATCAGTGAAACGAATGGGTTCCAAATAAGAGAAACGAAAATCAGCTGTTCATTGAAATCGATTTCAATCAGTGAAATAATAAAAGAGGATTTAAAGAAAAGTTTTAATCAGAATTAAGTTTTTTTTTTCGTAAAAAAATTCCACAATTGATTAGCATTATTTTGATACCAACTAAAGCCAATATTGTTTGATAAATGGTCTTAAAATCGTAAATCAAAATTTTCAATGATGCATTTCAATGATAGCTATAACTGGGGCCTTAAACGCGAATTCAACGGACAAATATAGCAGCTACTTTCAGATCTTAGAAAGTAAACTACTAAAGGAGGCACGAGTTGAAAATTAAAATGTTAATAGTGTAGAAGTGGGTCACATCAAAGTTAGGGCCTATCGAACGACCGATAACTGGTATTGTTTATGTAATCAGTGCAAGGACAGATGTACACTGACGTTCTAATTTATGATTGCAGTCCCTCTCACTCTTGTAAAAATTGGTAAACTATGAACAAACGTCAAATCCAATGTGGACCTACTGCTGTTTTTACTGCATTTTGACAGATTCAATTCCGCATTAGCAGAAACAATACGCGCAGTTTTAGAAGGTTTTCAAAAGTGACTGTTAAAGGACTTTTCCATAAAATTAAAAATCATGGTTAACTTTGAGCTAAGAAAACAAAACTCCAGACTAACAGGCATACAAACGAAATGAGGAAAAACAACTTTATGGCCAATGGGTCTATTCTCGAGAACCTGTAATTTTTCAATCAACCCAACCCCGACACAAATACAAACGAAGAAGTAAAACGGATACTCACGTTCTTTTGCTGATACGGCTGCGACATCTGTGGCGCTTGCAATTCTGGGGCTGGACTCAGAACATCACGAGATCTTAAATAAGCTGCACCTGGGTATTGCTGCTGTTGTTGAGGCTGTGGCCTAGGCGACTCAGATGGTGCAGGACTCATGACATCCCTTGGTCGGGAGACGTTATTCTGTATGGCCGTTGCCGCTGGCCTCTGCGAGCGCCATGGCACTGATTGCTGTTGTGTTGGTGATGTTTGTTGTTGTTGTTGTTGTTGTTGGTTCTGCTGCTGTTGTTGTTGTTGTTGATATTGAGGCAAAGTTGGGCTTTGATATTGTTGCGGTGTTGGCGGGGCGGTCTGTTGCCTTTGAATTGGTGGCGACTGTTGTTGCTGTGGAGAACTTTGTGCTGCTTGGTACTGTGGTTGATGTTGCGACAATTGCCTCTGAATGGCAGGCGACTGTTGTTGTGGTGAGTATTGCGCCTGTGGCGAGTACTGCGCCTGGTAGGGGCTCTCGACGCGTCTCGGTTGCTCCATCTGTTGCTGCAGCGGAGTCCTTGGTGGACTTGCTGCCCTCTGCGTTTGGTATTCTTGTTGTTGGCGCATCGGTTGTGGCGATGGAGAACGGTACTGGTTCTGTTGTGGTTGATTGTTGGTGTTGTTGTAATTGTTGTAAGTGTACTGATTCGTTTCAGGTTGTGGGTTATTCGGCGGAGATCTATTGTAATCTACATGGACAAAAAAAAAACAAAACATTCGATATAGAGATAGAGATCAGGAAATTGGGGAACAAAAGTCAACAACTTACCGTTTTCGTCATTACCAACCATGGGACTCTTGGAACGCTCTTTGCGGTACTCTTCCACCCAGAAATTGTTCTTCTCCTTCGGTGGTGGCACTTTCTTTAAGGCGGCCATTGGGTTGGGGGGGATCTTGATTTCAGGACGAAAGCCCATTGGTGGTGGTTCGAAATTTTGTGGAGTTGGGGATTTGCGAGTTTGCGCTGTGCTACCGTTCGATTGTGGTGCTAGCGTGCTCTGCGGCACTGGCGGAGGTGGTGGCGGTGCTGCTCCACCCCGGCCGGGCTGTGGTGGCGGTGGTGGTGGCCCAGTTGGTAATACCTGGAATGGCATTCCCATTGCAGTGGCGCCCAATTGTGATGCCGCACCTGGCGGTGTACCACCATTGTTCTGTTGGTACTGCTGTTGCGGTGGCGGTGTTGGCCGATTCATCTGTTGTTGACCGGTGGCGCCTTCACTTTGGGCGTTGCGTGCCAATCGCTTGGCCATCCGCTGACTTTTGATCTGTGACAAGTCTATACCTCCGGGTGTATAGGTGAAGGGTTTCTTGTCTTTTGTCATCATAGCGTTTTGTACGCAAGCGGGTGCCTCCCCAACATTGTATTGGGGCATTTGGGTAGACAATCGTTGCGATGGTATTGAGCCAGCGGATAGAGGTGGTGGAGCTGGGGGCGTGCCATATCTAAAAGAAAAAACAGAAATTCACTTTAGCTTTCAAGTAATCGTGGCGTATACAACGAGATGACATAATCTGTCTATATACTGATTGGACGTGAGCCCAAGATGTGTTGTGCGGTGACAGTTAGAATCAGTTTTTGGCAAGCGTTTAATGTTTCTTTTCTCGCTTTTTGACCTCACAGCGAACCTAACTTTGATTCTTTGCGTTTGTTTGTTGTTTTTTTTTCGATTTGTTTCTCTCAAGGAATTCAGAAGTAAAAAATTATGCGATAGACACAGATGTCTAAGCGAATGTGGAGGATTTTTAATTGAATTTAGCGGAAAATTTGGAACATTGACGTCATACCTAAAATAGACACAACCATCTGCGTTTTTCTGTGACGAAGATGCCGGGAACACGCGTGAGCTGTCAGTCGATCGATTTTAAATTTATTGTTTTGAATTTCTGGCTAAAAAATATTTCTAAACGGAAATTGTGACTATTTGCAATTTTCCAATCAGATGTGGTGAAAATAGTACATGTCCAGACAGACAATAAAAAATTATTGACAAGTGGCCAATGACCGAAAATTGAGTGTGGGACAGCGCAGTAATTTTTGTTTGCAAGTTTAATTACTTTTGAATGACTTAAGTGGGACGAGAAAGATATGATATGGCAGATAATAATTGCTCGCCGAAATAGGAGGCCTGTACATTTGCCGACTTCCTATAAATGGTTGACCCCAATTTAAGTGGATTAATGGGTGCCCCCAAATCTGTTGAATATTTGTAGTTGCTGATAGATTTCGTGTTTCGAAAGCTGGCTAACACTTTTTATTTAACGCTATAGGTACATGTTACAGTTACTTGGTTAGTTTCTCTGGCGGTTTTTGTGGCAAAATAGAAGGCGGTTTGATAGCAATCCACGACCAACTTTCGGTAAGCACACAATAGGTTTGCTTTTACGAATTTTAACTTAGTCTTACGAAATTTTACTCAGTGCCGTCCCTTATTCGAAAAATTCGTAAAAGAGAGCGTCATCGAGGGAGCAAGGTATTACCATAAAACTGATAATCTAACGAATTTTAACTCAACGAATTTGTTGGTGTAAGAATTCGAACAGCTGTCAGTCACTTGACTATTGACAGATGATTTGACATTATTGTCGTACTATTTGGCATACGGGTGCATATGTTTGCTGCGTATTAAAATGGCATCAACAGGTGGCAAAATAATTCTCTATTGAATGATCTCCTTAAAATTATTTTCGCCGGTCGTTCGCTTATAGCCGGTCTGTTCACTGCTGGTTAAATCCTTGGTTAGGTTACCATCTGTGGTAACACTGGCATAAGAACTCTACTACTTTTTAGCAGTACCAAACCTGTCATCCAAAAACGACCCGCCAACGTTGAAGAGTCGCATCCCAGTTTCGATCCAGCCAGCCTACCACGGAACCTCAGTTGGAATTACGATATCCTTTATATAAATATTATAATTACATACACGTTTCTTTTTAATAAATTAAAAGCATAATTACAAGTCTCATAGTTTCAGCAGTAATACCACATTTGGCGACGAGGAAAAGTGAATTTGTTGCAGACACGAGTCACAGAAAATAAAATAAAAGAAAATGGCGTCAACTGCACAAAATTTCAACTTCGACAAATTTCTTCCAGAACGGGAAGACTGGGAATACTACATCCAGCGTTTCGAGACAGAATTGGGTATTTACGGTCTGGACACACCAGACAAGGAACCAATTAGACGGAAGCTATTGCTGTCAAAAGTAGGTGCAGATACATTTAAGATTCTCGTTGACCATTTTCGCCCAAATCCCGTGAACGAGAAAACATATTCAGAAATTAGCGACGCATTAAAAACGTTTTTTGGTAAACAGACTTGTGTGTTGGCTGAGCGACGTACATTTAGTTTTCGAACACGAAGAGACGACGAAACTGTGGCACAATTCGTTAATTCTTTGCGTGCACTTGCAGGAAATTGTGATTTTGGTACGAATCTAAACGAACGAATTCGTGATCAATTGGTAATCGGCATAAACAACCCCATGTGGCAGCAAGAATTAATTCGATTGTACCCAACAAACGATTCAACCCTTAGTGCAGTTTTGGCATCAGTTATGAATATGCAACAGGCATCTATACAAACACAGCGGTTGGAGTCATTGGCACAAAACGAAGGAACACACACATACCGTGTGCAACACAGTAGTAAATCAAGGTCAAATCCAGTGTCTAAAAAGCAAACTACAGCTGCTACATCTACAGCAAAGGTATTGGATGGTTCAGTGACATGTCTGAAGTGCGGTAAACAAAAACATAACAGCAATGCGAAATGTCCAGCTGAAGGTAAAAGCTGTCGTGCGTGCGGTCGTATGGGACACTTTTCAACAGTTTGCATTGCATCGGGAAATGCCAATATTAAACTAAAACGACAATCTAACACACATTCAGTACGGCAAGAAATTGATAATACACAGTTTTGTTGTGACAGTAACTTATATAATATTCGATCTGTTTCTCGCGCAGCGAGTAAAGTTTTAATTCCTACAGTTTTAAACGGGGTAAAATTCGATATGTTGTACGATCCGGGGGCATCACATTCGGTGATTGGTCGCGAAATGTGGAGGCAAATTGGGAGTCCTAAACTTTCACCAACAAACAATTTAACAGCATATACAAACGTACAAATAGAGACTCTTGGCGTGACGAATGTTAAGGTAAGTGCTCTTAGAAAAACATTAGAATTGCCAGTTCATGTTGTAAGAAAAAGTGACATTCCATTGTTCGGACTTGATTGGTCGTTTGCATTTGAGGTACCTATGCCGGAAGGTGTTAAAATCTGCACAGTGAAAAGTACAACAAATAAAAACTCGTACGTTAATGAAACAAACAAACTCTTGTCGGAATTTAAAGACTTATTTAGTGACAATATTGGTGCTTTGAACGGAAGGCAAGTGAAGATACATATATCAAGTGATGTTAAACCGAAAGCTTTTAGACCGAGACCTGTTCCCATCGCATTACAGGACAGCGTTCGGACAGAATTACAACGTTTATACCGGGAAGATATAATTGAACCAATCGACACATCGAGAGAAGCCATTACTTGGGCATCACCAGTCGTTATATCCGTTAAATCAAACGGACACATCCGATTATGTGGGGACTTCAGGGTGACGATAAACCCCCACGTTCAGATTGACGACTATCCTCTTCCACGTTTTGAGGATATTACATCGAAGTTAGCTGGTGGATTGAAGTTTTCACGTATTGATTTAAAGGATGCATATCTACAAATGCCTGTACACCCTGAATCACGACAGTACTTAGTTATTTCAACTATTAATGGGTACTATCAATATAAACGATTGCCTTTCGGAGTATCGTTTGCTCCGGCGCTGTTCCAGAAAACAATGGACGAATTGATTTCAGGAATTCCAGGCGTAGTTTGTTATCTAGATGACATTCTCATCACAGCTGATAATAATGAAACACATTTACGACGCCTGCGACAAGTATTGCAACGTTTAACAATTGCTGGTGTGCGTACGCAACCAAACAAATGTATTTTTATGAATGATAGTGTTAAATTTCTCGGACATACAGTAGACAAACACGGATTACATCCAACAGAGGAACATTTAAACGCGATTAACAAGATGCCGAGTCCAACAAATATTGGTGAATTACGTTCTTTCTTGGGTTCTATTACGTACTACAATAGATTCATTAAGAATTTGCAAATAACATGCGCACCTTTATACACCAAGCTTCGTAAAAACCAAAATTGGTCGTGGACTCGACAAGACGAAGATATTTTCATGTCATTAAAAACAAGATTGACATCAACAGATACATTAGTACATTACGATTCCAGATTATTACTCGTTCTTCAAACTGATGCTAGCGACATTGGGGCGGGGGCAGTATTATTCCACAAATACGAAAACGGTGAGCTAAAACCAATTGCTTTTGCGTCACGAACATTTAACAGCACAGAAAAAAGGTATGCTACAATTGACAAAGAAGCACTTGCTATTGTTTTCGGCGTTACGAAATTTAATCAATATTTATACGGTCGACATTTCACATTGTATACGGATCATAAGCCACTCGAGCGGATTTTTGGCGAAAACCGTGAAACACCGAAAATTATTTCGAATCGTTTGGTCCGTTGGGCAATGTTTTTGGGATCTTACAATTATACAATTAAGTACATAAAAGGGAAAGATAACAGTCCAGCAGATGCTTTATCTCGACTTCCACTTCCGGATGAACAAAAATCTGAGGGTGAAGAATTAGGTCTGTTATATGGAGGTCATCTGTTACATTTACGTTTGGACACACTACCGGTAACGAAGAAACATCTACAAAAATGTACGAAGTCTGATGGAGTCTGTCGGCGGTTAATTACATTCATAATAAATTCCTGGCCGCAACGAGAGGACGTCCCTAATCATCTTCGACATTACTACGAGAAACGCAACGAGCTTTCTTATGAAGACAACCTCCTTCTCTGGCAGGGAAGGCTTATCATTCCGACGACACTTCAAAGGACAGTATTGGACATGTTACACGAAGGACATCCCGGAGTTTCAGCGATGCAGTCGTCGGCTAAGTTTCACATCTATTGGCCAAATATTAATGCGGACATTGTCAATTTCGTTAAACGCTGTGGAGCTTGCCAGGAATCAAAACCAAATGATAGCAACGTGCCGTTGTATCCTTGGAATTCACCATCAGAGACCTGGGCAAGAATACATATAGACTTTGCAGGTCCATTTGAAGGGAAAATGTGGTTACTTGTAATCGATGCATATTCGCATTGGTTAGAAGTTGTACCAATGGCCGACATCAAAACATTAGCTGTAATCACCAAGTTGCAGGAAATTTTCGCGAGGTTTGGCATTCCAAAAATAATCGTATCAGACAACGGTCCTCAACTTGTGTCAATAGAGTTTAAACAGTTTTGTGTAAATAACGGTATTACACACGTAAGGACCACACCTTACCATCCAAAAACAAATGGATTGGTAGAACGAGCTGTTAGGACTTTCAAGGAACGGATGAAAGCTAGCAGATTTAATGCCGATATTCATGGACGATTACAAATGTTTTTGTTTAATTACCGAAATACCATACAGCGATCGACTGGACGTTCTCCAAGTATGCTGATGTTCGGTAGACCTTTACGAACAAGGTGGGACCTTATGAAGCCAGACGTAAACAAAGCTATGGACAAAGAAAAATTAAAACAACAATTCAACTACAAGCGGACAATTGATAAATTTTTTGAAACGGGGGAGAAAGTCTGGGTGAAACGCCCGTTATCAAAAGGTTACGAAAGAGGACATATCATCAAACAGCAGGGACCTTATTCGTATATTGTAAATGTATGCGGATTAAATCGACGAAAGCACGCTGATCAGTTACGTCATCGTGAAGACTCAGAATTTAACAATCAGCAAGGTAAACCAGCTACGACAATATTTAAACCAGCTACGACATCATTTAAACCAGCTACGACATCATTTAAACCGGCTACGATATCATGTAAATCAGCCATACCAGAATTTGAACCAGACAACGAAGTTAACGAACAAAATTATACAGACAACACGCCATCACCACAAGAAGCTGTCAATGAAAGTGATTGTCAACATCGAAGGAATCCTCCAAGACAGCGTCAGGTACCAGCTCGGTATAGAGATTAAATTTCTCTAAGTGGGGGAGGAATGCGGTAACACTGGCATAAGAACTCTACTACTTTTTAGCAGTACCAAACCTGTCATCCAAAAACGACCCGCCAACGTTGAAGAGTCGCATCCCAGTTTCGATCCAGCCAGCCTACCACGGAACCTCAGTTGGAATTACGATATCCTTTATATAAATATTATAATTACATACACGTTTCTTTTTAATAAATTAAAAGCATAATTACAAGTCTCATAGTTTCAGCAGTAATACCACACCATCGATTTAGTTTAACCGATAATTACAAATCAGTGATAACCAATGAGTGTTTGCCAGTTCAGTTGTCAATTCAGTAATTAGCCGAATCTATTGTTACATTTTTTTTTATTTCTGGCTCCTTGTGTTTTTGTCTAAATTATTTATTAATGAATATATTTTCACTGTTGAAAACAAATGAAACAGGAACTTTAAAAAAACAGAGGAATCAAATCTTTTTGGTGTGAGACAATAAGCTAGTAGATAATGGAAAATAAAACTGAATAAGTACAACATCCAATAAAAACTGTTAACCCATTATTGGGATTCATCTCAATTTCGTCTACGAACGTCGCAATCATTTTCTCATTCTCTCAATATTTCCCCATTTTATGAGAACTGTCAAAGGACAAAAATATTGAAAGAGATCTTAATTTATCCGACTGAAGTTGGGAACCTGTCTGCACCCACACCTTCCATTGAATGGCGTACAGAGTATTCTGTACATCTGTCAGTTGAAAACGTTTACTTAACCAAACAGATTTTATTGGTCAGGGCCTTCGCTCCATCTTGCGTTATGTATAGGTAAGTTTATTTATTGTATTATTTGTATTTTTTTTTTGCACAAGATTGCTCGCAATATTCTACAAAAAGTTGTTGTATAGTAGATACGTCAAAACTAATACCTACGAAGTCCTTACAAAATCTTGAATAAACGAAATTCTAGAAAATCATTGGTTAAATCTCGCTAACCACCCAAAATTGGCTGGTTATCGATTTCCGATTTCTTGGGTTAACTAACCAAACCGTACATTCTCTGGTTAATACCTACTTTGCTGAAAAAACACATTCAATTGTTATCAGCTGGAATAACCGATAATTAAAGAAAACCAAGATTGAACAAACTGGGCCTTATAGTGTAGCTTTTTCCTCCTCTCGAATGCTTGTAGTTCAATCAGAACAAACTTTTGCACATACTCGGATTCATCAAAAAGGAGTTCGATTAATTCCGAATCTCTTTCTCCGCTAGGTAGATAAATCAACTAATTTTGTTAGTTAATTGGAAACTTTTTCGTGTTTATCAGACATTTTGAAGACTTTTCTGTGCCACTTTTATGAATTTTTGAATTATGTATCTGTCAGTATTAATAGATTACAAAAGCGTTCCCAAACCTTTTCGGAAGTGTCTCTCTCTCTGACAGAGAACAATCCCCAGCACTGTCACTTTAACAGTCTTTTTCCATTCTTACTGCAAAAGTAAAAGAACAATCCTAATTTTACTAGCTACCAAGTCTTCTGCTAAGCACAATGAACTACAGAGATGTCAAAGAGCTTAAGGTATACTAATGATTACTTTCAACCCCTTAAATATTTTGCAAGTCACAATGAGTAATTTAAAACGGATCTCGCTAAATTTTAAATGGAAACTAAAAATTGTTATAAGCAGCTTCGAATTTTGAGACTCAAATGACCGTTCCAATCAAACACACTTTGCGTACCACACCACACTGTTTGCAACATGTCTCTATGTCACTCTCGTACTGTCAATCTCAATTTAACCAATAATGGTGTCACACCTATTTGTTGCAACAATTTTGTCCATCAATCATGGCGACCTGAAACTCAATACGCACATTCACTTCAATTTCTCACCCAATTTTCGCAGCCACAAATTGTGGTAGTGCATAAGTTAAGTCTCAAAGTCATATACCCATCATGCATCATCATTGGCGTTATGGCACATCTGTGGGCTCCTTTGCGAAATTCGGTTAAATGAAGTCAAGTCAGCACACCCAATTGATGCTGCAAGGCACGAATGGAAGATCTGACTGTGACTGACTGAATTGTAGGGCACCAGTATTGAATTATAACGCCGACGTCTGCAACACCGATGCCCATATGCGGGCATTTGCTCAATTTGTGGTTCCATTGTATGTGGATAGAATTTGCAATCGGATTAGTGGACCAAGTTTCGTAATTTCAGACAATCTGGGCTGAGCTGTGGTTTTTATATTGCTTATTCGATTATTTGTTTAATAATTAGACTGAAAATCGACACCCTCTGTAATGACCATAATGGAGGCGGGTAAGTTTTATGGCGACTGCTCCCTGTCTATCATTGGAATTTTTTTCCTAATCAGCTCCCAATTGCATCAGCACAACTTGAGGAAGCTCCACTTGACTTGTAGCAATGATCTCGGTACACTCTGCACATTTAAATGACTAGTTTGGGTATTTTTAGCAAGGAATGCATGCATTTCCACCAGCTTGCATAGAAAGCATGCAAAACAAAGCCACCAGTCGTCATGCGTATGACGCTTGTGCAGGGCATGCATCTTGTACTCGCAACGGAATTAAATGATCTACTCACCTAATGTGAGTCACAAAGTCACCCACGGTGCTGTGTCGCGTGTATGTGTAACCTATTTCGATAAACATATTCATAAACAGATGACGAGTATCATCAGAACATAAATAGAACAGAGAGACACTCTGCGCCGGGCGTTTCGTAAATGCGTTCTTTTTCAAGAGTGGGCAGCAGCTTTGGGGTGAATTGTCTTGCCGTCAAGTGGGTATACTTTTGGAAACGATCTGGTTATTGAAAACGTCTTGAGACGATGGAATGGAAATGCTTTCTAGACAATGTAATTGAATTGACTGTGCGGGATGGTGTTGGATATGGCAGAAGGTCGTGCGACGACCGCAGAAGCGTTCGGTGATATTTAATGACACATTGGATTGTTTTGCAGGGAGTTTCGTATTTCTGTTGCGGTCGTGTTGTGCTTATTTGATGTCACCGTGGAGATCGGGTGTGTACTTAGGGTGGCAACAAGTGTTTGAGTTGTCGAGGGCAAATTATTTGCTTTGAGTAGGCAATTAAACGAGTTCGATTTGCTTAACATAAAATAATTCAGATAAGGGATGTTAGTCTTAACAAGGCCAGACCTGGAAAGAGAACCCTACAAGCGGACACCTTGAGAAGTGTTTAGAAGAACGCAGAAAATTTGAGCTACGAGTGGAACTCTGAATTTTCAAACCCCCCTAAAGAGGGGTCCTTTTCGGGCATGACTTACATAAGTCAACAAAAGTCTACAAACAGAACGCGCAGACACCTCAGACTAGTTTCCCACAAGTTGCCTTGTCAGCTTACTGACTCGAAAGACTTCGTTTCGTAGTAACATTACTACGTGACTGAAATACTCAAGACCTTATAGAATACCGCGTTCCGGATTGAACAGACATACTAGTTAATTACTCTTGTGAATAAGTTATCGCAATACTCTCCACGAATGCCACGTTCTTCACAGATCATAGCGCAAAGATCTGCCGACTATTTGATACATCGTTAATATTCTGGGATTGTTTTTTCTACATCACATCTCAATCAATTTAAAGACAATTTAAAGATAAAATATCCCATTTAAACCGTTGATAAGACAGACAGGCTTAGCTTTAATTGGCGCCTTCAATTGGATGTAAATCTGATGTGTTGACAGTGGCATGGAACAGCGTTGACAACAAGTTCTTGGCCAACAAAAGTAAGAAAAATTTATAAAAACGTCGTCAAAATTTCAAAGATCACTGATCAGTCAGAACGTTTGAAAACGATCGTTTTAAGGATGCCACATGCCACCAACTATACAATGACTTAAAAAATAGAGTCGATAAAGATTCTAAAAACCCAAAAGATAAGTGATCAGGTAAGGGACAAATGACAATATAACGATCGTTTGAGGCTGATCAAAAAATTCCTGTTGATCAACTATTAAACTGGATCTGCACACAAGACTCATCAAAGTTGACTGATGGCGTGAAATAGCCAAAAGTTCTGTCGATCAATTTCTTCGTCAGTTGAGTTGATGTATTTTGGAAACCGATCGGCTATTCAATTTAGCAGATCTGTAAAACTTTCCTTACAGAAGCTCGACTATTTAAAAATTTAAACCAATGAAGGTTAAGTATTCACCCTTTCTGTGGTGTCCTAGCTCGGTCGTATGTAAAGTAAAGACAGAGTTCACGACGACTTCTGGGTCTACACAGAACATACATCGGAGATCATTCCTCCGACTCTTACGAAACTATTTGGACTGATTAATTTTTAATCTGATCCGCTGTTCAAATTTGGTAGATCTATGAGAGCTTTTAACGAATCCATTTTTCACACAGGGTCGAGGAATGCTGATTACGTGAATAATTAACATTTTTAAGAGTGAATCAGTACACAAAACGCATCAGCGATCAGTGATCAATCGATTGCTGTAATAAAAATAATTTAAGTCATATGGACGAAATATTTAGTTTATAATAAATTCCCTCGACTCTTAAGAGACCTTAGGACTGATGAATTTTCGTACTGGTCTTATGCCCGATTCGGTAGATATAGGAGAAGATCGTTGATCACTCTTTTGAACTGCAGTGATCATTGATCATTAGTGAGGTTAACCACAGGACTGATGAATTTTCGTACTGGTCTTATGCCCGATTCGGTAGATATATGAGAAGACCGTTGATCACTTCCATAAACTCCGGTGATCATTGATCATTTGTGAGCTTAACTTGATCTACAAACAATAAGCATCAGATGCAGAAAATAGCAATTTTTCTTCTTAGTGATCGGTGATCGGTATCGCAGTTGTCGATCGCTGCTACTTATAGGTATCAAAAAGAAAAAATGATCAGTGCAATCAAGATCAGCCCTGAAAGCCTTGTGGCAATTAAATGTGAATTACTGATCAATTCCGAACCGTCAACGACATTTTACGATCTTTACATTCACATTTTGACAAATCTGTTACAAGCTTTGTACAAAAAATGGGGAAAAGACATAATCAATTTAGTCGTGCAATCCAATCGAAGATAAAAATAAAGACTTTTACGACTGAAGTGATCAGTAATTCGGGCAATGGTGAAAACTTTTAGACATCCCATTTGTACCGAACAGAAAATCTTTAGTAAAAAGTTGCTTTACAAATGTCCTTCTTTACTAAGCATTCATCGAAAGTATACACGTTTCTTAGTGAAGATTTCGACACTGTCAAACGTTCCCATCCAATTTTCACATCTATACAAACTTTTCTTTGACAGAGAAACCTCGACTACAGAATTATCTGAGTCACAGTTCCAAAATTTGATTTTAGGGCAACGAAAGGGCTCCATAGCAACAAGATTTTCTCACAACTTTTTATATAAACTTTCCGCATGACATGCGAAACGCGTGCTATCGATAAATTGCGAAAATATGATGGACCCACAATAAAATGAGGATAAAAATAAACTCGCCTTTGTAGCTGATGAGAAGAGCCATTCTTCAATTAATCGTTCGTCTCGTCGAAAGGCCTGTGATCCACCTACGCACTCAAGCACACTTTTACACCTACTCAAGTAAAACCGGAAAGCAATAAAATAAAACCGACAAGAAAAAGGGAAAATCCCCCAAGTTATTCCACTCTCCCTTGGACATTGTGTAACCGTTGAAAAAAAAAAAACATCGAATGGGAAAATATTTCTCTCCATACTGTGGTCACATAATATGTGTCTGTTTTTGCACGCCCTTGATCCCGTATTGGTAGCCCATTAAAAGTCCAACATTAAACAATATTCGCCAGTTGAACATAGCACGGATACGAACTGCATGAATACATGGAAATGTATAGCGCTTGTGTGTGTGTACAACGAAACGAATCTAAGCCCGTGGGTTATGAGGTTGATTCTTGCAGCTGGGCCCTGGTCAATGGCCAGTTCTATCTGCGATGAGGTACCAACACACTTCGGTTCCCTCACTCTTGTCGATCTGCTATTACAAGCGAGCAACTACAAAATAAAATAAAAAATGATGCGCACAGCAATACTTCTAAAAATAGACTCCTTATTCACATTGTATGCCATGCCATACACAACACATCCTCCTACAGATGAACGGAGAGGAATTTCGAAAAAAAAAAAAATAATTATAGCAGAACGAAATATTGTAAACTGTTGACATATTAATAAGAGAGCTAATGGTACATCGGTTGACATTGAAAATAATTCGAGGAATCGGGCAAAATTTTATTTGCTGCAGAATATAATATATGCGAATTCGGGGCAATAAATCAAAAAGAAAAATGAACAAATCCTGACGAGTGGGTGTGGGCAGTGATGCTGCTAGATTTTCCACTCGTTCCAAAGAATGATTTTGATCTATGACTGTCAGAGGTGAAGTCGCAATAGTGAGCTGACAAGAAAATGCCAGACGAGATGGGACGACGTGACACGTTTTTATTTGCAAAGTGCTTTCACGAGAAGGTTGCAATAGGAAGGCGACAACAGACAAAAATGCTGCAAGCAGAAAATTTAAAAACCCATCTGGCGGTCGACTCATGTAGCTAGAAAGAGTAGAGAAAATAATGAATGGATTTATAAAGTATTATACCTACATCACGAGGTGACATAAATAGTGGATTTCAATTAGTAGCAAGGTCTACAGACATAACTCTGAAATGTAAGTTTACAAATTTCAAGCTTCCACCAATGGGTAACGAAAAACAAGTAAAAGTGTTATCATCGGCCTGGCCGATGCTTTGATACCCTCCACTGCATGCAAGACATGCAAAATACCAGATCTACTTGACCGACATAGCCCATTTTTAATACCAACCTAACGACGATAAAAGAAGGCCTTTTACAAAACTTCATTCACCTAGGGTGATTCCTTTGGACGCTATCGTGTTTTCAACGGAAAGAGGGACACATGGGTCTAATATTGGTTTTGTATGGGAGGTACCAGAACTACTTGACCGACATAGCCCATTTTGAATACCAACCTGACGCCGATAAAAAGAAGTCCTTTCACCATATTTCATTCACCTACGACAGTTACTTGGGCGCTATCGTGCTTTCAACAGACAGACAGACAGACAGACGGACATGGCTAAATCGATTCAGAATGTGATCCTGATTCAGAATATATATACTTTATGAGGTCTCCGGTGACTCCTTCTTGGCGTTACAAATGTATTGGCAAAGTGAATATACCTTCCTCTGGAGGGTATAATAAGCAGGACTGATCAGTGATCTATGCAACGATAAAGTGTTTGAACTTGCGTTATATTTGGTGGGTATGCATCGCCTATACCAGCAGACTTATTCGAGTCAAATGGAGTGTATATTCGATTCGATTGAGAGGCTTTTTTGACTTTCAAACTGGCTGATCAACTATCGATGATCGAAATTTCTTTTATGCATCCTAAAAAAATAACAACAGCGGGACATGGCTTTTAAAACTTTCCTGATATAAAAATAGCAAATCAATTGGTACACCGACTGGTTCGACTGATCGACGATCATTGAAGATAAACCAACAAGTAACCCACCAAATCATAACTAAATGAACAACAACCTGCATCCATTTTTAAGAATGAAAACAAAGACCTTGCATATTGTTACATATTCAAATTACTTGTTCACCACACTTGTCGTTTGCAGAGCAAACATCAAGTGTGCAACCAAACTCACTCGAGATAATTTCCCTTTCCAACATTTTCTCCTTACGAAGAAAACGTTGGAGAGATTGAGTTTTTTGGTAGAGTAGTAAAGGTGGGCTTTCGAGTGGCCGTGGGAGTTAGTTGTTGTCTGTAGTTATTCAAGCAAGTATTTCAATAAATAATAATTTCTTCTCGAATTGTATTTAAAAAAAGGAAAAAATGTGGTTTTATTTCACGTATTAAAAAACCACATAACTATATGTCATCGACAGTATCCACAAAATTTCTTTCGAAGAAATGCCACAAAACTCAGCGCGAAACCATACAGCTTCCGCTACACGTTTAAAATGACATTATGGTGATTAAAAACGGACAGCACTTAAAATTCGTATCAATTATGTCGTAATCAAGAAAATTAGCGTATTTCAAATGCTCGGTTCTCGCTGCAAGCAGACCACAAAATTTATTAATCATCAATTCGAAACCGTGACAGAGGCGCCATAAAATCTTTTTTTTTACTCTGTGTGTCTCGATTTCGTCTTGTGTGCCCCTTCACCAATTAAGTCTCGTCCGCACTAACACACAAAAGAAGGAAAACTAATAAATCACTAAACTGCATAAGCGAGGCGACAGAAAAGGCCACGCAACAAAACTTAACCACACATGTTACGATTACGACTTCTACGAGTATCTACTCGGTACTTGTGCTTGCTGCTGCAACTCTAGCATCATAACAATAATGATGATGATGATAATAAATAATAAGCGAGCGTTATTGATCATTAACATTGAAAGAACCATTTAAGGGTGAAACAACAATTTGCAGTTAGTAGATCTTCCTAGTAGGAAACACGACAGCAGCTAGATTTGTTTTCTCTTAATTTGGTTTCAATATGAGCGCGCAGTGCGCACAATATGGCGGAAACTCGCCGCGACAAGTTAATAACTATTGGATGTAATATATGCATGAAACTGAGAAACGTCGCAGATTTTGAGATTAGACATAAATAGAATCTATTTGATAGGTTTAAGGATGATCACTTGATCAGTAATCGATATTCAAAAAACCGCTCTATTGTTATAGGAAATCGGAAATTTGTTGGTGTCTAGAGGTCATTCAAAACCAATAGGTACTAAACTTTAAGAAAATATGCAGATTTTGTAGGTGATCTTGTTGGTTGTGATAGTTGTTTTAATAATAAAGGCCTGGTTGATCTTGTGCTGATTTGAATAGATACTGGCGAGTTATTTTTGTTAGATTAGCGATCACTGTTAAGTCAACTCTCCAATTTGAGAGTGATTAACGTTTACTTATGTTTACCCAACAGTGATCTTCTGATCGCCTATAATAATAACAATAAATTTAACCGGCATTGATGCCGTTAAATACACTTTATGCTTTAAATCAGAAGCACTGTCTTAGCTGTTCAGTCGGACTAGATCAGTGATCCCCGTTGGCATGATCGGTGTTTGGGTCGTTTTTGTTAGTAATCTGCGAAATAAAGTGAGTTAAGAATTTCCGCTAAGACTCACAATTCTGAATTTTTCACATCATTGGCAGCATGATCTTTGTCGGAATGCTGATCTTGTCAGTGAAAAACAATTATTCGGTGGTAATAATCCGTCCGTTGAAACTCCCAATCTTGAATCATCATAAATCATTGATCTTCATGGACAAATTTCATGCAATCTCAATGGGCCTAGGACACGTGTTCCAAGTCTTGATCAATGAACCCGTATGAATGATCGGTCAAATAGTCAACAAAAGTTTATGAACAACTCGTGTTTATCGGTGATCAACGACTATCGAACTAATAAATTAAGTTGAGGGTGCTATTTTAGACTCACAGTGCAGAATTATCACTGATCTTCTTTGACAAAAATGGGGATTGTATGATGCCATTCAATCTGTTACTTGAGCGATCTGCACCGAAATTTTGGGTCATTTATAGTTTGTTCAATTTAAAAATCTAGTCTTGATTATCTTGATAATCAACGACTTATAAAATAAAGTGGACTGAAGACATCCTTACAAAATTGCAAAAGCCCCAATAACCGGTGATCACTGATCTTCGTTTAACAAAATGCACTCGGCCGTGACGGGTTTATGATTTATTTTTTTGTTTTTAAAACTAAGGTCAGTCAATTTGGGACTTGATAAATGATTTCGCTCGGAATCACCAGCGATCTGATGGCGTTTATCCGGGTTTATCCGACAGGTGAAATAAAGTGAGTTATGCTTCTGATCTTTATCGACAGAAGTTATCAGTTCAAACTTCATTCAAGGCGTCTTGGGTCGTTTAATCTGAGACTAAGCGGAAATAAGCATGGAACATCAATGAAAAATGACTGATCGTTGATCAGTATTATCAATAAGTTGGTTGAATAATTGCAAGGAATTGGACCCAAAATTGTCTGACCCATCTTTTGTGGTTTCAATCAATTCTCTGTCTGAAAATAGTCGCTACTGATCAGTGATCTGTTATCAGGACCGATTATTTTTAAGAGAATTAATTTCTTTGATCAGTATGACGAGTATTCGGTTACCTAGTTATTTAATTTTTTAAACAAAAACAAAAAGAAAATAAGAATTTTAGCATAACGAAGACTGACAAGATCGCAATCCCTAGGCTAACAATTTAAGCTTTCTATCAGAAAGTTTGGTTGGGTTAAAAACTATATTATGTTGTTAGGTAACTTGAAATTTGTTAAAAAAACTGTCAAAAAAAACAGACAATTGCTGATCATTTCTATGTTCAGTAACCTTTATTACTGATAATACAGATGATCATTTTTCATATTTTATCGTCAAAAAAATGATTTGAAAAGTAAAGTTCAACCACTGACTATTCTTGAAAGTAAATGCTAAAGAAATATCTATTGAAAAAATGTAACCACTTGGTGGATATAGCGATCCAGACCGATCGTGTAAACTCCCCAGAAACTACAGATCATAATACACTGAAGATCGTCTCTCTTGAATTACTGATTTTCTGAGTGCGTCTTATATCGCACTTGGCTTACTTTTCTCTCTCTCGACGCTTAAACTTCTAGACACTTGAGATTGCCCCAAAGCCGTCACTTGTCGCACCCCAAATAGAAGCCCTCTCCCGCCTAAACCGGCTTTGTGATGCCTACCTTGCGGCCATTTGAATTATGAAATACTTTGGACTATTAAAATTAATTTCTCCAACCACAAGCTTCAATTTAGCTAATGAGATACCTCGCCTCGTGAGATACTTGAGCCGTCTACTTTCACAATACAAAACAAAAAACTACGTTAAGTACTATAACTGAATAATTCTTTTGCAATTAACTCATAACAAGCAGAAAGTTACCCTCAACTTTGCCGGATTACATAAACAAGTTGACGGCACTGCAACATGGTAATGTCTCGTTTTGGATTTGTACCAAGGCAGTAAAGGCTAATGGCAAACCTACTTCCAATAATCTTCTCCCAACTAGTCCAAGTCTAAGCGTTTTATTAGCCCATTCAGGTTTATTTATTGACATTGCTGCCTCGACACCTTCCGATTCTAGGAACAATCATAACCAGAAGGCTGGATCTAGTTGGCCTACATTTGCATTATGTCTCATGAATAGATGTGGATTTCCATTTACTACGTATAATGGAACCGGCTAATTCTAACCGTCATCCAATAATATGGCACACGGTGGCGCATTCAACTGTTTTGACTTGAACCTGACTCATTTTCCGGTTTATGCGTTGCGATGAAAGAAATCAAAATAGACACAGCACACATGTTCGGCCAAATTACCAGCAACCAATTGACATGTACCGCTAAAGCGATGATGCAAATATTATTACACTAAAATGGTCCGGCTTGGATTTAGAGTAAGTGTGCCATAGTGTGGTGGCTTGATCAATGATCTTTCATCTTTGGAAAGCTAAAACAAATGAAATATTGAGCTTGATCAGCATTTGAAGAACGGCTGAATATCTGTCAAGAAAGATCACCGATCGAATTTTACGAACGAATTTTAAACTTTCCGACGATCAGCGCGGTCGACTCTCGATTAAGGGGGACTGATCAGTGATCATTGAGAGTGCAATCAGCGATCGTGGACCACATTTTGGGACAGCTGTGTTTTTTTCTTTCAATCAGGAATATCAGTGCTACATCAATACACGCGAAATGATCTGCCAATGATCTTGAAATATGCCCCACAGTACCTTGTGCCAAATTTACGGCATAACTCAAATCTACTATGGATGTCTGAGGCCGAATAAATATTGGGTACATTTGTTCGAAAAACTAGTTTATGGGAGGTATGATCAAAAAAATTACGTGGAACTAATACAGCTTAAGCCAGCAAGCGCATAGACTGAAATCGCATGTCGTATCGACTGTATGATGCTGTCACATTTAAGGCGTTGGACCAATTTTTGTTTCACCTTTTTACAACTGGCGGTTCACCATTAGAAACAGAAGATTTATGCGGAAGCTTGGACAAAAATCACTGGGTTGACAGTTGTTTGTCATATCTGAGTAACTTTTTGAACTGAGTAGGATTGGCAAGTTATTCGGGAAGTTCTATAAGTTCGGAGTACAAGTCTAATAAAGAGAAAAGAGCTGTCTGTTTGACAGTGGGTTTTTTGGAACAGAGATATAATTAACTTGTCAAGAACTTCGTAACTGAGCAGTCAGTTGACACTTGACAGTCGACTTTTCACTCTTGGTATAAGCACGCTCTGTCAGATGTGCGGCTGACACCAAAGCCATTTAGAGCGAAGTTGGTACTAGTTTACAAGTTTTCAACAGAACATAAGCGTGCGTTAGTTCATATTTGATACAAACTTAGGTCCTTATACATTCAATTCAACTAGTGCTCTAAAATTATTGCAAAAAAGTAATCCAACTTAAGTCAAAGGGCGACTATATTGGATTGCACTATATTTCAAACGTTTGATACGAGTATTTACTTGTATTTTCGTCCATATTTGACAGCAGTGTAAGCCGATATAATTCAATCTTTGTTCACCCAAGTGACAACTGCCAGTTTGACAGCGAAGTAACGACAAATCTTCCTGGTGATGGCGATGGTGCTATGCTGCCTGGTCTTTTATGACGATCTCCAAACCCCACTCAACCTAACCATACCTAACCAACAAATTTAGTCAAAAATATCAGGAATATTTGGCACAGAAATTAATTTCAGTGGAAAATAGTTTTAGGTAGAAGCGTACATTTAGCACAGACGTTTTTTTTTGTGTCGATCTGAGATATAGTAAGTCACAATTTTGCAAAAAAAAAACAACCTTGCGTCAATAGAGTTTCTTTCTAAAATTAATATAGTTGCAGAACTATTTCGGAGAAGCCTAAGTTTCCATCTTAAGAATTCCAAACATAACAAAAAGATTGACAGCAAAAACTAAACTTTTTAAAAATGTCCCTAAAGACAGATGAATCAAAATTTCAACAAAAAATTCCACCGAACGCTGAGGCAAACTTGAAACATCACCCCACAAAATTAGTTCATGAGCTTATAATACACTTCCAAGTTCCAAGCAAAGATTACGTCTCCAAAAACAAAATAATCTCGCGCAAAAACAAACAACCGTCAGAAAAACCACCTCCGCAAATTCACAGCTGCTAACGCTGTGTACCACAGATAAGACCACAACACATGTGAATACAAAAGCACAATTTAAGCCGTCATAAAGCATCATTTCGGTTGGAATTTACAACCGTGCATACCCACCAACCACCATTATCAAAAATGTCTGCTTCTCGTGTGATAAATACCCCAGTATAATTTGTTTACGTACCTCCGTTTATTTTTTGCACAAAGATAGCGCAGTTTGTTGTGTGCAGAAAACAAAAAATACCTCAAACACTATCTGCTCAAGGGAAATTAATGGACCGCAATAAACTTACACAACTTTATCCACTTGGTCGATAATTTGCGGATCGAAATGGAATCCTCGATCCTCCTTCACCATATAGGCGGGTAGCGATTCAATAATTGCATTCGCCTTATCATTGTACGAGCCCAGCAGGTCGCGATACCTAGAGTAAACGATTCTTTTTAGCTGCGGATTCGCAGACGTCGGCGTCTTCGACTTATTGTTCGGCTGTTGCGTGGGCGTTTGAATTGTTGCCGCCATCATTGGGTAACTCTTTTACGAATTCCGAAACACAAGAAACAAGAAACAATAAATCACAATCGAAGCGAATTATACAATTAATTGATCATCACACAGTTTAAGCCGACAGTTATCAACGCGCTTTGAATGAGTCACAACGGTCACACAGTCACTTGGATGATGCTTCCAATCATCTGTGGTCAATAAAATTTCATGAAAATATCTCGAATGAATTGAGGAAGAGACCTTCGAACGGAGTTTTGGGTTTTGCGTTTGTTGTTTATTCCGTAATCCGATTAGGGTCAAGACAGCCGGCCGTTTGCGGTTCGGACTGAGTAACACACATTTATTGGGATTAGAAGTTGCGGCGATATCGGTTACGACGACAGACAGAGAGTTGCGCCACGCGTGTGAGTCACAGTCACACGCCGACAAATTTAAATTGATAGGTTCCGATGACGGTTAACGAAATTCCACTCGTTCGGATGTGGGAATTTTCTTTGTTTTTGGATAACGTCGCTTTGAGTTCTGATGCGCGCGAGATTCAATTCGCAGAAGTGTATATTTTTCTTGGAGTCGAGAGGAGAACTGTTCGTCGCGACGATACTATAACGAATGACCATCGTTGGGGAACACGAAATGACTGGTACACTGGCAGGCAAGCGTATCTACTATCGTCGTACATCTGATGTATCCGCGTGCATCCATTCCGCACTCTATAGCCATACGGCTGGGTTGCGACAGTGCGACCAATGGGGTGCAAAAGGGGTTTTAGTTTGGGTGAGACGGTATTTAAAGGAGGGCAGTTTAAAGAGTTGTAAACAGGGTCAGCATTTTGTAAGGCGAAATGTTCAAACGTTTTCGTGTGCACGAAGTAATTTGCTTGTGTAACATAAGGCAAATCATTCGTGCGCAAGAAAAAGTTTGATCGTTTCGGCTGACAGAATCTGACCCCAGGGTTTTGAACTTAGAGTGGATTCTATAGAAAATTTGTACGAACGGATGTAAAATTTCTACATCACGGAGGTTTTCAAAATTGTTCAGAAAAACTGCTTAAAATTGAAAAAAGTTTATGGGCCATTTGCTTATACGACGATTTAAGTTCTACTTAAATACTTATGGGCTACTTCTTCAGGTCATAAACTGTCACATAAGAGTTTATGTGGAACTTAATTCGCTATGAGTCGTATCAGCAAACGGCACTAAGAGAGTAATATAGCTTAAGCCAAAGGATAATTAAATGTCTAAAATATTTTTTAAAAGCGAAAGGGGAAGACACGAGGTTTGCTCTTTCATATTCTGGTCAAACTGTCGGCTGCTGCTAGACCGTCAAAGAAACGCATTAAAACCGTCCAATTTCAAGAAAGAGAGTAAAGTAACGAAAGTAATCCAGCTTAAGCCAAATGAATTTTTTAACATTTTTTTAAGCGAACGATAGGCTATAAGGAGCTATAATTAGGAACTGAGCTGATTGAGTTTCGTGCCCAGCAACTTCTACAGTTCCGTACTTAAGATTTGGCTTAAAATATTCAAAGAAACAGTCGTCTTTTTTTGTTGACGTAATAATGACAATTCACTAAGCGAGTTAAAAAATGGAAAAAAGTTTAAAAAAAAATAAACGTCATGGCATTTTGGCCCGCAACCAGGAATCTCTCCACATGTTTATACTTAAATACCTGTCGATCAGCTAGTAGGCATGATGCCCAACCCATCTGTGCGTATTTCTGGGACTGAAATACGCAAAAAATATGCCCAAACAATAGACGTCAGTCATACGCACAGTGTTTTTTTTTTGTCATTGCGTCAACTACTCGTTTTTATTAGACCTAAAAGTACTAACTTGTATACAAAATAATCCTCCATTCGAATCATATGATTTATGCATATGCCACAAAATGACGCATGGAAGACGTAAGCAATTATTTGCTGTCCACCCAGCAACGGATCTGCCTTTACCGACGCGACTGTCTGGCACCAGAAAATGAGATTTAAGTGTCTAATGGGGTATGCGATCCGGAAACAATATTTTCCTGAGTGATCGAGGGAAATTGGCAACTATTTTGGGGCGGCAATAAACAAGTGAACAACTCTAAGTAAATTGAATGCCAAAGAGTAGACAAATCATAGAAATAGTGAAACTGCATAAGAAAACCAGATTGTCTTGTTTAATTTCGTTCAAAGTGGCTTAGAACGGACAATACAAATGTGGTCAGCATCAGATTGCCCAAAAGTAATTGTAAATTGGTTTGAAGTTGTTTTTAGATAAATTGAAACGGCAATAAATATCTTAACGGGCAACCATTTTAACACTTTGACATGATTGCTTACAATGAGTAGCTGGCGATGGTTTTAATAATGCAATCCGTCATTGCACAGTTTCGTGACTTGGATATTGGGCACAAAAGGCGTGCCTTCTAGGTGGCGCTGTAAGCCGAAATTTTAAGAGCTTTTTGTTGAAACTAGAAGACAAACATGACTACGCAGAACTTATGTACGTCTTTTATTGAGTTTTTTAGGACATTTATACGGACAGTTTATGCGTGTTTTTTGACAGACATTTGCAACAAATTATGTATCAAAATAAGAGATTCCGCCTTTACTTTACGAAAAAAAAAACGAAATCCACCCCGCATGAGTTTCCTCGGCTCCACTGTGCACCGACAGCAAGAGAGTGACTGACTGACTAAGTGTCTATTTGCGTGTGTGTGACTGGTTTTTGAGTTTTCGTTGTTTTACTTTACTGTTCCCTTTATTTGGGTGGAAGAGTTTTTGCAATTTTGTTAAAGGTTCAATGATCAAACGCAGCTGACTTCTACAGTAAAACGCTGCAGTCTATGCGTCTAAGGAATTTATGTACAGACCTCCTCGGACCAACAATTTTGTGCTTTACCTCAGTTGATTGTAGGACGGGCCTAACCATGAGAATTTTATTGTTCATTAAAACAGGTACCAGGTAGAAGTACAATTTAAAAAAATAAAATATATTTTCGAATTAAAAATCTATCTCAAAATAATAATTGAAAATGTACGTGCTCTTGTCACTTTGATGGTCAACAAAATATAAATAAATTTTTTTTAATTAACTGCACTTCTTTGCGGTTACATGCGGCTGCTCGGTGGGAGTGACACACGTCGGAGCGATATGCTACCATACCAATCGATGCGCGCGGTGACAAAGGGTTGAGATGCTGTTTTTGTTTTTGTTTTTATTTTTACTTGTCGGTGGTGGGTTATCCTTGGCATCAACCGACCGACAATGTAAATGTTTATTTAAGAAATAAAAATCTCTTCAATAAATTTAAATAAATAGAATGGCATTTTGAAAATAAGGAATTTTGTTGTGCCGAGGTCTTTGCGCTCGCACAGTGCGAACAGGTGAGATGAGAAGTTAGCTCGAAATGTTACTTCATGCGTGAGGAATGTCTTAAGGTTGATATACATGGGTTTGGTTAACGAGTAGAAAATTAATGCACCATCAAGTATCCTTACACTTATCGAGCTGCCTAATCGGAGTCAAATAGTGACATTTATGAGTAGTAATTAAAAGCGGCTTCTGATTCCCCCCGTTTGCATCGAACAAGAGCCCAATTACAGTTGCAGAATTAATTAACTCGACACCCAAGCGCTAACAAATTCGTCTGTCAAAGTGTCAATACGGAGAAATTTCTGTTCGCAACAAGTTTCTTGCTATTTATTCCTCGTTATCAAATTTATGAACAAGTATGATTGCCAGCGCGACCAAGTGCGCTAGGTATTCCGTTTTTTTTTTTTGAGTTCGCTTTTTATTTCCACGATGAAGATTTATGAATGCGCGAAAGACATCTGTTACCGCATTGGGTATACGTATAATTAATAGTTGGTAGTTTTTGGACGCAGCCAAAATGGGTATCTGTTTTGTAAGAGAATTTGCCAAAGTATAGTTAGCTCCAGCACTTTCCTTTTAGCGAAATCAATCAGGGTGAATGCTGGAAGCACATTCTATTTTATATACTTGCAGATGAATATTGATTGTTTCAGCGGAAGGTTACTTTACACAAATAAAAAAAAGCAGTAAGACAACTGACAGCTGAATTTATTGAGATATGTCTCAAATTTGCATAGGTGATTCCTCTGTGCAAATTGAGAACTCAACTCTGTGAATTCTAGGACTATTCCCTCACATGTTTTTCTCTCTTCACCATAATCCGGGTGGATATTAATTCGGTTTATGTTTCTTAAACCAAGAACACCTACTTACATTAAGAAACAAGAACATTGTGGCCATTGAAAGGAGGTTTCTTCGTTCATATTTCTATGTTACTTTCTTTATCTGAGAAAAAATCACGACAATTTTCTTCTTAAATTAAGAAAAACCAAGGAGAAAAAAACCGCAAATACTGAGTAAATTTGCATCGTACTACAGCATTCATATACTTTTGTTCTAATTTCTTAATTTAAGAAAAAATTACTACAATTTCTCTGTTTCTTAGATTAAGGAAATCCACTTCAAGAAACGAAATTGCTGTGACTATTTTGAAGTAATACTCAAACCGGACTACGCTGCTAATAAATCTTCTCTCAACTTTTTTAATCTAAGAAAACATAAGCAACGTTTAACTGTTTCTTAATTTAAGAAAAACTGGATAAAAAACAACCCTATTGCGAAATAATATTTCGACTGGGTTGGGGTACGGATAAATCTTTCAAAATCTGAGAAAAAGTATTCGATTGTCAATCCTCGATAAAAGAAAAACCCCCAAAATTCAATTCGAATTTGAAAACTAGAACTCCAGAAGCATTTTAGTCGAACTCGATAAAATTTTATTGCACCTCCACAGAGGCAAATTAAAGGCTCGTGTTCTTACAAAAATCCCTTCCAATTCTTAGCAATGCCGACAAACGACAAATCCGATGACCGGGACAATGAATCACTTTTCTGTCTGCATGTGCCATCGAAGCACAATTTTTTTTCTAATAATAGATCTAGGTCCATCGATAGCCAATCGCCATTCGAAAGCAGCACATATTTTCACCACGGATTAGCCGCGCCAAAACCTCAGGCTGAACTTGCCTCCTCACTGCAATTAACCAACGCAATCGTGTGCGCGGCGCGTATTACCTAACAAGTCCCAAAGTGCGATTTAAATTTTTGTTATTTACCGCCGCGGTAGTGACATTGAATACTCTTTGCAACTCTGTTGAGAAGATTTACGATGACAAAAAACCACTTTCGATAGATGCGATCAGATATACGCAACAGCATACACGTATATGGAGTGCGAGTATCACGATACGGACAAGTAATGATGATGTTCATCGAGTAGCGTGTGCCTTGGCGATTGATGGCCACCTCGCATACAACCCGTGCAGTCACACAGAGAGAGAAAGAGTGAAAGTTCAAACCTTTTTGCCTACCTCATTGGTACAAGTCGCGTCGGTCTCGGCAAAAAAAACCGGACTAATAATTCAAAGGATATTGTTGGTTCACTTGTCATGTACTTCATAAGCGCGCACTTGATAGTCGGGCAGTTTGCATAATTTTAATGGATTCCATTTACGGATGCGTGCACTTCCTGACTGTGGCTGGGTTTATTGGTGGATTTCGGTTTCAATCTGATGGGAGGACCTGTTTGTTTGTCAATTTTTAATATGAGTAGGTACTCCTTAATGGCTTTACTTTCTAAATGTGCACTTTTGGGTTGATTTTTAGCAACGAATTAAACGCAGTCATTTGTGTGAGAAAGCCAAGCCACCTAAGCTGTCTGTTTGGAATGTGAAAGCGATAATTAAAATTGAAAAATTGAAACATTGAAAAATAAATAAAAACCACAATTGGGTCATAGAACATGAAACTAAAGTAGCAAGATCATTTTGAAACTTACAAAACGGAAAAACAAATTAGCTCGAATAAACGCCGGCCGGTTCGACCTACAGACTGTAAATAGGGAACCTATATTTGTATCTCCGAAACCGACAAATTGTGTATCTTCTCCCAGCGATTGCCCTCGTCTTGTTGGGTATTTATGAGCACGCAGTCTACTTAGCTGGGTTAATGTAAACAATGATTGACTGTGACGCTAAGCAGGTTATAGGAAGTAGTGTGTGCGCAGAGACTAACGGGTGGTTAATCATAATACATTTTTGAAAATATTAAACGAGTGCGTGTCAGAATTGAAAATGGAAATTGGTTTATGGCAAAAGTAGAGTAGGTTTCGAAGGAGGAAAAACACATGAGTCACATTTGGACATTTACCAAAAGAGAGACTGTTTGAGGTGTGCTCAAAAAATGTATAAATATTTGGGTATTTCGAAGTCAAAAAGTGAGACAGGGAACTTGTCAGAACGGTTTGAACTAAATTCTGATGAAAAGGCGGCACGTGACATTGTCTGTAGGTGGTATTTAAAAAAAGAGACTATACAATTCTATGGCGTTCCACTTTTTTCCCATGCCCTGATGACTGACACTGCGACCTCAAAGATCTATTGTATCAATATGGAAAAGTTAATCTAAGAGAAGTGTAATCCCAGGTAGCTCATGATTTTATGAATGTGTGCTTCGATTTTTGACGTGCACGTACGGTGAAAAAACCGACAAACAGGAGATCGAAATGAACGACACGAGTTTTGAGAAAGCTTGAAACAAACGGTCAAAATATTGGCCCATTGGAGATTGTGCGATTTAAGGAAGTTTTCGGGGTCAAAATAAAGCCTTTGAAGTTTTATCATATACATAAACCAATCCCGCAATTAAAAAACTTTGTAAGAGATATAATACGATTTTTGTTAAAGCTTCCATAAAATAAAAAAACAAAAATAGTTGGCGCAAGAGGTCCGTATAGGTACCCTAGGCCTAGCTTCTCACAACCATTCGTTTTGTGGGAGTATTTTTTATTTTTTGGGACACATGGAAGGGATCTAAAATTGGATGCCGAGTCCAAACGATAGCTTTCTCAAATCATATCAAAAGTTCAATACTACTCTTGGCATCGCTGCGAGGCTTAATTCTCCAGTCATAAACGTCCATTGATCTTGTGCGAACAGCCCGGACAATTTTGATGACAGAAAAGACCTTAAGCAGACTGAGTTGCATCATATACTTGAAAGAATAAAACGATACTCACAAATTCCACACCCCTAGAGTGGGTGTTAGAGTGTAGGGTACACGAAAAACTGTGTCCACAATCTTCTTTCGATTTCGCATGCCTGAGGGTAAAATTTGTTGGCATATACTCAGCTGCGGTTCGTGTGCAAAACTATGCACAATCTTTGAGTGCGTATGTAAAAAACAAATAAAAAAATCACAAATGCAGTCAAAAAACAAAAAAACTGCGAAGGTGTTCGAAGACCTTTCGGAGGGATCAATTGTTAACCGTATGGGCGGGCTTTTTATACATTTAAGTGGCTTTTTAAGTAGACGAATCACCGAATCTGCTTAGCCGCACTACTCGATGTTTAGCGAGACTAATGAAATCACAATCAAAAAGTGATAAACCTAATACGATATACATCGTTTAGCAATACCTAACGTTCAAAAGTTGTTAAAGCTTATAGCCAAGTTTCCAATTTATGTGTCTATTGGGATAAGACTAGAGAAGTCAACCAACCTTTTCGCCAGTTTACACAAATTCGACAGGGTACGCCATGTCAATTGCTTATGGTGAAGTCGTAAGATATCTTGCTTATTGACAAAAGTGGAGGTAACTACATAAAAAGAACATTTGATACGTCGGTCTTTTAGAAATTGATACACTCTGTTGCAAAGAACTTACAAATTGGCTGTCAATGCAGAGAGTTTTAAAAGGAGTTTGACAAAAAGTGGGAACTTATGATCACTGTTTTGCTTACTAGCTATTTTGGCAAACCATTTGGCGTCTTAGAGATGGGTAAGCGGGATAGAATTGAATATATTAATAGGCTGCACGCTTTTATGCCGATTACTGGTTTACTTCAAAATCGAATTTTACGAAAAAATGGACCAGCAAGGCGGAAAGTTCTACGACCTGGGGAGGTGATTTTCGTGATATTTTCTAAACATTATGATTCACCACCGCTTTGGCACCTGTATCTACCTCCCACTCGACTTTGAGAAGAAAAAACCACACCAACCCATTTAAACCATTATTCAAAATTGTAAACAACAAATTGGCACAAGCCCCGGAAATGCGCAAAATAATCAATATTTTAAGTTTCAAGTAAATTTCTAAATACTTTCAATTGTCGAAAACGTGCGAAATAAATAGATTTTGGGTCATCAGCATCGAGCACAGCGGTCGCCCTCTCGCGTAGGTGTCTATAATAATTGGATCGGCAGGCAACCCAAATTCAGTTCCGCATTATTCTCGCGAGCATGGTGGTTATTAGGTAGCTCCACTCATTCTTTAAATTTAGTTTTTATTTATACCTCGCAGTGGGGTTGCAACAAATCGAACAAAAATAGTGGCATGCGTCTCGTAAATCACTTGGAGGTGTATTTTGACAAAAAAAAAAAAATGTTTACAACCATTGACAAGTGAAAAGAAAAACTGCGACAGCATACTGTTGACATGCAAATGATTCATATGTCTAAAGATGTTTTACGCTAAGTATGTGAATTTAGTGCAAAGATCTAAGGAAACAGGCGTTGGCCAATTTATCGCCGCGTTGATGGACTGAAGGTGGTAAAAGTGCGAGGCACTTATTTATCACATTAGATCTATCTTCATTCGCAACCAAAAATTGATATGTATAAAAGTGCTGCACAACTATTTATAGCTTCAAGTCAATATCGCCATCCACTCGCAATTAGAACGACCTCTGAATTGTGGCGCGGTGCGATGGTGAATCGTGTCAACTTGAATGGAATTTAATTTACAACCCCACAAAACCCCAAAGATAACAAACAACAACCTAACCAAGTGATATCTAAAGAATTTCATTGTTTATTTACACAGAGATGTATAAATAAATTGCATCATCATCAGCAGCAGCAGCAGCAGCAACAGCGGAACAGCGCCATCACTCTCGGGCAAGATGAACAGCGTGTAAAATGAAACGCTCATTAGGTGGTCGAGAACAGTTTTTAGAAATGCACCTTCAAAACTCACAAAATGCACCATAACCCGATATAATATTTCTGGCCAAGTGATTAATATAATTGTGCTGCTCTTTCAACCACAGAGAGAAATGGAAAGAGAGAGGGATGTTAAATATTCTCCGGCATTCGTAATTTTCTATTTTTCGTTAGAAAATTGTGGGCGAGGAATATTTATATGAAGCCTGTTTCTTTTCGCGTGTGCTTTTACAAAACTGAGAAATGCAACAACAAATTAAATAAAATAGAGTAGGTAGGTATCGGCGACACCGGTGTTGTAAATAAAAACTTGGTCAAGATCGAAGTAATAATAATAAAAAAACAAAAATAAAGAAGGCAAAAAAATGCTCAACGAAATTGAATATTTATTTATTCAGCTGGCTTCTGTGTGCGCACATACACTTGGGCAGATTGTGAAAGAATTGAAATGTGGATCTTATAAGTCATAAATAAATAAGGTGCTGCCCTCTAAATAATTTGCAACATTCACACGGTTGGTCTTTCTATATGTATGCAGGCAGTCCAGGGGTTAAAAAAAAAGTGTTTTTCTCGGAAATCAGAAGTGAAACACTCACTGGAACTGTTCTCGGGAGTTTTGACTCGTACTACCCTCATAAATGCGGTCAATATACAAATGACCGCATCGAGACCAGGCTGGCTTACATCGCCCTGATATGCGTCGACGGAGTTGAAAAGACCAACGATTATTTTCACAAACGAATATTTCTGCCAAAGACAGTTTTTGAATGTCTCTTTTTGTAAAAACTCATGAGCAATGTCTCAAGAACGACGTTTAGGTTGACGTTAACGTTTTAGAAACGGGGAACATCTTTATGGTATCACGACAGACACCACGTCTGCAAAACGGACTAAGGTTGTGGTATGTAATGAGAAGTTAAAAATATGTGTCCAAATAATATGAGCTGTTGAAGTAAAGTATTGACTATGCTACGAATGTTGACAGTACTCAAGTAGAAGCCAGACTAATTTTTATAGCAAACATTGTTGTATGTTCAATTGCATATTCTAAATACAAATAAAGAAATAACAAATCCACTCTGAAATATTAAGTAAAAGCCTGGAAATACTCGTACATTGAGGGCGAGGCTATATTACTGTCCTGACACAGTGACAATTATTTTTCAATTCTTAGAACAGAGAACGGCGATCAAAGGTAAACTCGAGAGTTGCCATAAATCTTTTGAGATTTCTCACATTTATTCCTCATCTCATATATTCATCATATATTCTCCTGCACGTCTCTTTTCAATTAACAGTACTATTTCTGACAAAAATCATTTAAAAAACACACGAAAATATTTTCGAAATTAAATGAATCATCACAGACAAAGGCGCGGTTTTTGTTCCACAAAGTATTAAAAAATATAAATAGGTATATCCCTGTTAATTGACGAAAACCAATAACAAAATTTAACTTAATTTTGCTTTAAAGAAATGAAAATTGACGGTTCTACATTAAAAATACTTTTTCTTAAAATCCAACAAATAAAAAAAAAATTACTCATCATTTATCGTTGGATTTTTCAAGACTTTGGAAAAGTTTACGAAAACAATTATTGTTTACTTTGATCGCGCATTAGTCAAAACAAAACGTTCCAATAAAACGCAAGAGATGTGGGTATTTGGTTTTCAGATTTTTATGGGAAAATATTTTTCACATCATTTTCTAAACATCAATTAAAATAATAAACGATGAAATAAATTTACCGAATTATACCAGGTCGTTGTTTGAGTTAAAAAGAAATTGTTTAAACATTTTTTTAGAACCCAGTACTAAAGCCAAAATTGATTGAAGAATTTTCTAACTTAAACGCAAGTAGGTTGACAAACTAAAGTATAAAGACAGATGTGCACATTTGAAAGGCAAATTTTTGAAATTCGTCTTTGCCCCATTAAAATGACAAACAAATTGATGTTTGGGACGGAGAGTGGGCGTGGCAACCAATTTTTATAGGGGCAGAAATATGTTGTATACCTGTATACAAAATGTTGTGGTCTGCTCATTAATGATTTAAAAAAAATTGTAAATACTATTTAGTATACAAGCCCCTAAAATGTACAACAGTTTGATGCCTAGAAGCCTCCTTTTAATGTCAACAATCATCCCGACACCCGCTTTCGCTTGGACCGACTAATATTTTATTTCATTTGCAAATCGAAGTTAGTCATTTTTCTGAGAATTTTTTTTTTAAAATGCTGATGAAAGCTAAGAAAAACTAAATAAAATGGATAATCTAGCTATACTATACCTGTTAAGGGAAATAGGAGTGAATATGTGACAAATACAGGGCTTTTGGAAGAGACAGAAATAGGAATGCTAAGTAAATTTTGTTTTATTCTTTGGTGCCAAAGTATTCCCTTTAAAAATGTATTTAAAAATATTCCCAAAGTTCGAGCTCATATGTTGGTGTTCAATATTTTTTTTCACAAGAGAAGTGGGTGGACAAAAATTGCAGAGATCGAGTGCCTAAATGCCAACAAAGAATTGACATTCGATCATGAGAATTTTACATGAAAACATTACTACTTTGGTCAACCTCCAAAATAAAGCAAAAAACTAAATCAATATCTTAAACTGTATTTCTTTTGCTTCAAATAAGAATTGGGTTGTCACTGTAACACTCTTAAAACAACAGCGCCCCCTATTGGATTTTATTCACTCCCCAAACACTACCGGCACTAAAAGAAATAAATTGTTAGACTTTTTTTAAAGTCGGTCAATTAGTTTCTCAGTTTATGACAGACCCACAAACGAGCCTTTGTCATTTACTTATACCGACTTAAATAAATCGCTATTAATAAAAGGTTCCAAGATCGCCGATTTTTCCCCAAGCTACAATGTGCCTACAACTGCAATTCCTAATAAGTAGACATAAACGCTTTTATTGGTTAGAAATGTAGCCATTTTCAAAAAGACTCAAGTCACTCAACTTCCACCCATTTTTCTCTATTCCTCTCATAGTTTTTTTCGCCATAAATGTTAACAATAACCGAGTTTATTATAACTTATAAGTGCGAAATATTGCCGCCGAAAAGATATATTTTTGAAACAGAAAAATCCTTGGCATTTGCAACAAGGAAAACCTGTCCCAAAACGAAAATATAATTAGGGTTCACAAATCTCAGCAATTTTTCCCCATTTCGCATAAACAAATTCCGTTTCACAGGCTCTTTCCGATAGTTTTCTCCTCATATGGCTATAAATACAATTTTTTGTCTACACTTCGTGTGATTTTACTCGCTACAATACAAAAAATAATATTTAAATCTTAATTTAAGAATTATTATGTCAACTTCCTGTTGCATTTTTGATTCTATTAACCACCTTCATAAAACGAGGCAATCGTTGGAAATAAATCACAAGCGAGAGTTTTAAAAACGAGAATAAATTTATCTCATTTCCCAATGGAAAGGATTTTAACTTTTCATTTAATGCGTTTTCTTTTCTCTTTCTCGAATTTATTAATGTTTATAGGAAACATAAGAAAGATATACAACAATCAAATTAACGTGTTGGTTGTAATTAATTGGATTTCGTGTTCGAAAAAAGAACCGAATGTGTAAAATCTAATTTTAGCTTTCGACTAAGCGCAGCCATAAACAGTAGCATGATCGTTAGTTATTAAAAAAAAGTATGAAATTATTAATACATTTTTTTACTAATTTCTCTATTTTTAGCATCATCGACGTGCAATTTTTTTTTCGAATGGAGCCGCCTTTCCTTAAAAATTACTTCTGACAGTTGTTGGACAAACATAAGATAAAACTCACCTAGCTGAATCCATGTCGGCGGAGTTCTTTTATTTGATGAGATTAGTTATGAAATTGAAGAAAAATCCTTTAACAATTCTTAAACTTTTTCACTGATAATCCAACAGAAAAAAAAAATATCTTGCAAAAAAAAACTGTGCGATTTTTATTTTTGCTGTATTTTTATATGCAAAACTTTCATTTAAATTTAGCACACACAATCTTTCTTCTTTTCACAAAATCACTTTAAAATAAAAATTATGTCACATAAAAAAAAGAAACAGAAATGATAATCCTTCGACAAGTCGGAGAAACTTCGAACGTTGTTAGTGCAGCAATTTACTTAGATATTTAGTAATTTTCTTTAGTATATTTCTAACGTGTTTAGAAAAATTCGTTTTTAACCTCCCAATACGAGGTAGTGTGTATTTTTTTTTGTTCCTTAAAAAACTAAAATTAAATGTATTTCATTTAGTTTTTTGTGTGTTTTAAAACGACGCGTTCTGTAGCCCAACTCGCACTGATCGCGCAAAAAAACATTTTTCATCACCAGCGCGCAATGTACTATAGTCTAAGATTTTTGGGTTTTTCTTCTTTTTTTTTAATTGGATTTTATTTTACGAATTTTCTTTCGGTATTTTTTTCTAAAATAGTGTGAGTGATACATGTGTATCTCACGGACACAGCGGCGAGAAGAGTTTTTGGTGGTGGTTTTCTTTTTTGTTTAAGAGAATTTTCATGCACGAATTTTGTACTTTTTGTGTAGTAGATGTAAATATATCTGTCTATTGTATTATTTAAGCTATTAGGATTAGTTCGATGGGTGCGGTGCAAGGGGGAAGCAGTCGAGTTCGAAATAGCGTGCTTTTTGTTTGAACAAAAATAAACAGGATTTCGAGGGATTGGAAGCTGCACCTGCTGGAGCACTTTTGATCGATGGTTTAAAAAAAAATATTACTCATACGCCCCGTGGCCGCAGTAATTGGAAATTATTTCTTTTTCCGAATTTTAATGTTTTAGATAGAAGCAGTTACTTTCTGCTATTAAAATGTGCGGCAGCCGGGTCTGTACACCGGGTACATGAAGGCTTCTCACGCAGGTACTAATAAACCAAAAAAAAAAAACAGCATAAATTTGACGACTACACCATGAATTAAGACACGACAAAGACTAATAAAAAATAAGCCGAGGAAAACCCCAAAAACACATCTGCACCATAAGCTATAAAGAGAAATGTCTGGTATTGCCATCCCTGCCTAATTGTGTGAAAAAACAATTATTGCTTTTCAGAAAATAGTAAGAGAGACTTTTGATTCTGGTGTTCCATATTTCCGAGTCACCCCAGCAATACAACAAAGAAATGCTTTTTTTTAAACTCGTATTCGTGTCATTCTCTTGGCAGTTGAAAACTGAGAGTTTCTAGCTGAATTGCACTTTGGAGGCACGATTTACAAAAATTCTGTTCAACTAAAGCTTGAGACCATACAGGAATGTTGCCGTAATGTTGGCGCAGTATTGGAACAGCCACACAGGCGGATTTTCAAAAAAACATGGCCAAAATTATTTTTTTGTGTTTGGTAGCTAATTATTGTAAAAATTCATCAGAAAAAGATAGTAGTAAACAAAAAACATTTTTTTAGTAAACTTTGTAAAATTTTATTGTACATATTACAACAATTACAAAAAAAATCACGAAAAAATAAAGAATTTAAATTGTATGAAAAATAAGAAAAAGATAATAAAAGATAATGAAAATAATAAAATTTTAAATTTGATTTGAATAAGTAATAAATAAAATTAAAAAAATGTTTCATTGCTAATAATGTATAAATAGAGTAAAATATTTTCACTCATTTTAAGGCTCTTGTTGTGAATCTGAACCTGTTTCCTCGATTTCTGGTTCTTTTAGGAACTGTAAAACTTCAGAAGGATAGGATTTAACATTTTTATGATTAATTTTTTCTAAACTACTAATGTATGGATCAGAAGAAACCAAAAGGTTATGAAAAATATCTTCCATATTTTGTTGCCTTGAAAACTTTCTTGAAAAACTTTCTCGAAAACGCTTGATGTCTTTGTTTCGGGCTTCTTGAGCTTCCTCTTCAAGCTGTCCAATTGGAAGAATAGTCAAAAAAAATATTTTTTTCTTTAAATTTATGAGATGGACAACTTCTCAAGAATTCAGTAAGCTGATTTCTTGACAGAAAAATAAAACTTGATTGTGAGCCTGTAGCAAAAAAGCAAAAAAAATTTCAACAGCTTTACTTGACGATATCTTGCAACATCGCAAAATATCGCAACTTTTTGTGGTGATTCCTTAATAAGCATATATTAAGCTAAATTTTAAGCTATTTAATATTGCCAGACTCCACCGGAAAACAGAATTTGTTCTTTATGAAACAAAAAACTACGATTTTTTTGTTTGTCTCAAAAGTACTTATTTTGGACACCTTTTAAATCAACATAGCACTTAAAATTACATAAAAAGTTTGAATTAGAACTCTTCTACTTACCACTAGCAACAGTTTCCATAATAACTTGTTTTATTAAGTTCTCACAGGAAATTAAAAAAAAAAACAATGCAAATCAACCACTCACCAAACACCAAACTTGGTACTGCACGTGATTCACAAATGCATACACTTTAGAAGCATCAACTAACGAAACGGTAGCAAAAAAAATAGCGGGATTATTCAAATAATATGCTCATGTAATATGTAAACAACTTGGCATTCAAAAAAAGCAACAAATTAGAATTTTTTTTTTGTAGTTTTGGCCATGTTTTTGGGAAAATCCGCCTGTGTGTAGCCATATCGAACTCAAGGGTCCAGTCCAAACAATTCGTTGCTTGAGTTGCTGCCGTTGCGTCGACGGATAAAGTAGTATTCTCAGTCCTTTCAATCAATGGTGGTATGAATAAAACGTCGAAATTGTTTTTACCAAAAATCGAAGCATTTGCTGCGTTTCGTATGAATAAAAACTCATCGGTATAACCAACACGTAGCAATTGTCACAAAAATCAAAGTCTACAATTAAGCATAGTGAATTTTCGATGTTTTGTTTATAAATACATAGTTAAGTTGAATTTCTGTTTGCAATTGTTTCTTATCACGCGATGGACTCTGGACTACTTCGCATATATATCTTTCAGATGGAAATGTTTAGACGGAAAATTGGTAGGTTATAAAGAAAGAAGATCCTGGCTTTTAGTTGTAAAACCTCTCGGTAAGTCATTCTTCTTTTACTAATTGGTTAGTCTATCCACAAATGTTTCCAACAATCCTATGATCAGGTACAATTTCTTACACCTGAAGAAGAAACGAAACATAAACAATCTATTTGGTAAGCAAAAATCCTATTTCCAGGTGCAATTGGACCTATAGACTGTATTTATGTTTCTATTTTTTTTTTATTTCCACACAAGTCGTTGGAACCTCAAGGAAAATTTAAAAATTAAAATTTACTGGTCAGGTTTAACAGGAACTGCAAGGCAAGTACGGTACGTGCGCAGTAAATGCTAAAGGGTTTTCCAATGAGAGGTGTTATTGTGAATGACCCGCTACTTCGGTAGCTGTCACTTTTGAAGCTTTTATTCTTTGACATTTGACAAGTAGAAACTACGCCATTACTAAAAATGCATTTTTTGGTCGTAGTGAAGCACCTTGTCGGACCTCGGTGGCTACGTCAACAAGCAAAATTGTCGCATCTGGGGCTCGGAAAACCCAAGAGTTATTGTTGAGAAGGCTCTCCATCCTCAACGTGTGACGGTTTGGTGCGGTTTATTCCGGCGGGGTCATTGGACCTTACTTTTTCGAAAATGAGGTTGGATCAGTTGCGGTGAATGGAATGCGCTATCGAGAGTCGATTAATGATTTTTTATGGTCGGAGTTGGATGGTATTGATCTGGACAAGGTTTACTTTGAACAAGACGGCGCACGTGCCACCCAAGCAACGAAACCATTGATCTTTTACGGGAAATTTTTCCGGACCATGTTATCTCTCGAAGAGGTGATCACAATTGGCCACCGAGATCTTGTGATTTAACACCTTGCGACTTCATCCTTTGGGGCCACGTGAAAGATTAGGTCTACGCCAACAGCCCAGCGTCGATTCAAGACCTCAAAGATAAAATTCGTGAGGCTATCGAGGACATAGGGCAGCCACTTTGCGATTTGGTTATGGAAAATTTCATGAAAAGGATATGGTCCTGTATGCGTGCTCGTGGTGGCCATTTGGCTGATGTTGTTTTTCGTTATTAACAGCATACCTTCCTCTTTATTATGAAATAAACATCCGATCATTTATCTCAAAAAATGGCATTTTTCTTTGAATACCAAAATAACACCTCTTATTGGAAAACCCTTTATGTTCGAATTTTCGAACTTAATTACATTTATTCATAAAGATTCAAAGCGATTTGCTAAGGGCTCTTACTTTGCTACAACCTTTTGCTCAAGGTAAATGCTACATTTTATTTATACTACTCTACCCAATGCCAGTTGCTCTTCTCACAATTGTGCAAAGAATCTATGTTTAAGGTGCCAACTGGGACCCAGTTTTATGAAATTATCGAAATTGCATAGTAACGATAACGTTAATGGTTGAACGTATTGTTTCGGCAGGTTGATGTCCAGCTAACAACGAACAAAAAACAACAACACAACAGGTCCGTAGGGACTTTAGGCCTAATTTCTCACAACCATTCGTTTTGTGGTTGTTTTTTTTTCATTTTTGGCACGAATTAAAGGGATCTACATTCCAAACGGCTGATTGAAAAGGTCTTTATGCTCTCGGATGTTTGTCAGACGTTCGCGAAAGGTGGCGCAGTGGAAAAAAAAACATAAGTTGGAATTCAGGTTTTTGAACTTTTTGCTTAAAGGCCTAGGAAGTTTTTACTGTGAAACTACAAAAAAAGTTCCAATCTCTTTAAGAAATATCAAGCAGGATTTAGAGACACATATTTAGCAGTTGCAGAGTCCTTTCCAGTGAAAAGAATCTGTAAATCCTAACTAAATTTGTTCTACAAAACATTAGATTTGCCTACATTATACCAAAGAACTTAATAAGCTAAATGGGGCTCAAACGACTTGGTACATTTAAATAATTGTGAAGCGTGATTGCATTTGCCCTATATAAATATTCGTAGAAATGGAATTAAAGAAAGTTGAATATGAAACCTTAATAACAATAACTACTACAAGAGTCGCTCGATCCACAAACCACACGCACTTTTAAAACCTACCAAGTTGGTGAGTTCAGCATTAAATCGTAGATTGATAGCAAAACTGAAAATCGACCTGTTCAACCCTACATCTGTTTCGAATCGAAAAGTCTCTGTTGCTAAATTCATCCAACTTCAAAATACGAACGTATTTTAGTCGTTTAATGTTTTTTTTTTTCAAGGCCATCCATAACACACAAAAGTTCAATATAACCAATTTGTTTAGTTTTATGTTTATGTTTTTATTAATGTACTTACCAAAAATATGAAAAGGCGTTCTAAACTGTGGGAAATGGTGAACACCCGGAAACACGAGCAGCACCAACATCAGCACACAAACGTCAAAGCTTCTTCGCAAATCGCAACAGCTGCAGTTTTTGTAGTTTATCTTCAATCATTGTTGAAAGTTGTCTTGTTTGTTCTCTGACAATACATGATTTTTTTATTAGTTTTTTTGTATTTATTCAATTTTAAATTTGAAACGTACCTAGTTAAGTGTAACATGAGGATCATAGAAATTCAAATAAAACTCTGCACGGTTTATGGCTTTCTTTAAACGGGGTTCCCGGGATTTTTGCTGTTTTCTTTCTCTCTACAAAAAAAGAAACCATTATTCGAAAAGGTATATCAAAAGGTATCTCGGTATAAACATATGAATGGTTGCAAGAGACTTGGCCCAGGACATCGATCGTTCGTTCGTTCTAGAGAACGCATCTGTCCCATGTTTTTCGAACCAGGTAGTTGTCGAATGTCTCTTGTGTATTGAGACATCAAACTCCAATGCGTATGGTTGGCTTTTTTTGTTTGAAATCTAAAATAAAGCTCTTTGGTTCAACGATCGATTCAGTCCATCCATAGATATCAGACAGTAGACGAAATTTTGAAAGTTGAAGTTGTTGGAATTTCTCCACGAAAACTAAGCTTTCCTGTTCGGTTTGGGTTATATATTTTTAAGATCTTTATTTTAAACTAATTCTTAAAAATTTGTACAGCTTTCTTTCCATCCCACAACCTTGTAAAAAATAAAAAGTGCTAAGGTGTACCATCCCGAGTCCATTTCTTTTAAAAAAAAAAATTACAAGAAAGCATTTTCGGTTAATTTTAAAAGCAAACAAATATCCTGAGTGCGAAAATCTGCTTCGTCTAACTAAATTCAATCGTTCGTTTTCGTATAAACTCGGACCAGTATTAGCGTGCATACATAGAGACACAGCGACCGCACTTTTTGAACCGTTGCCAAATTTACCACAAATCTCTCGGAAAACATAAAAAAAAAAAAGAGCACGAACTGCTGTTGGAATATCGTCAACGATATGTACACACGGGCCAGGAATCGAATGCCCGTGATCCGTAAGCGTTTCATGCAGTCGCTGTCTGTCCCGCAGCACCCCGTTTGAAGAAAAAAAAAATTGCGTTTCTCGGCCTTGGTGTTCGGGCAAACATTTTTTTCCTCTAATTTAGACACATGTGTGATTTTATGTTTTTTTGTTGTTGATTTATCTAAAATCCCACTGTTTGAAAATATACAGAGAAAATCGCACGCATCATGATGTGGAGGTTCATCTATTAAAGAGACGACGGGCGGAGGAGGACTTTCTCCTACTTTTTTTTAGTGGAAGCCATTAAATATTGCGCAAAGTGTGTGCGGGGTTATTGTAGTTTTAGTCTTATGTTTGACATTATGCCGCACGTTTTAATTATGATTCGTACGAGTGTGATGATAGGACATATGATTTCTATTATTGTTTTGATAGCTACAGCGTGCGAAGGAGCAAACGTTTTTTTGTACGAACTTATCATTGTTGCGAAAAGATATCGAAATTGATTTTTGTGTTTACAGTGAGCGCGTTTGAAAGAGGAAACGGAACAGCAACTGTGCCCAGAGACAAGACGAACAAATCATTTTCGACTTTTTTAGAACTCATATGGAGATGGAAATTATTTCAATGATTTATCGTGCAAATAAGTGTGCGGACAGACACAATGAAGATGGAATATTAAATCATATAAACTTTCATTATTTTAGTGTTCTACGGAAAGCTTAACGTAGATAAATGTGTAAGGGGTTAAGGGGCAATAAAATGTATACGGTTGTGCTATTTATTGTGATAAGATGTATGAGGGGTTTCCGGTTCGATTCCCGAAAAAAAAAAAACAAATTCCACGACGCCACCTCGCAAGAACGTCTGACAAACATCAGAGAGTAAAACTGTCACAAAAGAGCTTCTCCAATAGCTTTCTAGACGACCAAAACTAATAGGGCCTCTCGTAAGGAAAACTCATTTCAGAGTTCCACTTGGACTTCGATTTCTTAGCTCCAGAACCTGTTCAACCATTCATTATCTGATGCATTTTGAACCCAGTAGCCCTTATCTTCTGATAGCAAGTGATGACTATTGCCACAGTACATATTTTGTCACCAAACTCTTTAGACGTCATCTTCAAATCTCAAATACCTGAAACTATCATGGGATATGAGCATCGCTTCTGTACTACATTTGAGTGCTGACCGCCTAAGATTTTCCGCTGGGAAGGCAAACGCGCATTTTTAACGACGCTTTGGCAGCTTATATTTTTTCAATTCCGACAACCTCTTTCGGAGTTCAGAGAATTTTTTGATGAAGTTGCTGACAGAACGCTTGCAGTCAATGGTTCGGCTGCGGACTTAAAACTTGCAAGGCTTATTTCTGATTCCCTGCATGTCTTTCCCAAAAGCTAATGTCAGCTCAGTCTGTTTAAGATCCGCAGCCTATTCTAGAGATATGTAGGTAGGTACTCGTAGATATTCGTCTGATCTAAACGCTTGAGTCTCTGCAACAAGTTTGATTTTTTAAACTGGAGACTATTTTCTAAAGCCCACTGAAGTATATCAGCGACTTTATTTTCAATCACCCGGGCGCTATCTTCAGATGTTTGCTTTTCGCTTTGTTACCAACCCAGATGGTTCAGAAGTACCTAACGATTTTTGCGAGGTTCCTCAAGAAAGCCTCGTTGGTTGGGAAAAAGCTAAAGGCTTCGTACAAAAACGATTTCAAGATACCTTTCTACAAAGCGAAAGTTTGTTCAAAAACAGGACTGAAAATCAATCGAAGAACCTTGCTTTAAAAACAACCAAGCATCTGCCGTCGGCGTCGCTTCTACGGGATAGGACTGAGCTGATATAAGGACGGTCTTACATTGATAATCGCTAGTTTTTTCTTTATTGCCCGCATCGTTAAAAACGAACAATTCGTTGACGGACTTTGGTTGACTATACCTCTACAATGAAAACAAAGGACTGCTCTCACAGGAGTCGAGAGACGATCCGGAGCAGGACCCTGTTGAAAGCCATTTCTAACCACAAATTTCCATACTAATACTAATTCCAGCAGCAGATAAATTCGCATGTCGACTCCTCCGTCCTCCTGTCCTTTTTGCCTTTGCCCCAATAAATCCGAACAAACAAATTCTGTAACAAAACAAAGAACCAACAAAAAATCTCTTCAAACAAATTCGCAAATAAAACTTAGATTCATTTGTATATTTATATTTTGGCGAATCATAAATAAACAATCTGGTTTTTTGCGATCCGTGGCCACCGTATATATAACAGTATCGGCGACCCTGTGCGTATCATTGAACTCGTGCCGGTGCGTGGTGATTTTTTGGTCGACTAATTTTCGTTTCAGGTTCAAAATCATCGGACAACGTACGACACAGCATTGTGCGATGTGAAGTGAAACCCATCTTGACAAAAAAAGAAGAAGAAAGAAACAACAAGTCCATCGCCATCACCATCACACGCAAACATTGACATTCTCGGCGATTTCTAATTTTGAACGCGATATTTCGATGAAACTGGCAAGAGACATCACCCGACCGAATTGAGATCCAACATGCGAACGCACTCGTCTATACGCAAGATTTTTGGTTAAAGGAGAGTTCGCACTTTGATTTCGCTATTAATAGGAGCTGTAATTATTTTATTTATTTTTTTGCTTTTTTTTTTAGAAAGATTAGAGAGCACGAACTTTGAAGTAAATTTTGGAAGGAAGAGATTTGTTTTATGGTGTAATTGATGTGGGCAATAAACTGAATTGGTATTGAGTAGCCCCACGGGAGTTTGCGGAACCTGTTGGTGGTTGCATATATTTCAAGGGACAAGGGCGGTAAATACATCAAAGGCGGTTTTATTGCAGATCTGAAAATGTTTCCAGTTTTTTTATTATTCTGTAATGTCTGCGATCTGTTCCGGTTTCCGTCAAGTGGAAAGCAATCAATGTTCGGGTTTCCTCAAGGGGTTGTCTTTGAAATAAATCCACTCTTCAGTTGCTTATGCAACTGCTGGGTGTTGCTTCTTTTTCCTTAACAGAGTCTCCTACACTCTTCTTCTTTTGCCTCGCTACAGTGTTTTCGTATTCTGTCACCCTTTCGCGGCATTTCTGAGGTAGCTGATAGCCGATGACACGATAGTTTCGGATCATTGTGACTTAACGTTGGCATCTGTGGTAGCGTAATTTTCTCACTCAGGCACCCTCTGCAGACTCTTGCTTCTTCTAGGCGGTGCGCTGCTTCTTCTCGTTGGACAGTCCAGGTCTGCTGGATATAAATCATCAAAGTCAACATTTGCGCTGCGGATTGTCTACATGCTAACGAAGTTGGATGCGTGCTTTGCATCGATAAGAACATGCCTGTTGTCGACAACAACAAACAACTAATGTCGTTTTCCATTAGGATTTTCGGATTTTGATCCCAGATTTCGTATTTTTCCTGCTCAATGGAACATAAAATGAGATTATTTTTTTTAACAATTGTGTTGGTGCGTGATTTAAAAGTCAGCTGTCCCTAAATTGCAGCGGCCAAATGTAAATTTTTCCCCATTTTTCACAGAGTAGTCGCCTAAAAACATATTATAATAACTCAATTCAAAGTAAAAGCATTTGTTTTGGTGTAAGTGAAAGTAGGTGGAAATCTCGAAAAGAAATCGAGATTTGCAAAATTGCTCTGACTCTGAAAAGAGTGTTTTTTTTGCGGCCATTGGAACGTGAAATCTGACAGCCAAGCTGATTTCGAGAGCAGGAAAACTGCTCTGAATCTGAAAAAAGGGCTTTTTCTGTCCCAATGGAAAACGACATAAAACAAATAACAAACAAAATCATACAACGACTTTGTGACTGGAGGATGTCACCGTAAAAAAAAAGTGATGGAGAAACAAAGCTACGAAGTGCTACAAAAATTAATTCTATATATTATTAATTTATTAATCAAATAATTTCTTTACGTATCATTAAATAAATATAAGTATAGATACACTAAAAAGACGTGTGTATTTCTTTCACCCTTGTCATATAATTTGGACAATTGCGGTTCAAACTGGAAGGAGCTGTTTGCTTCTGTGCTGATCCTCAGCCTCGGTAAGCTAGTGCTAGTTATCAGCGTATTATGAGCCTCGATTTTTACGGTCTTGTTACAAATTCAAATTCAAAGTTTTTAGTCGATTACTTTCTTTAGCTGCACTAGCAGAACTCTAGGTTATGACCGTCTCTCTATTGATGGCTAATGGGCTGTCACAAACTTCTTAACAGAAATAATCTTATACATAAATAGGCCAAGGCAAATAGTTAAGAACTACTTTTACTGCCTTAAACACAACATATTCGCTTGATTTGTTGGGATGGTTATGCAAGGATGCAGTGCCGTGTCAAATTTGTTTTCCAATATAATAGGTGTAGTAAAAAGTAATCCATTATTTTCTCAATAGATGGCTTTGGTACTCTATATCTGGTTTAGTTTGTGTTTCATTGATTTAAAACGGATGTCGTTGATGACAGTTAATACTGGCGTTTTTCATTGAAGATCCGAGAGAATTGCCCCGCGGTTCAGAATTGCTCTTTTCAATAAAATTCGTTGGAGCACTTTTGCAACAGTGGTAGACACCATATGTGTGATTAGATTTTCTGTTGCTACTTGTTTTTTTTGTTGTCTACAGTAAATATGAATGTTTTAATAGGCCAAATCAATATAATGTCAATTTAAGTTTACATTTTGCACGGGTAGTTGTATATTTTCGGATCACAAGCGAAAATTTTGTTTCTAATAACACAACAAATATTTCAATCTGACATTTTGCTATTATAGTAGGGGTGTTCCTTTACTTTTGTAGTAAAATGGAAAAGACTGTCAAAATGGCAGTGGTGGGGATAAATTCTCTCACGGAGAGAGACACTTACGAAAAAGTTAGGGAACGCTTTTGTAGTAAAATACGAAAAATGACAGATACATAATTCAAAAATTCAAAAAAGTGCTACGAATAGTCGTTAAAATTTCGTATAAGCTCAAAGAATTTGCTAATTTTCTGACAAAATTAGTTTATTTGTCTCCCTAGCGATGAAAGTGATTTGAAATTATTCGAACTTCTTCTTCATATACCTATCTGGAAGAGTTTGTACTGATTGAACTACAAGCATTCAAGAAGAGGAAAAAGCGACACGGCATTAAAAATTTCGTGGAGACGATTGTCCTTTCTTACTCCTTACAGCAAGTAAGAAGTAAGAAAGGACAAGGATAACAATTAATTTTATTTTGCCTCCTGTTGATACCATTTTAATAGGCAAGAAATCAAAACAAATGTATTCATATGTCAAATAGGACAACAAATTTCAAATCAGCTGTTCTTTGAAAGGTGACTGACAGCTTTTTCAATTCTACACCAAGAAATTTATTGAGTAAAAATTCGTAAGATTCTCAGTGGAGGGGTAATAGCTTGCTCTCTCGATGACGCTCTCTTTTGCGAATTTTTCGAGTTAAGGAACGACATTGAGTAAAATTCGTACGAATTAGTACAAATTCGTAAGATTTAAAAGTAAGGGAACAGACCTATTGTGTGTTGGTGGGTTCAGTGCAATTCTCTCAAAATATTCCGAACACTTCTGTCGTGTTAAGAATTAAACTGGAAGTGCACCTTTTTATTTTCAATGAAACATAGAATACATAGAAAGAACACTTAGATTTTATATTTTCACAGAAAGGACAATTCTTTTCTTTAATCGAAAACGCAATTAGTTTCGTTTGCGCACTTGGCAAAAATGAACCCTTGCAAAGGGAAAATACAGTATTATACTAATTTTACAGGTTCTCTTCGATAAAGGCGAAAATGCAAGTCAGGCGGCTGAAAATGTGAATAGTGTTTATGATCCTGATACTCTAACAGTCAACCATGCACAGTTTTGGTTTCGTCGATTCCGTTCCTGTAATTTTGAGGTTAAAGATGAACCACGCTCCGGAAGGCCAATTGTCAAAAATGTTGATAAAATGACCGCATTCAAGAATCTAGTTATCATAAGTCGACTGGATATGTCTGGTAGGATGTAACCTGAACGCAAAAACTAGTTTGGTCGGGAACGTCACTTTTTCTAGTTCAGCCACATATGAGAGCTGTCAACTTAGTACTTAAGGCACCAAGTGACAAAAAACAGAAACAGGAACAGAAACTGAAACAGAAACAGATCCTAAAAACATGGTACATTTTAGCTTTGACTTCAACGAAAAAATGGAACAGATTTTGAAAATGTTTAGTGAATACGATTTACATGAAGCCAATTGTCGAATAGCGGTCTATAAAGAAGCAGAGCGCCAGTTTGCAGACGATTTCGATTTGTTTGTTTGTTAGATGACAAATGCAGAAAAATCCCAACAAAAAAAAACATCCCCCCCCATGATAAACTAGCATTTCTGTTGCAGAAACAATCAATGTAGACTTGTTTACGTTCTGTCGCCAAACAGCCATTTTTCTGTCGCTAAATTCTGTTGCTGAAAAAATTGTTTTCTGTTCCTAATTCTGTTTCTGTTGCAAATGTATGGGATTCTGTTTCTGTTCCTGTTTCTGTTGTTTGTCACTTGGTGCCTTTAGTCACGAATTTCTTGACTAGATTCGTCCGCTACCCCTCCATAAACGTCAACTGAAACAGCTGCTCATTTGACTGATTCCCCCAATCAAAACCGAGATACATCTACTCAGAGACCTGTCAGACTTACTAAACTAGATACTTGAACGTCCCCAATTACGGAAATCATTAAAACCGGCACTGATTGGAACCATTTGAATAATGCCCTTCAATTTCATACAAAAATAATGGATTTCATTTTACTACACCTATTATTTTGTGTAATCCAGGTAACCATTACGGTTCTACCACTGGGCGAATTGTAGTAAAAATAATAACTCAATACTCAACTAACAATGATTTATTTTTATTTATTCATTTGTCTGAATATAATAATATAGTACTCGTATATAGGTATTTAATTTTAACAATATGTAAATATATATGTATGTAACAACAGATTTGTTTTTAAAATGTTGTCTTCTTTCAAAATATCGAAAACTTTGTCTGTCTTAGTTTTTGTTTGCTAAAATAGTCACAAAACCGTTTCTTGTATGCTTGAGAGAAGGAGTCGGTCTCTTTGAACACATCGGAGACAAATGAATTCCATTACAATATTTGATTGGTTATTTGTCATTTTGTATATTAATAATTAGTAACAAATAGGATTTTAACAAGACGTTGGAAGGAATAATTAACAATTTTAGTATATAGATGCAATTTAGTTCGAAGCGGTTTCTAATGACAACTTTTCAACTACTAATAACAATATACATGGAATTTTTCATCTACTACTACTATCTTTAGGTATGATATAATTATTGCATTGCTTTCTTTATTTTTAATGTCAACAATAAAGCTACTTGTACATTATGGAGACTTACAATACTATTTGGCGAATGGATATACTTGAGCCGGTATTGGATGGGTTCAAGCGACAGAGAGACTTTAAGGGGATAGTGTCATGATTTGCGACACTGAGGCGAAGTTAGCAACAAAATGGTTGATGTGAATGTCGCTGTGTTTATGTTAATAGGAATTTATTGAATTTATACAACCAAAGAGATACGATGCGAACGCATGAATGACTACAAAAAGGTATTTTGCAGCAGAAGAATTGTTGGAGAACCAAAACTGGTAGAAAACCGATGACACCGCCTTGCCGAATGTGAGGTGGAATGAGCAAAAGGCGATTAGAAAACTGTTCCACCTACTATGGCGAGTGCTACAGATAAAAGCGTCAATTTGGGTGCGGATTTTTATAAAGTGATAGACATGAAAGAAGTCAAGGGACTTTATAACAATTTACAACAAGACTAGATGCGCTAGAATCAGCCAGGGTCAATTCGCCACATCCGTGAACGAGCTATACGTTCACGGAATTATGCCGGGTTTTATACACGAAACAAACACAAATTCCGTTGCGTATTGCTCGTTCACTGAGGAGATGATTAGACCTTAGATTTAACAAATATATGAGCGAGCAATGAACGACTTTCACTCACGCATCGCACTACATGTTTAGTAGCACAATCAGCAAGCACAGTCTACTCGAAACAACTTCTGGAAACAAATTTTGTTGCGGCCAGATAACAAACCAGTCTAACAAATGAATCCTGGTGCATTTAGAATTTTAGATGTCCATTAACAACATAGACTCGGACCGCCAACTAGTTGCAGCCAGGATACGTAAACGGATGTATTAGACACCAAAAGAAACACGTTCTGCGGAAGAAATAAGCGTTGAACTGTTGGAAACCTCTTCGATCGCGTACCTCTTTACCTCTCGGTAAGTCCTATGCAGACAGTTTTAAGTACTGCAGAGCTGTGGCAACGATGCTGAGAAGCCATCATCTTGATAAAAAGTGCCGGTAAGTACACGCAGCACAACAAACCGCCAATAAAGCGGCTCTGTACAGAAAGACGGATTAGAATTTGGCGTCTCCTTACCATTGCCTTCAAGATCCTTTCAGCAGAACTATGGTTACTATTGCAACTATTTGTAGACGAACTGTCTTGAGAGCCAGTTTGGTTTTAGGCCCGGTAAGTGTACAAACGAGCACAAATTCACAGTATGACAGATTCTGGGAGAATCTCAAGTCCAGATCAACAGAGTTGCATGTCAAACCTGAGGAGCTGTGTAGACTGACGCTGGTTGTTTATTTAAGGTGAGTTTCTACACACACAAATAGGCGCAGCCAAGCAGGTAATCCAAAACTAAACAGTAACATTTCTCAAATTTCCCAGTCTACTTGGAAACATACCACTAAATCAAAACAGAAAAGCGACTAAACAAGAGAGGCAAAGGCAGAGAAACAAACAGAGAAAGAGACACTGACAAGGGGCCCCCACAGTCTTTAAAACTTTTCAACGAATTCCAAATGCGGCCATCAACAGGCGTCCACCTCCTCGGGGCACGATACGTCGAGCAGCTCCTTGACAATTTTGTACTCATGACATTGCTCGCAAATCAATCGTCCATTTGACACATTCGACCGTTGTACCTTCTCGTGACACACAATGTGCACCAGTTTCAGGTTCTTTAGACTGAAGATCTCCAGGAAATACTCCAACACGCTGATGTCGACTACGCGCTTTTTGTGAATGGGACACTTCTGATTTGGAGTTTCCACCAAGTCGCGCACGTTCTCTATCAAAGATGGCAATATCGTACGCGACAGCTCAATTTGATGGTCGAGATTCCACACTTGGAACAAGATTAGATTCTCCCTCGAAGCGTATGGGTTGATGCAGTGATCCTTGCCGCACGGTTGATCCTCACTGTACGGACCCTGACAATAGAAATCGCCCAAGTCCGTGCAGAGCGACACCGACCATTCGTCCAGTAGCTCATTGCGCGTGGTGTACTCCTTGATGATTTGCTTTAGACGCTTATTGGGCAGAGGTCTGGCGTCGATTTCATCGTCGTCGTTCTTTGACTCCGTCAGGAACTCATGTTTCTTCTTACAACTTCGATCGAAGATCATCGAAAAGTAATCACAGCCAATGAGGAGGTAGCGGAATTTCTCCAGAATCCTATCGAATATCACCCGAGCCTTGGCATTGCTGCGATAGAGCTTGTTGCGGGTCAGTTCGTCTTTAGTTTTGTAGTAGTAGCTGCGAATGCGATCCTGGGCGCGGCGAGACATCGCCTCTTCTTTGGAATTGCAACGTTCCTCTTGTCCCTCGAACCATTCCGAGTGTTCGCTGCGCAGACTGAGGTGGGTTTTCTCTGTATCCGGTTGGGGTTTCTTCTTCTCGTACTCGCAGATCATGCGTTTGAATTTCTCTGGATTGCGTTCAATGAACTCATAGATGATGTCGGCCACTTTAAGGAGTGGCGACGTTTGGCGGAGTTTCTCGTACTCGAAATCGGAATCTGTAAAGAGAGTGGACATTCAGTCATGTGTTTTGGATGCAGGCGGATTGGCTTACCAGTTGTGATGATTTGATCAGGCCCTCCGATTATGAACAGCGTTTGGGGTTCCAGCGACTGAAAGTAGTCCTCGTCAGAGACTTCGAAACCATCGGCGGAGAGATATATACGACAGTCTTTTATCTGGAATGGAAAGAGGCGGTTCTTGAGATGCACCTTGAAGTTCAGTGTGTGTCTGTGGGAAGTGCTTTGGCTGTAGAAAGTGCATGGAGTGTCGATGTGTTGTGTGATGATGAAATGTGATAGGGTTGATGTTTTCTATAACACAAGCCACCAAAAAGTGTTCATTCTTCGAGATTGGTGATAGATAGTCAACATAATTTAAGTTTGGATCCTCTTGGGGTAGTTTCTGTTTCAAAGAACCAAATCAATCAATCCAGCAACGACTTTCTTATGTGAACATCATTTCCCAATGACCACCGCAAATCAAATTCAAAACAGTCTTGTCAGCGAGTGTAAAATATATTTACCAGAACAATTGTGTTTCTAACGAAGGTTTTCATTAGAAAAGGACAAAAGTTCTATTGACATTTCAATTTGCACGGCTAACATTCAACATACAGACGTTTTCCCGACCCTGTAACTGCATTTCCTTTGTCTAACGGATCTACTTCCTGTCGCCAAAGTGTGCTCCAATGCCAGGCTTTTGCATTCCACTGAGAAGCGATTTTTCATCTGTAACATTCTGATACCCCCAGCAGTATCCTTGATCGTATGACCATGACCAGCAGAACGCCGCACACACCCACCTCCCAATGGATGTCGCTCGAGAAATTCAGCCCCAAATCAAGCGAACATTTCACTGAAAAACCTCCCAAATACGGACTCACTTGCAATGACACAGAAACCCAGAAACCTCCAAATCATCAGCACAAGGTCCAGAGTGAGCAACAATTCGCCCCAAAAAAAACTAAACATATGTGGAAGGAACAGCTTTGAAGAATACTCCACTAGAATAGTGATAGTGACCATGACCAACATCCACAGGCACATCCTACAATATACCAAATGGACATGGGAAGAGTTAAGAGTTGAACGTCCTTGCTCTACATTACGGTTGTGCATATGGAATTAACCTTGACAAGGATATACAATCGCTACCTACTCAATGGATACATACCAAACACCACACACTTGACTGTGTGTATAATCAGCAACAGGTTGACCTGAACTGTAACGAATCTCCTCACTGCGCAACAACAAAAAGAAACGGAAAACAGAAATCTCTACATCACTGTGTGACATTGAAAAACTCTAAAGGGAGGGAAAGCAAGTTAAGGGTTGCGTCCTCGACGTCTGTCCTTGCCAATTCGCTGAGACGCAATTCCAATGAGAAAATTTTATTCGAACATATTTTTGGTGGAAAAATGATCACAAATACTCACAGGAAACTTTAGCTTGGCTTTGTCCAATAGCACTTTGAGTGAGTTCGCTCCTATTCCATATTTTTTCGTTCTGGCGTTATCAGTTATCTTGTAGCCCTTCATTTTCTTGGTCGTTCCAAAGAGACTTATCATGAGGAAAGGGTTATTGCTGTTTGGACAATTTTAAACACTTTGTTGGCACAAATTTGAATTCACTTGCGTTTGATAATAGTGATTGATTTTTTTTCCAATGTATATTCACTTCACTACTGAAACACTAAACCTACGAATACGAACAATTGGAGCTCTGGAATTTAATTGAAATTGCAAGACGTAGCTTTTTGCTTATCCCCTTGTTTGTTGCATTCCGTTAAATCGAACGTCAAAAATACTTTGCGCAAACTCTTGTTTACCTTTTTTCGTGCACTTTTAACGAAGAATTTGTCAAGTGTTGCCAGGGCAGTTAAAGTGTTGGTGAAGGTAAAATTCATTCGAGTGTTGTTTTAGTAAGTTTGGTTATGTCCGTTGCCAAATGGAAAAAGATGTCCAGTTTTCGTCATTGACCTTGATTTCTTTTTTCGATTTTGTTTGTAGTGGAGGAAGGTAGTACACTTTTGGAAGTTCGTGAGTTGGAAACGAGTTATGCCTCAATACATGTTTCTGCATCATCCACCGCTCGAACTCATATTCTGCCATAACATAATTGATAATCTTTTCTATCCGCCTCAAAAATTTGTATAGTTTATTATGTTCCATTTTACTGGTCCCAGGACAGACCCTCTTTAGGTATAAACAGCAAGTTGTCAACAATTCAACCAAGCGTATACGCGCTTTCCCAGCCAGATATCAGTCAAGATACCTCTCATTTTTCATTCAAATTTGCAAGTCAGCAGCTGGCAACGCCAAACATGCCCCATCTACAACTACAATAAATTCTTTCGTTCAATATTCTTCCCCACCCAGGACCGAGAAAATGAAAAAAAGAAAAAAACATCAACTGTCAAACTTTGCACTGGCAAAAGAAAGCAAAATAAAAGCTTTTAAGAAATTATCCACTTCAGCAAAGAAGTGCCCAAGGAAAAACTTCATTCCAAAGTGATTGTCTATCAATTTGTTGATTCCAATTAATAAAACCCTCAGCCAAAAATTACGCACTTCCAAACCCAGTGACAAAACTGCTCCTCCACACACTTGCTCAAATGGGAAATCCACATTTTTCCCAAACAAATCGCTGAAGTAGTCTAAATTTTGCTCAAAAACACACCGAAAATACTATGCACAAAGCGAATGCAAATTAATTCATCAAAGGGACAATCCTAAACAAAGCCATTTGACGGTGGAACAAAAATCAATTTAGAATGGATATGCAATTGCGAGACTTCGAAATGAGTGACTCAGAGACTGAACTATTAATACATCCATCGGTGGCGGCGACAGCTACCGGTGGAGGCGATGGCATAGGTATTGGAATTGGTACCAGCAGCAAGCGAGCAGAGAGCAACGTTGTTAGTAGACTATTTGGTCTTGGCCGCAGCAGCAGCAGCAGTAGACAAACCGGACAGGTTCGTCTCAGAAATGATCGAAGCAGAGAACGTGTCACACTTGTACCACTGCCACCACCATCGTCATCATCGACAGCAACGACGACGCCACCATCAGAGTATCAACAAAACTTCTCCTTCACCAGTGTTGGAGCTAGTATATCACCAGCAGTACAACAGCAAAAGCAACAGCAGCAACAACAGACTGTGTTCTATCATCGCAACCGGAGACGAAAATCATCAAGAAATCTGGGGAATTATTGTAAAATAATATTTTGCGGGTGAGTTTTCGCTTTTTTTTTTTTGTATACCTATTCTTTTAAAAGTGGAAAGTTTGACTTTGACAGAACTAGACTGCGTTTGGCTTTCAAAGTCTAGAAATTTGCGTAATCGTGCTAACGAGGGGTGAAAGACGAGGAAGTGCCTTCGTTGTAGTAGAAATTGCGGAAAATTTCGCAATCAGTTTATGGGTTTCCCGGCAGTTTTTCCATTCGATTTAATTGAATTATACGCTGACCCTTTCCACGGAAAGTGTTGTGTTCCTTGGTTGCTAGAGATGAAAACGCGGAGCAAAGCAAAACTAGGCGAAAATTCTAAAAATACTCCCTCTCGGCCATGGATTTTCCTCTCGCCGTACATTGGGCATGAGTGCAAGATTTTCTTATTTATCGCGCAATTTCGACTCGAGAGAACAACAGACCAACATGTGGATGGCGGAGGGAATAAGGGGCCAAACAAGTCAACCGACGACACAACTTCTGACCTGTTTCGAGGTCGACGGGTTTTTTTTTTTTTTTGTTTTGTCTCAACGCTTACCTCACGATGGAGTGGGATATTAGGTGTTCAACTCAAAATAGTTCACCCATAACACCTCGTATGCACTGTGGTAGCTGTAAAAAGTGGAATAAAATCGTGCAATGAGTTACAACTCAACTACGTGTGGTAAGCGCTTTCCAAGCCTCTCCAGAGCTTATCATTTCATAACTTGAAACCGCATTAGTCAGCGCTGTTGAGAAACTCAGTTTCAATTGCCAACACCAGCGTGTGTGATTCACAAGGGAACTCGCAAATGGAATTGGCTTGTTCAGCTTGAAGAAGTTTGCTTATCTCCAAACAAAACACAAGTTTATCTATATTACTGGGGGGAGCGAATTTCTGTTTCATCAGCAACAACAGTCACAGTGGTATTTCAAGTGGAGGTTGTTTCGGTTTCCTGGTCTAACAATGAACGTTCCTACCATTGTAAGGGGGAAAGCAAAAAGCAGTACGAAAGACTGTAAGCGGTTTGTGTTTGCACCACACCCTTGAATGCCTTTCTAGACCTATGTACACATTTGTGTTGCGTACACAAAGAAAGGTGTTTGTTAATTGGGTTAAAAACGCCTCCGCACTAAACAATAAACTCCGCTTGCTGTTGTTTCTCCTTGCGTAACCAGGCTAATTTGAAAATAAAAGGGTAGATGGATAGCACTTCCTGACTGGATATTCAAGGACGGGCGTTTGGTGCTCGCTGGCTGTGGTTGATTAGCTGCAATTGGATTATTTTCTCATGCCCCACAGAAACAATTTGATCTAAGGTCGACTTCAGTTCTAATGGGTATTTCTGGCTTCAAGTGACGCGATAAATGTAAAATTGGTTCGCAAGCTGGGTCTGGATCAATGATAAAGCCCTTGGCAACCACAAGAGCTCGATAAGTAGTTTGCTATTGATTAAGCTATCATGCGAAAGCCATTCAATTTTGTTGTGCAGTGGAATGACATACAAGTGACCGGCAATATTGTTGTGACTGAGGGCAACGGCTGTAACGTGTTCAAATAATTGCACCGACATCCGCTCGTGCTAATTTTTCGCAGCACAACATGTATACATAACATTCGCACAGTCTAACGCAGTTGCGTGGATAGAATTTGTGATTTATTCAAACATAACGACGTTTTTTAGTTGGATATTTACTGGCTCTCACTGTAGTACTGCATTATTCCATTTCTTTCAATAGACTCTTCGCAATCCTATCCTCGTTCGAACTAACCTTCACCATCGTAAATTGTTCCCTTTGTAAGTTAGCTATCTTTGCTTAAACCCATTTTTGATCGGTGGCGTATGAAAACAAAAGTAATTGTTACAATTAGTCGCTTGAAGCTGAGCAATTTACTGATCAGATCGCAGAATGAGTTTCTGGCCCAACGTACAGGCCATGATTATGTGATTGTGACAGTGTATAGTAAAAGTTTCAATCTGTTTGACTTTTATTAGTTGGTAGCGCGATGTTTTTTTTTATCTTTAGATATTGGGCTTCATATAATATAATTACCTGGGGGAGTAAAATAATCTCTACTTCGGTTAACTCGATAAAGAAAGACATGACAATCACCGAGTTGAACAATCGCATTTAGCGATAAAGGAAGGGTATCGGCATTTTGTCTACCAAAACGCTTATCCACATTGTTTGTTATCGGATTGCAATGCTCGTGGCCTGCAGTTATGTATTTTGATAATTCATGGCTGCCTGGCTAAAGGAATACAGATAAAAGCTTTGTAATCTGAGGTCTTATCATAATTTTCGGTTGGGGCTACTTCAACAGTACAATGCGTATATCACATCCAGAAATGACCTTGAGCTGTTCATCATCCGACGCACAAAGATTCTATTCACTGAAAGACTCGAAACAGTTGTCATAATCACACGGGGTGGTAAAATCATTAATCTTTGTGGATATAGTAGTTATATCCGGCATGCACTGCCAAATTGTTTTAACTACGTACATGTTTCTTTTATACAGTAACAAGTTAGAAATGCTAAGCAGAAATTTTGCTTCGCTGATGCTCGAGCTATGGAGCTAGAGCAAACTTGAATAGAAAAGATTTTGTAGGCTTAGTCTGTTTTGAAATGATTTCACTTAAAATAATCTATTTACTTTGTAGTACGAAATTTTATTATCTCTTGTTGGAAGGCGCGAAACAGTTGTTATAGAATGTTGGTTATTATTTTTACTGGCGAAACACAAATAAGTGCATCTGCTAGATAGAGCGTCGCCTTTTCTCAACATTAGCCCTGTGTTTTTAAGCTTCGATCTGAGCACAGCAAAGTAAAGTATGATTTTCAGCGCGCAATTACAACAACTACGCTCTACTTGACACTTTGAGACTCACAGTAGAGTTGTTGTTATCGCGTGCTAAAAATCGTACTTTATTTTGCTTTGCTGAGATCGAAACTAAAAAAAAATACCGCCAGCTTTGAACTATATCAAACACCACACCGTTGGCACCCTATTCCCACTGAACGAACAAAACTTAACGAATTGTTTACTTGCTACAAAATTCCCCCAGCAAAAAGTGCATTCAACTGCTGCCAACATGAAAACAAAAAAAAATATTCTAATATTGATTTTGACACTTCTGCCAGGCCACTGTTTTCTGCGCTGTTGTATGAGTGCGAAGTAAAGTTTCTTTTTCGTGTTTTTTTTTTATACACCAAGAACAAAGTGAAAATTTTCTAGTTTTGTGTTGGGTTTTTAATTGCTCGAGAAAATATGGGAATTTCTTAAATTCTTTCTGTGGAATTTATAGAAACCCTTTCAATAGTTCATCATTGAAACATTTAGCATGGATAATACATCGCAAAGTTCGGCTACAACGCCGATAGTTAAGGAGAACATTCCTCTAATAAATCGACCCAGAAGTCGATGGAATATGCTAAGGTGAATCATCGCTTAGTTCTGTTTTTAATTCAGCTGATTTCATGTTTTTCATTTGTTTGGATAAATTGCGAAAATTATGTAAAATCGATTAAATTTGCTATTGTTGTGGTTGAGAGGGCGAACAATTTGCTGGTGACGACGTAGAAACATTTTTTTTTTTTTAAATTGTGTATATCTACAACTACAGCTGAGTGCATAAGAATTTATTTTATTGATTTTTTTATGAAAATAAAAATATGTGATGGAGTGTATGCATGTATTTGGATAAAAAAAAAACACAAATGTGGCGAAAAACTGCATGAGTTCGACGTGAAATCAGACAGTAGTGGGTGGGGAAAAGTAATTGCCTCCCCCAGAGGCGACAAGTATTCTAGTCTGGAAATAAGGGAACGTGACCTTGTTCCTTGATGGTGTGTCGTTGGTTTTTGCAGTCTGGGCTCGACTGCAATTTATTTTTAATTGCTTTGCACTTATTGTGCTGTTTGGATATTGGAATGGAATGCTTTCTCATCATTTTAAAAGACTCGCCACTTCAATGCAAACGTTTTCTAAGATGATTGCTTGTTGGATTGTTGATGCAGCCAATGTAGGCCCTGACAAGTCGGCTATGCCAGATTTCTAAGACACGAGCGAGGCACCATGGCCACTCAAAGTAAAGTTTGTCATCCCCCATAGTGATCTCTGAATGAACTGCAAAGATGAGCTGGGGGTGGGGGCAGTTGCAAACCATACGCACTTGCCTCGCCGCACAAGTACAGTTGAGTACAATATTGTGTTACCTACATTGCAATTATACATGCATGAGTGGCATATCTCGAATGTATTCTCCTCTTTCACTGCGTAGTAGATCCGCTGCGTTCCAGTAGTTCTTATCATGTTGCAAAAAACAACAGGAATATAAAGTAATGCTCCATTGTACGACTTGCTGTACACACTCGTCTGGTCAGTGTCGATGGAACACAATGTTGGCTACTGGCTATGAAATGAGTCATTTAAAATAAAGCAACTTGACAATTTCGCTGATGACAGCAATTTGCTGACACATTTTAGTAAATGACAGCGCTTAGGGACTATACACGCTATTACGTATATTCTATTAAGTTTGTAATTCCGAATTGATGGCTCATATCCTTTGCAATAACTAAAATTAGTTGAATTGGCGCTTGTGCGAGTTATGGTTTTCTTTCTGTAGTTCAAAGGTTAACCTTTTCGGAGAAAGTTCTTGTATTTAGAAAGTATCGCATTTGAGTTGCAGTGTTCTTAGGATTTTGCCATGGCGCAGTTGCCCCAAATTAAGGAAAGGTACTAGAAAACTACATTCCCTATCCATGTTTTCTCTGTAGTTGGTGGACTCATATCTTAAAACGAATGTGAATCAAGCCGTTGAAAACGATAGCAAACTCTAAGTAGGCAAATACATTCAACGTTCAAGACACAGTTGTCTGTTAACAACAAAAAAAAAAATCAAAAGCACATTTCGTGAACCCTGTCATCAGGAACTATATCTCTAACTAACATGACATCTTTGTCTTTCCAGCTGCTGGGGGCGGGCGTGGAGAAAATGGTTTTCGGCCCGTGAACTTCGCGCTCGGACTGTCCATTTGGGACGTCCGACAAGCGATAAATTCCCACCGAACGAGATACGCAATCAAAAGTACAATTTCTTAACTTTTCTGCCGCTGGTACTGTTCGAGCAGTTTCGTTTCTTTTTGAATATGTATTTCCTGCTGATGGCGTTGAGTCAGTTCATTCCGGACATACGAATCGGTTATCCGTACACGTACTGGGGACCGCTCTGTTTTGTCCTAATGGTGACAATATGTCGGGAGGCAGTCGACGATTTTCGTCGTCACCAGCGTGATCATGAAGTGAATTCGCAAAAATACAAACGGCTAATGGTAACGAGAGAGCATGGCCACGAGATGGTGTCGTCGTCGAAACTAAAAGTCGGCGATGTCATCATAGTGGAGAAGAATGAACGAGTGCCAGCGGATCTGATTTTACTGCGCACAAGTGACAAGAGTGGATCGGTTTTCGTACGAACGGATCAGCTTGATGGTGAGTTGGAGGCAAGGGTAGCTCCTGGCACTTTGTAAACGTTTTCTTGATTTAGGTGAAACGGATTGGAAACTACGCCTGGCCGTGCCACTCACGCAGAAGCTAACCAAGGACTCAGATCTGTTTAGTATCGACGCGAATGTGTATATTGAAAAGCCGCAGAAGGACATCCACTCGTTTATCGGAACTTTTGCTATGGTGAGTGGTCGAAATGTAGCGACGAGCTTGTGTAATAAGTTTTCTTTAATACCATAGCAACACGGATGCGAGGAGAGCAGTTTGAATGTCGAGAACACCCTGTGGGCAAATACAGTCGTAGCTGCTGGCACAGCAACCGGCATTGTCATCTACACGGGCTGTGAGACGCGCAGTGTTATGAACAACTCCAAGCCCCGTTCGAAAGTAGGCCTGCTGGACATGGAAATCAATGGACTCACAAAGGTTTGTTTTTCGAATCGAATTTTCATGCCAGTTACCGTATAGTTTCCCACTCTCAGGTCCTATTCTTTGCAGTGCTTGGCCTATCGTTGGTCATGATGATCTTGAAAGGATTCAACGGACCCTGGTACCGCTACATGTTCCGTTTTGTGCTTCTCTTCTCGTACATTATTCCGATCAGTCTGCGCGTGAATTTGGACATGGGGAAGGCCTTCTATTCGTGGCAAATGCAAAACGATCCCGAAATCCAAGGCACCGTAGCCAGATCGACGACCATACCCGAAGAACTCGGTCGCATCTCATACGTGCTGACGGACAAAACCGGCACGCTGACTCAAAACGAAATGGTGTTCAAGAAAATCCACCTGGGCATTGTGTCCCACGATAGCGATACTTTCCATCACATCGGAGAAATCATACAGAACCTGTCGCCGATGATACATCACAGCACAGAGTCGGCCCCCACGAAGCCGTCAAAGTACTCGGGCAGCCGGATGCGGCGTCCTGAAGGATGGCGCGAATGGGAAGCAGTTAAGGCTCTGGCCTTGTGTCACAATGTGACGCCAGTGACAGATGACGATACCAACAGTAGCAACAGCAATGGAAGTTCTCCCACCAAGTCCGTCATCAACATGGAGGAGAAGAAACAAACGGAGGAGATCACCTATCAGGCGTCGAGTCCCGATGAGATTGCTCTGGTGAAGTGGACCGAACAGGTCGGACTAACACTCATCGCTAGGGATATCAACTCCATGACACTGCAACTGAAGGCGCCCAAGGCTGCCGAACAAATACCTTCATATCTGCGAAAGGATGAGAACTCGTCATCGCCATCGACGAGCAGTGCAAGTACGGCATCACTGAGCTCAGTGACCGCTGGCGCAACCAGCGCATCAGCAAGCAAGGACGACTTGCTGCACTTCCAGATCCTGCAAGTATTCCCCTTCACGAGCGAGTCGAAGCGCATGGGCATTATAGTGAAGGACAGCCACTCGGGTGAAATTACCTTCTATTTGAAGGGCGCCGATGTGGTGATGACATCGATTGTTCAGTACAACGACTGGCTAAACGAGGAATCGGGCAATATGGCACGCGAGGGATTGCGGACGCTGGTGGTGGCCAAGAAGGTTCTCACCGAGGAGCAGTACGCTGACTTTGAAACGCGCTACAATGCTGCCCGATTGAGTGTATCCGATCGTGTGGCTAAGGTTGCGGCTGTAATTGAGTCATTGGAACGCGAATTGGAACTAGTCTGTTTAACCGGAGTCGAAGATCGCCTTCAGGATGGTGTCCGACCGACTCTCGAGCTTCTTCGCAACGCTGGAGTGCGTGTATGGATGTTGACTGGTGACAAACTGGAGACCGCTTGTTGCATTGCCAAGAGCTCACAGCTGATTGGCCGAAATCAGGGACTACACGTCCTGAAGAGCGTAAAAACCCGCACAGACGCTCACTTAGAGCTGAATCAGTTCCGCAGGAAACAGGGTTGCGCCCTCGTCGTGTCCGGCGAGAGTCTAGAAGTCTGCCTGCAGTACTATCGGCCCGAATTCATGGAACTGGCCACCGCTTGCCCAGCGGTCGTCTGCTGCCGATGCAGTCCCACCCAAAAGGCGCAGGTAGTGTCACTTATTCAGGAGCACACAAAAAAACGCACCTGTGCCGTTGGCGATGGGGGCAACGATGTGAGTATGATTCAACAAGCCGACGCTGGTGTCGGCATTGAGGGTCGTGAAGGACGTCAAGCCTCTTTGGCGGGTGACTTTAGTGTACCGCAATTCTCACACATCGCCAAATTGCTGCTGGTGCACGGCAGACGATCGTACAAACGATCCGCCGCCCTGTCGCAATTTGTTATCCATCGTGGCCTCATCATAACCACGCTGCAGGCGGTCTTCTCTGCCGTCTTCTACCTGAGCTCAGTGGCTCTGTATCAAGGTTTCCTCATGGTTGGCTATTCAACGTTGTACACGATGTTTCCAGTGTTCTCGCTGGTTCTCGATCAAGATATCACATCAATAACGGCAGTCACGTATCCAGAGCTGTACAAGGATCTATCCAAGGGCCGCAGTTTGAGCTACAAGACGTTCTTCATTTGGGTATTGATCAGCATCTACCAGGGCGGTGTGATCATGTACGGAGCGTTGATTCTGTTCGAAGACGAGTTCATACACATTGTGGCCATCAGCTTCTCGGCGTTAATATTGACAGAGTTGATTATGGTCGCGCTAACGATACGCACTTGGCATCGGTGAGTACTGGCAAAGGGGATATTTTGTTTCTGTTGATTGAATCTAGTGTTGTGTTTCTTTGCAGGTTGATGGTTTTGGCAGAGCTGTTCAGCTTGACGCTTTATCTTCTGTCGCTGGCTGTGCTCCATGAATATTTTGGTGAGTACAGTGGGTGTCCGCATCTAAGTGGGGTCTAAAGGAAAATTGTAGGTATTCAGACGAAGTTGTCTGCATCCGGTAGAGATGTGCCGAGAAACCCAATCGTCAATGCCAACCGCAGATGTTGGCAAGTCCTCGGCCTTGCAAATTGGTCGTAAATCCGTTCCCAATCATGCCAGTGTTATTTAAATGCCTTCATTTTGCATCCCCGAAACATGTGTGACAAGGAGTTGATCAGCATATAGTTCTGCCTGAAACACAGATGCGTGTTTCCATGAATATCATTTGATTTGTGTAACTTTCTGCGATCATTATACCCCCATAAGACAAGCAGTAATCTGTACAGCTCCTAATCAATTATTTTTCTCGTCCTTACAGATTGGGAATTCATCTGGTCGTACGATTTCCTTTGGAAGGTTTCAATCATCACCTTAATCTCGTGTCTACCACTTTATATCATCAAATTCCTACGAAAGAAATGTTCCCCGCCCTCGTATCTGAAGCTCTCATAAATATTTGCATCTCTGCCATCGATTCTGTTTCCAAAACGAGTGCGAAAGATGTTAAAAGTGTTTCTTCTATATTTTTTGTTTGTTTAATCGATTTTCAGTTGACGTTCTTTCCTTAAGTAACAACTACACACATCTTTCTATTTTCGGTGCAAATCTTAACCCCCTGTCTTATAATCGAAAAATGTACTACGTGATATTTTCTTTCTCCTCTTTTAATGCATAAAAATGTTTATTTTATGATACGCTTGTATATTGTTTTTATTTTATGTAAACAAAGCACATTCGAACTCATGCCTGGGCTTCTTTGTTTTTTCTCTTTTTTGTTTATGATTAAAAGTCAAGAGATATAATAATAATAATAATTAAAGACGTGTTTTCAAACAATTTATGTTGTTAGTTATTTATATTTAAAATTAAAACAAAACAAGGACACAAATCTGAATGTGAAAATGAATAATTACTATAACAAAACAAAAAATGAAGATAATCTAGTTTTTAAGGTATAATTTACAATTTCTCAATTGTAAGAATAAACAACAAATAACAAAATATTTTATTCCGAGGTGTATTTAATAAATATTCCCAAAGAAAACAAATTAAGAACTTACAGGCTTTTAGCAAGCTAACTCTAATTAAAATCATATTTAAAAAAGAAACGGTGATCATAACACATTTGAAATAAAACTATTTTAAATATAAAAAGTACAGAGTTTTCCTTGTTCGTTTGTTTCAGGAAATGTGGGTGGTTGGTTAATATACCTTTCACATTCTAAAGGGGTCGAACCGCGGTCGTCCGTGAACGAGCATCAAATGACGGAATCTGTTTTTGTTTCATATGGAAAATCAACTTAATTCCGTGAACGTATATAGATCGTTCAGGGAAGTACCGATTTGACCCTCTGAGCGAAAGAAGTGAGACTCGAGGTGGACATACCAATAGCCGGGAGACGTATACCCACCAACGCGCAACCTAAGCACCTGGGAGTCAAATTCAGTTCAGTTTCTCGACACACCAACGCTACCAACGTTAAAAATCAGGGATCGAATCGAGTCTTCCATGAACAAGGAATACGTTACGGATTGTTTCGTGTGTAAAAGCGGCATTATTCCGTGAACGTATAGCTCGTTCACGTAAGTGACGAGGTCCAGAAATAACATCATCAAGTCAATCACCGAAAGTTTGTGGGATATAGACAAAGACACACTCCCCGCCACATACAAAGCAATCGATCAGGCCGCGCAACTCTACACTGCACCTATCTGGACCCCACAATTAAGCGACACCAACTGGAAGCACCTTAAAGTGACTCACAACACAAGCGTAACATCGCAGGATGCCACCTCATGGCAAACGATGACTTTTTACACACGGAAGCAATGATGCCCCCGATAAAAATGCATAGCACCATGCTCTATCAACAGTTTCTACTAGCACGTCATCAGTCTGAACAACCACAATCCAATCTCAGTATCTAAACCCCCTCGAAACATACGAAGATGCATCACAGGCTTCCAAGAAGAAACAGATCATCCTATTTCAGACCACAACCTAACCTCGACACAGAACAGTACACTGAAGGCAGAAAGCACATTCACCAGACTAACGAAGGTCTGTGCAACGCGATCGGCAGCTATAAAGAAAATGTAGTGCTCGGCGGAAGTCCCCACCAATTGCCACCGAAACAACTCCCACGACAAACCAGGGGTCCTACTCTGTACCTCTTTTCGAACGTAAAATTTATCGAAACCGAATCTTTGCTACTCTCTATTTCGAAAGTGGAATTAAATGTACTTGTGTCGCATTAGAATTCCGAAATTATTACAGAAAATACCTACTTAAAAGCGGAAGGGGAAAGCTAATTCGAACGGGACGAAATAGAGAGTAGAGCCCCAGGGCAACTCTAGCCCAACTTCAACCGGGCTGGTGCCACATACTAAACAACTAAATGGCTCGGCTAAACCCCAACATTATGAACAAATGTCCAAACTGTAAGGGAGGCCCGCACGACGAACAACACCTTTTCAACTTACTTAAGATTGCGCTACAACCCGGCGTGGACCTTGTCCTCAACCAAAAACAGCGTCTCCAGCCAACACGATCTTTAGCCGCTGTATCCAGTTTTGCACGTAAAGTTGGTTAAGGTTCCCTTCCACTTGCGTGCGCCACCTGAGTCGCGGTCTTCCTCAACTGCGCCGTCCCTCGTTCGTTCTACATGACCCAGCCACCTCAGTTGTTGGACCGTTACTCTTGTGACTAGGTCGACTTCAATTCGTCCTTGTATCTCCTCCTCCATTTAACGTCTACGCAGACGGGACCAAAAATTACTTGAACATTTTTTCTCTCGAAACCACAAAGTGTACCCTCATTCGCTTTTGAAAGGGTTCATGCCTCAGCGCCATAGAGCAGGACTGGAATGATTAGGGTCTTATAAAGGGTCACTTTAGTTGTTCGAGAGAGGGCTTTGGTTATCAATTTCCTTCTTAGTTCAAAGCAACAGCGATTGGAATGAGTCATTCTCCGTTCAATTTCATAGCAGAGCCTAGGTAGACAAAATCCCTAACCACCTCAAAGTTATATCTGGTATGGTGACGTTTTGTCCGAGACGTCGATGTTGGGTGTCCTTTTTAGTTGACAGCATATACTTTGTCTTGCCCTCATTTGCCGCCACACGCATCTTCGCCGCCTAAGTCTCAATAATAACAAATGCGCCATTTACATCACGCTGCAGGCTGCCAATTATGTCAATGTCGTCGGTATACGCAAGTATTTGAACGTAGTTTTGAAAGATCGTGCCGCTGGTGTTGGCGTTTGAGTTTTGCACTATTCTTTCAAGAACGATGTTGAAGAAGTCACATGACAGCGCCACCAACAACTGTCCAAAAAAAACCACAACCCCGGAAATGCTATGGACCCACCTAATTGAAGTGGCACAATTCCTCGGACTCAGGACTAGAGACGAGAGCTGCTACAAGACCAACAACAACGTTCATTACTTCCTCTTGTTTGGTTACCACAAATGCTTTGACTGAAGAGTAAGTGGTAACTGGGCGATCAGGATGACACGCTGGCTGGTTGACGGATGAGGCCAATCGGCTCCGGTTTCTAAACATTCCACTCCTCACATTGGTCCCGTAAAGCGTTTCTGTTTCTGGTATTCTGATAGTCTTATGTCCTCAAATAGACATTCTCTAAAAAAGCTATGACCGGTCAATTACTAAATCGAGCTTATTTTGCTTTTTTTTTAAATCGATATGCATCGGCATTATGCACCATGGCACCTCCCAAGGTGGCGTGCTTTCTCCACTTCTATTGAATCTAGTTCTTAACGAACTTCTGATTTCAAAGCTGAATTCCGGTTGTAAAGCTGTATCCTACGGAAGACATTGCTTCACTCACTTCGCGAAAGTCTTCTCAGACACTTTCTGATATCCTGCCACATGCTTTAATTTTGTCTCCTGGACCAAAAGCTGTGCTCTTAGCGTCAACCCGACGAAAATGGAGTTAGTTCTATCTGTAAATGATACTTAGACAGCAAGCAAGCTTTTAGGGAGAGAACGTATTGCCGAACTTGCTATTAAATCCCTTAAACCTCTATACTCCTGAAGAATAGTTGTCGGCTCGAGATGGGACCTCCGACCCAACATAACGCACCGGCTTCCACCGCGGTAACCGGACCGATCATTCTATACGGCATCGTCGTAGCTCCAACTTGAATAGGCCCTTGAGAATATTCAACGCTTGGCATGGCTGTGCATGATGGGCACACTGAGGACGCCTTCAACCGCCGCTCTGCAAACAATGCTTAAACTACTCCCTCTACTAGACATCGTCAGCAGGGAATATGACGGAAGGATAACACTGGAAAGGACAATCAACTGTACATCTCAGCATCCTCCTGCAGTTCAGCCCCTTGCCCATAATTCTATTGATCACCTGCCCAAGAAAATCAACTTTGAAAAAGACTTCACACCGGACGGATCCCAGTGGGATTCACTAAATGCCCTACATGAAGGATCACTGTCAATATTCACGGACGGTTCCAAAACCCCAGAGGGAGTTAGAGTCTTACGCTAAACAAATCATTCAGGCGGACACAACAGGCGAAGCAAGTCATAGATGGAAACTTCTAGACTCCTGCTACGTTGCTAGGCTTACATGGCCAACCCTGGACACTAAAAGAAAAGGAGCTTCTGCGACTCAACAGATCTAGTATCTTGAAAGTCGTTAATGGGCACTGTATTATGAACAAACAAATAAAAAGACTTGGACTGTCATACAAAGACTTGTGCTGAAGCTGTAGAGATGAGTCCATCACCCACCTTCTCTGCAGCTGCACAGTGGACGGACTAAAGACCTAAGTGCTTCTCTTACCGAGCGCCACTTTAACATACGACACGATCAAAAATAATCTTAGTACTCTAACGGGCTTTCTAACGATTGCAGACTAAAGGAACACCTTAGGAAACTGGATATAAGAAGGTCTCTGCAGATTTTGCGACGAATCCCAGAACATTTGCTGGGATCATGCGCGACATTTAAAACAAAAAGCTGAAATACTTGAGCAGTACCAAGTCTGATAAGGAAATGCTGTCAGCCAGCTCTCATTCTTAAATTCTCAAGGAAAACTGGGGTCAGATTATGTAAGGCAAAACGATCAAACGTTTTCGTGCGCACGAATGATTTGCCCTATGATACACAAGCAAAGTTCTTCGTGCACACGAAAACGTTTGAACGTTTCTCCTTAGAGAATGCCGACCCTGGACGAGAGTGCTATAGGACGGATTTCTTCCGCCAAGGGGAACCAAGAGTGTTGGATCGTCCAAAATGATTCCGAAAGAAATGGAAATGCGGGGATAGCTGTTTTGATCAACAAAATTGGTTTAAAGGCTTCGTTCTTGGCTGCGTCGTAAAACAAAGAACATCCCTGGAGGCAAATATGGAGTGCACGTTGGTGGAGGTGCCACTGATCATCTGAAGCCAAGTATCCAGTAGTGAAAAAGGGACAAATTATGCGTCACAGTTCCAACGACTGACAGACGAGTGCCCAGTGTCGGGTGACTTCAGTGTGCGGTGGCCTTAGAAAACTCAAAAAAAAATTACATTTAAAGAGAAAAATGCGTAAACTATATATTTGAGTTTATTTCTTAAATCTTAAATATTGTTTTCTATTCTTTATTTACAAAATAAATACACTGTGCAAGCAATTGAAATCACTTCGTTGCGTTTTGGCCTATCAGACTGCGTAGTGATTTTCTGGTAGGAATTGAATTTGATAGCTGATATGGGTGTCGCTTCCTCTGCCGGGAGGCCAGCTTCTTCAGTCGGTCGCTTCTCTTTAGTTTGACTCGAAGGTTTTTGGTATGCACTTTGGCAGGAGCCTCTGACGCCGACATTTCGGATGTACCATTATCGTCTTCGGACGAATCTTCTTCAGGTTTGCCCTTTTCTGTTGGTGTAGCCTCTGGTTCTTGGGACGCAGCCTCTCTGATTTCTGATGTATCCTTTGACGACTCCTTTTCAGCATACGAGATGAGAAATGATGGATTGATGTATTTGAAACTGTCTTCTTCACCGATCGGCTCTTGCTTTGTCATCATTGTGTTGATCATTAGCGATACGTCATCGTCTGGGGAACCATTGTTCAGTTCGAACGAGTCGGGGTAGAACATAGACGGTTGGTTGTCCACGCGCTCTTGTTTAATTTCAACCGCGTGGGTTATATCAGCAGGTAGCGTTGCTAACTGTTCCGGTTGCGAGGTTGGTTTCGGATTTGCATTGGCCTTATCGGACACTGACGTGATTTGAAATTCATCAACAAGACCCCAGTATTTTCGAACCCGTGGCTGGGGTTGCTGCTGTTGTGGCTCTTCAGTAACATTGGGTGAAGGTTTTGGTGGGGTAAGCTTTTTGTTGACCGTCTCCATGAAAGATACCGGAGGTGGGCATTTCGGTTTCTTTGGTTCGAATATATCTTTATTTGCATTGAGGAACGCGTTGTGAAATGCATTCGGCGAGTTCGTTGATAGGGGGAAAAATTCCTCATTTGGCTTTACTACAGCCGTGGAGCCATCGAGTGGAATCTGACCGACGTTCTTTGGCACTGGCGCCATAAAAGTGGATCCTACGGAAACTGTCGACGCATTCGATGAAATTTCAGATGGCGAATCGGTGTTATTGGGTGGAGTTGGATAGCCTTCGTCGAGCAGCTCGGTTTTTATTGCTGGTGGTGGTTGAATCTCAACGACGGCAAGCCCTGGCATTGATTGCTGAACATAGCTCAGAGATTTCGGTATACAGAAGGCTGGTGGCAGATTGTGCTGGTTATCGCCGGAAATCGTAAAGACAGCGGGTGAATTTGCACGGACTCGCTTTAGAACCGTCACTGCGGTTTTTTTCGTGGCAAACTGTGGCACTGGAGCATGTCCTGCTGGGATGGCGCAGACTTGAGTTGCAGCTGGCAATGGAGTCACTACTGATGCACTTCCCTGTTGTACCTTAAGCACTCCAGTTGCGGGAGTTAATAGCGAGGCGACCATCTTCACTGGTCCCGGCTGTGATGCAGATGCAGATGGTGACGGCTTCAACGACACAACTCCTTTGGTATTTGTGGGTCCGATACACATTCGTTTGGCAGGTCCAACCGTGGGAATTGTTGAGCTCTCAGTGGCCCCTGGCACAGTTCGCGCTTTCGATAAAAAGACTCGTTTTACAGCCGGTCCTGGCGCCTTTGAAATACGACTCGACGCCGCCTTATTGGAGAGTAGCACATTTTCGAATCCGTTTGCCGGCGTTGGCTGAACCAAGGTGTTATATGGCGGAGTTGCTATCACTGGACCAGATGTAATTTCCGGATTTAATATATACGTACCCTTCGATAGTTTTTTTGAATCGTTCGAAGTTGACGATGCTGCTGCCGGCGGTGGCATACATGCCAAGTTCCGCTTTAGTAAGGATGTTCTAGATTTCTCCAGACTAGAAGGCTTTACTTCTTCTTCCAGCGAATCGATTTGAATAAACTTTGTCGCATGGATTTCCCTAAGTCGGCACTGCGCCCGACAGAATCGCAAATAGAAATTATTGAACTGTTGCATTTGAATCCTACAAATATTACAAATGTAGCCCGGCAGGCCCTCGAATTCGGTAAACTGAAATCAAATAGAGCAAGGAATGCTGTTGTTTACTTGGAGATTAAGTATTTTATCATTGAGAAAGGTTGCAGCGCTGATTTGTGAGTGAGGAAAGTCTTTTAGTTAAACCTCATGTTGAACTGCAAGGGAGGGAGTGTGGTGGCTGTTGGTTTAAAAAATAAAGCGCATGCATCAAATATTACTAAATCAAATAAAGCTGCATGCTCACAAAATATTGTAGGACACACGCATCAACTCAATTGTGCATATTTGTGGAATGAAACTAATCAGACACGAATTTTATAAATTTACTTTTTACAGAAATAGTAGCTGGCCCCAAACGTTCTATCGTTTTCCACAGCGCTTGGACTAAAAGCAATCGTCTGGAATTGCAAACGATACAAGGCCGTGGTGTCTCAGACGTAATATTCATTTAGGGTAAGTTTCCCGCTAAGTTTTACAACTGTTTGCGCAGTTGCATACGAACAATGGACAGCAGTTTGGCCGTGTCTTTATAACCACCATTGGCCTGTCACGTCAAAAATAAAACTCAGCTCTCACTGACAACAAACAGAAAGTATTAACAAAAAAGATGTGATCTTCTGAATAGATGTATATGAGATGTGAATGTCAAATACAAAGTAACGACTCACCGTAATATTTGTGGCACTTTTAAAAACCTCGCGCAGATGTTCGTTTGTGTTGCTAAATAAATTGTCGAGTACTTGGTGACTTTTCTCACAGACACGGCATACTCTCCAAGTTGTGGCAGCTTGTTCTGTAAATAAAAAGAAACACACGCAAGTAGCACTATTGGTCCTACTTACTATGTGAATTGCAGTGAGCTTACTTTGGAGCGCATTCGAACAGTTGGTACACATTGACAGTTCGGCATAAGTGTGATAGCTCGGTGGCAGTAAGCTCTTCGCCCTTAATGTCCAATCTTTCAACTGATAGCAGACAAGTTTTTTTTCAAACATGTACAGGCATATATCACATCTGTTGGGAAATTTGCGACATACGTCACACAAGACGGATGATAAGTCGTTTAAAAATATCGTACATTTCCTACATTTTGGAATTGGTTTTTCCTAGAAGAATATATAAATTCATATCTTATTTTTGTGTTGTGTTGTTAACTTACCCTATTACTGCCAAACTCAATGTAACTGTCTAATACCACAGCGATGCTGGATGAGTAGCTATGCAAAACATTTGCACCGCAAAACTTCATTATCTTCATGTCCTCCTCCGAGAGAAACTCTTTGGGCTGTGAGCCTTAGGACGGTAGGCGCAAGATTAATTCTGACTTACACATACGTTTCAGGTACTCACCCACAAAGTTTTGTTGTTTTTTTTGAATCTGCCACATTTGTGCTCCGAATCGCATCTTCATCTCCCACCAACACTGTAAATAAACGCTGGTGTCAGCTGACCAAATCAAACGCATGCATTTTTATATTATTACCCTCTGCCATTTGATAATCGGCATTTTGGGTCCCATGTTGTTCAACTTTTCTGCCACACATGCCCATATCTTTTGCACCTGCTCAATGGGGGTATCACTGCTTAACAACTTCAAGCGATTAGCAATTAATTCGTTTAGAAGTGTCTCTCTTTGGATGGGTGTTGATTTTGAGAACAAAATTGGCGGTTTTTGTGTTTGAATCTGGGCGAAAAAATGTGCTGATTAGCCACTGAGAGAAATTTCAATTGAAACACTTACAAGATCAGTGTACTTCGTCACCATGAAGGGCTGCAATTCCTCCAACGCTTCATAATGCGGCCATGTTATGGGCTCGTTAGAGCTTATTGATTTTTGGTGATAGTACAAGAAGGTTTGGACAAGGTTATACCATCGGTTAATACAATCGAAAACTGAAGACGGAATGAAGGGGATTTTAACTGCAGTTTTTACCATCAATTACTTTTAGCATTCGTTCGTTCACACATCGACAATGGGGAGTTAGAAGTAAGAAGAATCTAATAGCTTACCCGATTTTTTAAGACAATTCGAGATCTGCTGCCATGCAACTTTATTGTGCACAGTACTGTTGTAATGCTGGTGATTGGATGCAAATAAACAGCGAAATGATCTTACTGCTGCTATTAGACCTTTTTCAAATTCAAAATCAATTTCCGAAGCTAATTGAGCAGCTAGATCGGCAAATGCTTTTTCCATTTCAACCGATTTATTTTAATCTGTAAAAAATTATTCAGCTATTTGTAAAAATTAATAGTAGGTAGGTATGTATGCAGATTTTCCAAAGTTTTCTTTAACGAGATTATGGGAATATTTTGAGAATGCGGAACATATGACAGATGTCGTTTAGTTGGATTCAGTGCAGAAGTAAACATCGGAAGGGACGAGTTGGAATCGAGCGACCGATACGAAGTTGGCAGCGTAGTACAGGGTTGTTACAATTAGTCGATTGGAGCACATTTGCGGGTGAAAAACTCTCATGAAACGATTAAATAGTGCCTCAAAATCATGTAATTGGAACTAATTTTAGCTGCTTCGAGTCACTTTCAGCTTAAAAATAGTAGCTGCTTGCTCCTTGCTCTCATAAAACAGAAAATACCTCAAAGACAAAATTCAGCAAATAGTTTTAAGAACTTTCTCATCCCACTGTATAGAGACATTTCTCTACAAAGTTATCAGATGGAATTAGGGGCTCAAGAAAGGAAAGTGTTCAAGATCGAACTGCATGACAATAGATTTAAAACACCGATTAAAAGCGGAACATAGAGCAGAGATTTATTATATCTGGACTGCCAGTATAGCTACATTCGCTCAGGCTCCAAATCAGAATGGGTGTACGCTACTGTTTCACTGCCTATAAGTGAAGTAATGTGTAATATAGTAATGCAGAATAAAAGGCAGCAGTTTAAGGAAATAAGGTTGGCTTTCACTACACTACCGATGCAAAAAGCTACATCTTACCGAAAAATGTTAAGGTTTAAATCTAAGGTAAACTATTACGCTCTATTTTTTATTTTTCTCTGATCATCTTTAATCGATAATTCTATTGTCGATAGAGGGCATAAGCTTACATTTTACTAATATGCCTTTAAGCTCACTTTAAAAGTGGCAGCACTAAAATAATTCTAATGACGTCTTCTCTGAGGAAGGAACAGAAATGGAAGAACAGACGCCATTATCCATTTCCTTTTCATTCCATATGAATTAATTTTAAATTATATATATTTTTTGGTAGAAATTAATACCTTTGCTTTTCTGTGTATGTACTCTAGGGGCAAAGCAATTAAGATCAATACCTGGTAGATACTTGATAACAAAACAACATCAAAACAAGTATTGCATATCTCCCATGTTATGTTATGTTTCAAATGCACTACCATTCTTTTGACAGCGAATGCAATTAGCTACATATTTCATACCCATTGGGTGGTGCCGACGCCCTCTCCGTGTAGCCAATCAAATATTAGTTTCAACTGTGTTGGTGCGAATTTTAAAATTCAACAATACAATTCTAGCGATAATTTCGCATAGCATGAGCGTTACATTTTACTTTTAGGCGAGGAGGTGTAAACTGTAATTGTGCAGAGTACAGAAGTTAGGGGCTTTGGTGTACCTTGCCTTTGTGGCAAAGCACTCGCCCAAGCCATATGGGCGCCACAAGTGAGATTTCCTACAGCGGCCTTTTTTGCGGATTTTATATCCAAGTCCTGAAAAAAACGCCATTGTGTGGAGTTTATTGTGTGAGATCTAATTTATGGCCCACTAAAGACTAAAATTAAGATTCTAACAAAGATGCGACTTTGTCAGAAGTTCCCACGAGATGGCGCTGTGAAAAAAAACCATAAACCTTAAGTTCTGCTGGGAATTTTCAGCCTAAAAACGAGCAAGCAGACAATAACGTAAAAACGAATTAAGCTCTTTATTCAATAAGACATTCTTTTCGTTTCAACTTTATTTCGCTTGGCGAAAATATCTCAAATTTGTTGCTCTGCGATCTTTGGCGGGGTTTTCTTCGAACTACTTCTTAGTGATCGTCTGTTGCTGCTCGGCCGCTCTTGGTTGCTGAAGGCCGTTTGACGACTCGACGCCATTTTACTGCTCTTCGGTACTGGTGGAGTCGTATTTATATTATATGCTTTATGAATAGCATAATTTATCAGTCCAGAGGGAGTCATAAGCTCTAGGCCTGAGTCGTCTACATGCAAATGCTTGCGTGAAGTTATAGGATCCGGTTCATCATCATCGTCAATCAACAGAGACGCGTGCAATGCGATTTCGGTTTTAAGTAGCGGTTTACTTGCATCTGGACGAAACATTCTAGCGTCTCGGGACAATCCGAGAAAGTTACGTGGCTGTCGTTGATTTGACTTTTTTGGTGGAGAGTCATCCGGAATTATTATAATCTCTGGTGATGGTGTTCGTTGCAAAGAACGAGATGTCGACGCTGATACAGTCTTTCTGCGTGCAGGTGGTTTCTTGGGAGCTGTCTGCTTGGTCACAGACGACGAAGCCACGGGTAGGTGTGCTTTTTCTCTTGGTGGAGAGTCATCTCTAATGACAATTGTTTCTATAACGCGCAGGGGAGGTTGTCGCAATTGAGGTGACATTGGCGTTAATAAATTGTGAACAGTTTGCCGACGTTGACGTATTGGTCGGGGCCTTTCTGCCGGAGAAGGTTTATCTTGGTGGCCCTTCGGGGCGACGCTATATCGTCGAGTCATTTGCATTGCTCGTTGAGGCGAGTCATGTGTAGTGCGGTTTGGATCTGCCAATTGATGAATAGTCATCCTGCGTGGTGGCGGTATTTTTGGTGTAGGCGTCTTTGTTGAAGCAGGCGTATCTCCACCCTTCAGGGGGACATAATATCTTGTTGCCGTTTTGTTTGCAACATTTTTCGATTGAGAAGATGTGGCGCGCGGATGTACTTCCGATTGAGGTGTTTTACTCCGATTGGGAACAACTAAATCTATGGGTGATGGCACAGCCAAATTATGTATTGTCAGCCTGCGCTGTGGCGGCTTCCTGCTTCCTTTTTGCACAGTTGAAGGCCACTGAGCCGGTGATTTGTCATCTGCGACTAGCGACTGTTTAGAAGGTGGCGCTGCGGCTACCTGTAGTGAAGAAATTTCCATTGTGTCCGGCTGAGACATCTTATGAATAGTCATTCTGCGCTGCGGTGGTTGTTTGCCTGCCCTCGCCACGATTGACGGCTGCTGAGTCCTTTGCATAGGCCCGAGTGCATTCATCCGGATTGGTGGTCTATTTAGCAACTCACTCAGCGTTGAATTCAGAATGGTTGATCTAAATGCTTGAGCTTGGGTTGCAGCTGTTTGAATTGGATTTCTAGTTGAAACCGCTGGGTTAAACTGCTTGTAGTTCAAAGCGCTACGGATAGCCGATTGCAAATTTTGCTCGTTCCTATCGCTTGCTGGCGAACATGACCTTGGGATGATTCTCCGACATGGCTGCGCTGTACTGGATGCAGCTTGAGTGTTGTTTCGTGGGGATGCATAGGTTCTTGGTTGACTAACTATCGATTTTTTTTTGTTTGAGCTTGCTCCTGCAACCTGTGGAGATGAAGTCGAAACCTTTGTCACTTGTGCATTAGAAGAAGTTGAAGGTCTATTAAGATTTTGTGCTAGTCCTGTAGCAACAGAACCTTTCGGATCGCTGAGTTCGGTGATAACAAACTGGCCCACAGTGGTTGGCGAGAGGAAATTGGGATTAGCAGTCATATAACTTGCAGAGCCATTCCTTTGTATAGCTGAGACGGGATCCTGTGCCAAGTCTGCTGAAGCTGCATTCGCACCCACAGTCCCTGCCACTGCTTTTGAAACTTTCGAGATTGTGATTGAACCGATGTCAGTCGAGGTAGGACTTTCACTCAGGTTAATATTATCCATTGCAGTTGCAAACAAAGTCGTAGTCGAAGTTGTCGATCTCGGTCTGGCTTGTTTCGATGCTGTTACTCCATTCGCCTCTGCGAGAGTTGAAAGGTCTTTAGAACTACTCGTCCTCTTGCGCGACACCGTCTCGCCAATGAACAGCTCCGCATGAATATCTCGCAGTTTCGTCTGAGCCGCAACAAAATTCGAAAAAAGCTTACCAAACCCTAACAGTTGATCTTTGCATGTTAAACAGATGAAGCTTGGCAGGCCGTCCTCTAAGGAAAACTGAAACAAAAGGCAACTTTAATTGTTGGGCAAAATTGGAAGAGCTAGCCCACACGATACCTTAACTCTAGTGGCTCTGTGGAATATCTCCATCACTTGCAGGTAGGCATTACTCGAAAAGTTCTCAAGATCAGGGCTATCCTCTGCGCAGAAGCGGCACACTTTCCATTCTAATGATGCTTTTCCTGGAAACAGTTTGCAGTCGATACGACTTAAGACAGAAAAAGTAACAAGTATAACATACTGTTCAACGCATTGTGGCAGGCTTTACATATCAATATTTGGTTCTTTGTTTGGCAGGACAATGGTATCATTCGCTTAGCCACGGAACTCCAATTATTTATATTACAACAGGTGGACGAACGCTTCTTTGAGCAAATTTGGCACATGCAAACATCGAGCGCGTTCGAACATTTCTCACACGAAAAATCCGTCACTGCCAGCGACGAGCATTGCTCACATGTGTTGCTGTCCTGCGGAAGGAAATTAGTTCTTGGTGTGGCTATATTGTCCGATCTAAGCACCCACTCACCATATCACCGTCGATTTCAACGCATGACTGCAGTTGGTCTTTGATACGTTCGAGGTTACTTTCTGTTGGTGAAACTCCGCAAATTTGTAAGATGCGCAAATCCTGAGATAAGAAATTGCCGCCACTGTTGATATGAACTCCTGCAAACAAATTCTTTTAAATGTATAGCTGTGGTAATTTTGGTGTGGCAGCTAATTACCTTTCATTTCTAGCTGTTTTCGGAGGCGAGCTCTGCGCTTTAGATCCCACCAAACCTAGAATTAAATGCAGAAAAATACGCGGCGTTTGTTGGTTTGAGTTGTGAACCTAACTACACAAGAATAGTTGGGGTAAACAGACTCCATGGTTGAAATATATAACCAAACCTTTCCAGAAAAACATTCGAACTTTGCAACCGGCAGAAAGAAAATCGCATACACAAAGTAGCCTCAAAACTAAACGACTTCACTCACCCATTGAAATTTAATACGTACGACTGCAGAATTTCTACGTGACTAATATTCTCCCTTTGAATAGTGAGTAAAAGATAAATTATTCGATAAAACATGTCACTCAATCAACAAAGCTGCCGGTCTCTTTATAAAGCGACAATTCATTGAATCCTTTCAAGAGTTACACCTATTTTCGATATCTTTTGACAAGACGTAGAGTTCAAAAAGTTTTAAGAAGGGTTTTAAGGTGTTGATTCACTTTGAGGACTCGGCTTCTTGAAACCGGTGCAAAGAGGCGCGATTTAGCTGCTAAAGAAGCCACGGAACCGTAGTGGAAACAGTTTCCCAGTAGAATAAAATCTTTTGACTAACGAAATCATTCAAACAAAATGAAAGTAAAGCTTACCTTTTGCCAAAGAAACACAGGCAATTGTGTCGTTTTGGTTAAACTGTTCAAATTATTTGCAATATTACTCCATATCTTCTGCCGGCGAATATGACTCAATATGGGCTTCATTAGCTCATTCTTATGGAGCTCCATTTCCGCGAGTAGTGCATCGAGCAGCGAAGGTTTGATTGAAGAAAGTGGCTTTCCGTTGCACTTGACCGCCAACTGTGTTGGGAAACAAATAAAACCAACCTTTCCATGTAAAACCAAAACAACTTACCATGTCCACATATTTTGGCACCAACAGTGGTTGAATTTCTTTAAATGCATTTATATGTGGCCATGTCAAGGCCTCCGGCGTGTTAATCCCTTTCGACTCCAATCTCGCAAAATACAGAAATGTTTGCAGCAAGGAATACCATATGTTGGAACACCTTATTGCTGAAATGTAAAATTTTTGTTTTCTATTAGATTGTGCGGAAATATAAATCTGCTCATTAGCAGCAGACATTTTAACGGAATAGCTTGAAGAATTGTGTTGGTAATATTGTCATTCAATTCAGAGGTCCCTATCGCTTAATATAAACACAAACTTACTTGATATTCGCAGCTTCTCCGATATACCCAGCCAGGACATTTTGTCGTGTAGTTTATTTTCATAATTCTCATCAGTTTTCGCATAGATTTCGGGATATTCCTTAACTGCGTTTATAAGATTTTTTTCCAATTGCAATTTGTCGATTCCATCCGTCATAGTGGTTTTGTTTTAATGCTGTTTTCAGCAGAGAGATACAAACTTTTTTGTAAACATTCAATTCAAGTCCTGCTTTGAAAACGGAAAGTTGAGTGGTGCGAAACCAAAATATTTGCGAACGGTTGATAGGAGGAATTGCTTGGAACTGAAACAGACATTTGGTTCAGGGAAACAGAGGACTTTTCGAATGGCAGTGCTCAATGTATGTAAACAAATCAAATCAATGAATGAATCGCTTGTTGCCATAAATGGAAGCACATTTGAAAAATCGCGCAATCCTATCAACAAAGACTTAAGGGATGTAGGTACAATAAAAGGCTGACTGAAAATGGACATAACTGACCACTACCTAACAGGTAAAAATACGTGACACGTATTTTCGTCAACCATCTTGTTTATGTGGTAGAAATTATGGGAGAGTTCTGCAGATTTATATTTCATATTTTAATAAAACGACTTCTGGAAGTGGTGACCAGGTTATAATTTGTTAACTTTGTTTAATTTATCAATTAGAATAGTTTAATTTCCTAAAACTAATTACCACTCTCATGTGACATGATTTAAATCAGAATTTTCAAAGTTTTCACGTGATTGTAGGAATGTTTTTCGCCGGAAGTTGTATTTGCTTCCACTTTATTTATTTATGATTATGTGTAGAAAGTCAATGACATTTAAACCGTCATTTCGTTGTCGGCGAGTTCAAGTGCAAATTGCAGGCATATTTTTATATTTTTTTGTGTCAAATGTTTATATATATTTTTTGTAAGAGCTTTACTTCCACTTTTCTTAAGTTTCATAAGGTTATGGGATCTCTACTGTTTTCTTTTTGTCAGGACATGTAGAGCACAACTGTGTAATACCGAGACAAGATGTATTAGAATCCCTTTATTGGGATCCATTTGTTAACAGAAAGAATTCGTCGGAAATCGATGGTAAATAAAACAACAAGACAGATGATCTTAGTAGGTGTGTAGTATTTCAAAAATATGTAATAATGGTACCAAAAATCAAGCGGTTAACATAAGCAGACATATTTCTCGGCTTTAAGCCATTTTATTCGTTACAGCCATCTGCAGCGATTGAATTTGATTCGACCACTTGTCCTTAGCGTTGTACCGTGCTGCGCAACTATTCTCCATATCCAGCTGCAGAACCTGGTTAACCTGATCGATTCGTCCCTCGACGGTGCTGCGAATTAAAAGTGCGTTATCTTTTATTTTGCAATGAAAATCTAAATAGTTGCCGTACTTATCTAAGATGCAAGCCACAAGCAAACTCTCAACTTCGGACGGTTCGATGTTTAGAGCATTCGCGATAAACGGGATAGCAATATTCTTGTAAGGCCGGATCAACTTAATGAGAACCTGTGTGCGTATGTTTCTCAATAAGTCCTCAATGTGCTCCCGAATGAAAGGATCCGCCATAATGTTGTTCCTGTTGATGCGCAGAATTGATTCGAACTCGTTGATGTCGTTGTTTTGGTAGGAGACAACCAAATTAGTCATTGCTAGGATTTCGGGGTCATTTTTGTACGGTTTGGCCTCTTGAGAGTCGAAGGGGTTGATGCCGGATTTCATTAACCTAGAAATGTGTTAAATCAGAGGACGCATTTAGCGTTTGCAGGGAAAACTTACATATTGGCCAACACAAGGTACTTTAGGCAGGTGGTCCTCCTAGGCGAACCAGATTCGTCATAATTCTTGAATGCCTCGAAGAAGTCTGTGTGCGCTTTTTCGAATTCACCTTCACGCAGGTGCATTTTGCCGCCGCACTCTCGAATCACACCCATAATCAGTGGATGCGGGATGGCCGACTTGATGTGAAGCGACTGCTCGTAGAGAGCCTTCAGTTTCTTGTTGTTCTTCTGCACGGTGTACATTTGGATCTCGAGGGCGTATATCTCCAGCAATTGAGTGCCTTTTTTCAGGTCGTCCTCACCGTCATCAGTCTGAAAGCGATTGAAACACTAATGAGAGGAATTCCTCAATTCAAATCGAAGCGGTTGGTCTGCTACCTGACAGGACTGATGCAGCTGTTTTAGGATTTTCTGCAACTTACTAAAGTCATTGCGATCGAAATAGAGCTTCCCCAGTTTGGTGTTCGTTTTGAACCACAAGCGATCGTTCTTTGCGTCCTTGAGGGCGTCCAAGGTGGTCTCGTAGAAGTTTTGCAACAGTTCCATCTAAAATTTATGATGCAAAAACATAATAGCATGATACTTAAGGGATCTCAGAAACACGGAACACGTGCATATTCCACTGAATTCGGAAAAATAAATTTTGCAAACCACGCATGCACATGCAAAAACAGGCAACTTACATTTTTCGACGTCGAAATATAGTCCAGAATCGAGTTAATCGACTTTTCAGAGTGGTTTCTGGTCACAGCGCTCTTGATATAAGTAAGAAGCTGCTTATATCGCACCATCATCTCTTCATAATTGTTCTGAAATGATATTTTGTTACTATATTCCTCTGCACACGTTTACCATGCGCAGTTACCAATTTAAAGTTGATTTTGATCATTTGTTTCAGCGCCTTGAATCCCCATTCGCCCTTCTCGCCATTTTCTAGATCCAAAACTTTTTGAAACGAAGCCAATGCCGCCTTCGGTTCGTCTTCCTTTAGTGCTTTGCTGTTGTAGTATTGATTTTCGAGGTCCACATCAGGTTCAGAGTTACTGTCTTCCGAATATTCCTAGTGGGAGAACAAAAGCAAATTTCGTTGTCGCAAATCTATACGCGGGCCACAAGGAAACTTACCAATCCGTAGTCCTCATCATCTTCGCACATGAAATCATCGTCGTTGTCAGACATGATGCTAAAGAAAAGAAAAAATCTGAATATAGAAAAATCTTTGTCCTTTTCACAAGCAAATCTAGTTTATACGCAAAAAGTTCTTTAGCGAAAAAAAACGCCGCAACAAACAAAAAACTCGGATTTTATTTTGACAGATTGTCACTTGTCAGTTGTCGATTTTCATGTTTTTTAAGTTCACGTACAGATGGCGAAGGAGGCATTAAGAATAATCTGATATCTAACGGAATTTTTAGCTCGTTTTTCAGACAAATTACAAGTTATTACAAATTATTTATTGTACCAAGTTGATAAAGGCTTGAAAGATGTTTTAAAGTGTCTTTGTGGCTTTGTCCGATAGTTTAAATCGCGCGTTGTAGTTTCCCTCGCGAAAGTGCTGAAATCTATCATGATGTTACCAAGTTAAGAGTTATAAAGCTGATTTCGATCATTTGTTTCAGCGTTTTGAGTCCTCTATCGCCATTCTCGCCATTTTCTAGTTATAAACTACGCATATTTGTTACGAAGGAAATGCCGCCTTCAGTTCGTATTTCTTTTCAGAGAACAAAAGGAAGTTTTACCGCCGACAATCAATCCGTGGGTCGCACTTAAACTTAGCAATCCGTAATCCTCAGCATCTTTGCATATGAAATCATCGTCATTCTCATCATCTATTCGTTAATAAAAATCCCTAGTGCGTTGAAAAGAGCTGCCATTGCAGTTTCTCCTCTCGAAAAAATATGCTCGAAGCTATCAATTTTTTAAAGTTTGAAAATATAGAAAGTGCAAGTTCTTTTTAATTCCAATTAGTATTAAATTAGTTAAACTCAGTTAAAGCAAAGTGTTTTTGCCCTATCCTTTAGTAAAAATGTGTGAAAATATAAAAGTGAAGTGTTTGACTCTTCTATTGGCAAACATCTTTAAAATGCCTACCAATATTGCGGATGCTTATTATAGGTTCCTTCTATGACCATTAATCGAGAATAGAGGTATGTTATTTATTTACTTTACGTATTTTTTATTGATCAGATTTAAACAACAATATTCTACATTTAAAGCCTAGTATGCTGTTCCAGGAAAGCTAAAGTTAAGCTCCTCTCCACTGTTGCGGCTACCTATAATATAAAAAAAAATGGAAAGTCAAGCAAGCATGTGAAACTGGTAGGGATGTTTGTTATTTACCTTTATCGGGGGAACGATCGGTATAGCCGGCCGAAAAGGGGATGTCCGATCAAGTTCGTTGGCGGATCATAAAGTCCTCATATCCCTGAGCAGTAGATAAGAAAGGAATAAATTAGAAGAAAAAGAAAACATTAACTTACCCAACTCGTGTCCGTGTGCTGCATGCGGCGGCGAGGAAAGCTAATTTGGCTTGGTATACTTTTTGTTTGTTTTGACGTTTAGCATTCAGCACAAGCACAGCTAGCGTTCACAATAGGCTAAAAGAGCTAAGGGTAATGGAGAAGGTGATTGAATTCACAGGTAGATGGAGCGGAGGCGTATCTGTGGTGGAGAGCTTAGGTGGCATAATTAAATTTATTAGGGGTGGTGAGACCGGCTACAGAAAGATTTCTTATCAGAGATTTTCAAATTTTTCCGGTAATAAGAGGGGGATAGTGCGAATGTTAAGATAGTATCCAAGAAAAACGGGGAGTAGAATGGGAAAATGGGAGAGAAAGAAGTAACCGCCGCCGAAGATGATACGATTTTTGTTCATACCATTCTGGTGCCTACTATGACAGAGGTCAGAAAGGGCAACGTATTTACAGGCCATACCGCCTAAGTTTATTTGAAAAAGTCCTCAAAGTGAGGCAGTGCGCTTTAAGTAAAATTTAGCCGACTAAGTAGTGTAGTGCACGAAAAGGAAAGTAAGAAAAAAAAAAGGAAAAAAAGTTTAGATCGCCCAAGTACTACCACGGCAAGTGAGCCCGAAGGAAGAACAAAGAAGCTAAGCGTAAGAAGTGCCTTATATCGGAAAGGGGTGAGTTGAAAGGATCGTTTATAGTAGTATAGTCCATTAATTCGTGTCTGAATTAGGTGTTAGGTGCGTGCGGCGGTCATAGACAAAGTTAAAAGTCGTGGCCGCCGGATTTTTCTTGACCTTGGTGCGTAGAGGTACCTGATAGAGTTCACCACCGTTGACCGCTGTGACCTTCCGCAGCACGGCGAAAATTTCAACAGGTGTCGGGAGCGGTGATATCATTTTTAAATCCCCGCGACCCCACCTGCCTACATACATCTATATATAAATATATATAAGTCGAAATTTGTGTTTCTGTGGAGACTGCGACACGAGGCGACAAAAAAAATCGCAATAAGAAGTACCCATCACTCGGTCGTTGGACACTCGATGATCAAGGTCATTTACACCAAAGAGTCAGTTTAGTTGGTCAACACGCATACACAAGTACGTGTAGCAAGCTACATTTTATATAATTAAATATAAAAAATTTTAGCGATAATGCTATACAATGAGCGAGATAGATGTTAAGGTAGTTTTAAGATTTGTTTGAAAAGAAAAAAAAAGAGTTTTTTTTTTTGGCGTGAAAATTTTTGTTGTTAGACGTAAGTAATTTTTTTGTGGTGTGATAAGCGCAGTTTGACCCCCGTTTCGGATTCGTATTCGTGGTCTGTGAAAGAAAAAGAGATAGGATACCTGAACAGAGCTCTCTTTAGGTAGGAGACGAGTCGCGTATAGCGTAAGGGGGTGACAAGGTACCCCGTGGTAATTGATTGTTGCAAGTGGGGGCCAAGCCAAACTTAATTTGCGTTAAATTTTTTGTTGTTAAATGATTCCTTTTTTTGTTAAATTATCGAGTCCTTCTGGATTAGTTCAAATGAGTAAATATAAGCTAAGCTAAGTATGCTCTACGAGCCACGCCAATCGGCAGTTGTTTTCCTTGCATATTGTTGTTTCACTCACTGAAAAGGTGAGGATGGGTGCATAAAGAGGTTTTTTTTAGGGGTGTAATGGGGTAAGTTAAATCCCTTTCGGCGCAGACGGTGTGATCGGACGACAGCATCTCCAACAAAGGGGAAATTCCCACATCGGCCACGAATTTCCAGGAGGGGAGGGAATGGCTCGCGCTGAATAACATCAACAGCGCCCCTCCGTGCGGTGAAGGTCCGTCCGCGTCGATGGTGAAGGTAAAGTAAGTACCTGTTTGTCCGGCATGTTTTATGTGTTGTAGTTGGTTAGGTCGAGTGGTGGGGAGCAAGAACCACACCATTCCGGCGAGCTGAGCCGTGCTGAGCAAGCATGCCAAGCTCTTCGCCCTCGACACTCCTATCCCTTTCTATTTCCGTTCCCATCCATTTTTCCTATCCGCTTCCTGTTCCGAGTCCTCTTTCGAATCCTAAATCCTTTCGTCTCCTATTTTTAACCTTATTACAAATGGCGCCCAACGTATTTGCACGTCTAATGTCCTTTATGTAGTCGTTCGTCCACAGTTGATTCAGTTGCCAGCACCAGCGCACCCGTAAGTCTTCAAATGGGATGGTTCGGAAACGTACCCGATTGAATTGCGACGGATAACGCTGATGCTGACAACCGAACCAATTGGAACCTGTTAGTCTTCGTCATTACCTATTCCTGCTGTTAACTGTGCATTTTACGTTTCTATCCAAACTTTAAAATTTCAATTCCCATTAGTATTGTCAGTATAGAGAACTACGAGTATAGTGACCTTGTCTTGATTCTATCTTAGCATGTTGCGCTGTCTCGTCCGTAGCTTTCTTTAGTGTGTTGAACGGAATGTTTCACGTCTGCCAGCAAATCTACATGGTTGTCTGGTATAGCAGAAACGGGAAGTGATACAAATTGTAAGTCCGTGTTCATCGATGTTACTATTTCACCACACTGAGGGATAAAAAAAAGTTGTCCGTCTGCAGTCTACGAAGTCCAGATGCTGTTGAAGGATCCCACCGTCATAAATTCGCCAACAACGTCGTCGAAAACAACTTCCCCAACGCACCCCTACTTCTATGATAAATATAATCCCAAGTGAATCATTTTTGAGTGTCCGATTCGTAATTATTGTGAATAAACCAACTTCAAAAAAAAAGAAAAAACAAACGCAAAGTCGTTATTTGTCGTACCACGTTTATTGAAATATAAGAAGTTTGTATATTACATATACGAATATATCTTATAGGGCAGTGTAGGTATATATATACGATTTCGAGTTCTTAGTTACTATTTTGTTAGTTTTTTTTTGGTTTTGGTTTTGTTACAGCATATATACATATAATTAATTTATTTCGTTTATTTACCTTGTTTTTTTTTTTTTTTGATTTAGAGGTTAGTTTTTGTCCTCATATATAGTGTAGGTTCATCGTTATTATATTTTGTTAAGTCGTCGTCTCATATTTTTGGGCGTTCCTTTCGGTAGAGCATCGGGAGGATGAAATCACAGGAAAAAGATACTATAAACAGACGTATAAGAAGAGAAACAATAGTAGATAGCAATCGAGTACTTACCCGGTCTCACAGTTTACGGGTAGCACAAGAGTTGAACGAGATGTCGGTTCAACGCACTCCCCCAGCCAAAAGCACCGCCGATAGCGGCCCGCCTCCTACTTCTTCTCTCCCAATACTTCGATCAGGGCACAGTAATTATCCGCCGCCAGCATTACCGCGGACTCAAACGCACTGTCCCCCTCCAATAGGTCCCACACAACCCGATCTACCTCCACCACAGGCACAGCTTCCATCCAGTACTGGTGCGATCAGTCGCAATACCAGTTCCTCAGAATCGATAGCCGCTCCCTCGTATAGCAGCATGAGTGAGCAGGGTGCCGCCGCGTTAGACTACACCGAATCTAGCTTCAGGACCCTCCAAGCCGCCGAGAGTCATCAAGACCTCCCGAATATGGCGGGGGCAATCCCCGTTCAGGCCGACCAGGTCACCTTGAATCTCTCAGCCGATCTGAAGGCCTGCATCAACATGGCCGTGGGAAGCGCTTTTTCCTCGTATCAAAACTCTTTGAGAGAGGAAATTTCGCAAAGCTTGAGGGAAGAGATGAGGATTAATTTTCTGAATTTTATGCGGGATATAAATGTTGTTACCCGTCCGAATCCGCCAGCCGATGTGCCAGTGCCAGGCCCTTCAGCCCCGGCAACCGGAATTCCTTGGCCATCGACCAAACAGCCGACGGTATCCATGTCGCAACCTCAGCCGGATCCAGCGCCGATGCCTCTTAGCCAGCCCGCGGCTCCGCTAGCAATCCCACCCGTAATTGCTAATACGATCCCACCGTCCAATCAACCCTCTAATCATTTCACAAGCCGAAATCGTGGTCCCCGAAGATCCGGACAGGGTCGGGGGTATCACCACACGTACCTCCCAGAACAGGTCACGGTCCCGCAGATGACGCAGCCTCCGCCCGCGTTTTTTGCTCCCCCACCGCGACCCCCAAATTCATACGTTCAGTCGGAACCGAGAGGCCCGATTAAAATCGATAAGTGGGGAATCAAATTTGAGGGTAAACCCGAAACGCTCACCGTCGAAGATTTCGTGTTCCGCCTCGAAACGCTGCAAAGTCATTACGAATGCTCTTGGGCGGAAATCTTGAGAGATTTTCACCTTCTTCTGTCGGGTACCGCTTACGAGTGGTACTGGCAATTCCAGCGTACGAACTATCGTCCTGATTGGTTGGCATTGCGCGATGCCTTAATGCGGCAATTTCGAAATTCGAAGGCAGACTTCGAAATTATGCGCGACATCATGGATCGACGTCAAGGTGCTTGGGAGTCTAGCGACGATTTCTTTGCCGCCATCTCGAGATTACGATCTCAGCTCCGAGTGCCGATTCCGGAAGGTGAAATGGTGACCATATTAAAACGTAATCTCAACGAAAAAGTAGGCCGATTGGTGTACCCAATGGCGATATTTACGCTAGACCAATTGAGATACGCTTGTAAAGACGCAGAGACGGCGTTTCCAAGTCGAGAGGGTCCCCGACCTCATAGACCTCCCGCTCGATATACGGCGAACGAGTTAGACTACCGCGACGAAGTACCCTATGATCCCGAGGAACAGATTTCAGCACTACATTACGGCAGTGCACCCCCAAACGCTCCCCGTAGATATGCCGGCGGGCGAATGATGTGCTGGAATTGTAGGGTCGAAGGTCATTCGTTCGTAGATTGTCCGTCAACGACACGTAACATCTTCTGTTACAAGTGTGGCCAGGAAGGCGTAATTACACCGCGGTGTGCACATTGCAATCCGGGAAACCGAACGCAGAGCGCGATGTCAACGGGGGAATCGCGTTCGACACAAACCCCCAATCAATAGGAAGGCTAGAAAAGGAAAGCCAGACTGAGGAAAGGCTCAGTTCTCCTGGAAGCCCCGAAATTAAAATACTGCAACGAAATCCTGGGGTAATAGTAGAAAATAAAGTAAATAGAGTAGATATTAAACCGTTACACATTAGGATTAGGAATTATAATACTGCAAGGGATAGAATTTTCAAGGGTGAACATTCAGGTCCCTCCAAGAGAATAATTAAAACCAGGGAAAGATACAGGCGCAGGAAAGAGACCCGGAAGTTGTTAGCGGCCAGCGTAATAGACACGGCCGTAGATCCTAGGCCATATGCCCAAGTAAAAATTGCCGGAAAGACGATGCTAGGTCTTTTGGATAGCGGCGCAAGCATTAATATTCTCGGGAAAGATTGCTTAGAAATAATAAAAACCCTAGGGCTGCCACCGACGCCATGCTACGCAAATGTGAAAACAGCTGACGGGGCAAACCAGTCCATAGTAGGGAAAGTGCAGGCTCCAGTCGAATACCGAAACCTAAAACACGTCATCAGTTTCTACCTAGTTCCGAGCCTTAACCAAGAACTATACCTCGGCGTCGAATTTTGGAAGGCTTTCCAAATCGCGCCACACCTCATAAGTGCCATCTCGACTCCCGCCGACTTGAAAGACCCCAATATGCACCAACTGACAGTTGAGCAACAGTCTGAGTTGGAGGCGGTCAAGCGGAAATTTCTCTGCTACACGCAGCACGGATTGGGAAGGACACACCTGGAAGAGCACGTTATTGATACCGGAGACTCGGCCCCTATAAAGCAGCGCCACTACCCCGTTTCTCCAGCGATACAAGCCCTGTTGTATGAGGAGGTTGACCGGATGATTAGTCTCGGCGTTGTGGAGGAGAGCGAAAGTCCCTGGTGTTCACCAGTGGTATTGATCCGAAAGCCAGGCAAAAATCGCCTTTGCTTGGATTCTCGTAAAGTCAACGCTTTGACAAAAAAGGATGCATACCCTCTCCCCCACATCGACGGACTGCTCAGCCGGTTACAAGATACATACTACATCAGCAGTATCGACCTCAAAGATGCCTTCTGGCAGATACCGCTGGAGAGGCAGAGTAGGGAGAAAACCGCATTTACTGTGCCGGGGAGACCTTTGTACCAATTCACTGTCATGCCCTTCGGGCTATGTAATGCGGCGCAGAGAATGTGCCGATTAATGGACAAGGTCATCCCCGCACGTCTAAAGGACCGCGTATTTGTATACCTAGATGATTTGCTCGTGGTAGCTCCGGACTTCAAGACACATACTGCCCTGCTTGACGAAGTGGCTCAGTGTCTTCGTAAAGCGAATCTAACCATCAACGTGAACAAATCCAAATTTTGTTTCAAGGAATTGAGATATTTGGGGTTCATCGTTGGTGGTGGGATGCTAAAAACAGATCCGTCGAAAATAGCTGCAATCGCTGAGTTTCCGACACCAAAAACTCCGAAGCAAGTGCGCAGGCTGCTTGGTCTTGCAGGGTGGTACAGGAGGTTTATTCGAGATTTCTCCGCCCTCACTGCCCCCATCACGGACACGCTAAAGAAGAAGGAGAAATTTAAAATGACTGATGAGGCACTCGTGGCATTTGAGAATTTAAAGAAAGCCCTAACAACAGCCCCTGTGTTAACACATCCAGATTTTTCAAGGCGCTTCTACATCCAGTGCGATGCATCAGATTCTGGCATAGGAGCAGTCCTCTTTCAAAAAAACGACTCAAACGAAGAAAGTCCGATTTCATATTTCTCTCAAAAACTAAATGCATGTCAAAAAAATTATAGTGTAACCGAGAAGGAGTGTTTAGCTGCTGTCATGGCAGTGCAGAAATTTAGGCCCTATGTCGAAGGTATGGACTTCACTGTGATTACAGACCACTCTAGCCTTCGATGGTTGATGGGACTCAAGGACCTCAACGGACGATTAGCCAGGTGGAGCCTCAAACTCCAAGTGTTCACCTTCGACATAGAGCACCGAAAAGGTTCGCTCAATGTAGTGCCAGATACTCTTTCTCGGGTTTACGTAGACAGCCTGGAAATAGAAGATATTGCACCGTTGGTAGATCTAGACTCAGAAGAATTTCGATCTGAGGAATACAAAAGCCTGATAACCACCATCCAAGAAAACCAAGAAAAGCTACCTGACTTAAAAATAGAAGACGATTTCGTCTATAAACGTGCATTACCACCGGCAGGAAACGAAGCCATGGTAGAACACACATGGCGTCTTTGGATTCCATCGGGCCTAACAGGCGACATAATTGCCCAAGCGCACAATCCCCCCCAGGCAGCTCATGGTGGAATCGCAAAGACGATTCAAAGAATTCGTCAGTACTTTTACTGGCCGAACATGACTGTTCAAATCAGGCAATATATATCCCAATGTGCAATATGTAAACAGTGTAAGTCTTCCAATCAGATATCTCGTCCACCTATATGTAATAGCTACTGTACCGATCGTCCGTTTCAAAAACTATATATAGACTTTTTGGGTCCGTACCCCAGATCTAAGTCAGGTAATTCATATGTCTTTGTCGTACTCGATCATCTGTCAAAATTCGTGTTTCTGAAACCGTTACGTAGTGCTAACACTAGAAGCGTCGTCAAATTCCTCTACGAGGATATATTTAATATGTTCGGTGTTCCTCAGGTAATTCATTCCGATAACGGAAAGCAATTCTCGGCGCGAGAATTTCAAAGCCTGTTAACAAAATATGGCATCCGCCATATGAGGACCGCATACTATGCACCACAGTCGAACGCCTCAGAGAGGGTGAATAGGACACTTCTTGCATCTATCCGTTCGTACCTAAAAGATGATCAACGCGACTGGGATATTCATCTCAGTGACATCGCTGGAGCGTTGAGAAGTTCCATCCATTCGTCTACGGGTGTGTCACCTTATTTTGCACTCTTCGGCACGAATATGATTACGCACGCCAGTTGCTACGAGGTAGTCCGTAAGTTGAACGCGGTGGAGGACGGCGAACTTTTAACCCTCCCCAGGCAAGGACGACTGCAATGCATACGCGCGAAAATTCGAGAAAACATATATAAAGCAAATGACAAATCTGCAAAGACGTACAACATACGGACTCGAAAAATACGATTCCTACCGGGGCAAGAAGTATTCCGCAGAAATTTCGTTCTTAGCGACAGCTCTAAATACCTAACGTCCAAGCTTTGCCCAAAATACGTCAAGTGCCGAATCGTAAAAGCGATAGGGAACAACATGTACGAAATTGAGAACATGAAAGGCAAAACGGTCGGTGTATTCCACGCCAAAGATATAAAACAGTAGCTTTACATGAACTGGTGCAATAAAATCACGATACTTTTTAGTTTCAGGCGTTGTGTTTATTACCTTCTTGTTATTTGTTAGCACAGTACACTTTCATGTTAACTTATTTATCGTAGTCTACTTAATCTATGATATTATGTTCGTACCTAGTATATGTATTATAAGGTCAGTCAACTTATGTTATTTATTCATTTATGTTATTTATTTATTTATTTATGGTATTTATTTATTTAGTCTATTTATTTATTTATGATCTCAATGTATTTATTCTATTTATTTATTTAGACATAAGTATGTGTTATTTATTATCAGTGATGTATCTATTTATTTATTTACTTATTTATTTGCCTGTTTATTTATATTATATTCAATTATTTACCTATTTATTTATTTATTTATGTATTCATTTACCTGTCTAATTATCTATCTGTTTATCTATACACATTTATCAAATTAGTTATTGACCGATGTCCATATCAATATGGCTAAGCCTTTGTTGGTTTCGTTTTATATCAAAGTAATTATTATGGATATATGTTATGCATTTTCTAGGTAGTTATTTATTTATTTATCTATTTATTTATTCATTTATTTATTATATATTCGTTCTAGCTAATAATTCAATGATTTCATTGTCTAGTCTAAGTTTATGTATTTAATTATATATGTAGGTAATTATCTATATTATACATGAAAGTATCTTGAAATACTCATACCTGAGCGACAAACTCTAGCATTTACTTCATACCATGCTAAAGGTCCGTTGGTGAAGACCCCATAGTTGACACTGGCCTTACATCACCTGAGCTCCGTTGATCAGAGAATCCTCATATCCCACGATGAAGATGTTTCATGAAGTAATCACCTGCAATAATAATATAGATTAATCATGTATTTTTATAGTGGTATACAAGTAGAAAGCAGCGAGTTGCCTCCGGTGTATTTACACCGAAATAGCCAAGGTTAATCACACTCTTATCACAAATCATCCATGTCTCACGATAATGTGTCTGCCCGGTACGTATATTTAATATAAACACGGCAAGTGTTCGGAATGCTTATTTATTGTCTCCAGCAAAGGGTTGTTTCATAGACACTGTAGCGAAATAGTTGATTGTTAGTAACGTTCAACATGATATGATATACTTACACTAAATGCCCGGCTGAGAGTGGGATTCTTCCCCACATTGTTAATTATTCCCGTCTGAAGGTATCCGTTGCCACCACCTCTGGCATTATTGGCATTCCGCCAGCGGGGGTGTTTTGTTGCGGCTACCTATAATATAGAAAAAAATGGAAAGTCAAGCAAGCATGTGAAACTGGTAGGGATGTTTGTTATTTACCTTTATCGGGGGAACGATCGGTATAGCCGGCCGAAAAGGGGATGTCCGATCAAGTTCGTTGGCGGATCATAAAGTCCTCATATCCCTGAGCAGTAGATAAGAAAGGAATAAATTAGAAGAAAAAGAAAACATTAACTTACCCAACTCGTGTCCGTGTGCTGCATGCGGCGGCGAGGAAAGCTAATTTGGCTTGGTATACTTTTTGTTTGTTTTGACGTTTAGCATTCAGCACAAGCACAGCTAGCGTTCACAATAGGCTAAAAGAGCTAAGGGTAATGGAGAAGGTGATTGAATTCACAGGTAGATGGAGCGGAGGCGTATCTGTGGTGGAGAGCTTAGGTGGCATAATTAAATTTATTAGGGGTGGTGAGACCGGCTACAGAAAGATTTCTTATCAGAGATTTTCAAATTTTTCCGGTAATAAGAGGGGGATAGTGCGAATGTTAAGATAGTATCCAAGAAAAACGGGGAGTAGAATGGGAAAATGGGAGAGAAAGAAGTAACCGCCGCCGAAGATGATACGATTTTTGTTCATACCATTCTGGTGCCTACTATGACAGAGGTCAGAAAGGGCAACGTATTTACAGGCCATACCGCCTAAGTTTATTTGAAAAAGTCCTCAAAGTGAGGCAGTGCGCTTTAAGTAAAATTTAGCCGACTAAGTAGTGTAGTGCACGAAAAGGAAAGTAAGAAAAAAAAAAGGAAAAAAAGTTTAGATCGCCCAAGTACTACCACGGCAAGTGAGCCCGAAGGAAGAACAAAGAAGCTAAGCGTAAGAAGTGCCTTATATCGGAAAGGGGTGAGTTGAAAGGATCGTTTATAGTAGTATAGTCCATTAATTCGTGTCTGAATTAGGTGTTAGGTGCGTGCGGCGGTCATAGACAAAGTTAAAAGTCGTGGCCGCCGGATTTTTCTTGACCTTGGTGCGTAGAGGTACCTGATAGAGTTCACCACCGTTGACCGCTGTGACCTTCCGCAGCACGGCGAAAATTTCAACAGGTGTCGGGAGCGGTGATATCATTTTTAAATCCCCGCGACCCCACCTGCCTACATACATCTATATATAAATATATATAAGTCGAAATTTGTGTTTCTGTGGAGACTGCGACACGAGGCGACAAAAAAAATCGCAATAAGAAGTACCCATCACTCGGTCGTTGGACACTCGATGATCAAGGTCATTTACACCAAAGAGTCAGTTTAGTTGGTCAACACGCATACACAAGTACGTGTAGCAAGCTACATTTTATATAATTAAATATAAAAAATTTTAGCGATAATGCTATACAATGAGCGAGATAGATGTTAAGGTAGTTTTAAGATTTGTTTGAAAAGAAAAAAAAAGAGTTTTTTTTTTTGGCGTGAAAATTTTTGTTGTTAGACGTAAGTAATTTTTTTGTGGTGTGATAAGCGCAGTTTGACCCCCGTTTCGGATTCGTATTCGTGGTCTGTGAAAGAAAAAGAGATAGGATACCTGAACAGAGCTCTCTTTAGGTAGGAGACGAGTCGCGTATAGCGTAAGGGGGTGACAAGGTACCCCGTGGTAATTGATTGTTGCAAGTGGGGGCCAAGCCAAACTTAATTTGCGTTAAATTTTTTGTTGTTAAATGATTCCTTTTTTTGTTAAATTATCGAGTCCTTCTGGATTAGTTCAAATGAGTAAATATAAGCTAAGCTAAGTATGCTCTACGAGCCACGCCAATCGGCAGTTGTTTTCCTTGCATATTGTTGTTTCACTCACTGAAAAGGTGAGGATGGGTGCATAAAGAGGTTTTTTTTAGGGGTGTAATGGGGTAAGTTAAATCCCTTTCGGCGCAGACGGTGTGATCGGACGACAGCATCTCCAACAAAGGGGAAATTCCCACATCGGCCACGAATTTCCAGGAGGGGAGGGAATGGCTCGCGCTGAATAACATCAACAGCGCCCCTCCGTGCGGTGAAGGTCCGTCCGCGTCGATGGTGAAGGTAAAGTAAGTACCTGTTTGTCCGGCATGTTTTATGTGTTGTAGTTGGTTAGGTCGAGTGGTGGGGAGCAAGAACCACACCATTCCGGCGAGCTGAGCCGTGCTGAGCAAGCATGCCAAGCTCTTCGCCCTCGACACTCCTATCCCTTTCTATTTCCGTTCCCATCCATTTTTCCTATCCGCTTCCTGTTCCGAGTCCTCTTTCGAATCCTAAATCCTTTCGTCTCCTATTTTTAACCTTATTACACCACCGCTTCGCTTAATTTTGACAGTGTAAGTAAGTTCCGTCAAAAGGAACTGTGTTGGTAAAGGTGATTGACTTGCTTTCGTTTGAAATTTTGTTGCGAATACCGATATTTTCTCTGATCTGTCAAAATTTAGAAGTGGGAAAATGTATTTTGCAATAATATGCTTACTGAAATTCTGTAGAGTGGCTAACAAATTTAGCTTGAACCGCGTACTGCTTGGCTTAACCGCTTTGCTTAATTTAATCTTTGGCGACATTTTTGTATGAGGGCTTAATTTAAGCGCGAGCAGCATACTAGGCTTAAGCAAACAATTTCTATATACATATTATATTGATAGGACATCTTCCCTACTATCTGAATGACCTTGTGTCTTGAACAGGGAGGTAACCAATAAGCTCCTTAGGTATATGTATTTGCCAGTGACTGTTTAAATTTACCTATTTAAATAATTTGGCAATTATGATTTATGATATAAGAGCATAGAGGGAGGTTGGCACTAGCAGTTAGGACTAGCAGTCGTCAAAAATGTCAATTTTGAAGTATCTTAAGCCTTGAAAAAGTTGCAGCTAAGAATGACCCGCTGCCGCTGTTAGCACCCGACTAATTAACACAGAATTTACCCAGCGCTACTTGCATTCAGCAGCAAACTTACGAAGATTTAAGATGCGTACGAGTACAATTCCAAAGTGGAATAGCTTTGACTGAAAAAAAATTACCTCTGCCGATAATATAAATCTATTTTTGTATACCTATTTCTATGGGCAACATCAATCATTCTATTATAAGTTCTGCTTTTCTCGAGATTAAGACTGTCAACAATTAAAAAGTAATTTCAATTGAAAAACAACCAAATTGAAAAAAATTAATCGATTAGCCATGGTAGACATGGCATGCGATTCATATCTTATGTCCGTCACTATCTATATGCGAGTGAAATTATTTTCGTTGGTGCGTAATAGTTTTGGGACTACGTCCTTTCAATGAAGTCTTTGAATTAAAAGGCGAGAACTTACCTGAAAACGTTTTGTCCTCATTGATAGTACCGATCGATCAAGCTATAAGAGATGGCGTTGCTGTCGCATGCACCATCGATCGAAAACGGGGTACTATGTAATCGATTTTAAAAGCGTTTCACAAATGCTGGCACGATTATTCTTTGACATATTTTATTCAGATACTGTCAATAGTCTAATGTCGTTTTCCATTGGACAAAAAGAAGCGTCCGGGAGAGTCCGGAATCGAAAAAATGCTGTTCCATTGGCACAAAAATACTCTTCTGGTGATTCTGAGAAGAGAATTTCGCTTCTCGATTTCAAGTCAGAATCCACTCAAGAAGCACTCACACAAGTGCAATTTTATGTATTTATTACAAGTCGGCTGACAGCAGCCGTAGATTATTTTTTGGCATTTCACCAATACTTTGGTGGATTCTGTCAGAAGCAGTTTTGCTGTTCCATTGGATTTCAGAATGAGTGGATCCCCGAGTGAAACCAATGGAAAACGACATAAGGAATGTGGATTTTATAAAACCTACTCCATTCTGTATTTAAAAGTGCTCTAAACATGAGTCGAATGCGCCTCGAATATTGCTCGGTTCCAAAATATTGACATATCCTACTTGATAGCAAACAGATACGAGAAGTTCCTGTATTGATATCAAATCTTTAACCGTTTTCGGCACCTACAGACGGCTTACGGCTGAGCAGTGTCTTCTCTAAAGGTATCATTGTGGCGGATGTACCAAGCAATAAGCTATCCATCATAACAACTTGTCGGTCTATTCAATCACTAAAGGTTCTACCTACTAATTTCACTCCCTCCTGCCAGGTTTTTTTGAGAAGGTAATCAGAAATTGCGGACTGAAATCCATCTGAAAACTATTTCTGATGGATGGAACAGTAAAAAAGTGAAACATTGCAGTAGAACGATTTCTTCCATTTTCGTGGGTTGAGTGAGAAGTTGAAAAAGAAAATTTTAACAATAGTACTGTTTTTCTTCCCAATTTGTCAGAAGATTATATTGGGTAAAACTATTAAGTATCTATAACGGTCCAAAAAAGCAAAACGAGGAAAGGCAACCGATAATGTATTTCTTTTGACATTTCTAGTGTTCCGAAAAAATTAAAATTATAGATTTTATATCGCAAACAATTTTCTTGCTGTCGATTTGCTTTGGGGGTTGCTTTTTTTTACTGTCATATTTTTTCTGGTGGCTATAACTTTTCGTAAAATATTTTTTTTTGTACTGTTTCGGGTTTTAACGTAAGTATGCAATTTTAGGACGACTTTAACCAGTTTTAAAATTGAAACCTTGCAAGTGAAATGGAAAAAAAAAGAAATGAAACGCAAAAAAAATTGTGACAACTGTCTTTAGAAACTTAATAACGTCCGGCATATTAGCTCTAAATGGCTCCTGAATTTTAGTGGAAAACGTTTAAATAAAGGTGGACTACATAGTTCTCTTTATGATGAAGTTTTACACTCATGTCATACCCATTTACTGTCAAATGTAAAGACTGTCAAAATGAATGAACCATTTTGAATTTTGTTTCGATAATTGACGAGCCAAAAAGACTTGTACCAACATAGATTCCTCCACTGTCCACAGTAAGAACGTAAGAAGTCCAAAGTTTGACCATATCCACCGCTGTCAACCACGGCGTATGTGGAACATTTTCCCACTCAAATTGAAACACGTTTTCCTTGATATTTTTTTTTTTATATTTATAATTTAAAAAAAGAGAAGATGTGCGAATTTTTATATTATTTCTCTAAGTTACATCTAAAAACAAACAAATTAAATTCAATTGCTATACATTCATTTGTATTGAGTTCTGTTCGCGAATAGTTTATATCAGGAACATTGGATTTTTCTTTTATTTTTAATCTAATCTTGATGCTGTGTGCTGTTTGTTTTCCTTAATGTTTTCATGTTGAATATAAATCTAAATGTAATATTAATTTGTCATAAAATATAAATGCATGCAAAACAGATTCTTAAATAGACAGTTCATAGTAATGGCAATTCATACTCTCACACGGATCAATATAATTATATGCAAAGCGGGAAACTCGATCATGCCCTTGTAGAAGGCAGACACAAGTTGGGCAAATGTCAGGCGGATGTCGAACTGTCTGTAAATACAGAAGGTTTACATTTTCATGAAAAAACAATAGACAATGAAAAGTCTAACCGGCGCCATTCGCCCACGACATTCGCCTCTTGACATCCTGAGTTGTGTTGTAGCCACCACAGTGGATGCACTTCAAGCCGACAAAGTGGAACTTTGTCTTGCAAGTCTGAAAGAAAGTATGTGCGTAACAGAAACGGTTTTTTTTGGAAATTTGTTATTTTCACCCAACTTACCTCATGACAATCATTACAGAAGATGTAAACCCTTTGGTTCTCATACTTCTTTGGCACAGCCATTAGTAACGCTTGCGCGTCCAAGTACTCCCACATTTTGGTCATATCGAGCAGCGATGTCTGACATGTCGGGCACACATAGTGTCCAGACGCGAGCAACTGATCAAAGCACATTTTATGCAACAGATGTCCGCAGTCTGGGATGTGACAGGGTATTCGTGACGTATGTATGGCACCGAGACAGACTGGACAATTCGACCGCGATATGTTCTCCACACACTGCAATTATTGTTCTATAAGACTTGAGTTTTGTATTTAAAGGAATATCCGCTAAGCGGTCGCGAAATACCTACTCTATGTCCTTGGATTTTTAGCTCAATCGGCAGGCACATGTTGCAGACTTCACAGTGAAAGAAATTCGCACGCCCTCCGATGCGGCATATGCCACAGCCATCACAGTGGTACTGATTCTTGTCCTCGTCGTCGAATAGATTGCATATCAGGCAGGTGTACTATAAAAGAGATACACGTGTATAGTGTTAAAGGACAGGGATGTCCCTTAGTCTGAACTTACCTTTCCAAATCGAACTCCGCATTTTTCGCACTGTTCTTGGACTTTTTGCCTCGTGTTGCACTCGACACAAATTAATTCGGTCAAGGTTTTCCTGTCAAAGTGGTGGGTTTCATTTTCGTCGTGACAGTAGCGGCATTTGTAGAACTTGTTACAGCAGGGTGTCTGAAATGGAATGCGAACGTTATTAACATTTGGAATATTGCCAATGAAGGGTATAGAAAATGTACTGTACTTTATGGGAACAGTGAGGAGTAATCAATACCAAAACTATTTTTCATTATTCTTTTTAAAAAGACCCCAACAAAAGCTAAGGCCCCATTCTTAACAGCGTGTAAATATACGCCAAACCCTTGTTAAATAAAATCAATTTTAAATTAACTAATTCGCACTCTGATTATCTCCTAAAAGAAAAAAAACTCACAACTTATTCATCAAATTTAGCATGAAAAATAAAAACCCACACTTTCAACGCTCTCTACACCGCTGACAGGCAATCATTGTTCTTCTTAATTATATTGTTAGTCCCGTTCATCAATAATCAGACACACAATTCATAAATAAAAACTCTTTTGTTAAGCATTTACCTATCCAGATCAAGCTGAATGAGTTGTATGCAAAGTGTCATCGTTCAAGAAAAACCCCCCAACTTAAATTTGCATCTGAATGAATAAGATATTCTAACTAACAAAAGAAAACCGAATTTTAAATAAAACTGGTCCCAACCGGATTTAAATTGATGATTGACAAAAATTAGATTTTTTTTGGTTGGCCGTTTGCAATAAGCAGAATCAGGCGGATTTTTTTTTTAATAATCAGCATTGACAATGAACAAAAGATCCATTCATTCGTTCGAATTGAAGACAACTCGTCCTTGCTTTGAAACATGTTGTCGCTACAGGTAGGGTTTTTGAATAATACCCGTGGAAAGCCTCTCTAAACACCGCTAATAGGCAACAGCCGCCCACTGTGCAGTGGGTGAGACAAGTTGCTAATTCCATTAATTCGCAATTATTATGAGTGATGGATTTGGCTCTTTCATTGTATTCAGCAAGGTTTTTATATATACGAATTATCTGCACTCAAAAGTGGCCAATTTTTTTATTTCCTTTAGAAGGGAGTTTTTTTCCCCCAGAGGTTGCTTTTTGAAGTGGCAACACTTTTTTGCAGCGACAAAAAGTTTGACAGAGAAAGGCTGGTTTGTCACCATTTTGGTTTACCATTCCAACGGAAAAATGTATAAACTTACTGTCTCGTTCGAGTATATGCTTACCAGTGGTCGCAACAGGACCCTAACCCTATTGTAGGTTTTTCTTTTTAACAAAATAAAAGACTCGGATTCACAAACAGGATATATTTGCTAAAGTCAACATTTATTTCATTCACTTGACTGTATTATGGACCTTATTTTGATAGCATTCCCTTCACCATGCACCTTGACACCTACGGAACTGCCCACCGCCTGCCAAATTCATAGCAGCGGTTACAGCAACCCCACCAATGACAGCCCCACCATTCTCATGGTTTGGCCTACAATTTATTGGTTCAGGAACAGCAATGGTTCCACCTTTCGCAACTGCTGATACCATCTCAAGAGTTCGAGGATTTGGCAAAATAGGATATCTTCTTTCCCAGCTTTGATCACTCTCGTCGTCACTACCCACATAAGGCCGTCTTACTGGTACAGGATTCGAATGCACGGTAATGCAGGTGCAGATCAACAAGGCGATCACAAAAATCACGGTAATCCTTTCCATCTGATGTTTTAGTAGGTACTAGTTTTGAAATTTAGCGTTTAACTGATGCAGGTCTGTGCTAATGCGTCGGCTTAAATAGTCGGTTTGATTTCTTATCTCCGGTGGGAGGGTTTCTGACGAATTGAGAAACACTTTTGAGACGATTGAGATTTCAAGCTTAGGGGATCATTTTTCAATTGAATAGTGATTGGCTTGTTCTGATGGTTGTTTACTTACCTACAGGGTGTTGGTTTTTTTTCCTAAGCTGTAAGTTTTGAAATCGAAAGAAGGCGTCTGTCTGGATCGAAGAAAATTTAACTAAATTTAAACTCAGTTTTCACTGTTTCAATCTGGATTTCTCAGGAAAGGTCAATGTGTGCACTCTGTAACTGGAAACTTATAGAAGCTGGACGTTAGAGCTTAGCATTTCAAGCAATTTTTGTCTCTCGCAGAGTCCCATAACTCAATATAACCTTCTAAAATTTTTAATCAAAACAAACAGTTCATAGAAAATTCTTTTGAGCTTTAAAATAGGATGAGATGAGCTACACCTAGTCCAAAGCAGATAATACTCGTATTTCATAAAAATCTAGAAGGTTTAAAATCAAGCCAACTAGAGCGATCTGTTTGAATATCAATGCAGCACAAGTGGGTTGGGAAACAATTGTCTTTATTACGTCTCCATAAATAATCCCTATTCGATGCTTGGACGTTTGAGAGTTTTAAAAAGAGTTATTCAAAAATGGGCGTGGCACCTCCCATTCAACAAAATATTACTTCTTCAAGTCCGAACTGGAAGTATGTAACGCTGAAACTTAAAATCCATAATAAATCTAAGTAAAACGACAGTCTCCAGGAGGCTGTCTCATCTTCTTCAATATCAATTTTATTAGGGTGATCTCGTCAACCGTGATGATGAGCTACTCGATTTTTGGCATTGTGCCTGCTCGAATTCAGAGATTTATTGAGATCCCTTCTGAAGACCTGACTGACCCGTCTGATGGACAGCTTTAGGTCTGGCGGTTTTCTTCCATACTATATGAAATGCACTTCTTGTGGCCCTGGCTTTAGAAAAAGCCGACTTTTATGTCTATTTGTGGGTTACCTACTGAACCTTGTTGCCAATTTCAACTGGTGAGCTTAGGCCTTCAAAACAAAGTACCATTTGCATTGCCGGTCAACTGGTGACGAATTACCAAATTAGTATGTCTCTGTGTGCGTATTGACATAATTGTTTTACACCGCCGCAAATACGGGGAGATTCTGCTTGTATTTTAGATATTTCAGCCCAATAAAGATATTTGTTGATCGCAAGCCTCTATGGGTTTCTTCAATGGTTTCGAGTGTGAAACATGTGTGCTAATCAGGTAAACAAACGCCTGATGTAAACAAGAGAAACGCAAAAAAAGTTAAATATATACTGGGCAAATACGAAAGCAACAAAAGTGTGTAATTTCGGAGCAAAAGCTCTGCAAAACACCAAAATAACCGGTGGGCGGTGTATTTAAAAATGTTAAACTGGTAAATACAACTCTTTTGGTTTGGACAGAACATTATTATATACAGATCAGAGGCGGAAGTGTCCAAACTGGACACATAAGAAATCTGAATTTGTGCGTCTTATTTCGCTCAAAGCTTGACCAGAATGCATATTATGAGCTCAGAGGAAACTGACTGCGTAAAAATCTGGGTACAGCTCATTTTGACAGCTAATCAGTGATGCGCAGTTCTTGGCCGCTGTACTAATGGTTCAGTTGAAAACATTCGACCAAAAAACACCACTCCAATACAAGGTGTATATACAGAATATTTATGTCTCATAACAAATTTAAAATAAAAATCTAAAAATTCCACTATCGAGCAATGTCCGTCGAAAGTTAATTGGAAACCCAGCGTTCAGTGCACAGAGCACAGACCCATGACTATGACCAGCAGCAAATAATTTAATAAATTCGGAAAAGGAAAGGAAAGCAAACAGAACAAAAGCTTCAATTGATTCCAAAGTCTTATAATAATTTTAACATACACTTGGATGTGCATATGGCAGGTCAGTTTTATCACGACCAAGGAATTATTGGCCGGAGGCGCTGCTGCGTAATTGATTGACTGATCTTTTGTGCATTTCAATGGCAATCTCAAATATACACATTTTATCCTATTGACATCTGATGGTGCAGAGTTCTGTTGGTGAATCTAAGCGGAAAACTAATTAACCCAAAGTGTGGTAACTAAATGCTGGAATAGTTTTTATTTTGAGTCGTAGTTGACTTTGCCGATGTTGGGCCAGTTTGTGTGACGACCGATGAGACTCAAGTGGGTGACAATTAAGATTTATTTTGTGCCAACCGATGCCTGCCCAGTGGGCATTAGAAATAAATTTAAAACTTGTCACCTAATTTCCGCTTGTGCCGGGAATATTCACAGAACAACTTTAGGGTCAAGCTGAAGGTCCATTCACTCGAAAAGCAGGTTCGCTTGAATTGCCATATAAATGCAAATCACTGTTCACTGACAGCGACCAAGTGCATACAAAGTAATCACGGTTCACTATCAGTTTTTAGTTCGCGATCTCCAGAGATAAGAGCACTAATCGTTTCCACTATAAAAGCCAATTTGCGAGCACACTCCCGCATCAGTTAAACACGATCGGTTCAGCTCTGTACAGATCCCTAATCTTCCATCAGCAATCAGCATGTTAGCTGGGAGTTTTTTTAAAGCCTTGGTCAGTGTGTTGCTGATTTTTAGTTGTTTCGTCAATTCAAGTCCTGCGACATTTCGATTTCGTGAAAGTGATGAAAGCGATGAAAGCGATATGCGTTTTGAGATGTTAAACCCAGTCACTGAAATTTATCGCCGGAGACAGGCTTCACGGATAATACCACGTCGAATTAAAGTCAGATCAGTCAGTGACCCCAACTTGCCGAAATGTAAGCAGAACAATGTGCCTGGCCGAGTCATTGGGGAGACGTATGAAAATCCCCAGGGCGTAGTTATAGATGGAAATGGTTGTCGAACATATTATTGAGAAGGGAAAATTTGTGAGCAAAGTTAATAAAATAAAAGCAAATGTAAAAAATAAATAATTCATGAATTTAAGACCTTGCTTGTTGCGTTTTCTTCAATAGATGGTACGAGTAAGGAAGATCGTTCTCCAGACGCCATTTTTGCAGGTTTTTTTTTTTTGGTATTTTTATATTCTTCAAGTTATCTCTACTTGGAAGAAGGAGTAACTAACTTAGTGGTGGTTTTATTTCGAGTAAGTCTCTAAAGTTTTTCAGCAAAACCGATCGAGGCCACCTTGATCATTACAGGATCGTACTGTCCAAACTGGCAGCTTTCTCAAAATAATAATCAGTTCTCATCTAAAAATAAACAACTCGTTTATTTCAGCAGATATTTGTGAAATGGTGATCGCGATATACTTAGTACTCAATGATCACGACCATGACTGTCCCTAATGATCAACCAGATGTAGATCAGCTGCTGATACTCGGCGTGTTGCCCAAAATTAGTGCTAAATGATCAATTTTTTCAACCGATTGTTCAGATCAGTGTAGATCACTTCATTGCATTCCCATTTAGCCACCCATTTCAACTAAATCTTGCCAAAATCAAACGACCATATGAGTAGCCTGTCGGGGGATAAGCCTATGAACTATGGAACCGATCAGTGTTGATAAACGATCAATCCAAGGTCATCGATAAATTCTATACTTTCCGTTAGGAGTCTTAAGACCACCATATGGCATTTAAGGAATCGACCATTAAATTTGCGAAACAGCCCATCAATACCATGAAATCAGCGCCAGTATCGAAGACTACCCCAAATTCTTGACTGAGCCCTCTTCAACTTTATATAATGTCTTCTTCGCGTTGCCCTTCTGGAGTAGGTTGTCCTCCGAGCATTGCTTTCCACTTGTCTTTGTGTTCTTCTAGTCATTCATAAGTTAAAAATAACGAAACATTATTTCATTAACTAAATTTAATAATAGGGTTTGGTGTCGTTCAGTGCCTTGAATTAAGCGTCACTCATTGGTGACTTAAACAGAAAGCTCCATTCGAATTGTCAGTCCTTTAGAAGACATCACAAGTCAAAGAATGGGGATGCGAATGCCATTTGTTGGTGCTCTGTTCGCTGAACTATGTGTCACTTATGACGTCACAATACCTTAATGAACATATTTCAAAAAATCGTTGTGCTCTTGGTGATGTGTGCTATCTGTTTTCAAAGAAGTCGTAGTAGTTGTTAAAAATAAAAATTCGAGGCATAGTTCGTACCCATAAAAATCGGTACAACAAAAGTCAGAGATGGCGCTGAAAGAAGGAAGTGTTTCGGTGTCGCTTTGTGTTGTTGAATTGTTGGCTTAGTTCAATCAAGGATGCATTGTTACAAAACGACCCATTGATAGGTAGGTGCTGCAAAAATGGGAAAAGTTGCGATGTGTCTTCTTTTTGACGTGAAGGTTGGTTGATGCCCCAAAAAGTAGCCAAAAGCGTAGCAAATAAATTTGATCTTGCAGCTGATCAGTATGCACTCTTTACTTAGCTAAATAAACGAGTGCTAGAGCCTTCCACGCGCGAAAGAACTTAAAAGACAAATCAATAAAAAAAAAATATTTGCTATAAAATCCACTAATTCCGGTTTTTATGCAAGCTTTATGCCTTGAATCTTGCACGCTCTACCTATAAACGTGCGATTGTCCAACCGCACTTGTGCATTATACACCCGACTGTTTGCCAACCTGAAGTACTCGTAAGTCACTAAGTCACGATTCCAAACTTAATGCGAAATTTAAACACTCGCGGAATGTGAGCGCTCAAGTACCTCTTATGTCTTCTGTAAGTTCACTGATTGCCTGGAAAATGACGATAGGGTACAAGTGTAAAGATGTAAAAAAAACTCTCCGCTAATTACCTATACCCTATTTACACGCGGCGGCTAAATATAGTCCTCGCAAAAAGCGTGCACGCAATGTACCCTTATTGACTCAATCTATCCACATCTATATACAGGGTGTATATCTCTCTATTACCACTGGTAATTGTCAACATTATTCAATTTATTAGCGAACTATAGTTCCCGACATACAACAGTACCCGCCTTGTGTTAGAAATAATGTTTCGCTCTCACTTTGATTGGTATAAATGTATAGATCGCCTTAACGTAGTCATGTCGAATTGAAATTCGGCGTCTGGTAATAATTAAATTGAGAACTTTACTTCGAGCAAGTAATTAATGTTAACTGCAAGATTAAATATAATAAATAAGGCAGACGATAGACACTTTGCGTAGAAGTATGTGGGTATATATCTGGATCTTGAGTAATTTTTTTTATACGCGTTTTAGACGAGTCAAAGTCGTAGCAATGAGAGCGAGATATTTTTCGAAAGCTAAATTATCACCTTATGCAGACTTGGTAATGTGTTTTATAGAATGAAAAATTAGCCCGAGGTGAAACATTTATTGGATTGGTTCAGGGACTAAACACATTAGTCAGCGGGTGGATATATTGCTAAACATGGCAGCGTAGCGTTTCAATTTTGGGTAAAAAGTTGGAGGACTAATTTGTATTATTAACCATCGAGGGGTTTTAAAGCGTACTCTGGGATTTCATTCGCGAAGATCGCTTTTAGACGTAATTACACTACGGCCATTAGATCTGAGCTACAGATAACTGGACATTTGGGGACATTTCATCGGCGAATTCTTACAGAGGAAGTGGACTTTTTGATAAAATGTCGGCAAATCCTTGTTAAACTGATGCAGTGTGGCGGAAAAAACTTAAAAACAAGTCCATACAAAAAGAAGCCTACCCTACATTCTGACAAAAAATCGTTTAAGTTAGTTTTCCTTTCTAAAACAACTGGAAAGGAACTACAATTTTTGTTTGTCATATAAGATTGAGGATTTTTCAGACAATTTTTACCTTCGGATGTTTGCAACTATTTCGCAAGAGTTTGAGTAGTGTAATGAGATCAAAGGATATTATTTTTAAATACCCAGGGGTACGACATACTAACCAGTGAGTCCCTGCGTTGAAAAGATCAACTACAAAACATTTTCTGCAGACCTAGGCTAAGTAGGCTTGAATCTACTACTGACTCTTAATGAACGAGAAAGTTTAGTGCGACGCAGTCGTGTACATTTATTTTCTTAAAAGCTGAGTTGAAATGCAGATGCATGTGAACTTAAAGTTTATAGTTGATAATTCTACGATCTGAAGCTTACAATGGAAAAATTGTAGTTCGACAAATAGTCGAACATATCATGCTCAGATCTTTATCAAAGAAATTCGCAAGTTGGCCTTAAGATTGATTACAAATGATTATTAAGTTGAGCTGCTGGCTTTTATAAAAGACGAATACAACAAACCACAGCAAAAGATGTCTTAAACGACTTAAAATGGATTAATGCAATGAAATTATATTATTATTTTAAAATGTTCGCCCCCGACGATTTAAACAAATTTATAAGCGTTTTATGGTAGCTTTGTATTTAAGTAACGACAACAATAGCTTTTTCCCTGAGTAATCCAGCTAAAGCCAACAAGTCCAAGGAATTTTCTGTGGTGATCGAAATTTAATGACGACCTCCGCCCCTAAAATACAACTCAGTTCTTATTCATTTTTGGAGGGAAAAAAAGCTGAATGGATACGAGTTACAACATACTTTAGGTAACTACATCCAACTATTTTTAGCCTCTACCTTCACCTGTCTGTAGGTCACAATAACTACCCATTTTTGTATGAAAAAATGCAATTTTTTAAGCTCGCAAGATTAATTATGGAACACTAAATAGATTCTGCTTTGACTAAGAGGGAGTTTTGTTTTTTTCTGATGTGGACAGATTTAAAAATAACTCTCCTTTCAGATACCCAGTCCAATTTCAGTCCATACCATGCGACAGCCACTAAAACTGAGTTCAAAGCCCGTACAATTCCCTGTGAAAAGCCCGCCTTAGTAACCCGATTTATAGCAGACACCAAAGTTTATTTTTAATGCGACAATAAATTAGTCGTGACTTAATTCCAACTCGCACCTACTGCTTTTACCATTCTACGATCTAAAAAGGTTAGATCCGTAATTTTACACTCCAAGCAGCCCTCTGATCGTGACCGAATTCTAATTATGGAACTGGTAGATCACTGATAACCATAAACTTATTTTTGCCACTAATAGCTAAATAGCCCTCGCGGCGACAGTGCTAATATCCCACCTTTCACTCGTAACTTTGGCAGTTTGAGTGTGCATTCTAAAATCAGATAACCGATTAGCATAACAATAATTAAATTGGAGTAGAGTTTTCATCGCAACGCAAATAAAAGAAAAACCCAAACAAGTCAAGTAATCGAAAAGTTACTTTTTCTGATGTAAGATCGATCGAAAATTGAAAGCATTTAAAAACAATTAGCCTTCGGATGGCGGCAGCGTAGCATTGCTTTGGTAGATCAAGGTGAACCTCATCGAATGCAATTCGTTGATGCCATTGAACATCTATACAGTTTCAGCGAGAAGTGCGACGAAATTGGATCTTTTTCTCTTTCGAACGATGATTTTGTTATTTTTGCACAACTTAACAACACAAGGTAGTGAAATCAGGCATAGGAGAAAGGGTAGCTCTTCGATTTCGTAGGGAATTGGCTAGATGCACTCTACTTGGGCTATAATAAGCCTTGATTTTTAAAATATTCGCATACCATTCGATTATGTCCCTCGGAAGAAGATTTTGTTCGCCAGCGAGTTCGTCTGCGAATCAAAGGCGACAAAAATGAAATGATTTACACCGCGGCGAATATTGACGGAAGAACGATTTCCAACAAATAAATAGTTGGCAGTCCCTAGAGATCCTAGGTCTAACTGCTCACAACCATTAGTTTTGTGTGAGTTTTGAAATTTTGAGACCAATGGGAAGGGATCTACCATTTTATGCCGAGTCCAAACGGCCAATTGAGAAGCTCTCACATGACAGTATGTTATTCTCTCGGATGATTGTTAGACGTTTGCGAGAGATGGCGCAGTGTAAAAAAACCTTAAGATGGAATTTGTTTTTTTTTTTTCTCGGGAATCGAACCTGGGAACCCTCGCTTAGTAGTCCAACACATCTCCACTCTTCTTTTTGCAAGGTATAATAAGCCCAGGGTTTTCAAAATCAAATTATTCTATAAAAAAAAACAAGCTATTTGCATTTCCTTCGCTGGAGTTCTCCCCGGAAGAAGATCGGGTTCGCCAGCGAGTTCGTCTAAGAGCCCCAGCCGACACATATGAAATGATTGACGCCCGCGGCAAATGTCGATAGGAGAACGATTGCCGACAATTCGGCAAAATCATCTAGGGGAATTTAATGCGAATTTGGAAAAGATAGGTAAATTTACGGTTGGGGTTATCGTAGTAAGGGAAAATATGCGCAGTGTGATGGAATGGACTCACTTTTTTTACAGCAAATTATACTTAGTCACAAGAAGTGTTTAATTCTTTTACAATATAGTGTCCTTCTAAAAAGTAGAACTTAACACATTTATTTCGAAATTTCTTACTACTCATCGTTATGTTATTCTGAGTAATAATGCAATGGGGTATCCTTTACAGTGGTTCTTTTTGACGTAAGCATTTCGACTTAAATTAGTTGACAATAAATTGAAAGAAATAAAGAAATCATTTTTTATTTGTTTCAAAAAACAATGTAGGTAACGACGTTTGCCAAACATTCGCCTAGGAGGACTCATTCGCTTAGTAGTTTTTTCTGATAATAAAATCAATGCAACTAGGTTTGGAAAACCTGAAACATTGCTTACGTTTTTCATTGTTCTTATTGAGGACCAGCCAGATGGACAGAATTAATTTTTTGTGTACCTCTTGCCATCGTGCGATCTGAATTTGTACGATGAAGTATTAAATTAAGAAGGTTCCATAACATAAGATGGTGCACTGTGTAAACAGCATAAAATCTGTTTCTCTGTTTTTTCCTGTTATTTGAACTTCGGAACGACTTATTTACAATGCCCACAGTACCTCAACGCTTTTGTGATATTTCAAAAAAACAATCGCGTCTATCAAAAACTGGAAACTCTCCAACTCTCCCAAGAGGAATTCCAACTAAAACCAACAAAGCAACTAATATTTAACTACGGAAAACAAATTTTGTAATAGATTTTGAACTATAAATGCTTGGGCTTGCGAGCTAAACTTTGATCGAGTAATGTCATCACACCATAAAGACGTGTTGAGCACACAAATTATGTTTTGCAAAACATTGCCAATGATGGTCGATAGGTCATTCAACCAATAATTCCAAGTCGATGTCCCCCAAGTCAACCAGAGTTTGGCCAGCGTTAGTTTTTTTTTTATAAAAATTGCAAAATTAACCAACGTATTGCATTTGCCAATAATTGTGTGCACTTACGAAACAGCACAGCCTTCTCTTGCAGATGGGTAACATCTATTTTCACGAAGCTCCCAGCGGAGTCTATTATTTTTTAGCGGTGAGGTATATGATTTCCTTTCCTTTGTTGGCTGATGCTGAATTCCAAGACACAGCCGAGAGATACACTTTCTCTATCTCCATCCAAATCATTGGAATTGCATTGAAAACTGGTCCATCAGTTTTTGCTTGTGCACGTGTTAGTTAGACGCGAATAATAAAATGCTTCGCACATGTAGAAAATTGTATAAAAATAAAAAAAAATGTTTAAATCTCTTATTTTGGTTTAGAAATCAAAACCTAGGTACAGGTGGTAACTCGTCATTAACTAGTTTCAGCACGTGATTGTGCGTATAGCGGACCTAGTTCACCTGTGTATTTAGAGCTGAAATGCGGGGCAAATTAATTTCCAAGCAAACCACTTAAACCAGTAAGCACGAGGGATTTTTGTTGCTACCCCAGTGGAGGCAAATTTGCAGCTGACCATCTCCCATCAGTAAGTCACGAAGAGTGAAAGTCAATAACATTCCGACGAACCTGCTCAATGGGAAGCGATTCATAATTTATAATGACGACTTGTTGCCACATGACCAGTGTAGTCAAGGTGAGATCAAGACGTACATGGTAATAAATTTTACGCAACAGAAAAGACTCCCACTCTTGAATGTCGAAGGTGCAGTTGATACAGCCCATGCAGTCAATTCAAAGGTCATTGACTGGATTTCGGTCTGAAAACTTTTAAGGAAGTTTTGTTTGAAATATCGTTGCTGGCGAGTGAGTTTAGTAAATTGTATCAAAGGAGTCAACAGTCAAGATGGCAGAGCTGTTCTGACACATTTGAGCTGACGAAAGGGAGGACTTTTCCGAATTTTTGTGGTTGAACCCTACAAGGCAAAGAATAGTAACTTCGTTTAAACTGCAAGAAGTGCACCACCAAGTTAAAGGTGATCCTCTGCCTTCACCCATCTATGTCCTTCAGCAGACATAGCATATCCATTTCGAGTAGAATTCGTGAATAATTTTATCAAACGAAAACTCCTTTTCAATCGTTTATTCGACTCCTTGAAAACGTTTGCATAAAATTGTTGTTTCTCCACAGGATGACTAGACTAACCACCCCCATCACCTCGGCTCATGAAGTCACTGACTTCATTCTGTATCTCTTAATACCCGCATGTCATACACTCTGACTGATGGCAAACAGTTTAAGCCACAGGTGAAAGCTGCCCAGTTGAAAGTAAAACCTTATCTTTGAAACGTGTCAAGTCGGCGGCGGAAACGATAACAAGAAGATCGTGTTAAAATTCCATTTAAAATTCCAAGCTAGGCCGTCCTTTGGAACAACTATACGACGTACAGTCATAAAACCAAATTACTTAAACACCACGTGAATATTTAAACAAACGTGACAACATACCATACCATACGAGTGTTCCTTAAGATCAATAGCACGTAATTGGAACGCTTGAGGTGAGGCAACGGCGACCCTTCAGTTCGGCACAGAATCTGATTTTGAAGTAGATGAGATGCGGTCCATTTAAAAGCTGCATATATCCTCAACTCAGACAATCGTGTCACAAGAAAGTTATTATACGTGTCGTAACAATTGGGCCACTAAAAAAAAATAAAGCGTTGCGACAACGTGCGCGACCTAGAACGTGACTCAATATCAATTGCAAGGAAAGTCTCATGCACGCGCGTGCAACTATACCCGCTCGATAGGCAATAGCTCGCATAAATTAATTACGGTAAACACAACCAACACATAGGACCGATAATTAGTCGCCAGATATGACAGATAAAACGGCTTATTTGCGGATTTTCTTACAGCTTTATGTTTTCAGAACAAATTATGTTATTTGCGGATTTGGCTGCAAAAAGTGCCGATGAGTGTGTGCTTGGTTTTTGCGAGAGGAAGTACACGTATACATAGATACTGTCGTAGGCTCGTTGATCGAAAAAGTTCTAGGCCTATGTAGGTTTCCTGGCAAATATTTGCCAGCTGAACCGTCTACGTGGTGAACTAAATTGGTGTGTATTCTTGAAGGGGAAGCATTGTGTAAGCCATTTTCTGTTTTGTGAACTTTTAAGCTGCCCATCCGTCTTGATTAAGAGATTATTTCGAGAGACCTGCGATCAAATTCTTTTCTTATGCAAATTAAAACAAGAAGTTAATAAGATTTGGGTGTATAAGTCGCAGTGGGTAAACAAATTCGTTGAGGTCATCAATGAAGTCTTAAGCCCTTTACTTCCTAAAATACGGACTTAAATTAGTAAACAAATCCTTGCTTTTCAGATTTGTAAAAATAGAAGGCAACTGATCAGCCGGTTTGCCAGTTTGTTCAGTATTAGTGCTGGCACGGTTTAGCGGAATTTTGTTTAAAATCCTAGGTGGCGCTGCTGTTTTTATAGGGTTTACCGGTATAGCTGCTAAACACAATATCTAAAGCCAGCAAACGAATTTAAATGTGGTTTTTATTGTACGGCATTTCTCGGGAATATTTAGGTACTAAATGCTACTCCTTTTTCACTTGTATGAGTTTATTAGCTGTATCCCGACTTTGCCCGTAGGTACCTACCCTACATTCGTACCTATACATTTCGCAAACTGCCTTTTTTGGACAATGCACAATAATATTCCAAATTTTACAACTTTAGCGTTTGAAATGTATATCTTTTTGTTGACGTATGGAAGGTACCACACCCACTTTTTTCCATTATGTGTATAATGCTTTCAACAGGCAATATAAGTCCATTTACCAAATTGCAAGGATAAAACTGTCATAAATATCAAGATACTGTGTTTTAAATTAATTTGCTGTATGGAAACTGCCACTGCCCATATCTGTGTCCGTCCTATTTTTGCCAAACATCAAATGACCCAATTTTACATCCATAAATCTCAAATTATTGTCGATAAATATAATTTTAAATACCTATGTTTTTTTTTGCATGGAGGCTACCACGCCCCTCTGTCAGATTTTGCCCGATTCTCCCGATTCGGAAGAATAATTAATTTGTTTATGCGCACGCTTTTAGTACTGGCAACTACTTAATATTAACAACGAAATCGACAAACAAATAAAGTATGAATACAGCGCCACCTATCAGAATTCAACATAATTATAAACATCATCGCCAATGTATACATCCATTTTGACATGAACAAATATTAGCAGGTGTAGTTTTGTGTGAATATTTTGATTCCACCGCCACTTAAATTTGATCATCAAATTTTTCCTTTTACGAAATTTATTCTAATTTTAGCCAAATTGTCACATAAGTACTAAAAGTTAAAATATCACAACCTTATTGCCAGAGAAACCTTCCTGTAGATCAAACTAACATTTTGTCAAAGTTTGGTGTCAATCGGTCCAGCGGTTCTCGAGTTTTAGACACTTGATATAAACAAATGTCAATTTTGATATTACCGTCAGTTTCGGTTTTGTTCCAAACGATTTCTCTGAAACTTCAAACAGTTCGTTGTTATTAGCGTCAGCAGTGTTAAGAGCGTAGCTTGAATGATAGTGTCTTACAAATTCTAATCAGTGATGTGGTTTCAACAGTGATTAGATATAATTCATTATTCGACTGCTGTTGCTACATATATTCTTTAAGACAGTTTCTATTCTTTTATATCAAAAAGTATGCATGCCTGCGAAATTCGCTTCTCAGAATCACCAGAAGAGTATTTTTTGTGCCAATGGAACGGTTTTAGAAGTGATTTTTTTCGATTCCGGACTCTCCCGGACCTTCTTTTTGCCCAATTAAAAACGACATAAAGTGGATGACACTTGATGAACAGATAACCTCTGTCTTAAAATATTATGTTCGTTTTGTTGATAGAAGTATTTTGCAAACATTTCATTGCATTTTTTGTTTCAATTCGAGTATTTAAAACCTCCATTGTTAGACATCTTTAATTGATTGCTTGAACAGTTGAAATTTGACAGTCATTTTGCGAAGTATTTTTCTCTCAAAAAGACATTGTGCAATTTCAAGTATCTAGTTTAGTAAGTCCTAGGTCCGACTGCTGGCTGACCTGATGTATCTCAGTTTTGATTGGCTTCTTGAATTCTTGAATGAGTACTAAGTTGACAGTTGACAGACATATGCATGTGGCTGACGTAGGAAGAATGACTTACATGGCCAATCTAGTTTTTGTGATCAGGTTCAATCTTGTCTCTGCCAATCTAGTCGTCTTGAGATAATTCGATGCTTGAATGTGCCCTGCGATGGGCTGTCAACTGTCCCAGCGACTTCAACTCCGAGCACTAGGTCACTAATTTTTGAATACAACAGAGAGGTTGTTAACCGTAACTCATTTTCAGTGTTGCTAGCAAAGTTTGTCGATTTCCTGATTATCGAGTCTCTCTTTTGCTGACCGATCAATCAAAATGTCAAAGACAATCGTTGGCTTTTTCGTTTTCAAATGTCATTAATATAAACGTTCAAATAGATAACCACAGTTGAATATATATACGTAAATTTAAAGAACGGTATTGTTTTTTTTTAATGGGCAACAGGGAAGATTATATTTACTGTATACGTTCAAAGAAATACAACATTGTGAGGGCTCGAAATCGCCCTGTCACTGCGCCATGGCTACCCAAGTTCAAGAACAAAAAAAAAAAAAAGAACTCCAAAATAATTTCCCAGTAAATCCGGTTTGACCTAAGGAAAGACCAACTTTCGATGTTTTGTCGTCAAGCTGTATCTTCTTTAAAATAGATAAAAACTTACTTACTTAACGGGCTCCCGACCCGTGGAGAGTCTCTGCCTGAGACACTGCAGCCTTCCATCCTCTGCGATCCCGGGCACGCTGCTTCCAGTTATCCAGACCAAGCGCTCTGGCATCCGCGATGGCTTGGTCTTTGAAACGGAGGTTCGGTCTTCCTTGTCGTCTCGAACCTGGCGGCTGGGATTCGAAGATCCTCTTAGCTGGAGCATTATTGTCCATTCGCTCGATGTGGCCGAGCCAATGTAGTCGACGTATTTTGGCCTTTTGGACTACATCCACATCTTGGTACAGCTCATAGAGTTCGCGGTTGTATCTTCTCCTCCATTCGCCCTCCTCGCACACAGGACCAAAAATCCGTCGAAGAATTTTTCTTTCCAAGGAGCCCAGTATCAGCTCTCCCTTCCTGCTTATCGTCCAGCACTCGGCGCCATAAAGCAGAACTGGCAGGATAAGGGTTCTGTAAAGCATACATTTTGTCCTTCGAGTTAGGAGTTTTGAACCCAATTGTTTTGCCAAACCGAAGTAGCAGCGGTTTCCTAGGGTAATTCTTCGCCGGATCTCCACTAGGATGTCATTTGTGGAGTTCATGTTTACTCCGAGGTAGATAAACTCCTTAACTACCTCGAAATTGTTGCTATCAATAGTGACGTTCTGTCCTAGGCGGTGGACAGATGCTTGTTTGTTTGTTGATAGCATGTACTTAGTCTTGTCCTCATTTACTACAAGACCAACGAATTTCGCCTGTTCTTCAATCGCCGTAAAAGCCTCTATCACGGCACGCTGGGAGCGACCGATGATGTCAATATCGTCTGCATACCCCAGTAGCTGGACGGATTTGTTGAAGATAGTGCCTTCCGTGTTGACACCTGCCCTGCGCACTATCTGCTCTAGCACGAGATTGAAGAAGTCACATGATAGTGCGTCTCCTTGCCGAAATCCGGTGCATGTTTGGAATAGTTCGGAGGAACTACTTCCAAATTGCACGTTGCAGCGTGTGTTCTCCAGCGTCACGCTACATAGCTGGATCAGTTTTGCCGGGATCCCGAATTCGGCCATCGCCACATAAAGCTCCTGACGATGAATGCTATCATATGCGGCTTTAAAATCGATGAAAAGGTGGTGAGTCTCGACTTGAAATTCATTGGTCTTTTCCAGGATTTGCCTCAGTGTGAAAATTTGGTCTATAGTCGATCTGCCGGGCCGGAAGCCACACTGGTACGTGCCGATTAGTGTGTTGCAGAACGGTTTGAGACGTTCACACAGTACGTTGGATAGGATCTTGTATGCGACATTAAGCAGGGATATGCCTCGATAGTTCTTGCAAGCCATAGGATCGCCTTTTTTGTAGATGGGGCATATGGAGCTGATAGTCCAGTCATCGGGCATACTTTCTTCCACCCATACTTGGTTGATGATTTGGTGCATGCGCCCTACCAAAACATCACCACCGTATTTGAAGAGCTCCGCTGGTAAACCATCAGAGCCGGCGGCCTTGTTGTTCTTTAGCTTTTTTATTGCTAAGCCAACTTCTTCCATACTGGGCGGTGGAACTGGATCTTCATTGACTGGACGTGGGTTCTCTTCTTGCCCTATCACTCTCTCTACATGATGCCCATTTAGCAGCTGCTGGAAGTGCTGCTTAAAAACATCTACTATTCCCTGCGCTTCGGTGACTAGGTTTCCATCACTGTTTCGAAGAGCCTGCGTTCCGGTCTTGAAGCCAGCAGCCAGTTGCTTGGCTTTCTTGTAGAACTTCCGGATGTTGCTTCGATCGCGGGACTCTTCGATCTCCTTGAGCTGGGAGACTGCGTAGGCCCTCTTCTTTCTACGCAGGATTTTCTTCTCCTCCCTCCTCCTGGCTCGATACTCTTCCCTCGCTGCCCTTGTTTTGCGCTGCAGCGCCTTCATATGTGCATCTTCTGTCACCTTCTTCCTGCGTACGCATTCATCATCATACCACGGGCTCTTTCTCTGGGGTGGCTGGTACCCTAAGGTGGTTTCGGCTACCTCTTTGATGATGTCGCGATACTGGGACCACTGGGTGTTGGCATTTGTGGTAGGTGAATGCACTGCGGAGAGTTTCTCACTCAGGCGCTCTTTGTAGACTCTGGCTACTCCAGGTGTGCTAAGGCGTCCAACGTTGAATTTCTTCTTCTGGGCGGAACGCAGCTTCTTCTCATTGGATAGTCGAGCTCTGAACTTAGCCGCAACAAGAAAATGGTCAGAGTCGACGTTTGCCCCGCGGAATGTGTGCACGTTGAGGATGTTGGATGCGTGCCTCGCGTCGATTAGCACATGGTCGATTTGGTTGGCGGTTCGACCGTCTGGAGAGCGCCAGGTTGCTGTGTGGATCCTTAGCCTTGGAAACCTAGTGCTACTTATCACCGTATTACGAGCTGCCGCGAAGTCAGTTAGTCGGTAACCGTTGTCTGTGGTCGTTTCGTGGATTCTGTGTTTACCAACTAACCCGCCAAAGATGTTTTCCTTTCCGATTTTAGCATTGAAGTCCCCGAGCACAACTTTGACATCGTACTCCGGACAGGCTCCGTAGGCTCCATCCAGGAGGTCATAAAACTCCTCCTTGATAGGGTCTTCAGCCTCGTCGGTAGGGGCGTGTGCACATATTAGGCTTATGTTTTGGAAAGTAGCTTTGATGCGGATCACAGCTAGGCGATCACTTATCGGCTTAAAGTCAATGACTTTTGTCCTAAGCCGGTTTCCCACGACGAATCCGCATCCTAATACATGCAATCTTTTATGGCAGCTGTAATAAATATCGCAATTTTTCCTTTTCATCATACCTGATCCTATCCATCGTATCTCCTGGATCGCGGTAATATCTGCCTTGTACCGCGTGAGGACAGACTCAAGTTTTTGAGTAGCACCTGGGGTGTACAGCGTTCGCACGTTCCAGGTACATACTCTCAAATCGTTGTCCGTTGACGTTCCGGGTCTAGTTGCCGTTTGAGGGAAATCGTTATCCGAGGCTTCACGTGTCTCTCCCATAACTAGTGTTTTTTTAAATGGTCGGGAAGTTACCAGTTATAAAAAACGGGAACGAAATAAATGGGCCTCATCGCTTTTTTAATTTTAACACGTTGGGAATACCCAATAAGGAATGAACTATCGATTTCCATAAATTAAGCCAACAACTTGCAGAAAATCCCTCAAGCGAAAATCCAAGTTTAAAGTCTTAACCATGAGAGTACAGAAATTCTTGTGCAAACAATCGCCACTTGGCGTCAGTGACAGCGTGTTTGTATTGCGTCGAGAACGATCAAACAGCTGCAGTACTTCAAAGTAGGAAATTGGCAAACCAATTTGACGTTTCTCTCCACTAAATGATTGTGTGCTTAAGCCTTAAGGATATTCCCGGCTTTAATTGGTCTTTCAGTAGATTGTCCACATCTTCGTTTGTGTATGAACAAAAAATGCGTACCATTTCGTATTAGGTGAGTACAAACACAAACTTCTCCACTATACCGGTAGGTACTCGCTAAATGAATTGCAGCCAAATACGATACACCTCTCTTGATGAGCTTCAGGAAGTCAGCAGCTGGGAATAGGTATAGATTTTTTTTATTACTCTTTCATAAACAAAAGAAAGTTTCGCCAAACTTTTACTTTCAATGCAAACTGAAGTGTATGCGGTCTACTTTCATTTGAATTCTATTGACATCGTTTGGTTTTTGGCAACAATGCGCTGTAACAGAGAAGGGAACCAACCGTACTGGTGTCGATTAAAACAAAAATAAAAATGGGAAAAAAAACTCTCAAAACAGCATCCAACTGACGAGCAAATACTCGTTTCATCAATCAATAAAAATGTTAATTAATTCTTATAAATGCAAACCAATACAATCCAACCGTCCACAGTGTGTGTACAAAAAGTGTCAAGCTTATCAATGGAATTGAGCAGCAGAAAAGGTAGCTCTCCGGCTTTCGGCAAACAAGGCAAAACGAACTGAATATATGGTAATAACCTACTTAAAAGCACGGTAAATTAAATTGCAATTAAGTAAATCAACAAATCATTTTAAGCCGTACGGCATACAAATACAATACATACGACAAACATTGCACGTCTCTTGTAGTGCTCACAGCCGACTTTGCGTTCCTTCTCTGGGGCTGGGACTGTTGGTGGTGTTGCTGAACTGTCGCCATTTTTGTTGTTCTTCATACAATCACTGACGTCACTGACGCTGTCGATATTGACAGCTGTTGTTGCTGCCGCTGGCTGAGGCAAAGCCAATGGCGCTGCCATCTTGGTTGTTGTTGGCATTTTCTTGATTAAATTGCTTTGATAGGCATCACTGCAACTTGTTTTATTGGAAATTCTCTCAATTTGTCTATTAATTGGCTCAACCAATGCTGATTCCGGCAACGACGAAGACAATGCTGGCGCACGAACGAAACTCGCAAATGTCAACGGCGACAATGGCAAAGCAATCGTCGTCGACGAGAACGACAACGACGACGATGACGACGAAGTTGCTAGTAATTCTAGAGATTCCGATTCCAAAGACGACCGGACTGCTCGTCGACGTCGCGCCTGAGCTGGAGATAATTCCTTCGCCTCGTTCGTGGACGCTGTCGTTGCTGTACTGGTCACTGATTGTTCGTTAATTAAATTCATAATTTTTCTAAATTGATTGGAGGAAAAATTTTCAAATTTCCATCCCGTTCAGGCATCTATTTGAATATAGATTACACACGAGAAGACTCGAAAACAGGGAGGCGCACGGGCGGCAGTTGATATTCCACAGATACACCACACACACACTCATTAGATTTAAATTGCTAAACGTCGTCGCTGGTTTATTTTTTCTCAATTTTCTCTGTGTTCTTCTCAGATGCTCAATTACACTCGAGTATTTTTTTTATTTTTTTTCCGTCTTCTGGTATTAAAAACTAATTGAATTTGTAAACATAATAAAACACAAAAAAAACGTCTGCGCAAGGTACTGGTTTCGGTTTATCTTCAGGGATATCTGCGTCCGATTAGTCACTATTGATGGAGATACATATAATTGGCAACCGAAATGCGCGCAGAGATTAATTCGGAGGAGAATGTCGTATCGGTGGCCCACTATTGATAACGCGGACCTTTCTCGGCAGATACGCGAATACGTATGTAAAGCGGACCGAAGAAAACTTGAATGAAAATAAAAACAAAAACAGTAATCACGATCGCACGACGTCTGAGCTACGACTGCCACTCAGCTGGCGAACAGTCCGAGATACATGCTCTGACTGAGGCCGTAGCGAAACCACGTATCTAGTTGTCACGTTTTCAGTTCCAATTCGGGGATCATTGATCGTTTGCCTTTCGAGAAAAGCTCCGCATTTGACTTTTGTTTGTTGTTAAACAACGAAAAGCTCAATTCGTGATATGATTTTTATTTTATTTTCACTTTGGCGACACTTTCAACACGTGCAAAGTTCAAGCGAATATCGTAAGCGATGTTTGCGCTCCCGAAATAAAGTCCACGCAAGGTCTGATCCGATAGATCGTGCGCGACTCTATCAAATTGAGCAGAGTGTGGTTCGATGGTGTCAGATGTGTATCTGGTGCTGGACCCCAGAAAGTGGATCTGTATAGATAGGGTAGTGAATTTCATAGACGCTGTTCTATTTTTAGTATTTTGAAGCGCATACCTTATCACGACGCTTCACGAATAAACGTTTATTTTTATAATGTAGATAGAGAGATTGTCGATTTGAGGGCCAGGCTAATAGGCTAATTAGCTTCTGTGTGACCGAGATCAGAGTGTCTGAAGCCATTTCTGTTTGAACACTCTTATCAAACATTTCGAGCGCACATAACTATTATGATTCAGATTACTGTTCGCACGACCAAAATCACTAGCTGCAGTTGCTGTCAAAACTGTGAGATATCATGGATCCCGATCAAGATGGCAGGCACCCCATACGCAGCAAGCAAAGGTGGCACCTAAGTATCATCTCCAGTGTTTAATTTAATCAGTCCACCGATTTAGCAGAGTGAGCCAATATTGATATTTCTCTGACATTGCGTATGGCGTATACGTAACATTATCGATCGAAAATGCCTATGCAGTAGCATATTTAATATGCCGCACAGAAGTAGAGGTGGGTGTTGCTTTTTTCGTTAAAATACTCCCCAAGACATTTCATGGCAAGCCAACTTACGTAAACTAAAATTGCAACATTGCATGCCGTATTTCGAGGCCACATCCACTCACAAGGTGTTCTTCTGAAGTGCTCAGATTCAAACAGAAAGTTGGTTGGTTACTTTCGAATATCCTGCATTGGTATGGGTATCTTCGAAAATGCCATTCGTTAGAGCGCTAGAACATTGCAATTGAGCAGTCGTTTGTTTCCTCAAATGATGCCAATCCCACAATTGAGCTTCTTGTTTTATTCCACAGTCTCTTAATATCCATAAATGTATGGGCCTCGTGTAGGAGATCTTTAAAACCGTATGTTCGTTCGATAGCATGAAAGTTGTAGTCCACCAACATTAAGAATTGACATGTCGATTTTTCAAAGCTTCCATTTTTCCTATAATCCTTCAATATTGCTGCAGATGCGAAAGATCACGACAATAGTTCTTGCACTAGGCTCCATTACATTTCAATCTGCTCTTTTTAATGTCGAGTCGTAGTCCTTTGATGCTTTGCAATTTACAATGGGATGGGCCAAAACTGTTCGTTATTTGTCCTTGCTCAATAACACACAGAAAAGACTCCTTTCGCATTCAGCTTAGTTCCCACGTGAACTCAATTAAAATTGTTTTGTTAGCCGAATCCCACAGCTGCGAATGTTGACGCATGTCCTTTGATGTCTTTATTAATCGCAAAGGGCTATAAACCAAACACAGTTCTATTTGGTTTCAAATTATTTTATTATCTCCAATAATCACATAAATACCAATTAAGCGCAAAAAGCAAATACATTCACTATATAAAAAAAAAACAACTACTACGATTGAAACTATGAAAATCGAAGACATACCTAGTCTGGGGCAACAGTATCCCAGTAGACATCATTGCTCTTACTTACTAAAGCCAAATAAAGTGCTGGAACTCCTCCTGTAAAGTGTAAATCTCTTAGGTTATGTACAATTATTGTATGCACACGTGAAAGCCTTTAATCGCCAGTTGAATGGTTAGTTATCGTCTGGCGCCGTAATGGGCCGACTCATTTCGGCAACTGTTTCACCTGAAGAGCTGCCTTTCTCCTGTGCCCTTTTCTTTCGTTTATCGGCCACACGTTTCTGATTAGTCATCACAACGGCAATTACCATAAGGATCGCCCACCAAACATAGCCGAAGTGATAGACTGACGAATAGTAGAACCAGATTCGTTTGAATGTCAGCAATTGGAATGCCATGCCCAAATAACTGAGAGCGAAAAACTTTGAGACCCAGAAAGCGGCATGGATCAACTGGCCTTTGAGGCCTGTTGCATCTTTGCCGCAGAGCTTGCTGAACATATCCTCGACGGGAACGTAGAATGGGGCACCCATAATGCAGAAGTAGTGCCCAGGCATGAAACCGTGCCAGAAGGACGATGTGAGAAGTGTGGCAATTATCCTACAAATAAAAGTTAGTCAGCGTTTGGTCAATGCAAATACAAAAGTTGTGTACCTGTATTTCTTGCTAGGGAAATTCTTATACACATTAACCGCCAACCAGTACTGCACGCAGATATTCCAGTGCTTCATTGCTTCGCGCATCGTCATGCAAACTTCGGTGTCGTAGACTCGCAGATTTACAATTGTGGTAAAGTTGTACTTTTGCTTTTCGGCGTCGCGCTTTAGGTGTACGTACTGTCCTTTGGGGCCTTCACCATTGACAACGGTGGCATCGTCAGGGTAGGCGCCGAATCCGGCACAGGTACAGACACATTCACTGAGCGTTAACCCGGTGTAGATGCGCATGCGGAAGATAAAGAATATCGGCCACACGTAGAACAGGCGGTAGAGAAAACTTCGTTGCTGGTAGAATTCATCACTCAGAGCGTACTATAGCAAGAAAGAAGGATTAGCTGTTAAAGGGGGGAATACACTTTTTGTGCGGCTTACGTCCAATGGCCAGGTGTAGTTTGCAATCACGTACAAGAAACAGTAGAGAGCTGTATACTTGAGTTTTTGGAGCGTTACTTCGGTACTGTTGGCGTGGTCCTTGAAGGGCATCTCAAAGTAGTCGCGGTATGTGCGATAACGGTAGTAGGGACCTTAAAAGAATCAACCGACAGATAATATTTGAACTGTTCCCTGAACATTGGACAAAATAACCAAAAACTGGATCTAGCAATTCCAAAGAATAGGAAATTTAAACAAAACCCAAACTTAAAGCGATAAGAGGTCAATGCGATAATAAAGAAATCGGCTATGCACATTGTATTTGCAACCGTATCATCCTCTAGCCGGAGATGCGACGATAAGATAAGGTACTAATCAACTTCTTGCAAAAATAAATCTAATAACCTGTCAAAACGCCGATATAGTTAAACGAATAATGGAATATCTCAACGATGCTGATCGTCTGCAGTTCCACATCATAGTCGGTCAATTCCACCAACGGTCCCAAGTCCTTCTTATCGCTACTAGTTGACGGCTGACTCCTCTCGTCGATTTCCTTCTTTCTCTGTTCTATTTTCTTGTACGCGGCATTCTTCTCAAATGCTACACCAGCAACCTAAAATAAAATGTGTTGGCAAGTGTTTTATAACAACCAAATCCTAATGCCAACTCACCTTTAGGGTTAAAATCATTTGAATCATGTTCGTATGTCCAGGTACCGATGGAAGTCCAAAGTACGATGTGGTTCGGAAGAACACCAGGTAGCCAAACATAATCACAAAGCTAACCAGGTGGCATTTGCTGCCAATAGAGTTGGTATTCATCGATTAAATTTATTTATAACAAAGGGGCAAAGTTTAACGAACTCACCTTGGATGAATATACTGAATGGCTAGGGCGCACAAACTAAATGATATCAAGCAGTGAAGGATATGCCAGCCGGAAACAACAGAAACAATAAACACTCCAAATGCTGTGGCCAGAAGTTTACGCTGCGATTCATCTTTGATTTTGCGGATGTACACACCTAGTCCAATGCATGAGAGCAAACAGACAAGGTACACCAAGTCGTCGATGTTCATAGTTGCAAATGCATTCTAGATAATTGAAAGTAAATATAAAATTAAATTGGTTCTGCGGTGGAGCGAAATTGTAAAACAACAAACCACTGCGAAGAAATGGAAATTTATGCAGGAAATCTATTGTGCCAGCTGACGTTTGCTTTGGGGTCTATGACTTATGACAGCGATTGCAGAAGGGTGTGTTCGGTGAATGTCGTTCTGTTTTCAAAGTTTTCTATTTCCTTAAATGCGGTTTGAAATTGTGTAAAAAACAATTAAAAATCTATATTCGTCCCAATGTCACACTAAATTAAATAACAGCTGATAGAAATGGACGTAGCTGCCCACGCTTAGCGACTAGTTTGCTGGAATGAGCAAGGGGTCTCAGGTTCGATCAATAAATCACAAATTCTGTAACATTTACTGACAGATACGCTATAATTTTTCAGCAGTTATTACGAACAAATGGGCAGCTGTCAGATTTTTTATATATTTCTACATTTCCCCGCAAACATTTCTTTTTCAAAGCTTAGAACTAGTGACTAGTGATCGCCGTGTTGCTTGCATTTCATAGGAAGATTGGTTGCAATGCGTATGTATTATTATATTCAATCCACATCAAAATAGCCTTGGTGGTGTTTTTAACAACAGCAGCCTGACATTCTCCAGTTTTGACTCGCAGTATTTATCAAATATAAAAACCAGTAACATTTCGTTAAGTTATTGCAAAGCGCCATCTATACTTCATAATGCAATTTTAGTGTTTGATTGTAACAATAACTACCACTGTACGCCATCTAGGGCAATGTAGCATAATAATGCAACTATTTCAAATACCGTGGGTATTTATTTCATTGACATTCGAAGAGCGGGCATTGATTGTAACGGACATTTAGAATTATTCTATATTCCATTTCAAATTCATCGTTTTTTCGTTGAAGTTAAAGCACTTGAACCCAATAATTGTGGGCTTCTCGGGAATAATTTATTTTCTTTTTATTAAATGTTTTCATTACCGGCGTAGGTACATATTTCTAAAGGTTAGTTTTTGTAACATAAAACAATCGGCCTTACCAATAATCAACTTTAGTCTGGAAGTTTACGCAAAGACCCCACACTTTCCAAAATCCCTTTACCAATAAACAAATATAGTTGCCAGAATATCGCTAACTGTAGGGTTAAATGTTAATGTTCAGAAACCCATGTTTATCTCGGGCATTAGCTAAATAAATCCTCCAAAAATGTCATTTTGCAGAGGAGTGTTGCCCAACTATCCTAATGGATGGTATGGAATTTTGTAATAGGAGCAAATTTACATACGCTGTTGTTCAGCCTGAACGTTTATAATTACAAACTAATTTTAGTAAATTGTAAATGTTTTCTGATTTTATTCGTTGGAATAAAACAATGCAAGTGGTTTTTGAGTCTAGCAAACACAAATTTGTACAAATGTATGGACAAAATTGAAAAATAATGCATTTTTGTTTTATTTATAAACATTTACCTTAGTATTAATAAACAAAAATGTGCACAAGTAAGTTAGCTAGTAGGCATCAGATAGCATACAAAAATTTTACATAACTGCTGAATAACGAGTTGATAACTATTACGTAGCGTTTATTAATATTTGGGTTAAAATATATACTTCGAATAGTTTTATTAAAAGAAATGGTTAGTGCTTTTCTCTGCTTTATCTTGTTTAACCGCTAGTGCTTGCTTTGTGATTGATTTTCATTTTAGTTTGTAACGAATGCATGCTGAGTAAAAAATAAATTTAATATAAGTTTGGGATCTTTCCAAGAATTTCTTGAGAGTAGTCGCTAAAAGAATAAAATATCTGTTCATTTAATATTGGACAGCTCATACCTGAATACCTTTTTTTTACAATTCTCAGTACCTTAGGCGGCAGGTAGTTTTTGGATGAAGATCTCAAATATTGGTGTGGAAATGGTTGTTGTGAAAAGGTTGACTTCGCGGAAAATATAGATAGAAGAATTGTCAGCATTCAGCAAAATTCATGCGAAATAATAAATTTGGGAACTGCTGGAGGAATATCAGGTAGTATGTGCGAATTTAAGATATGCCAAGTTCTTTATTACTTGGTGCGTATTCATCTAGGAAAAAACATGACAGCTTTCGTGTAGAAGAATGTCCACGGCTTTATATTTTTTTCCCGAATTAAGTAATATAAGCCATGCAATTTTTAAAAGATCAAATTGTATTTATTTTCATACCTCCATATACTTTTGCAAGTACTGTTTTGCAAACGGAAATGAATAAGCAGGTTAATATTTCTTTCGAAAATATTCACTTGCTACCGATCTAAATGTGATCGTTAGACTACCAATAAGTTTTGATTTGCATTATCAGCCAACGAATAAATCAAAGTATTCTAATAAACTGTGTTCCGTTTATTTTATATTTTAAAAGAGACCTTATTACGACACAAATTCACTCATAAATCAATCGTGAAGTATTAGAAAACAAAGGAAAGCGTACTATAAAAAGTACCGAAAATTGTGTCCGATCGAACAATAGGGCAATACTGATTTGCATACGATATTTGACAGATCAGCGGATATTTTGTGCATTTCCTATTTTCTGTTTTGTTTTTTGCTTATAATAAGCTTCAGAAAGCCTTCAAAAGAAATCTGTTGGGCAAATTTATTTGCAATTTAAATATTCCTTTTTTTAGAATAAAATCCTCGTTGTGAAATAAACCATTGACCTTGTTTTTCACGAAAACAAATTATGAAATTTGAATTCTGCGATGACAAAAAATGTAATAGTTTCTAAGAAAGTTGTCGCACTAGCAAATGTGGAGGTCTAATTGTTTATTGGTACCGTTTCACTAATGCTGTACATTTTTACTAAATCTGGCAACCAGCTAATCGTCGACATTAGTGTTTGATTATTAGTAAGGCCGAATATCTTTTGACACAACGATAGTTATGGGGCATACAAATCTAGCAAACTAAATTTATCTGCACTCGTTTTTGACGTTCAAGTTTTAGTTTAGTAAGTCTGACAGCCGTCTGGCTTGATGTACATATGTCAGGTTTGATTGGGCACATTCAAAAATATAGAAATCTTCAGTCGACTCGATTGGACTAGATGTAACCTGCACGCAAAAACTACATTGGTCGGGAACGACAGCTTTCCTGCGTCAGCCACATATGCGAACTGTCAACTTAGTACTGAGTTACGAATTTCTTGACTAGAATTGTCTAGATTAAATTTATAAAATCTTTAATCATTATCCCCAAAATAAACATTTTAATAAAAACAAATTGTCGGCTAGCCCTCATAAACGTAAAATGGAAAAAAAAACGTTCACGTTACCAATCTAGGGCTATTGCTGATATTTATTTTAGAAGATGATTTGATGCGTGGAAGAAGAATGAGTGCATCAGATAATGCAGTCAATTGTTTTCGTTGAGATATGTCATATTAAAGATGGCGATATTTTGTACCCTGTCGATGATGTTTCTATCTTTTTTTGACAGCTCGGACTGAAGCACAGCACAATTTAGGAAAATAGAAGTCAGTGCGTTTCAAAGACTCAGAGAAATGTCTGAAGTTCTCTACAAAATAATTCGGTGGAGACATTTTTTATACCCCATAAAGCTCGTTTTCCTTCAGCGATTGTAGTTTGAACTGCAAGTTCATTTTAAAAATAATTCAAATCAATGAATTTTGGTAACCCCCGTGTTTGTTATAATCTAACTTTGTATCATTCTAAGTGAAACATGTGTTTGACCAACAAATCATTTAAGCAATGAGTGGCCATTGCAATTTTTCTGCAAGTGCTAGCTCCAGCAGGACCATCACCACGGTACAGTTTTATTTTCATCCGCGCGCATTCTGTCGTGAAAAGTTATGCCCTTGCCTTAACCAACGCCACTATGCCACCACCACTACCACAGACGCACATTTCTTCCGCAGCGTATACTTATTAGTGCAAATGCCACTAGAGAGGAGAGGCAAACGAAATCCAGAGAAAGGAGCCCGCCACACAGGATGTGCGATGCTATTGCCATTATAAGAGACAATTACAAAAAACAACTTGGCAATTAGTGGATCTAATTAAAGACAGTAAATTAGGCGCATAGAGCATTTAAAATCGCGCGAATTTGAAATGAGGTTGTGAGGCGTGCAGGGAGCTTCAACAAACAGTTGGTATAGTGTGGTAGATGCCGTGTGATTTGCCGAAATGGCAGCGGATGTGTACCACTTTCGCATTTATTGTGCGGCGGCCATTCTCCTTCCAGCCAAACAAGCATCGCAGTTGCATCCTTGAAGGAGAAGAAAACGCTGTGAATGTGTCGTCCTCGTCGTCGTCGTTTCCTTTCAATTCTCCAGTAAGTCGGCGGCTGCCATTATAAAGGCTGCGCTGCTGAATTATCATTTTATGCAAATGCAGATAACGATGCGGCATGAGTTCCTCTTCAACTCAGTTTCCCAATCGGGGCGCGCACGAAAGGGCCGGAAGGATATTACGAGTATCCCTCTGTTGTGTGACTATATATAGAAGGTAATCATTTGCCAGCAGCATATACGAGACAGATTAAGAACGGAAAAAGATCTGTTTGAGAGAACGAAAATTCACATATTCTTGAAGGAGTAAGTGCAAGTAGCTGGGGATTACTTTTAAGGATATTGGGATGTTTTTAATTATTTCCCGTCTAGTAGATTCGCGCGAATTTCTTTATAAATGATGTGAATGGTTTAACTGCTGGATGGGGTGCGGGGGCGTGCAAGTCAGATAAGCTCGAAGACATTTGTCTTTTATAATTGTTATGTGAGGATTAAATGTTGTTGCTCGTTCTGGACGTCCTTTCTACTGCCACAGTTGGAATAACAGAGAAATAATCAAGCAAAAGCGAGCAGGCTCTCAATTTTATTTAATAGTCACGGAGATAGTGCTAACTACCGCGAGGGCATTAGGGTGATATATATTTATTAGTTTGTTCCTGAGAGTAGTTAAATACATTTTTGGAAAGGATACAGCGGGGGTGTTTATGTACTACTGGGACTAGGGAAAATTGTCATCATTTGACTAGTTTAAATAATAACTGTTCAAAGGGCAGGGTTGCTCCTCAAAAGGTGTTAGAAAACTAAAATGCAAAGTAAAGTTCGAAACCGCATCGAGTAAGGTTTCTTCACGTGTTTTTCGACATATTTTCGCAATGATTTTTGACGGTAATTTTGAACCTGGATATCCCAATTGGTTTCTTATCTACTGCAACAAGAGAAGTGTAAAAGAGGCTTTTCAAAACGCGTCCAGAATGGACACAGAAAGTGACAAATAATGTCCTTGAAATACACTCCCTGTAAAAGAACCTAAAACGCATCGACAAACTGTCAAAAACACGCTAAAAAAACATATTGAAAAATGATTTAAGAAACGTGCTTATAACTAAGGGGAAGACTTGTCAGAAAACTTGTCAAATAACGCATTTGTTTCGCCAGAATTTAGACACAACTCTTCTTATAGTTGGTAATGAATTCTAGTTTGAAAGTCAAATTCTGCAGTGACGTAGGCAAATTGAATGCCTCAGTGACGGCATTTTTAATACAAAATTACGCCACGCTTTGTAGAAAGAGTAAGCTCAACATGAAAATGCGGACAAGGATGCTAATACTGGGGCAGATCCCGTATATCAACGATCGTCTAAGCGATATCGTTTCTGCAACCTTGATCACCAAAATAAGCCATATTCTGCTCGAATTTTTGACAAACGTCAGCTTTCATTATATTTGTGGAAAATGAACTGGGTTAGGCTCTCAAACTTGTAATTTTAGCACTTAGTTGCTAGTTTTGGAGGTCTATCGTTTCGACGATAATCGTTTGAAAAGTTACGGAATGAGTGCCCTGAAATATGTTCATTTTCAGCCTTTCTGTGCAACTTTTTTAACTCGGCCTAATTTTCGTTGTAGTTGAATTCAATTCACCTTGCTTTATGTTTAAAAGAAGTCCAATCAAAACTAAACAGCGCAGTTACAACTACTCATAACACTTATAAAAGCAAACACACTCACACCACTTCCAAAACCTTCAAAGCAACCCCTACCACCATCCATTAGGCAATTAATAACCTCTCCTCCCTCAGGTCATTAATTTCTGATTTCAAACCTTAAAATATCGCCCTCCATGGACAGCGCCGTGCTCCTCATCACCTTAGTTCAAAGATAAAGCCCACCAGCCCATCTTGATTCGCAAATTTAAGACGACACCCAAGTGCAAAACCGCACCATATATCGAAAATCCCGGTACGAAGGTCTAAAAAGGATATCCGCTGGCTAGATAGTATATTTATTAATCCCTTTCCTTGTCGCAGGGACACCAAACTCTCCAACACACCCCCATGCCGCCACCCAAAAGCCGTGCCGTTTGCCACCTAACGAAGTTGCGCTCGCTTCTACTTAAGATGTCTCCAAAGTTATCTCGAATGTTTGCTCCTTTCCTCGTATTTATTATCCAGCAGCAGGCCAAACGACACGAGACGACCTCTCGTTCATAATCCTTTATCCGTGTGTGAGCATAGAAACTTTTCTGAGCTGCGGTTGTTCCTGGCATCAAAATGTTCGGTTAAAAGAAAATTATCGACGATGACATGTGAGGATATACAAAAGTTCTCTCGTTGTGCGTCCTGTCTATACTCTCTATGGTCTATGCAAAGGAACCAAATTGCCGCACAATGTACCGTAACGTAAATAATTTCGAACCCAGAAACTTGCAAGATACATGAACTCAAACTCAAACTCGCATGCATTCAAGTGCTACGAGTGTATGTTGATGGTATGGTGTAGAACAAAGGAAATCCTTTTTCAATGGCATTCCACTAACGGGATGTATGTCGGCCGATGGTTATCTCTTCTGTATGCCATTAGTATACGAACTTCATTTATTTGTGCACCGGCATTTGACTCGCCCCACTCTAAGGACACAAATCGCCCATCTGAGAAGGATAAACCAAAAGTACTCATCCAGGCCAATCGAATATGTATCTGAACAAATGAAAATTATTACCCATTGAACACGCACACCCACACCCACACAGAAGATGAAAAGTTACCAAAGTCAAAGATGAAGTTTTGCCTCGGCAATAAATGAAAAATCATTTTCAGGACTCTCGGAATCTCCCTTCGATTTTTCAGGTTCATTTTTCCTACGAGCCTCGTCCACACATCCGAATACTTTTCTTTCCTTTATTTTGCGCAAACAATTTGCATTTCGGCCCGGTCCCGTCTTCGGTTTATCTCGTGCGATTCTCAAAAGGATTCCTCTGTGAGTACGAGGGCAGAGTGAAAATTCCTGAAAGACAACTGTGCGGTGTGTGCCTGTGCAATCGAATAATTTGCGCAATCGAAATAATTTTTAGTGTGCTCTCTGTTTTGGGGGCCGAGAATTTCAGATTTATTTCGTTTGATCCATGAGAATGGGTAACCATACACAGACGGGGGAGGCAATGATGGTCAAAAGTCATATCAACAACACTAAATTATTATTATCTCAAAAGGTTGCAAAAGGATATATGAAAAGTTGAGAGCAAAGAGGGTGGCGCATGTGGAATGTTTGTCCTGCTTCTTTGCTCATATGTAGGTGTACCTCATGCATAAATGGGTAGAGGGATGCAACATTTTTCAGAAGAAGAATTATTTGTTTGTTGGCGATTAGGCTAAGTTTTGGTTTGCGCTCAAAGGATACGAGTGTGTGCGCTGATGGGAATGAATTGCATTTGTTTTGGGGAAGTTCAAAGGGCAAGCCGGATTTTAGTACTTTATGACTGGATGAGCTCAGATAAAATTTAAGATGGTCACAAAAATTTGCCTCTACGGTGATTGGATTGTGGATCAGTTGCACCTTTGACGCAACAGAAGACTGTATCAAGCGTGCGAGGAAGTTTTGCAATTGACAGCTTTAGAATTATTTTGATTATTCTGTTGTGACGTCATCAGATCGAGATACCAAGTGGCGTTGTTTTCATGTGAAATTACGCCCTTTGCATGTTTCTTTTTGTTGGACAGTCGATTGTTTTTTTTAGTTAAAGAAGGACAAAGTGTGACCTCTAAGGTATATTTAGCATTTGCCTTTTTTTTTGTACTAATCAGCTGTAGTAGTAGACAAACCCGGTGCTAATTTTTACCTATTAGGACTACCATTGTGGGATGCACAAGGTACAAGGAGATCTTCGACTTGATGATACTAGTTTGTATGTTATTTACATCAGAAAGCAAGTTCATCGAGGATTTGGAGCAACGAAGCTGTTAAAGGACTGTTCGAGACTGGCTGGCTGGACCTGGACCTGGACCTTTAACTCGTGGAGAAATAAGCAAAAGACAGTGTTTCCTCTAAAAACTAGCACTCTCATCTTTTGGTCAGCAGCTTTGTATGGCAGGTATTCGTTTTTAAAAGATGCGTCAATAACTCATTTCACCCTCAAATGCCTGAAATATCAGTTCTGGGTTTACAAGTAACCCCGTATACTCATCAAAAGAAGTCAGTGTATCTTGAATGGGGTTCTTCGGAATCCATACACTCACCTGTTTGCATATATGTAACAAAAATGATTTAAAATGCTCTTGGCGTTGTTTTGTATTAAAAATACGACACTTGAACTTTCGCTATATATAAACACCCCCTTGCGACAATATTATGAATTGCATTAACAGCAAACACCAAGTTTTGATAAAGTACACAGATCTTCAGAATTACTTGCGTCACAAGGTATCTGACTGGAAAAAAATCACTTGGAGGCCCTCACTGTCCTGGTTTATCTGTGTTAAGCCATTGATCAGTTCTGCGTGGTTTTACTTGAGATCTTGAGTACGATTCTCTGAATAAATATATTCCCCTGCTTATCTACGTAGCAGGAAGTAGTAAAAAATCCGTATGGCGCAGTTTTGTATTTAAAATGCGACACTTGTTCTTTTTCTTAGAGGGACTGTATATTTTTTTCTCATTTTCAATTGTAGAGTCGTGCAAAAGCAACTATTATTTGTTTGCCATCGTTCATATCTCGAAACATTTTAGGCCCGTTCGTACCTATTCCCGGTATGTGACTTTAGATGGTTTTGTAAATAATAAAAGCCCACTTACAGGCACAATATTTACGACTTAGTTGTCCCTGCTTGCGCTTGCCAGGAGCTTATTATAGTACATCTTTTAAAGCAGTGCTTTGAGTCAGTACACTCCACTCTAAAAATACAATTGGCGCTTTTTTGTTTCAAAAATGCGTCACTCTAGAAAATCAATCCATGCTTATGGAAAATAAGTTTCTTCTATAAACTGCGGCAAAACTCGCTATTCACACTAAAAACGACAACATACCTTCCCCATCTATACGTCAGTGCATTGGTAGTCCAACTTTTCAGTAGATCCATCCCACCGAAGACGATTTGAGTGAAAAAGTTGCCCGCCATACCCATCTACCATTACCACTCTTGCCACGATACGAAACTGATTTATTTGAATGTCCACCTTGTGGACCGCAACAGCAAATCCTTTTATTTTCTCCCCATACCTATTTACACGGGTGCATGTGTGTGATGCTTCTAGGAAATAAAACAAATTCCTTCCGTAAAAAAAGGATAAAACCGATTGATTTATTTTGACACAACCATAGAGTCCGAGTTATGTTTTTGTCTCCGAAAAAGACCGACCATCTCCCGCAATCGGTTATCCGAAAACCAGGACCTTGCCATCTGTGTCGCTCTCGCTCCCTGTCTCTGTGTGCGTGTTTGTCTCTAATGTTTTATTTCACATCTTTCTTATTTTAATCCTCCTCCGCCTTTAGGCCAGAAATGTAGCCCAACGAGAGTGAGGCAGGGCCGGGACATGACAATAAATGGTCCGTTAATTACCACTAGGCGAATAAATTATTATTTCAAAGAGAAATACACACAGAGGGAGAGAGAGAGAAACAGTTTTAAATTCTATTCGAGGTGCACCCGACAAGAGAGAAAAATATATATAAAAATAAAAGATGAATGACTGTTATGGCAGATATCCTATTCTTCTTCTGCTAGTCTGGTCTCGGGTGCTGGCTGCTCCCGGGCAGTATAGGAGAGTCTATGGGCGACACATGAAACAATAGCCGAGCAGCAGCTTCGGCACAGACACCGGAAGATGTGTAGGACATTTTTTTTCTTTTGCTGCTGGGGCAGGGAATTAAATGTGAATAAGTTAAATTATTAGTTTGGCCAATCCGATGGTGCTGTACAGGGGTGGGGGTGGTTATATTGTCAACCCCTTGAACAGAAGCGATTCTTCTGAGAGACATAAATCGTGAGCTTTGTTTGAAAAGTTTCCGTTGGCTTTGTGATGTATTTTTGTATCAACCGCGGCGTAGTGGAAGGACTAGTCTTGTTGCAGGATTTTTTTTAGGAGTGGGCCCTTCACAGGGGAAGAAGAGTTTACACAAAATGTGCGTCCAGATAGGGATAGTGTAGATTTGTTGGAGACCTTGGTTGTACCGATAAACAACTTTAAACTCGTGCAAACAACTAACCTCTCTGGTCGAGACATCCCCCGAACAACAGAATATTTCCGAATCCATCTAGCGGCCAGCAGCAGTAGCTGGAAACGACAAAATTGCTTAAATCCGCTGGAATGGTAATACAAGCCAATACTTTTCACCCGGCATTATGCTCTGTTCTCAAACTGATCCCCTGGACTTTGGCAAATCCTGCTCAAATCAGGGAAAGCCATCGTAATTAAAATAGTTCTTAAGTCAACCTCAGAACCGATATTTAATTAATGGACTTTCTATACTCCCCACCTTTCAACGCGCACGCTTGTAAGTCCTAATCCGCAAACCATTCCCAACATCACCGCCATGCGGCTGACACTAAATCCTTCTTCCCTTCTGAAACAGATTATATATCACTTAAACTTTTGCCAAGGATCCATACAAATCTTCCATACAGCCAAACATTTTGTGCCCTCACAAATCCACGACACAAAACTTCAAAGCACGAGTAGGTATAGAGCCGGGCAAACTTTTAAATCTTCGCTCTATGCGCGAGCATTTGACAATTATGGCGTGAACAGGAAAACGGATTCCAATTCGAAGAGTCGACAACGACTCCAACAACAGCACCGAAAGGCAACTTGGACTCGTAGAGTCGTACACGCCCGAATGACAAACAAAAATAAGAACCACCCCGCCCCCGTTAGCATTGAGAAAAATGCAACGAGGTGGACGCCTATAATTTAGTGGCATACATCCCACCCACACACACAAACAAACAGCCTTGAGGGGCGCCCCATATGAAGGATTACCCTGAACCAGGATTGAGGCATTTCTTATGGTCCCGGCGCACACACTCGCTCACTCACACAGCGACACCTATCTTTGGGTAAAAATCGAAATATAAGATTTCCCTTGTACACTAAATACTATAAGAACTATTAGGTAAGGGGGTGGGCAAGGGCATGGTACCCGTATATAGGGGGGTTGTAATCTACAGTTAGCTGCGATTTATGAGCGAACAGGCGGCGGCGGTGGTGCGACGACTTTTTCGCAGAGATTTACCGTTTTATACTTGACATTTCCAAAAGTTTAAGTTTTAATTTATGACACCACTTCTATTACACTATACACACTATACAGCAGCAAGGACTCACCCAATACACACACACACACACAAACATACAGAGAGAGTGAGCAAATAGACAGCCACACAGGCAAAGCGCTGGTACTAGATATATTCATCCATCGAAGAGGTGTTCGGGGAGTTCAGCATTCAAAGAATGCAAGGAGCCGGTTCGTCCTCCATTGCCAGGAGACATTTCAAGGCATTTTTGTCTTTGTGTAGCCGTTAAGCGCATTGTAAATCCTCAAGAATACTTCAACTTCAACGACACCGACAACGCCAGCGATGACTACCACCAGCAACAACAACAACAACGATGCGATATTTAACTTACAAACCTTGAGGTCCTTGTGCACCCTTGCAATATCGTGTGCATGTGTATGTGTGTGTTTAGTTGTATGCGAGCGTTCGGGCTTGTGATTTGCTATTGCAGATATCCACATGAGTTTTTGCGAATATCCGAGCGCGGCCCGATTGCCAAAATCATACACGAAAAGAAACAGTTACTATGCGCTAACGACGATTGTCGTCGACACACAACTTTTGGACGGGCTGAGGCGCATACGTTTTTAGCCTCCTCCCCCCCCCCCCCCCCCCAGCCCGCAGTTGATTAAGCACGGAGTTTGGTTTCTCACTGTGGGATGGCAAATAACTCCGAATGCCGGAACTCGAGTTGGTGCGCGGTGATGGTGACACTGGCATTTCACCGGATGTCGCCTGAGTTGTGATGAACTTTTGGGTTTATTTCACGATTTATAATTAAGATATGACGAAGGATTTGCTGCACCCTACACAGAGTACCCAGTTGGGTTGGGTTCTTGGGCGCGGTGTTCGCTCATCACTAATTTTCTGCGAGTTTGTCTAACACTTTGATTAAGTACACTGCTCCCGTCATGACTTACGACAAAGGGGCGCAGCCTCTTCGATTCAAGTTTCAAACAAATTTATTTGGCTGTACTATATTTACATTGAACACTTGCAAATCTTCACATCCTTCGGCTTGCGAACGTACCTATGTGGCTGCAACGGCTGAGTGAACAGAGTTTCTTTTTAAATAACTTCGGAGGAACATCGTGATCTATGAGGAAGTTATATTATTCTTCAAGTCCGGTCTCTAATCGATTTGACGTATGGAAAAGGTGGCTTCTATTTAGGTTCTTTATTTTCATTTAAATACCGTACAAGTCTGCCTCTCCCGAGTGTGTTGCCAGGACAGAAATGCGCTTGAAACACCGATCTCGCCACAAAGGATCGTGATGACATCTTACGACTCAAGTGGCTTTCTAGCAGATTGCCGAATAAGCACTCAATGTACACTACTACACTTTTGTGAACCCTGACCAATAACCCCCTCATTTCAATGCGAGAAGTCGAAAATCGTGTTCAGAAACTTAATATGTTTCATGACTGCCTATTTATCAGATACCACACTCGAACAATTTTATTAACAAAGTGGAAGGCTGCTACTTTGAATGGCTTGCCAAGGGTTGCCAGAATTTATTTTGCTTTAAGCGCCAAAATTTTAAATCGTTGCCCAGAAAGAAGTCAAAAAATCGTTGAAAATTTTCCCTGTTCTTTAAATACTTTTTTTTATATTATTTCCCACTTACCCATCTCACTACTTTCTGCAATTGGCCTTCGTGGGTTTGTGCTTGTGTCAAATCAAAACGACTGCAAGATAAATTGATGTGCCTGCAAGTTGAACAACTGTTCAATGTCACTTGACTGCAAGAGTGCTGCCAAGTTTTAAAAGTGCGGGTTTGTTCGAAAATATTTATTTTTGTAGTTTTGTGAAGGCATAAAAAAAAAATTACCCAAAATTTGTTAAACGATATTTAGCACAAAATAGTGCTGGGCGCTCATTGAAAAAATTTCTATAGTTTTTAAAGAAAAAAAAAAAGACAAAAATGTGGCAAGTGGCAACACTGGGCTTGCCTGGGCCAACTAGATATCTACGACGTCTTTTTGATTGTCTGTCTGGTTCAAAAACTCGGCAGTTTTATACTTCTTATAGTATTTAATGAGAATCCTGAGTTTCTCAATCATAAATATTTTGTACAGGGTGGGTCATAAAAATTAAAAATGGTTTGATGGCTTTGCAACGAGGCAATGTTTTTTAAAAAAAAGTTTCTTGTCTAAGTTTCAAGTTTTTCAAGACACAAACTCGTCAATTATCATATATTTATGAATCGGCTTTATTAAAAGAAATCGTTTGCAGTGCTGAAAATTTTGAAAGTCGACATGGGTGGCGATTAGTGTCCCGTGATCGTGGGGTGGCCGCTTTTTTTTTTAACACGGGGACCACGAAAACGTCTTATAAAGTGAATGGCGGTTCTTAAGCCGCATCCTTTTGGTACAGTGAATCACAACCAGACGCGGAAAAACTTTCCCACGTCCTCTTTTCCGGTTCAGCTTTCTCCAAAGGATACTCTTACTACACCACAGCTGTCCATTGGTCTCATTATCATAGTCAGTGCAGTTGCAGTGCCCCCTGCTTTCCTTTGAATATATTTGCAATATCTTCCACTTGCAAGTGCAAATCTGTTTGCCAATAAACTCCTAGATTTGACTGCTAAGCCCGCACAAGAGAGTAAAAGAAACAACACTCCGGCATCGGTGAGCCTACGAGTAACGAGTATCTCCCGTACATTCCTCTGTGTTCAACGAACACACTAATTCCGAACTCAAATTATCAGGAATAAACAACTCCGGCCCCCTTTCCGGCACAAACGAGTAAACTTTAATTAAAAGTTTCCCAACCAACGACAACGAAACGGACCTGTACGTGAACGTCTGCCGCCCACAACACCCACGCCCACATTTAATAATATTATAAAAATTAAGAAAAACGACGAACCTAACGGTAATCAACCTCAACCAGCATTTCTCAGTCAGAAGAAACTAATGCAAATGCGCGCCGACCAGCGAGCACACAAGCAACGCTTTCCGGAGGCGAACAGCCTTCATAATTGGACCTGGCCAAGTCGGATTGGATGATACAACCGACACGGCCAGATTCCAGTGGCGGCGACGACGACGACGACGAGGACGACGGCTATGGTGCCGTGTCAGATGATGTGCGGATTCTTAAATTGAAAGTTATATACCGCCTATGTAACCAATTGTATGCAAAGCGAAAGGACGATGAGCAAGACCACCACTGGAACTTAATCCACTGTCAGAGGGTGGGTCGGCCGGGCAAGTAGCCTTAAATACACAAATTTATTGGTTAATAAAAATAAATTTAAATATTTCCACCCCCTCTTCTTCTACGGGTTGTAATTTTCTTTTGCGCTTTTGTTCTTGGTCCGTTTTTCACCCCCAACAGCCCGGCGGAGGGCCGAACTTGTATATACAGTAAACTAGCCGCGTGTTTACCTTTTCATCATGCCACCCACCCTTGGTTAACCTGATTTGTTAACCGCCGCCGCAACGGGAGCGTCGATTTCGTTTCCACGTGTGCTTCGCCCCATCGTCTTGGAGCTTTTTTTAATTTCAATAAATTTGGCGAGGCTACTATGACTATCCCGAGCGAGCGGGTGAAAAAGATGATTTTTGATGAGGTCGCAAGTAAGGAAAAGTTGTTACGGTTGCGTTTCCGTTACGGTTCGCCCTTCGGCGCGTCGCATCGTCAGCCATTAAGTGTGAGAAATGAATATTGAATGAATGGCCGACTGGAAAAAAAAGTTATGCTAAATTGGGTATTTTTGTTTTAATTTTTTTTTTGTTTAATAATTTTGTTTATGCGTCGAATAAAAAAAAAAGAACAACAACAAAGGGGGAAGGATATGTCGCTGGGGCTTAACTTTTAATTTTCATAAATTCTTGTTAAGTGTTTGTTATTTCGTTTTGGGATGAATGCGAGTGTTGTACACCTATTCTTGGGGAGGGGATGCTTTCCTTTTCTTTGTAATGATGAAGGGTCCGCGATGGCGTCAATATGGATGGACGATTGTTTCGTTTGTTTCGCTTGTTTAGTCCGATCCAATTATAATAACTTGTGCTTAATGTCGCACGGTGAGCGTGTAATTTGAAATAATGCCAAGGGTTGCTTGGAGGGAACCGTAAAATAACTGCACTCGACCGGAGGTGTAGAAAGGGCATTTGGATAGTGGGGTCTTGGGCCAGCTTCACAGTGGTTGTAGCTGCATTTAAATTTGAATTTTATGTACGATTGTTATTGACTTGGGCAAAAATAAAACAAATTGATCTGAAAAGGACCCGCTCTGAAGTCGGGGTTGTAATTTTTGAAATATAACTCAAAATAGACGACTAAAACACGGGTTCACAATCACAACTCTCTCATATGATTTCTGAAAATTTAATTTCGAATGAAAGAAGTTCTCCATGAAACATGGAATTTTTACAAGGATGCATCTAACATATAACATGCGATCTAAAGGGTGATTTTTTAGCTGGTTTGGTTTTGGCAACACTGGTTTTGACAGCTGACGTGTGTTTAGTACCTTGTGTCACTGTCAAACAGCTTCAGTTTGGTTTGCAATTTAACCATGGATCGTCTTACAAATGAACAACCCTTGCAAATTATTGAATTTTACTATCAAAATTCGTGCTCGGTTCGAAATGTTCATCCGAGCCGAGGATCCGCTTTTTTATCGAAAAATTGTGTTCAGCGATGAGGCTCATTTTTGGTTGAATGGGTACGTAAATAAGCAAAATTGCCGCATTTGGAGTGAAGATCAGCCAGAAGCATTGCAACAGCTACCAATGCATCCCGAAAAAGCCACTGTTTGGTGCGGTTTATGGGCCGGCGGCATTATTGGGCCATATTTCTTCAAAGATGATGCGAATCGCAGCGTTACTGTCAATGGTGAACGCTACCGAGCGATGATAACAAACTTTTTTTTGCCCGAAATGGAAGTTCTTGACTTGCATGATATGTGGTTTCAACAAGACGGTGCCACATGCCACACAGCACGCGAAACAATGGCGCAATTGCGAGGCGAGTTTGGTGAACAGTTAATTTCACGTTTCGGGCCGGTCAATTGGCCGCCTAGATCGTGCTATTTGACACCATTAGATTATTTTTTGTGGGGGTATGCCAAGGCTGATGTGTATAGGGACAAGCCCGCTTCGATTGACGCACTGGAAGCCAACATCCATGCATTCATTCGTGAGATACCGGCCGATATGTGTGAAAGAGTATGCCAAAATTGGACTCAGCGGATGGGCTACCTGAGACGCAGCCGCGGTCAACATTTGCACGAAATTATCTTTAAACATTAAATTGCAAGGTTCAAACTATCGATTCAAATAAATATTTCATTCATTTTTTTCGAATTTTTTGTGTTTTTTTTTTAAAAAAAATTCTAAACCTCTTAAAAAATCACCCTTTACAACCTCATGTTTGCGAAGTCCGTGATCAATGGTAGGTAATAATTGTATGAAATGTAACTTGTAACATGCAACATGCAACCTGTCACAAGTAACATGTGAAGCAACACTTCATGCGTTTGTAAAACCGTGAAAAATGGTAAAAATTGTGACACATTTTTGCCGAAACATTGTTTAGTTTAGACAAAGAGCGAAAAATGTTTAAAAAATTGAAAAACGAAAAAATTTAAATCCGAATTATGTGCAACTTCTATTCGGCGTTACACACAACTTTACATTGATTTTAGATTGACGTAATAGGTAAAAATAAAAAAAACATAATAAATGAACGTCATTTTTGGACACATGATTTTTGGGCCTAATTCTTGGTTATCCTGCCTCCCCTAACTAGTAACTACACATAACTTTCCCATTGCGTTCTTACCAATGCTTCCAAACCTTAAGTCGGTGCTGGTGTATTTTTTAAAGGCTGCACTAAGTTTGCCACTAAAAGAAACATTCAGCTTTGATGGGTCGAGATATACAAAGTTACGTTGACTATTTTTCCAATCACATAAAAGAGGACTTAAAATGGTTAAAGCACATTTGAACTATCAAAATTTGTAGGTTTTAGGTAGGTTTAAGAAAAAAAATTGGCTTGGCCTTTGAAAATCAATACAAGATTACCAGCTTTCTAAGAATACTCGCAATCTCGCATATTTCTTATAGTAGGAAGATTGTCTTTAGGGGAAAAAGAAGACATTTTGAAAAAAAAAAAAAAGGACAATGCTTTATTTTCTTTTAGTAAAAAATCAGAAAGGAAATAGTAGGGAAAAAGGGGACTGTCCTGTCCAAAGGAGGACGAATGGTCACCGTAAATATAGTTCGCTTTATTCTTTCAGTTTGTAAATATTAGAACACGCAACACGATTTTCTGCTAAGTGAACCCCGTTTTTTAAGCGCCAATTGAGCGATTGTGGTTGAATAGAATAGAGATGACAACAATCGTGGTGCATTTTTATTCTTACTTAATAACTTTTTGTTGTACATATTTCAATAAGGGTATTCACTTAATCTCATAATTTTATGCAGCTCGAACATTTATAAATTTCTGCGGTGCTTTAAGTGAACGCCCCTCGGAAATATCACTTGATAAATCGACTGACAAGTCGGTGCGTTCGAATTTTTTTTTTTCGTTTTGCTGCAAACCATAAACATTTTTACTCAAAATTATTTTTTTACTTGAATTCTTACCATCTTCCTGAAAAAATCTCTGGAAACAAACAAACAGCAGCCGACTGACTGTCAAAGTTCGACATTTGTGATTTGCGCAACTTTCTGCGGTTGGTTTCCGAGCCTAAATCGTCGCGGAAAATTATGAGATCTGCGTAAACTATTTTCCATACAAAATCTGACATTTCGTTTACGAGGTGGTAAATTTCTGCAGTTTACGCAGTTTATGCGGCTTTTACGCGTTTAAGTATGAAAATGACAATGGGTTTTACACGAGGCACAAATTTATCTGTTGCCTGCGGGGCCGTGTTTTAGGCAGATAACTAAATGTTGGAAACCTGCAATGTATTCGCTTTAAAATATCGCTTGCCAATAACCAATCGAATAAACCGATTTATTGTGAATAAGAGTTCGTCCAGTATGGTAAAAATTCAAAATTTTTAGTGACTTATACACAAATATTGGAAAATAAATTAGACACAGTATTCCATCTTTATACAATCTTCCTCACAAAAAAAAATCAAACAAATATGTTGTGTTTAAGGCAGTAAAAGTGGCTCTTAAATATTTCCCTATTATTAAATAAGATTTATATATAAGATTTCAATGTCAATGTCACTTGTTTGTCACTGCTCTATCGTTGCTTGTCAAAAGTCAATGTCACAAATAAAAACTCCACTTGCTTCTGCCCTCCTTACTTTTAAACATAACTTGATAAGAGCTCTGCAACAGTCGTCATGTTCGGAACGCCTGCCAGTTTACTCTTTATATAATTTATGATAAAGATGAAAGCCTTGGTATTAATCACCCTTATTCCGAGTGGCGTTTTACTTTCACGACATTTGTCGTTTTTTGTGGCGTCACCGCCTTACAGAATGGTAGTAAAGTTTCGCACATGACGTTTGCCGTAAGCGAATAGGTTCAACATGGCCTTCAGCGACAAATAGCGTTTAACGACTGAAATTCCAAATTCTCGTAATTCCAAATTCCAAATTCAAATTGGCGTTTTTTAAATCATCGTAAACACCACTCGGAATAGGGGTGAATAATACTGTTATTTAATTACTAATAAATTAATAACTATAATAATACTAATATTTTTGGTAGAACCATAAAATAAATACGTTCTTTTGTAGTCATATTTTAACAAAGGATATTTTTTCTTTATAACCGTGGAACTGGAACTGTTCCTACGAATTTATTTATCCCAATATCCAGCGCTGTGTATAATGTTCATCTCACTATATCAAAAGAGTCAAAGTATATATTGTGCTCGCCAATAATTATTGTAAAGAAATTAATTATCTTAAACTATGCACACTCAAACCTATGGAATACAATAAACCAAAGTCATAGTGAAGTATTTAGAAAAAAACAGTCCTACTCCACTACTCTATGAGTATTTGGGAATAACAAAAACAAATTTTCACAGGTGTGGAATTTTTTTCACGGGTGTGAAATTCTTTTATTACTACTTATTTGGACGAATAATTTCTTAAATTTGATTTGTAACATTGTAACTGCCTTAACTAACCCTTTGTTTATTTTTTTTTTCAGGTAAGAATTTATTGGTTTAGCTTTCATTACATGTAAGTGATTTTCAACTGTCATTTTTATTAAAAACAACTATCCCTTTGAATGATTTTATTTTGAATATCAATTCTTGTTGATTTTTACTTCAATGTAACCGCACGAATCGATGCTAAAATCGGGTGGCTAAATCAACGTCAAAGCTTCTCTAAAGTATACGTATAATTTTCATAAACATGCATTTACTTGGTGTGTCCACTGTTTGAAAAACTCTTGAACTAAGTTCGTCCCTGGAAGCGTCCCTGAAAGCACCAATCCCTCTCGATACAGACTCAAAAACCTGCTCTAATAATAAGCCCACAACGGGTTTTTTAAATATCTAAAGCACTTCGGCAGTTGTAATTTTTGTGAGTCTTTTGAAATTCTTCCTACTTTCAATCTAGCCCATCATTCATTCAATAGGCAGAGCCCCACAAAAATATAAGCTACCAAATTCAAAAAATCACCATTCCCATAGATGCGGTTTATTCATGTAACAACTTTTTAATAGCTATACCCTATACTCGCACAACCACTAAATGTGTACCAAAAACCACCCCCACCATATACAGCCAGACACACTGTAAGGATAAGGCTACATCGAATACACAACAAAATAAGACACACAAGTTGTACAAATAGAACGGACTGTGCAATACCCACTGTCGATTGCAGTATCGGTGACTTTGGAGAAGGAGAGGCCCAGGTTAGAGCAAACCTCATGGATTTAAATCCGCATCGCATGTTCCGAATTAGATTTACGATTTTGTATGACATCATTAATCAAGCGGTTGATTGGTGATCCTGTTTTCGTTAATTAATACAATAATATATGGTCTCACAGTGCAGCAGTTTGTTATGCGTATGCATTGTACCGGACAAAGTCCCAAAGTTGCTCCCAAAAGCTACACATATACAATGCTTGCGCTATATACACATGCATCAGTTGTTTTGCAGTTTGTCTCTGCTGGACTATAATATTTGGGGTGCAAAAAAGAAGGACGATTCAGAGCTGCGTGAGTTTTTAGATCAATTTCTCTGGGTGGGTCGACTAAGTTGGGTATAATATTTTTTTTTTATTTATTTATTTTCAAAAACTTTGTATTTACCATAAAAATATCGAAAATAAGAACAAATAGTCCCCATAGCATCTGTACAAACAAATAGTGATAATGTCACTTCATACAAAAAGAAAACTTGAAAGTTTGGGATGAAATGTTTAACTAATTATACAAAAATACATTTTCTATAAATTTGTACTTTAATAACCAATTTTCTCTATCGTCGCAATTGAAAATTTGGACCAAAACACAGCCACATTTGCTATAAGGGGTGGGCCATCTAGTGGTTTCTTTTTAAAACATAGGTTATTTTGACACTGACAGTTTTCCGCTCGAAATCTTCAGAGAAAGCCAGTATCATACCTTCATGAGGCGCCTTACGTTTGAACGACGTCAGGTAATATTGAAAACTTATTTCCAAAACGAATGCTGTGTAGCTCCTAAACAGTCGGTTTTTTAAAAAAAGGTTTCGGCCGAAATGACCATTTTTCTTCAAAAATGAGGATGGGAACAACGTTTCGATCAACGGGAGCCATAACCGATTTTTTTACTGAAATAATTGAAGACTTGGATTTGGACGACCATTGGTTCATGCAGGGTGGCGCGCCATGCCACAATCGATCTTTTGCACCAAATCTTGTTATCAGCCGTCATGGCGATGTCAATTGGCCGCCTCAGAGCTGCTAGCCGAGGCAGTCACTTGAACGACGTTATGTTCCATAATTAATGAGAATGTTTGTCATAATACATGGAAAAAAAATTAATATTGTTTATTTTATTGCATTTTTAAAAAGAAACTTGAACCCGATCTGTATTTTAAAAAAGTTACTTCCGATAATATTTGTTGGCCGAGTACTTGTAGCCGTTGGCCGATTGACTGCGAAGCGAAGTGCAGGTTCACTCCCTGTCCCTGGCCTTGTCAGCGGAATAACAACGTATATCTAAGGGCAATACTAACAGAGAATAGACTGTCAGAATTCAACTGTTCGACTGCTTTTAAGAAATCTGATGCAAGAAATTACTTACTCAACGGGCACCCAAACAATTAAGAGTGTCTACCTGACCCGCAGCAGTCTTCCCAGCATATGGAACTCGTATTGTTTTCATCAATACGGACCAAGAGCTATATATGGAAACCTTGATAAGCTTCTTTGAACCAATGCTGGGATTTGAAGGGTCTCTAGAGCACTATTACTCATTGGCCGACCGAAACAATGTTTTTCACACTTTGCAGCGCATGCTGTTTTTTAGAGGTTAGTTTTTTTGAATTGGCGGTACCTACTTTTTTCAACGCCGACAAATTTGACAGTAGTTGTTAGGTGATTGTAATTTTGACATATAGAGCTGTTGCCCCCACTTACCAGAATTCTGTTATTATGTAGTTTTTATTATTGCATATGTCAACTCTGTGAAAGTCACCATTGCTTAAGCGCCTGAACGCGAACGAATCGTAAGTACTTCATCGTTAAGTTCAGAACTTCAGTCCATTTCCGGACTCATCGCCTTTCTCCGGCAATATTTAAACATTTATGAAATCTGTAACAGCGCTTAAGACGGGAGGACGCCCAAAAGTGTCAGTACTTTCAAAATTCATTACACGTATTATATTATTTTTGTTATACAGGAAATCAAATGTTGGGCATAACTAAACTAATATTGAATTTAAAATTTTCCTCACACCGACAAGCGGCCGTCGCAAAAGGTTTAAAATATACGCCCCAAGATTAAAAAAGCGTATAAAGAGAGCTTTATTTTTAAGGTTAATTTTTGAATTGGCAACACTTTTTTAGCGATTCCCAGTTTGACAGCTGATAGTTGATTTTAACTTTCCTTTGCCATTTGCAGTTGGTTATTTGGTGCATGCGGCCTGTCAACAAGAGAGCTTGTTCAACCATCAAAGTCGACTGTCTTGTTGTTCTTAAGTTATTTCAATAGCTTAAACCAACCAGTCTCATTGTAGATATTTGTTAGTTCATATGAACTAAATCCCAAATTTTGTGGGACTTGTTCGTTTTGGCTAGAGGGAGTTAGTTCCAGTTGGGACTTAGTTCGTGGGGCCGATTGGCAGCTTTTGCAACACTGCTAACATGTCCTTATTTACGGAATGGTATGGAAAGAACGCCTTAAGCCACTGGTGAGATGAAGTTAGACCCTACCCTCAACAGACTCCGAAGTCGTTTCGAAAGATGACTCTGTATAGGTTGCAAAAATCTGGCCTCATTTGAGTGGAATTGCCATCCAAATCAAGAGGCATAATATGCCAATTCCTAGACCCCTATGAAGCTCAACCAACAACCTTGCTGCCAGCACGCTCCATTGTTCGGCATCATTTACCCATCTCCATCATAGTTGGTGCCGCATCGCACACTAAGTCCGCTCCAACAAATCACTTGTCGCTCAACCTCCGAATTTAATTACTCACCGATATGGTACGTGCATGTAATCTCTGCATCCTGTGGTAAACACCTATTTATCTACTTAAACATCATCAACTGCTGTCGAATCTACTCCAAGGTCCTCGGTGTACCATCACACTCATCGCACAGCGCGCACTCCGCATGGAGTAGATAAATTAAGGAGCCCTTCGATAGATTTACTACAAATTGGAAGGATGTCGAAGGCAGAAGTAAACCATGCTCTCGTTGCTGGCAAGCAGACAGGGAACAGCTTGAATAAATCTACAATTTGTACGCACGCAATCAACACTCGGCAAAAGGATATGTGCTCCACTCACGCACTCTCCAAGCAATTTTATTGCTCGTCGGCGCTCGTAAAACGGGTAAGTCTCTGCCTCTCCACATCTGTGTTTGTGTGTGTAGCCCCTGTGATTGTTTCTAGGATGACACGTAAATTAGAAAGCGTTTAGCAAAATTTCAATTTAATTTAAAATGTCCTTTTGGATGAAACCGGGAGACTGTCGTCGTCCCCTAATACATAAATACATCCCTGTTTGTGAACATCGAAGTTATTCAATTGCCACTACTGTACAGTGTATATGTGGAGCCCACATGTGGTGGTGGTGGTGGTACTGGTACTGGATATTTATTACAATTATGTCCTGCATTGGCAACCGGAGCGAAATAATTTAACTAGAACTAGCCGTATACGGAGGGTATATGTGTGTGCGGCAAGGACGATCGGACAGACGTGTGCCATAATGTTTCTTAAACAAATCACATAGCCCTTAACAATAAATTAAGCAGTTAATACCAATTAAGCAGGAGACAAGCAGATGTCCTTAAACAAGTTGCCTTTACTTTGGTGATTGAACGAACGGAGGACGACGCCGACGACGACGACGACGAGGTGGGCATAGGAAGAGAGAAACCAACAGCATTTGCTAAAACAATAAATGTCCTTAATTTATGTGCGCTTACACATGAATATAATACACTTACGATTTTCGAAAACTTTGCAAAAGGACACGAGGTGGGGAGGTGGAGAAATTATGTGGCCACCACCAGCCAACAGTATAGGTTGGCAATGAGGTCCTTTTGCTTGTGAAATTTATGGCGTTTCACCTCGCATGTGGGTGTGTGCATATATATCTGTCTGTGTGCTGGTTTGTTTAAAGCATCCAAAACGGAGACAAATTGTCCTTTTCGGTCCAAATGTACATCTAATGATAGCCAATCGAGGCACACTCCATAAATCGAGTCTTTTGGAGAGGATAACACTGCCGCCCGCCACCACCCTCCCTCGTTGTGGTGCATCCTGCCCGTGTTTGCACTGGCAGGGAGGCATTGGTCATCATTCTGTTCCTGAAACCATTTGAAGGATACAGCAAGCAGACAATCAGATTCGCATTTGCCAATCTCTCTCTCTCACTCTCTCTCTCTGACTATAAAGTGGATGGTTAAGTCGGTTCATTCCGGTTGTTGGCCGGTATTTGGATGTGGCCTTATGTGGCCATGATGAACAAATGTGACAAAGTATCCGTTTGTGGTTCCGGCGGGGTGTTAAACAAATACACACACAAGCACACGAGGGCACTTTGTATGGTGGCTTTATTTCCAGAGGTGGGTCGGTCGCTTTGGTCAAGGACATTATGCCTGATTAACGATCGTTTGCTAGAAGTGAGGTTATGATTAACGGCCAACTCATTTTTTGTTTATTATAACTGAATGAGTTCCAGCGGATGGTGGAGGAAAATGTGATCGGGCTTGCGAGGGTTTGAGTGTAAACTGAAAACTCGATGTCGCTTTTTCAATGAATTGTGGCGCAGTTTTGTGTAAACACACGCTTTACATACTGCGCACCTTCTAACCTCAAAGCTATGAGCTCTAACGCAGTATTAAGTAGGTGCCATCCGCTCAAGCCATGCCCTGTAGGCCTCGGGCAACATATAGGTATAGGCGGGGAAACTGCGCACCATACTTAGGGTAGCAAAACGTCTTTCTATCTGTCCATTGAGTTACTTTTTGTGACAGACTAGATCGGAGCTTAAATAAACAAAAAAAAAAATAGTTGGCGCAATAGGTCCGTAGCACCCTAGGACCAGCTTCTCACAACTATTCGTTTTGTGCGAGTTTTCGGTTTTTGGGACGAATGGAAGGGATCCTCAATTTTATGCCGAGTCCAAACGGCTTATTGAGAAGCCCTCTTTCGTGACAGTAATACTCTTGGATGTTTGTTAGACATTGGCGCAGTTAAAAGATTTCGAGAAATCCTGGAAATCATTGCTTAGTAGTCCAACACCCTAAGCACTAAGCCACTGCGCCGTCGGAGCCTAGCTTCATAATTTCGTAGAAATTTCGTTAACACTTTTCTAAGACCATTCCATTTCGGAAGAACTTACGTTCCCAACTTCAGTGTGGATAGATCTTACTACCCTATTTTTTGGTCTGTTTTAAAATGCAATCCAACAGCGAGAAGTACAATCTTCCCGAGTAGATACTCGTCGATGTAACACCATCAAAATGAGTTTATTTCCTTCACATCTTTCCAGCATTACCGCCTGAATTACTACCCCACATGAGGGCTGCAATTAAAGACCCCGCTCCCCATGCACTGCGTATAGCAATTCAAACCCCTTCCAATTGCAATCCAATAAACGCAAACGACACAAGCAGTAAAATTTCAACAGATTTCGGGGTTGAATTTTCAATCGTCATACCCTTTCGACGAACGCAAATTCCTTCCAATCAATCGGGCAATAAACGCAAATAACCAAAACTCCACCGCACAAATATACGAAGCTCAACTCAGACCACTACACACCAATAAAATGCACCCTCTTCCATCTCATAAATAACAATTATGGCCAAGATACACAATATGTTGTAGCAACAGCAACGGGGGTTACCGAGAACATTGAACACACAAATTCCACTATCCGCAACCCAAACCCCCCTCCCCCCATCTGTGTGTGTATAGTTTGATGTAAAGGAAAACGGAATCACTATCGAGCAACACAAGGTAAAGGACTCCAGCTAAAGTTATTATCTGGAATGAAAGTGAGATGTGACACCTCGCCACTTCCGCACTCATCACAGAGAACACGCACGGCATCATCATCATCATCGTAAATGTCAGGTGAATTATGTCGGGAAAGCTGCCATCACACCCAAGGACTAAACAGAGGATCGGTGTGGGTATACAGTTGTATATCCTGGAATTACTTGGAAGAAATTAAATTAGGTACTTTGGCGTCAAACTTATGAGAGTTTCTAAACGGGGGCGAATGTGGCGTTTTTTCCACCCTTTTATGCGCCACAACGTCTCAACCGCCGCCGTGCGGCGATATCAATAAATCTAGGCAAATGGCGAGCAAAATATACCGCACGCACACTTGTGTGATATGTGTAGGGAATCATCATCACACATCACGGGTGTTCTTCGAAGTCGTCGTGTATAGTAATTACACTCAAAGTTTGGGATTGGATTGTACACGGGCGGGTGTGACGTTGGTGTTGCCGAGTCTGGTTTTGAAAGCTTACTTCCTGTTGGTTCCGTCACTGTTCGATAGGAACTTGCAGTTTTAAGAATCCCAAGTGCAGCCATTTTCCTCTTGTACTGAGTCCCAAAAATTAAAAACTCACACAAGAGGAATGGTTATGAGAAGCTAGGCCTAGGGTCCCTACGGTTTCGCCAACTATTTATTTATGTTTATTACTTTTCAATTGTGAGTGCGTCGGCCCCTTACATGATCCCTCGTCTTACAAGATCCAGTTGATTTTCCTTCGGAGTACGAGGTAGGTATTCCAGAGTTCGATAGAATTTTCATCACCATCCCTCTTTCTATTTTTATAAACTTGTCAACCAAGCTTCTCTCTAAAACGAAGCAAGTTGTTTTTACTGCAAAATTTTGCAAACGTATAGCTAATTTTGTGTTTTTGTTGTATTTGGGGGCTCAACCGGAGAGCGAGTATGATACATCTTGATCTTCTAAGAAGACCTAAAGCAGCCCTTCTTACTCACGTATTTTTTTTTAGCAAGAGTCGTTCTAATTTTTTTTCAAACTCCGACTTAGAGGTCTGACCGACGACGCGACGTGCAAAATATTTTCTAGGGCATCTTTTTTTATTGAATACAAACGGCAACACTCTCCGAAGGTACAGCTCGACTCCTAGCAACCGAAAAATAACCATCAAGAAAGACTTTCCCGCATCGCTCCTGCCCGATCATGAGCATCATCGGCGGGTTTCACTGGAATTTGTGACACACAGATGACTCGTTATCTAAAACTTATTTGCAATAAATTGCGGCACGCCTCATAAAAATGGTGATGCCTTCGTGTTGTTCTTTCCTTCTACGGGAGGGTGGTGAGAATTATTTGATTCCTTTTCGGGAAATCAGATGAAATAAGCAACCACCCAGGGTTGCAACATAACTCACTTCAGTCGGCTCGTCCTCGTCTCGCGCACCGTCTCATATTTGCATCAAGGAGTGTGTTCTATGCCAGTGAGATGCTTAGGACGAGAATAAGTGGCACGGTAGCAACACATCCCAGTTAATGGCAAGTAATGATCTTAATTTATGAATGCTCGAGATTTGGCTGTGATAGAGAGCTGCTTGGCTACTGAGGCTGCTCCTGCTCCTGCTCCTGCTCCTGCTCCTGCTCCTGGTGTGGCTTCAGATATATTCACGATAACCCAAGGTAATAGTCAATCACTGAACACTGTGAGATGGAATATAATTTTCATTAGAATTAACGACACCGAATAGTGGTGGTGGTGTGTGTGTGTGTAAGTAGTATACCTACTGTACCGCCTGGGTTAATATCACATCCCTGGATAGAGGGTGCTGGATGAAGAGTAATTTATTGACAATAAGAAGGTGAGTCCAAATAGGATGGACGAGATCGGGATTATTCCTTCTTTTTTTTTTGTTTCGGTAATGAGTCCTGTGGTAGAGGCTTAGATTACTTGTTGGAAGAGGAGACAAGTTATTGTTGGTACGGGCATCTTGTTCAGGTGTGGACTAAAGGATTTATATGACGCATGGTGGTTGTATTTATATATATCTCCGTCAGCCTTCTCCTGTGTGTCACTTTAGTTAGCGAAAGCCTGACTAAGGAATCATATAATCTCCGAACTAAGTGAAGTTTGAAGAGTCTCTTGTCGTCTTGAATACATCCCGGTTCGAGATCGGTTTTGTCTGGTCCTTCTTCACATTTTTCACTTTAGCAGAAGCGTCTGTCATCAGGTGGCCTCTGTTTACTATCTCCACACTTTAAGTTTAAATTTCAACACCATCAGACGTAAACATTTCTGGATTCGAAACGTTTTCGCATCAGGGCAATGCAATTCTATCTCGTGGTGGTTATGCGAACTGAAAATACGCAATTTCAAGGAAATTACCGTCCGTCCCTGTCTAACAATTTCGAAAATGTTCTTCTGCCCACCCACAGGCACATTTGTCACTCCGCTCCTGTTTCCCTTCATCGATACCCACAGAAAAACCAACAAATATAAACCTCCACCAATTAGACTAACCCCGAAAGGGAAAAGAATACACTCCACCGTCACCCCGTCCTTCGGAGTAACTTATGTTCATCGAAGGTATGCGTGCAGGGGCCCGTATAGCAGCGCCCCGAATCTATTGGGGCATTAATTATGATTACCGTCACGTTTTATGAGACATTCACTGTACTTTATGACACCCATCCAAGAAGTAACCAGCCATCATGAATTCGTAAGGATAACGAATATTGACACACGAAACGAAGGTGCACAGGTGTCTGCGCTGGCCAGAAAAAAAAACCTAAACACCTTATGTCCTCGGCGTTACACCATCCCGACTGAACCAAACAAAGGTTAAATACCAAGAATACGCACGAAACTCCTTCTGTTCTGTCCGTATCATTCGGTTCGGTTGGGTTCGTCCTCAACCTCATCCATTTCATTGAATATTAAAAGAGATATCTTCTCATTATCCTTCGCTGTTTGTCTCTCATGCAAAAAGTTAATTTTCGCCCAAAAGAATGCCGGTTTCCTGTTCTGCCATTCTTAATTGTTGCAATTTCAATTCGAATCTTGATTTTATCGTTAATCCTTGTTTAAGGATGTGGTGTATGTGGCTGACCGCAGGCGGAAAAAAAATAAAACGAAAACGGACCCAGTACAAAATTGCATCCACACATTTCAATTATGCGAACAGCAAACCGCTTTCATAAAGTGCATTGGCGCAAAGGAATTGAAATTGAAATGGAAATTGGAAAGAGCTCGCTTATCCTTTGTGTCCTTTCGCTCATTTACATCAACACCGCATTTTAAATAGAATTTTTGGTAGTTACACTATAAGCGTGCGATGACGATAGTGCGCTCCTGCTGTTGGCTGCGGCAATAGTCCTTTGCTGCAAATGGCGATGGTAGTTTAATCAAAGGGTAATTACCCTAAGGAGCAAAACAATTCCAATTACGAGAAAAGCGTAAGCGAGTGATAGGGGCACACGAAGAAAAAGCAAACCTGAAAAAGAAACTGGTAATACGAAAACGCCAAATGTCATTGCATTAGCTAATTGGGAGACGATAAGAAGTCGAGGGTTGTTTTGAATTTTCTAAAGGTACAGTCGCCGCGCCGCGCAGTGGATGTGGTGTTCTGTTAGTGTGTGCGGTTTTGGGTTGCAAAACAAATTGGATTACAGATTGTATTAGGTTTTTGTTGATATTCAGTCGGAATGGGGTTGTTGACTTCGACTGTAGCTGTAAATCTTGCCTTGACAATGTTTTTGCGTTTTGAAGCCTTAATGCGTTTTGTAAATTTTTTTTACGAGATTTTTCGCGTGTTCTTCTACGCGTTTTCTATGCATTTTCTGATGCGTTTTTCGACGCGTTTTTGATGCGTAGAAAAACGCGTGAAAAATCGCTTGAAAAAAACGCGTCAAAAAAAACGTGAAAAAACGCGTGGAAAAACGCGTGAAAAAACGCGTGAAAAAACGCGTGAAAAAACGCGTGAAAAAACGCGTGAAAAAACGCGCGAAAAAACGCGTGGAAAAACGCGTGAAAAAACGCGTGGAAAAACGCGTCAAAAAACGCGTGAAAAAACGCGTGAAAAAACGCGTGAAAAAACGCGTGAAAAAACGCGTGGAAAAACGCGTGGAAAAACGCGTCAAAAAACGCGTAAAAAAACGCGTGGAAAAACGCGTCAAAAAACGCGTGAAAAAACGCGTGAAAAAACGCGTGAAAAAACGCGTGAAAAAACGCATGAAAAAACGCGTGGAAAAACGCGTGGAAAAACGCGTCAAAAAACGCGTAAAAAAACGCGTAAAAAAACGCGTGGAAAAACGCGTCAAAAAACGCGTGAAAAAACGCGTGAAAAAACGCGTCAAAAAACGCGTGAAAAAACGCGTCAAAAAACGCGTGAAAAAACGCGTGAAAAAACGCGTGAAAAAACGCGCGAAAAAACGCGTGGAAAAACGCGTGAAAAAACGCGTGGAAAAACGCGTCAAAAAACGCGTGAAAAATCGCGTGAAAAAACGCGTGAAAAAACGCGTGAAAAAACGCGTGGAAAAACGCGTCAAAAAACGCGTGAAAAAACGCGTGAAAAAACGCGTGAAAAAACGCGTGGAAAAACGCGTGGAAAAACGCGTGAAAAAACGCGTGGAAAAACGCGTGAAAAAACGCGTGAAAAAACGCGTGAAAAAACGCGTGGAAAAACGCGTGAAAAAACGCGTGGAAAAACGCGTGAAAAAACGCGTGAAAAAACGCGTGAAAAAACGCGTGGAAAAACGCGTCAAAAAACGCGTGAAAAAACGCGTGGAAAAACGCGTGAAAAAACGCGTGGAAAAACGCGTGAAAAAACGCGTGAAAAAACGCGTGGAAAAACGCGTGAAAAAACGCGTGAAAAAACGCGTGAAAAAACGCGTGAAAAAACGCGTGGAAAAACGCGTGAAAAAACGCGTGAAAAAACGCGTGAAAAAACGCGTGGAAAAACGCGTCAAAAAACGCGTGAAAAAACGCGTGAAAAAACGCGTGAAAAAACGCGTGGAAAAACGCGTCAAAAAACGAGTAAAAAAACGCGTGGAAAAACGCGTCAAAAAACGCGTGAAAAAACGCGTGAAAAAACGCGTGAAAAAACGCGTGAAAAAACGCGTGAAAAAACGCGTGAAAAAACGCGTGAAAAAACGCGTGGAAAAACGCGTCAAAAAACGCGTAAAAAAACGCGTCAAAAAACGCGTGAAAAAACGCGTGAAAAAACGCGTGAAAAAACGCGTGAAAAAACGCGTGAAAAACGCGTGAAAAAACGCGTGGAAAAACGCGTGGAAAAACGCGTCAAAAAACGCGTGAAAAAACGCGTGAAAAAACGCGTGGAAAAACGCGTCAAAAAACGCGTGAAAAAACGAGTGAAAAAACGCGTGAAAAAACGCGTGAAAAAACGCGTGAAAAAACGCGTGAAAAAACGCGTGGAAAAACGCGTGAAAAAACGCGTGGAAAAACGCGTCAAAAAACGCGTGAAAAAACGCGTGAAAAAACGCGTGAAAAAACGCGTGGAAAAACGCGTCAAAAAACGCGTGAAAAAACGCGTCAAAAAACGCGTGGAAAAACGCGTCAAAAAACGCATGAAAAAACGCGTGAAAAAACGCGTGAAAAAACGCGCGAAAAAACGCGTGGAAAAACGCGTGAAAAAACGCGTGGAAAAACGCGTCAAAAAACGCGTAAAAAAACGCGTGGAAAAACGCGTCAAAAAACGCGTGAAAAAACGCGCGAAAAAACGCGTGAAAAAACGCGTGAAAAAACGCGTGAAAAAACGCGCGAAAAAACGCGTGAAAAAACGCGTGAAAAAACGCGTGGAAAAACGCGTCAAAAAACGCGTAAAAAAACGCGTGGAAAAACGCGTCAAAAAACGCGTGAAAAAACGCGTGAAAAAACGCGTGAAAAAACGCGTGAAAAAACGCGTGGAAAAACGCGTGGAAAAACGCGTAAAAAAACGAATGAAAAAACGCGTGGAAAAACGCGTCAAAAAACGCGTGAAAAAACGCGTGGAAAAACGCGTGGAAAAACGCGTCAAAAAACGCGTGGAAAAACGCGTCAAAAAACGCGTGAAAAAACGCGTGAAAAAACGCGTGAAAAAACGCGTGAAAAAACGCGTCAAAAACGCGTGAAAAAACGCGTGGAAAAACGCGTCAAAAAACGCGTGAAAAAACGCGTGAAAAAACGCGTCAAAAAACGCGTGAAAAACGCGTCAAAAAACGCGTGAAAAACGCGTGAAAAAACGCGTGAAAAAACGCGTCAAAAAACGCGTGGAAAAACGCGTGGAAAAACGCGTCAAAAACGCGTGAAAAAACGCGTGAAAAACGCGTCAAAAAACGCGTGAAAAAACGCGTGAAAAACGCGTCAAAAAACGCGTGAAAAAACGCGTGAAAAAACGCGTGAAAAAACGCGTGAAAAAACGCGTCAAAAAACGCGTAAAAAAACGCGTGGAAAAACGCGTCAAAAAACGCGTGAAAAAACGCGTGAAAAAACGCGTGAAAAAACGCGTGGAAAAACGCGTCAAAAAACGCGTGGAAAAACGCGTCAAAAAACGCGTGAAAAAACGCGTAAAAAAACGAATGAAAAAACGCGTCAAAAAACGCGTGGAAAAACGCGTCAAAAAACGCATGAAAAAACGCGTGGAAAAACGCGTCAAAAAACGCATGAAAAAACGCGTGAAAAAACGCGTGAAAAAACGCGCGAAAAAACGCGTAAAAAAACGAATGAAAAAACGCGTGGAAAAACGCGTGAAAAAACGCGTGGAAAAACGCGTCAAAAAACGCGTAAAAAAACGCGTGGAAAAACGCGTCAAAAAACGCGTGAAAAAACGCGTGAAAAAACGCGTGAAAAAACGCGTGAAAAAACGCGTCAAAAAACGCGTGAAAAAACGCGTGAAAAAACGCGTGAAAAAACGCGTGGAAAAACGCGTCAAAAAACGCGTAAAAAAACGCGTGGAAAAACGCGTCAAAAAACGCGTGAAAAAACGCGTGAAAAAACGCGTCAAAAAACGCGTGGAAAAACGCGTCAAAAAACCCGTGAAAAAACGCGTCAAAAAACGCGTGAAAAAACGCGTGAAAAAACGAGTGAAAAAACGCGTGAAAAAACGCGTCAAAAAACGCGTGAAAAAACGCGTAAAAAAACGAATGAAAAAACGCGTGGAAAAACCCGTGAAAAAACGCGTGAAAAAACGCGTGAAAAAACGCGTCAAAAAACGCGTGAAAAAACGCGTGAAAAAACGCGTGAAAAAACGCGTGAAAAAACGCGTGGAAAAACGCGTCAAAAAACGCGTAAAAAAACGCGTGGAAAAACGCGTCAAAAAACGCGTGAAAAAACGCGTGAAAAAACGCGTGAAAAAACGCGTCAAAAAACGCGTGAAAAAACGCGTGAAAAAACGCGTGAAAAAACGCGTGGAAAAACGCGTGAAAAAACGCGTGGAAAAACGTGTCAAAAAACGCGTGAAAAAACGCGTGAAAAAACGCGTAAAAAAACGAATGAAAAAACGCGTGGAAAAACGCGTCAAAAAACGCGTGAAAAAACGCGTGAAAAACGCGTCAAAAACGCATGAAAAAACCCGTGAAAAAACGAGTGAAAAAACGCGTCAAAAAACGCGTGAAAAAACGCGTAAAAAAACGAATGAAAAAACGCGTGGAAAAACGCGTCAAAAAACGCGTGGAAAAACGCGTCAAAAAACGTGTGAAAAAACGCGTGAAAAAACGCGTCAAAAAACGCGTGAAAAAACGCGTGAAAAAACGCGTGAAAAAACGCGTGGAAAAACGCGTCAAAAAACGCGTAAAAAAACGCGTGGAAAAACGCGTCAAAAAACGCGTGAAAAAACGCGTGAAAAAACGCGTCAAAAAACGCGTGAAAAAACGCGTGAAAAAACGCGTGGAAAAACGCGTCAAAAAACGCGTAAAAAAACGCGTGAAAAAACGCGTCAAAAAACGAATGAAAAAACGCGTCAAAAACGCATGAAAAAACCCGTGAAAAAACGCGTCAAAAAACGCATCAAAAAACGCGTGAAAAACGCGTCAAAAACGCATGAAAAAACCCGTGAAAAAACGCGTGAAAAAACGCGTCAAAAAACGCGTGAAAAAACGCGTAAAAAAACGAATGAAAAAACGCGTGGAAAAACGCGTCAAAAATCGCGTGGAAAAACGCGTCAAAAAACGCGTGAAAAAACGCGTGAAAAAACGCGTCAAAAAACGCGTGAAAAAACGCGTGAAAAAACGCGTGAAAAAACGCGTGGAAAAACGCGTCAAAAAACGCGTAAAAAAACGCGTGAAAAAACGCGTGAAAAAACGCGTCAAAAAACGCGTGAAAAAACGCGTGAAAAAACGCGTGAAAAAACGCGTGGAAAAACGTGTCAAAAAACGCGTGAAAAAACGCGTAAAAAAACGAATGAAAAAACGCGTGGAAAAACGCGTCAAAAAACGCGTGAAAAAACGCGTGAAAAACGCGTCAAAAACGCATGAAAAAACCCGTGAAAAAACGAGTGAAAAAACGCGTCAAAAAACGCGTGAAAAAACGCGTAAAAAAACGAATGAAAAAACGCGTGGAAAAACGCGTCAAAAAACGCGTGGAAAAACGCGTCAAAAAACGTGTGAAAAAACGCGTGAAAAAACGCGTGGAAAAACGCGTCAAAAAACGCGTGAAAAAACGCGTGAAAAAACGCGTGAAAAAACGCGTGAAAAAACGCGTCAAAAAACGCGTGAAAAAACGCGTGAAAAAACGCGTAAAAAAACGAATGAAAAAACGCGTGGAAAAACGCGTCAAAAAACGCGTGAAAAAACGCGTCAAAAACGCATGAAAAAACCCGTGAAAAAACGCGTCAAAAAACGCATCAAAAAACGCGTGAAAAACGCGTCAAAAACGCATGAAAAAACCCGTGAAAAAACGAGTGAAAAAACGCGTCAAAAAACGCGTGAAAAAACGCGTGAAAAAACGCGTGGAAAAACGCGTCAAAAAACGCGTAAAAAAACGCGTGGAAAAACGCGTCAAAAAACGCGTGAAAAAACGCGTGAAAAAACGCGTCAAAAAACGCGTGAAAAAACGCGTGAAAAAACGCGTGGAAAAACGCGTCAAAAAACGCGTAAAAAAACGCGTGAAAAAACGCGTCAAAAAACGAATGAAAAAACGCGTCAAAAACGCATGAAAAAACCCGTGAAAAAACGCGTCAAAAAACGCATCAAAAAACGCGTGAAAAACGCGTCAAAAACGCATGAAAAAACCCGTGAAAAAACGCGTGAAAAAACGCGTCAAAAAACGCGTGAAAAAACGCGTAAAAAAACGAATGAAAAAACGCGTGGAAAAACGCGTCAAAAATCGCGTGGAAAAACGCGTCAAAAAACGCGTGAAAAAACGCGTGAAAAAACGCGTCAAAAAACGCGTCAAAAAACGCGTGAAAAAACGCGTGAAAAAACGCGTGAAAAAACGCGTGAAAAAACGCGTGAAAAAACGCGTGAAAAAACGCGTGAAAAAACGCGTGAAAAAACGCGTCAAAAAACGCGTGAAAAAACGCGTGAAAAAACGCGTGAAAAAACGCGTGGAAAAACGCGTGAAAAAACGCGTCAAAAAACGCGTGGAAAAACGCGTCAAAAAACGCGTGAAAAAACGCGTGAAAAAACGCGTGAAAAAACGCGTCAAAAAACGCGTGAAAAAACGCGTCAAAAAACGCGTGGAAAAACCCGTGAAAAAACGCGTGAAAAAACGCGTGAAAAAACGCGTCAAAAAACGCGTCAAAAACGCGTAAAAAAACGCGTGAAAAAACGCGTGAAAAAACGCGTGAAAAAACGCGTGAAAAAACGCGTAAAAAAACGCGTGGAAAAACGCGTGAAAAAACGCGTCAAAAAACGCGTGAAAAAACGCGTGGAAAAACGCGTGAAAAAACGCGTCAAAAAACGCGTGGAAAAACGCTTCAAAAAACGCGTGAAAAAACGCGTGAAAAAACGCGTGAAAAAACGCGTGAAAAAACGCGTGGAAAAACGCGTGAAAAAACGCGTCAAAAAACGCGTGAAAAAACGCGTGAAAAAACGCGTGAAAAAACGCGTGAAAAAACGCGTCAAAAAACGCGTGAAAAAACGCGTGAAAAAACGCGTCAAAAAACGCGTGAAAAAACGCGTCAAAAAACGCGTGAAAAAACGCGTGGAAAAACGCGTGGAAAAACGCGTCAAAAAACGCGTGGAAAAACGCGTCAAAAAACGCGTGAAAAAACGCGTGAAAAAACGCGTGAAAAAACGCGTGAAAAAACGCGTAAAAAAACGAATGAAAAAACGCGTGGAAAAACGCGTCAAAAAACGCGTGAAAAAACGCGTGGAAAAACGCGTGGAAAAACGCGTCAAAAAACGCGTGGAAAAACGCGTCAAAAAACGCGTGAAAAAACGCGTGGAAAAACGCGTGAAAAAACGCGTGAAAAAACGCGTGAAAAAACGCGTCAAAAAACGCGTGAAAAAACGCGTGAAAAAACGCGTGAAAAAACGCGTCAAAAAACGCGTGGAAAAACGCGTCAAAAACGCATGAAAAAACGCGTGAAAAAACGCGTGAAAAAACGCGTGAAAAACGCGTAAAAAAACGAATGAAAAAACGCGTGGAAAAACGCGTGAAAAACGCGTGAAAAAACGCGTCAAAAAACGCGTCAAAAAACGAATGAAAAAACGCGTGGAAAAACGCGTCAAAAAACGCGTGAAAAAACGCGTGGAAAAACGCGTGGAAAAACGCGTCAAAAAACGCGTGGAAAAACGCGTCAAAAAACGCGTGAAAAAACGCGTGGAAAAACGCGTGAAAAAACGCGTGAAAAAACGCGTGAAAAAACGCGTGAAAAAACGCGTGGAAAAACGCGTGAAAAAACGCGTGAAAAAACGCGTGGAAAAACGCGTCAAAAAACGCGTGGAAAAACGCGTCAAAAAACGCATGAAAAAACGCGTGAAAAAACGCGTGAAAAACGCGTGAAAAAACGCGTCAAAAAACGCGTGAAAAAACGCGTCAAAAAACGCGTGGAAAAACGCGTGAAAAACGCGTGAAAAAACGCGTGAAAAAACGCGTGGAAAAACGCGTGGAAAAACGCGTCAAAAAACGCGTGAAAAAACGCGTGGAAAAACGCGTCAAAAAACGCGTGAAAAAACGCGTGGAAAAACGCGTCAAAAAACGCGTGAAAAAACGCGTGAAAAAACGCGTGGAAAATCGCGTCAAAAAACGCGTGAAAAATCGCTTGAAAAAAACGCGTCAAAAACGCGTGAAAAAACGCGTGAAAAAACGCGTGAAAAACGCGTGAAAAAACGCGTGAAAAAACCCGTGAAAAAACGCGTGAAAAAACGCGTCAAAAAACGCGTCAAAAACGCGTGAAAAAACGTGTGGAAAAACGCGTGGTAAACGCGTCAAAAAACGCGTCAAAAAACGCGTGAAAAAACGCGTGAAAAAACGCGTGGAAAAACGCGTGGAAAAACGCGTGGAAAAACGCGTGAAAAAACGCGTGAAAAAACGCGTCAAAAAACGCGTGAAAAAACGTGTGAAAAAACGCTCCAAAAAACGCCTGAAAAAACGCATCAAAAAACGCGTGAAAAAACGCGTGAAAAAACGCGTGGAAAAACGCGTGAAAAAACGCGTGAAAAAACGCGTGGAAAAACGCGTGGAAAAACGCGTGGAAAAACGCGTGAAAAATCGCCTGAAAAAACGCGTCAAAAAACGCGTCAAAAAACGCGTCAAAAAACGCGTGAAAAAACGCGTGGAAAAACGCGTGGAAAAACGCGTGAAAAAACGCGTGGAAAAACGCGTGAAAAAACGCGTGGAAAAACGCGTGAAAAAACGCGTCAAAAAACGCGTGAAAAAACGTGTGAAAAAACGCTCCAAAAAACGCCTGAAAAAACGCATCAAAAAACGCGTGAAAAAACGCGTGGAAAAACGCGTGAAAAAACGCGTGGAAAAACGCGTGGAAAAACGCGTGAAAAAACGCGTGGAAAAACGCGTGAAAAAACGCGTGAAAAACGCGTGAAAAAAAGCGTGAAAAATCGCTTGAAAAAAACGCGTCAAAAAACGCGTGGAAAAACGCGTGGAAAAACGCGTGAAAAAACGCGTGGAAAAACGCGTGGAAAAACGCGTGAAAAAACGCGTGGAAAAACGCGTGAAAAAACGCGTCAAAAAACGCGTGAAAAAAGGCGTGAAAAAACGCGTCAAAAAACGCGTGAAAAACGCGTCAAAAAACGCGTGAAAAACGCGTGAAAAAACGCTCCAAAAAACGCCTGAAAAAACGCATCAAAAAACGCGTGAAAAAACGCGTGGAAAAACGCGTGGAAAAACGCGTCAAAAAACGCGTGGAAAAACGCGTCAAAAAACGCGTCAAAAAACACGTGAAAAAACGCGTGAAAAAACGCGTCAAAAAACGCGTGAAAAAACGCGTGAAAAAACGCGTCAAAAAACGCGTCAAAAAACGCGTGAAAAAACGCGTGGAAAAACGCGTAAAAAAACGCGTGAAAAAACGCGTGAAAAAACGCGTGAAAAAACGCGTCAAAAAACGCGTGAAAAAACGCGTGGAAAAACGCGTCAAAAAACGCGTGGAAAAACGCGTCAAAAAACGCGTGGAAAAACGCGTCAAAAAACGCGTGGAAAAACGCGTCAAAAACGCGTGAAAAAACGCGTCAAAAAACGCGTGGAAAAACGCGTCAAAAAACCCGTGAAAAAACGCGTCAAAAAACGCGTGAAAAAACGCGTCAAAAAACGCGTGGAAAAACGCGTCAAAAAACGCGTGGAAAAACGCGTCAAAAAACGCGTCAAAAAACGCGTGAAAAAACGCGTGAAAAAACGCGTCAAAAAACGCGTGAAAAAACGCGTGAAAAAACGCGTCAAAAAACGCGTCAAAAAACGCGTGAAAAAACGCGTGGAAAAACGCGTGGAAAAACGCGTGAAAAAACGCGTGGAAAAACGCGTGGAAAAACGCGTGAAAAATCGCCTGAAAAAACGCGTCAAAAAACGCGTCAAAAAACGCGTGAAAAAACGCGTGGAAAAACGCGTGGAAAAACGCGTGAAAAAACGCGTGGAAAAACGCGTGAAAAAACGCGTGGAAAAACGCGTGAAAAAACGCGTGGAAAAACGCGTGAAAAAACGCGTCAAAAAACGCGTGAAAAAACGTGTGAAAAAACGCATCAAAAAACGCGTGAAAAAACGCGTGGAAAAACGCGTGAAAAAACGCGTGGAAAAACGCGTGGAAAAACGCGTGAAAAAACGCGTGGAAAAACGCGTGAAAAAACGCGTGAAAAAACGCGTGAAAAAAAGCGTGAAAAATCGCTTGAAAAAAACGCGTCAAAAAACGCGTGGAAAAACGCGTGGAAAAACGCGTGAAAAAACGCGTGGAAAAACGCGTGGAAAAACGCGTGAAAAAACGCGTGGAAAAACGCGTGAAAAAACGCGTCAAAAAACGCGTGAAAAAAGGCGTGAAAAAACGCGTCAAAAAACGCGTGAAAAACGCGTCAAAAAACGCGTGAAAAACGCGTGAAAAAACGCTCCAAAAAACGCCTGAAAAAACGCATCAAAAAACGCGTGAAAAAACGCGTGGAAAAACGCGTGGAAAAACGCGTCAAAAAACGCGTGGAAAAACGCGTCAAAAAACGCGTCAAAAAACGCGTGAAAAAACGCGTGAAAAAACGCGTCAAAAAACGCGTGAAAAAACGCGTGAAAAAACGCGTCAAAAAACGCGTCAAAAAACGCGTGAAAAAACGCGTGGAAAAACGCGTCAAAAACGCGTGAAAAAACGCGTCAAAAAACGCGTGGAAAAACGCGTCAAAAAACCCGTGAAAAAACGCGTCAAAAAACGCGTGAAAAAACGCGTGAAAAAACGCGTCAAAAAACGCGTGGAAAAACGCCTGAAAAAACGCATCAAAAAACGCGTGAAAAAACGCGTCAAAAAACGCGTGAAAAAACGCGTGAAAAAACGCCTGAAAAAACCCGTGAAAAAACGCGTCAAAAAACGCGTGAAAAAACGCGTGGAAAAACGCGTGGAAAAACGCGTGAAAAAACGCGTGGAAAAACGCGTGAAAAAACGCGTCAAAAAACGCGTGAAAAAAGGCGTGAAAAAACGCGTCAAAAAACGCGTGAAAAACGCGTCAAAAAACGCGTGAAAAACGCGTGAAAAAACGCTCCAAAAAACGCCTGAAAAAACGCATCAAAAAACGCGTGAAAAAACGCGTGGAAAAACGCGTGGAAAAACGCGTCAAAAAACGCGTGGAAAAACGCGTCAAAAAACGCGTCAAAAAACGCGTGAAAAAACGCGTGAAAAAACGCGTCAAAAAACGCGTGAAAAAACGCGTGAAAAAACGCGTCAAAAAACGCGTCAAAAAACGCGTGAAAAAACGCGTGGAAAAACGCGTCAAAAACGCGTGAAAAAACGCGTCAAAAAACGCGTGGAAAAACGCGTCAAAAAACCCGTGAAAAAACGCGTCAAAAAACGCGTGAAAAAACGCGTGAAAAAACGCGTCAAAAAACGCGTGGAAAAACGCCTGAAAAAACGCATCAAAAAACGCGTGAAAAAACGCGTCAAAAAACGCGTGAAAAAACGCGTGGAAAAACGCGTCAAAAAACGCGTGGAAAAACGCGTCAAAAAACGCGTGGAAAAACGCGTCAAAAAACGCGTGGAAAAACGCGTCAAAAAACGCGTGGAAAAACGCGTCAAAAACGCGTGAAAAAACGCGTCAAAAAACGCGTGGAAAAACGCGTCAAAAAACCCGTGAAAAAACGCGTCAAAAAACGCGTGAAAAAACGCGTGAAAAAACGCGTCAAAAAACGCGTGGAAAAACGCGTCAAAAACGTTCAAGTTCAAGTTCAAGTTTTATTATTAACTCTTTTTTCTTCATTTTACAGTTTTTCTACCCGCAAAGCAAAGTGCTTATCTGCAGGCGGTTGTTTAAAGATTTGATTTCGAAGTAATTGGATTTAAAAATTTAAGTTACATATTTTCTTACATTCAATTTGATTTGGTTTTAAAGTTTTTTTTTTTTTGGTTTTTTTTTTAATTTTAACAAATTCAAAATTTATAATTCTTACTTTACAAAATGGGATTGAAGCAAATACTTTTTAAGCTCTTTTTTTCTTTTCTTAAAATTTGGAATAACTTTTAAAAATTGAGGAATTGCATTTACTAGATTCGGAATGGCACATCGTAGTTCTCGGTTTCCGAAAGTGTTGAAAGCTTCCGGAACATCTAGCATCCCTTGGGCTCGTCTTCTAGTGCTTAGGGTGTGGCGTATAGGTTGCAGAAAGCGCTGGTCATCCATGTAATGTAGTAATGTTGTCATCTGGAAGATTCCATATACATCTAAAACTTTAAAAGATGAATTACTCGGTCTAAAAATTTTAACAAGACGATGTTGTAGGTTCGAAATCTTGTCCAAATGAGATTTCGCTGCGTTTCCCCAGGCCAGAATCCCATATCTTATGCGCGACTCCGCTAGCGAGTAATACACCTGCTTTTGCACATCGAGATTGGAGTATCGCTTAAGATACACCATTGCGAAGATAGTGCTCTTTAGTTGAAGACGCAAAGCATTTATATGCTCACGCCAGAGGAAATGTTCGTCGATGGTCACTCCAAGATATTTGAAAGTTCTGACTACCTCAATTGGAATGTTGTTGTCGGAAAATAGAGAGCAGTCATTTCGGTGATAGATCTGGACAGTTTCCGCTGGTTTCGATGGGCCGCGTATGTGCATCACTTTTGTTTTGGTTGCATTTATAATTAGCCCGTTATCATGGCACCAGTTGGATACATCGTTGAATTCTTCTTGTAGTATCTTCACCGCAGAATTGAGGTTCTTATGTTTCACCACAATTGCAATATCATCTGCGTAGGCATAGGCAGTACATTTTTTGAAAATTCGCAAAAGTTCGTTGGTATATATTATAAAAAGAATAGGGCCCAATTTGGAACCTTGTGGTACACCGTATTTGCTTGGTTTTTCGCTGCTCACTGTGTCAGAAACTTTGACTCTTAGCGTTCTATCAGTTAGATAACTCCTAAGCCAGTTAGCCAGTACGCCCCTTAAACCATTTCTGCTGACACTTTCCAACAGTTTGTCGTGCGTTAGAGTATCGAACGCTTTGCTAAAATCGATGAATAGCACGAGGACGTGATGGCTTTTGTTCAGACTAGCATGAATTGTATTTGTAAACTCCCCTAGTAAAGATCCGGTACTCTTACTTTTTTGGAAACCGTACTGGTTTGGGTGAAGCACTTTGTATTTGGTCATAAAACTATTTATTCGGCTGACTATTGTTTCCTCCAAACATTTTTCAACAGATGACAAAATCGCGATTGGCCTGTAATTTTCAACATCCTTTTTTGTTCCGCCTTTATATATTGGGCGAATGATCGACGTTTTCATCAGCTGGGGGACACAACACTGTTGAATACTTTTGTTTATAATTTTAGTGATTACTGGAGCTAAATGCCTAGCATTTATTTTGAGATCAACTGGTCTGATATTATCTGCTCCAGGACCTTTTTTATCGTTTAGTTGACATAACATAGTATACACTTCTGATTCAGTTGCTTCTTGTATGTAGATGTTTTGTTCAAGTTGCCAATTCTCGTGGTTTGATGTCTTTGTGTTGCAATTATGTGCGATCCTTGAAGCCTGGTTCGAAAACAGTTCTGCAAATTTATCCACATTGTTGACTAAACCTTCGTCAGTATTAGGAAAATTGTGTTTAATACTTTCATCTATTGAACGTTTTTTTCTTCCAAGAAGTTCATTAACAACACCCCAAGTTTTTCTTGGATTATTATTAGCATTTGCAAACTTTTGTTTATAGAAGTTAGCTTTTGCAAATTGGATGTTTTTATTTACAACATTTCTAAAACTCTTATACTCGTCTTCATATGTCTTACACCTCGGGCTATTTCTCCATCTCCTATAAAGCTCATCTCTTCTTTTGCACATTGACACGGTTTCGGCCGTAATCCATAGTTTGTGTTTCCGTGTTCTCTTGGTTGGTTTGGTTTTGCTGGCTTCAGAGTATATATTATTCATTTCTCTTACAAAATTATTATAAAGTGTTTCCACATCGTTTTCTTTGAACAAATTTTGCCAGTTTGTTTGTTCTATTAGCTCATTAACTTTTAGCTGATTAATGTGTTTAACCTCAACTTCATCAGGTGACTCTATGTTTATTGAGCTTTTTGTTGCATACAAAACGGCGTAATGGTCAGAAAGATCAGTTTCAATTACTGCTGAAAATATATCCAGTTTAGTGACGCTTACATAAATATGGTCTATAAGTGTTGCAGTGTTATTTGGTATATTAACACGCGAGGGTCGTTTGATGACGTTTGTCAATCCTTTCGAGGCCATAAACTCCATGTATTTTAGGACAAGCGAGTTATTCTCATCTTGGATATTTATGTTGATATCGCCCAATAAAATATTTTCCTTATTTTCTTTTATGATTCCATTTAACTCGTCAATGAATCTTGTAATACTAGAACTTGGTGGTCTATAAATTGCATGTATATGTTTAAGTTGACCTTTATGTGTAATTTCTAAGTGTATTCCTTCGTAATTAACTGGATTAGTTGGTATTATTTTGTACGTTATATTGTCTTTTATATAAATTGCGACACCTCCGCCTTTCATTGCATCGCGATTAAAAAATTCAGATTTAAATCCATCAATGTTATAGAAATCATTTTTTTTCTTAGGTATGTTAATTTCATTTAGCACTAATATATCTACATAACATAAAACATTTTCAATTTCCGTCATAAGAGTATCCAATGTTTTTGTTATCGATCTTATATTAAAACTAATACAACAAAAATTCATTTTTTCTAAAAATTCTTTTTCGATGCCGGTCACACCATTTATTACCCTAAAATTAATGTCAGCTTCATTGTATTCGTTTTTCTTTTAATTCGTTCTTCTTGTTTAACATTATATTTTAGTACTAGTTGGTGATCTTGTTTACATCATTACAAGTACCGATGTGTATTGTCTCCCCGTTTTCATTTTTTTTTGCAAGAATTTTGCCTGTTGTCTCCCACACAAACTTCCAGTTACACTCTCTGGCTTTGTTTTTCGCTAGCCAGAGAAGGTGTTTATTGGTTGGTGTCAGCTGATTGTTGACAAAAACAGGTGCTTCATTTTCTGTCAGTGCAGCTTGACCGTTGCCTGTGTTTTCTCTAATTTTCTTAAGGGAAATATTTCGCATGATTTTCGCCTTTCTGATTGCATTTGTCTTACATGAGTGGCTCGCAAAAGAAACAACTATCGTTGACTTGTTTGGGTTTTTTTTGTTTGTTCTGTATATATCAGTGATATCAGAATTGTTTATGGGATAGTCAATTGTTTTTCCGAGTGCTTGAATAGTTTCTATCAAATTTTCATTTTGTGTCTGTGGAATGTTTTTAATTTCAATGTTATTTCTTATTAATTGTTGTTCTAGTGTGTTAATCTTCGTTTCCATTAAACATATTTGTTTATCTTTTTTCATGTTGTTTTCTTTTAGTTCTTTGATTTCGTTTGATAGTCTTTGTAGTGCCTCATTATTTGACGTCATATGCTGCTTAATCTCCTCATATTTGCTGGCAACAAATTCGCAACTATTATTAATTTCAGACATTTCTTTCCTCATTTTTCGCATTTCGAGTAGGATTATCTGGTTGTTGTTGTTTTGCGTTGTTGCTTCAGCGTTTGATACTTCTAGAATCTAGAGCATCAGGTGAACTCACACTTCTCATTCGTTTGGACAGAGGTTGAGCTGGAGTTATTTCAACTGATGTCGTTTTGGGATCTGAAGGTGCTATGTTTTCCTTCCTGCAGGCTGGGCATCTCCATTCTTCCTTTCTGGCTGTGCTCATTTTCCGATATGATTTTTCGAGATCGTAGTACATCCATAGTGCATTTTTCGTTCACATCTGAAGCATGTCACAAAGTCTCCATCGGGAGGGAGGTCGGAGAGGCATTCGGAACATGGATCCATATTGAACATAATAATAAAATTGTGTAAAGAGAGATATGGATGTATTTGTGTACGACAAAGAGACAGGGAAATAAATGCAGTTAAGCAAGTTGCTGTTTCTAATTAAAGGGAACAGCAAAAACAACAAAATAAAAAAACTTGAACTGATTTTACGAGGGTTTTTGTTTTTTAATTTATGGTTTTTATTTATGCGTTTTTATTTGCATGCACGATTAAAAGTCACTGTCTTATATTCACTATTATATTGTTTGAAATTTTCAAAAAATTAACTTAAAGATTTGTCGCCAAATTGGGATTACTACTAGAGAAGATAAAAACACAACCGATCACTTCGATCAGTAGGACGCGTGTTAAAAAACGCGTCAAAAAAAGCGTCAAAAACGCGTGGAAAAACGTGTGAAAAAACGCGTGAAAAAACGCTCCAAAAAACGCCTGAAAAAACGCGTCAAAAAACGCGTGAAAAACGCGTCAAAAACGCGTGAAAAAACGCTTGGAAAAACGCGTGAAAAACGCGTCAAAAAACGCGTGGAAAAACGCGTTTTTTTTTTTTTTTTTTTTTTTTTTTCAATTTTTCAATTCAATTTTATTTCAATTTTTTCAATTTAAGTTTACATTGGTTTTTCTGCAAAGCCGGAAGGGCTTGTCTGCAGAAGACTGTTTACAATTTTGTTATACATTTGTATATTGCTGAGCTCAAATAATTAATAAAAAGTTATACAGCAAATTAACGTGCAAGAATATATTTTAACATCAATTAATTTTCACAATATTTTCAAAAATAATTTAATAACATTTACATTATATATATTATTTATGTTTTTTATGAATACATATAAAATTCTTTGGCTTTTTTAACAAATTCTTTTCTAGAAAGGTTGAGAAGTTCTCTTGGGAGTTTATTAAATACAGATGGGACTGCCACGTTGTACGTCCTTCTGCCATAATCATTCCAGAACCTCGGAATTTGGTACATGTTCTGTTGTCGTCTTCTTGTATTCACTCTCTGCTGCGTTTGTACTTTATAGGTGTTGTCGCTGCTAGTATTTCCAGTTCATAGATTTTGGTAATATTTAACATATTAACTGGTTCATTTCTGTGTGCTCTCTGCACAATTTTTTGCAGTCGTGTTTGCAGCCTTTGAAGTTGTTGCATGCATGAGGCTCTTCCCCATGCTAATATGCCGTACCTTAAGTGCGACTCCACAAGTCCAAAGTAGCATTGTTTTAGTACACTGTATGTGCAGAGATTACTCAGGTGGAAGAGAGCGAATGCTGATTGGCACAATTTCTTTTTCAGTACTTCAATATGGTACATAATTCCATTTGAAGTTATAATCAACCACGAGTCCCAGATATTTATATGTTGAAACGTTGTCTATATATCTGCAGTCGTCGTCTTCTTTTATTGTTCCGTTATTGCCAGTTGTGTGCAAACAATCTATGTCATGCATTTTTATCTTTAGTTTAGTTTATGGATATGCGGCGGGCGAATGTGCATTACCTTAGTCTTCAGTGCGTTGATAATTAATCCGTGGTCGTGACACCAAGCTATCACTCTGTTGCAATCTTTTTGCATAAGTTTTTCAGCTTCGTCAACGATCCTATGGCTAACTACGATTGCTGTGTCGTCCGCATAGGCATATCCCGTACTGTACTTTAACACAGACAGTAGATCATTGACGTAAATAATAAAGAGAAGTGGACCCAACTTTAATCCCTGCGGGACCCCATATTCAATCTTTTCATCTTCTCTTACATGTTCACCAATCTTAACCCTTAAGGTTCTATTGTTTAGGTAATTTTCAAACCATGCTAATATGTGTCCACGAATTCCAATCTTTTCAAGCTGTCTCAGGATTTGTTTGTGGTTCAGAGTGTCGAAGGCCTTTTTGAAGTCAATAAATAGAACTACTGAGCTGTGATTTTTGTCCAGGCTGTGGTACATTTTGTTAGCGAAGTCTCCAAGCAGTCTATTTATACTTTTGCCTTTGCGGAAGCCAAATTCATGTTTGTTCAGAATATTGTACTTCTCGATGAATTCGTACAGCCTATTTGCTAGAACATCTTCCATTATTTTATCGACAGCTGATAGGATTGAAATTGGTCTGTAGTTTTGTATTTCATCTTTTCGACCACCTTTGTGTATCGGTCGAACTATTGATGTTTTGAGCATGTTCGGAATTAACCCTTGCGCTATACTCATGTTAATCAGCTTCGTTAAAATTGGGGATAGAGTTAGTGAGTTATTTTTCAAGTCATTCGGCCTTATTCCGTCTATCCCCGCCGATAGACGCGTGAAAAATCGCGTCAAAAAACGCGTGAAAAAACGCGTCAAAAAACGCGTGGAAAAACGCTTCAAAAAACGCGCGAAAAAACGCTTCAAAAAACGCGTCAAAAACGCGTGAAAAAACGCTTCAAAAAACGCCTGAAAAAACGCGTCAAAAAACGCGTGAAAAAACGCGTGGAAAAACGCATCAAAAACGCGTCAAAAACACGTGGAAAAACGCGCGGAAAAACGCGTGAAAAAACGCCTGAAAAAAACGCGTCAAAAAACGCTTCAAAAAACGCGTGAAAAAACGCGTGAAAAAACGCGTGGAAAAACGCTTCAAAAAACGCGTGAAAAACGCGTGAAAAAACGCGTGAATAAACGCATCAAAAAACGCGTGAAAAAACGCCTGAAAAAACGCGTCAAAAAACGCCTGAAAAAACGCGTCAAAAAACGTGTGAAAAAACGCATCAAAAAACTCGTCAAAAAACGCGTGAAAAAACGCATCAAAAACGCGTGAAAAAACGCTTCAAAAAACGCGTGAAAAAACGCTTAAAAAAACGCGTCAAAAAACGCCTGAAAAAACGCGTCAAAAACGCGTGGAAAAACGCGTGGAAAAACGCGTGAAAAAACCCCTGAAAAAACGCTCCAAAAACGCCTGAAAAAACTCGTCAAAAAACGCCTGAAAAAACCCGTCAAAAACGCGTGAAAAAACGCCTGAAAAAAACGCGTCAAAAAACGCTTCAAAAAACGCGTGGAAAAACGCATCAAAAACGCGTGAAAAAACGCCTGAAAAAACGCGTGAAAAAACGCGTCAAAAACGCGTCAAAAAAACGCGTGAAAAAACGCGTGAAAAAACGCCTGAAAAAAACGCGTGAAAAAACGCGTCAAAAACGCGTGGAAAAACGCGTGAAAAAACGCGTGGAAAAACGCGTCAAAAAACGCCTGAAAAAACGCGTCAAAAGCGCGTGAAAAAACGCGTTTTTTCACAAGTTTTTTACAAGTTTTTCGACGTGGTTTTCGATGAGTTTTTCGGCGCCAAGTTCATCAAGTCTTGACAACGTAATGAAGGGATAACATTCCCGTTAGTTGACCTGCTAATGCTGCTGATCTCCCAAGTTTGATTCCTGTATATGGAGACTTCTACGAGAAAGACTTTGCTCTTGGATGAAATAACTTTCAAACCCTCCATTTGGAATATTTGCACTCTCGAAGGTATGATCCATCCCAAAGAAAACTTGGATCCATCTGCCGCATACATCAGCCTTATAGACTAACAGGTCATCAGCTATGCTCCCAAATGGGTGTTCTACCACGTATAATCAACAAAGTCCCTAACAAACCGTCTGTGCGGTCGGTTAATCGTCATTTAATTTCCTTTTGTTTTTTTTTGTCCACCCGCTGGAAGCCGTTGTCACCATCTGGTGCTATGCCATTTTCGTACTTTATTCCTTGCGTTTCTATCACACTTAACACTACTGTGTCGTCGGAGCTATTCTTTTTTTTTGTGCAAAACCTCGCACATAAAATCCGAAATCCGCTTTGTTTGTATATATCTGGGAGGAATGTATCTGAAATCCGTTTCCACCGCTGCTGCTGCCTCTGAAGTACTTCATCGCAACAGATTTTTCTGTCACACTCCCGAGTATCTTCCTGCAGCTTGGTCAAGACCGAATGTCCTTAACAACTTGCCACTTTTATACGAGAATATAATATATCTCATCGTCGTCGTCGTCGTCGTTGTCGTCGTTGTCGTTGTCGTCAGCCCCGAGCATACAGTTACATCTCCACTCTTTGGGGGCAATATTGTCATCGTGGCGTGTATAAACGGTTTGTTCTCGTCGAACAGATAAATAAGACAACACCGCGTGTGCTGAATGTTTTCATTTGGCCGCGTGTCGCGTATACAAAAATCAACTATATGACGGTGTGGTGGTGGTTATCCTGACAATAGGGGCTTTAGTCCGGTTGCCAGCCAAGCCCATCCGACGAACCGATGGTGCCATTGCCATTCCGCCCCAGTTAGACAGCAACAGCACAAAAGAGATTTAGACTTAGAGATGGTGGCAGTTAATTTCAACGACATATCGGTCACATGTTAGCGCGAAATTGAAAACGATTCGTGGGGTAGCTGGCCCGACAGCTCCCGCTGGGATTACAGCGAAGGGCTCGTTGGTTGCGGTCTTAAGTGATAAAATATTAGGTGCCAGCACCAACAAACAAAAGTCCATGCGAGCACAATCGCAGGATATTTCGCTTGTGTGGCTGGCGATCTCTCTCTGCATGTACTCAGATACATCTGTGACGGTGGCGTTACTATTGGCGGATGCAATCTTTTCAACTATTGGCTGCATATGGCAATCATCTTTTCTTCTCTAATTACTATATAAGGGCGTCCGGCTTAATCCCTACCAAAGCCCTAATTACGCTCGTAAATAAAGTAAATTCCTGCGATAGTGTCTCTGCTTTGAATGGATTGCTTAGAAAAACTATTGTTGGCATCACACACACACACACATATATAGCTGGAGAGGGCTCTCTATCTGCCTGCCCTTTCTCTCGCAAATGGTGAGTAAATTTACGACAAAACTGGCATTTTCTTTGCGTTAATGCCTTTTGGCCTTAGACGAAAATGACTGCAGCAACTCGAAAAAGCAAGCAACTTCTTGCCAGACAGGTGAGAAAAAAAATATGGCACAAGATCAGAGCCAGGATACCAGGAAATATATCTTGAAGATTACCAATTGCCATAGTTTGTTCGGGTTTACTTCTTTTCTCCTTTTGCGGGACGGTTTGCCTTTGTTATCGAGTGCGACAGAAGTCCAGTTCCTCTTTGTAGACTAACGGTGATTATTCTTACCGCACATTTTACACTGCTATCGGTGTGACAATAAAATTTAACTATTATTATCGCAGAGTGTAATCCGGTTTTTAATTTACGATTATTTGCACAAGGATCCGTACCTTTTTGTAAAGAATGAATGAAATGACTGTAGCTGGTCGTTTTGGCGAAGAGAAAAAAAACTCATGACTGCTGGTGTTGTTGTTGGAGCGAATGAGATGAGAGTTGTTTCGCGGAGTGTCATTGAAGTACCTAGTTGTATGTTTGTGCAGTGTACACTGTTATTGCTGGTGGGATGTGTTAAGTGGTGGCTGTGTGAGTTACTTAGCGAAACGTCAAGTATTACATTCTGGTGCTAAATCGGTTGTTTCGAGCTGGTTGCTTGTGGAATAACAGTCCGAAATTCGGAGTTGATTGTTCGATTAACCAAAAGATGGTGTATCAAGCTTTCTTTCTCTTTAAATTCATATCTCAAAACCTTTGAGTTCCTAGAGAAATAGGTCTAGGCTGAGGAAAAAGTCTGTAGCCAGTGAGCTGTGGATAGCTTATGCTGGGACCTGGGAGGGAGTGATGATAAATTCGTGGCGCTCTCGTGCTCGGTTTTTTTAAGAACAAAGTGGCATCGTTTGACAGGTGTTCTTAAAAGTATTTCGTACCTTAAGACAACCACCTGGACTCAATTCGAAAAACGCGCTTAAGAAGAGCAAAATGTTGATTAAATTTTTTGTATAAGCTTTTTCGTTAGCCAAATGATCTTCAAGCTGACAGCAACTGTCAATGAGAACACGTTGCGTTTCTGAGAAGAGCAAAAGGAGAACTACGTTTTAGTAGTTATGCATTCGGTGTTTGACGGCATTGATTTTTTAAGTAAAAAAAAAGCAAAAAAACATTCTGTTCCCGTACTTTTCTCAGTTCAATTTTGAAAAGTACTAAATTTGGAGGAGTGGGAGAAGGTTTTTTCTACTTAAAGAAAAGGTCAACTAAAATCCTTTACGAAATTTTCAATTTTGAAGACCTAAACGTCAGTTTGACAGATTCAAAAAATGCTACCAGCAAAAATTTGTTTGATGAAAATTCGAGGACATTTTAAAATGCTGGACGAAATTAGAGAAACGCAAGCAAAAAATGAAAAAAGTTTGATTTATTCTTATTTTTTGAATGAGTCCACAGTTCGCGAGTCGCGACTTATTTTGCGAGCTCCCTACCTTGCAATACTCCGCTTTCGGACTCATGCACCTATTTTTGTCTGCTTCCACTTGTTTTTTAAGACTTCTGGCAGAGGCATGTCGAACACATGTCCGCCCCAAACCATCGATTTTGTCGAACAGGAAGACATCTTTCAATTGTTGTGTTTAGGGCTGCCGAGTATTGGTGTCTGCCTCTGCCTCCTGTGGCATTAAATTAATTACTCATGTTATTATTTTGGTCAAAATTAAGCACACGTAACAATTTATAACTTCTAACATGATTATTGGTAATGCCAATAATGTAGTATGCTCCCACTCCGAAAGTTGCCACACATAACTAATGGCTAATTTGCGAGAGAGGGAGAGAGTGGAGAGGGGGGAGGGTGCGAGCACGTTCTGTACTGCACACGAAAGCGGAAGGATCCAAAAGGTATATATCCTCAGTGTAATCCAATCCATTGCCGCATAACCCGCCTATATACTCCGACAATAGTCCGATTGTGCATCGAGAGACAGAAAATCGGATTCATTGTTGCAATTGCGGCGAATATAATGTCCACATTACGGTACACTATGCAGATTGGCATTAATTTTCCAAAATTCATTGGATAATATTTATGGGCCATGTTCTAAGTCAGCCATAAATACAATCAAACGGACATGCATTGGCCCAAACGCAGGCAGTAGTCATACGGAGTTTGAATAATACAACATTTCAGAGGGGGTGGGGGTTGGCTTACAAATTCAAATTGGACACGATTCTAATTTGTAACCAGGTTATTCATAACAATGCGCTTAACAAATGTATAGGTAACTTTACAGCTGTTTGTACAGTGTTCGCGTGCCATGAAGTTACACGAGGATCCGGGGTATACCTATGACGGCAAAAAGGAGTTTGAAATTCTTTTGGCATCATCAAAGCGTTATATAGGTTAAAATGGGCCTTTCAATTGAAGGGGACATTCATATGAATTAGGAGGTGGTGTGGGGACATCGGAGCAACAGGAGAACCAAAGAGATGTCCTTTTCTGCCACGAATAAAATTTAATTGTGCGGTTATTACTATAATTCTCAATACCTTACCTCATCAGAGCAATAAAATTCTCAGTCGTGACATTTTAGAAAGACGTTTTCGCACCACTATTTCAAATGAGCTGTATGTCAGCGGCTCGAGTGACATTGAAGGTCTTTGGTAACTTGACCTAGCGGGTGGGTGTTGTGCTGTGGCAACTTGTTCGCTTTTTAGGGGGAGTTCTGTCGAACCAAATTCCACGAAAGATATCCAAGGATAAAGAAATAAAATGTACAACGAAAGCTTCGTAACTTTGGCTCGGCGCAAAATTTGTTGACAACTATAAGCGATTAATAAGAAAAATGCGTACAGAAAGACCACGGGTGGAGCGGACAATCAAAGAGCTACCTTAACTGGAGAGGCTTGATGGTTTTGGACGAACTGTATAGTGAAGCGAGTACAAAGTTAAAAGAGTTTTTAAAAATATGCCTACAACTCTCGTTATATCTCGAATCGAAAAGAAGATGGCGTTTTGAAAGTGGTTGCTTCAAAAAAAAACCCCGCCCCACATCGGTTGCGTTGTAAAATCTTTAACCATATCGAAGTCGTCAATTGACTCGGATTTGTCTTAACATCTTCATCCCAACTCCACGCACATAAATGTCTCTGCTAAGGGGCCAATCTCGTTACACCATAAATCCAATTATTTATGCATGAGCAACCCTCTCTCTCTCACTGCTGTACTTAAATCCATTCTGCCGACCATTCAAAGCACCTGCCACATTTCGCCATTAAAAATAACTCATCTTAATGCCACAATTAAGTTTGATTTGTTTCTGAATATGAACTCCCCCCCCCCCCATGTAACAATTAAAAGGGATAACACGGTGATACACACTCAGGTTAGTTACCTTCATCCCGGCGAAAATGTTTTTAATTGCTCGTAGCAGCGCATCAATCCAAGGCGAAACATTGTTTCCTTATACTTGAATTCGTTTGCCACATGCAAATATCCTTATTAAAAAAAAAATAACGCTTACATCCTCAATTTGGCAAGTCGCACATGTGAACACGCAGTGACTCCCACACACATAGCTATACCGAGCGCGCACAAATAACGTCCTAATTAGTTCCCGAAAATAAAATGCAAACGTTTTCCTAACAACAAGGCCCAGTCTCACCACCCATCCATTTGCCGTACACAAATGTCAACGAGCAACAAGAAGAAAAGAGGAAAACCTGACAAACGCCCCATTTAACACATGTGTGCCCCAGCGAATTTTTCGTGTAGCATCCTTGTTTGTGCTGTGTGTTTTTTTTTGTTTTTTTGTTTTTCTTGTTCTCGATATTTTGCGTGTTTTGGCCCTTTTTGTATCCTTATTTTTGGGGATTTAGTTTTTCTTCTCTCTTCATCTTTGGTTTAACATATTTTTATGCCGTTAAGTTGTGCCTCAAGGATGCGGGTGTTGCATGCTTGAGATGTTATGTGTCACCTTATATTCACATTTAGGCTATTGTCAGTGTGTGATGTAGGCGGCGGCAGAGGGATTGTTGATGCTTAAACGGAGATGTGAAGCGTGAAAACTTGAGGGTAGAGTTGAGAAGTGATGAGGCGAAAATTAGTAAATAAAGTGAAATGGGTCGGAGGGCGTTCAATATGTTTTCAGTCGTCAAGTCGAAGGAGTCGGGGTTTTTCAATTGCAAAGACATGAGGATTGCCTTAATTAATACAGCAGGCCAATGTCCCACTCAAAGAATATCTTTCCAACCTAATCAAAGTTGAGTAAATATGTAAATAGTGGGTGCATCATGGGGTCGTGTCCTAGGTCTAATTTTCAATAGCTATTTGGCCATATCGGTTTCGATTTTCGGGAGAAATAGAAATCTAGTCGAATCTTACTGACTGAAATGCAAAACTTTCACAGGATTGTTCTACTCTTTGTTGTATGTCAAATGTACACAGAAGATCCTGTAGTGGGAAAAAACCGTGAGGTGTAAGAACTCGAAAAACGCCCAAAAGCGCTTTAAAAATCCTTCGAAAATTATACTAAAAACAATCAGTATCAAACCAGCATCGATAAAACCCTAGTGACAATGGCTTTAAAACTGCCCGATAAATGTATTTATAAACATACCAAAACACCCTCAAAAATTACCCAAAAGTGGACCAACAAGCGTCTCGAAAAGTGCAGTGAAAACCGCTCCTGTACAGTGTAAAAAAAACGTTCAAAGATTGGACTAAAAATTGGCCAGAAAAACTTTTCAAACAAACGCCTTAAAACTTTCTCAAAATAATGTCTGAAAAATTCTTGCATAAATTTCCAAAAGTACGTCAAAAAAACACAGTAAATGACTCGAAACGCAACAAAAAACGCTTCTAAATACAACCAGAAAAAGGTTCTAAAACCGCTCCGAAACTTCTTCCGAAAACCGATTAAAAACGCTATAAAAACATCTTCAAAATCGCACCAAGAAACACCCCGACAAATGTCTCTAAGAATGTATCGCAACTTGCACCGAAAACTATGCCAAATCACGAAATCATGTTTGAAAAATTCGGTCCCAAAAACCTTGCAAAAGACTTCACAAAAAGCTCGGTAAACAGTCTAAAAAACGCTATGAAATATGCTCCAAAGATCGGCAAATAGGGTTAGAAAACGGCATGAGAAAGGCCTAAAAATGTTCCTGAAAAACGTCATGAAGAACGCCGCCAACAGCTGACAAAACACGCTTTAAAAAATATCATTAAAAGACCTTAAAAACGTTCCGAAAACGCAGACATAAACGCTCAAAAAAGGCCAGAAAATCGCCTCAAAAAAGTTCAGAAAAAAAACGCCACACAAAACGACTGAAAATGCGTCTAAAACCGTTTCTTATAAATTATGTCTTGTGCCTATACGTCCCCGCTTGCCCAAGCGTTGAGTTACGAGGATCACTTCAAACTAATTGAGCATGTAAGTGGAAGGGAATTGTCACCTGCCAGCAATGGACTGAGACTGCAATATAATGGTCACTAGTTATAAAAGGCCTGTGTAGCTGCAGAATAAAGACCGATTCGCGCTAATCCCATCGAAGCTGGTTATCATATAAATTTTACTCTAAAAACTCATCGAAGGACACTCGTATGTTCATTCCTCAATGACAGACACCAGTCACCATTTTCAACATCCTCCAAACTATTCCCCTCCCGATCAGGGCTAGGTGATTATAATCCATTCTTCAGCGGCAACAATCAACCGTTTAAAATATCGCCTGGTATAAGCACGTAAACGGATAACACTAACACCATTTAGATAGGTAGAGGGCTCCTTGCTTCTCGGTTTCTTTGGCGAAATTCCACTTGACACACAACAGAGTGTGTGCGCTTAGTAGCAGCACCATTTGTCCTGGATTTTATATGGTTATCCTAGTAGCTCACCGCATCAGCAACAGAACCGAGCAAGTACAAACAAACACAGGGTGGGCCGCTCCATTATATTTGCGTGCTACTATCACACGATATTTATGAGCGGAATACATTTTTTTTGCCTTTTCCTTCTGTGTCCACCTGCAGGTATTTTAAGGAGTTAATTGATGTTGTGTCGCGTAAATTATTCTGAAATTAAGGTGGCGACAAAAAAAATATAATGAAGGATATTCAGGTACACACAGTGCCATAGTAGCTCTGCTCGTGGGTCATTCTATTGTGGGTTTTGAAATCCTTGAGCCTTACCAGCGAGACTGGGGCATGAGATTGGACCTGGAGCTGGAGCTGTTGTGATGGCATTTTGTTTTTAGAGAGCGGCCCACTCTAGATGTGCTCCTTGCATGCACACACACTCACACGAGGATGCCTTTTGTTATAAATTATCCTTTTTCGGTCGGATCTGTAGCACTGTATGGCGCAGCATGCAGGCACAAGGCGAATAAAAAACAACAGAAAAGTTAAAAGGATAATATATTTGTGTGTACACCTTTATATTATTTAGCGCGAGCGAAATATCTCTCCACACAAGTGTGAGTGGTGCAGCCTTGGACAGTAGCAGGAGGTGGTGGTAATAAATACAATTTTTAATGGTTTTGCAGCATTTTTGATAGCACCAGGCTATAGCGGCGAAGTCACAGTTTATTTATTTTTTCTTCTGTATGGCGGTGAAGTGAAGTGCAACAAAATGTCGCCCTAATGGATGCTATAATAGTTTGTTATATGGCTTGAAGCAGATTTAGTGGATGCGATAGGTTTCCACTGAGCTATCTGCAATAAAATTTTGAATAAGGTAATTGTCGGCCAAATCTGCTAAACGGGAGATTTTGAAGAAGATTGATGAAGGTATTCCTGTAGCTGTCAGTCTCTTAAAGTGAATTTGTCTGTCAAAAGATGAGATTTTCGCTCCTTAATGGCAGGAGTGTTCGATAGGATTCTGGCCGCTTAAAGGACTATAGTAGCAATGCGAGTGAGTTGCTCTCTTTTTTTTGTATTTCCCTTTCAAATTGGTTTCACTTTTTCGTTAAATGTTCGCCAGCAATCCGTACTTAATTGAATAGGATGCACTCAAGGATTATGGGTGGAGGAAAGTATGCCCGATGACTGGACTATCAGCTCCATATGCCCCATCTACAAAAAAGGCGATCCTATGTCTTGCAAGAACTATCGAGGCATATCCCTGCTTAATGTCGCATACAAGATCCTATCCAACGTACTGTGTGAACGTCTCAAACCGTTCTGCAACACACTAATCGGCACGTACCAGTGTGGCTTCCGGCCCGGCAGATCGACTATAGACCAAATTTTCACACTGAGGCAAATCCTGGAAAAGACCAATGAATTTCAAGTCGAGACTCACCACCTATTCATCGACTTCAAAGCCGCATATGATAGCATTCATCGTCAGGAGCTTTATGTGGCGATGGCCGAATTCGGGATCCCGGCAAAACTGATCCAGCTATGTAGCGTGACGCTGGAGAACACACGCTGCAACGTGCAATTTGGAAGTAGTTCCTCCGAGCTATTCGAAACATGCACCGGATTTCGGCAAGGAGACGCATTATCATGTGACTTCTTCAATCTCGTGCTAGAGCAGATAGTGCGCAGGGCAGGTGTCAACACGGAAGGCACTATCTTCAACAAATCCGTCCAGCTACTGGGGTACGCAGACGATATTGACATCATCGGTCGCTCCCAGCGTGCCGTGATAGAGGCTTTTACGGCGATTGAAGAACAGGCGAAATTCGTTGGTCTTGTAGTAAATGAGGACAAGACTAAGTACATGCTATCAACAAACAAACAAGCATCTGTCCACCGCCTAGGACAGAACGTCACTATTGATAGCAACAATTTCGAGGTAGTTAAGGAGTTTATCTACCTCGGAGTAAACATGAACTCCACAAATGACATCCTAGTGGAGATCCGGCGAAGAATTACCCTAAGAAACCGCTGCTACTTCGGTTTGGCAAAATAATTGGGTTCAAAACTCCTAACTCGAAGGACAAAATGTATGCTTTACAGAACCCTTATCCTGCCAGTTCTGCTTTATGGCGCCGAGTGCTGGACGATAAGCAGGAAGGGAGAGCTGATACTAGGCTCCTTCGAAAGAAAAATTCTTCGGCGGATATTTGGTCCTGTGTGCGAGGAGGGCGAATGGAGGAGAAGATACAACCGCGAACTCTATGAGCTGTACCAAGATGTGGATGTAGTCCAAAAGGCCAAAATACGTCGACTACATTGGCTCGGCCACATCGAGCGAATGGACAATAATGCTCCAGCTAAGAGGATCTTCGAATCCCAGCCGCCAGGTTCGAGACGACAAGGAAGACCGAACCTCCGTTTCAAAGACCAAGCCATCGCGGATGCCAGAGCGCTTGGTCTGGATAACTGAAAGCAGCGTGCCCGGGATCGCAGAGGATGGAAGGCTGCAGTGTCTCAGGCAGAGACTCTCCACGGGTCGGGAGCCCGTTAAGTAAGTAAAGTAAGTACAAATGCAGTAAAAAATTCCCTGTTTCCTTTTAAACCGTGATGCTCCAAACGAAAGTTTTCACTTAACACGTTTTATTTTGCGATTAAAATTGGTCCCCAACGAAAGGTTTTTTTATGGTATGACGTTCTATTTTGTCGTTTTGAACAAATGTCGGCCTAGTTTCTATTTCAGTTGCTGAGTAAAAACTTGATATTTGAAAGGCAGTTTCATTTAAAACATGTTGCCCCCTTTTAGGGGGGGGGGGGGGGGGGGTTTCATTGAAAAATGTTCACATATAAAATACAAATTAAAATAACTAAAACGTCTGAATATTTTATATTCTTCTTCCGAGCAAAGCCGAAAATTGTGAGTCCTTTTCGGTTAGCATGCTTTATTGCTTAACTAGCTGGTACCCGCAACTTCGTCTGCGTAGAATTAGTACTTCGAGTAACTCAATTAAAATATTCACATCAACAACACCGCCACTTATCGGTTCCAAAACTATCCTATCTTTCAATCCAACCAATCAGCCCTACAAATTAAAATCAAATTGGTATAATACGCAGCAAATGTATTTATTTCTTACCAAAACTATAGATACCCATTAATTTTACTATCCTTAACTTGAGAAACTTCATCCCCTTCACGTTTTGAAGGTAGCCTATGTCATTCTCAGAGGTCCCATCTATCCCTATAGCTACCAAAATTTATAAAAATTGGTTTGCACCCGTGAAAAGTAAACATTCTGACTTTCGCATTTATAATATTAATGTGGTATTCGATTGGGCTCCTTGAGATTCTCTCTCAGATTTCAGATTTCCCGTGTGTCTTATCGAAAATAAAAACGTCACTTGCTCTTTGTGTTGATATTTGTGCGATTGGAATATGTGTAGCCTTCGACACTTTTCTAAGCGCTTTCCATTCACTGGTTAAATTTAATATGAAAACATTCAAGATGCTCGCCCAGATTGATTTCTAAACATTTGTACATAAATAATTAACATCAAAAATAGATCCACCCGGTGCAATGCGTTTCTTTGCAGTTGAAAAATTTCACGAAAGCGTGCACAGACTCAAACGTACTTGTATTGGTAAATCTGAAGCAAATCTGAGAAAAAATCCAGATTCGCAAAAGCGCTCTGAAATCTGAAAAAGATTGCTTTTTTTGTACCAAACGAACATAAAAATTGCTCTAAGAGCAATAAAGTGCTCTGAGAGCGCCCAATCGAATACCACATAAGATTATATGAAGTTTTCCTTGAATTTTTGGTGCAAATTGCAACTGACAACAAAACTATGCTTTGAAATAACAAAGTGATGCCAAATTTGTACAGATATTTTGTGATCACCTTACGTATTTGACCTTACAAAAATGACTATTACCTATCACCTTACCTTACACAAATTTTGTTCATAAAGCAAGCTCAAGCGCACAATTGTCACAGAAATTTGGTGCAAAAATAATTGTTGCAAAAAATTGTCTCAACGTAACGTAAACATAAACGTCATCCATCATGAAAATGGCGTCGTAAAATCGCTCCATACAAAATGTATGGGAAAATGTATTTTTTTCATAATTTTTTTCCCCGGGATTTTTCTGGAATTTTCTTGGGTATTCTTCTTGTTTGGCCGGAGACCAGTCCGAATTGATGCGAATCATCGAAATCGGTCCAGGCGTTCTTGAGTTATAAACGTAGTAACTAACGTCACTCTCTTTTATATATATAGAAGAGTAAGAAAAATAGCCCCTAATAAAGGGGGTCCCTTAGCTGCATACATGTCAACATAATTTTTTTTCACTGCGTGGGAATACATTTCTATATGGCTCTACCTTCAGTGCTGCCCTCGTCACATCATCAAGTTCCCTTCCCCATTTGGAGTCAAACTGATTGTTGCCATATTTAGGGAAAGCCTATACACCGGGTAAAAACCCCACGCCCTCGCCACCCACAACCACCACACTTCGGCCCCCAACTCTGCATATAACCTGTAAATTATTTTGTTAAGTGGTTTAACAATTTTGCACACATCCACTCCTACTAAAACCATCCTGCCTCGCTGCCAACACAAAACAAAGCCACTTTTCTAATCGCTACAACACCCACACTCTGTACACCAGTATCGCCCATCATTGCACAGAGCAGAGGAGCCAGCAAAAAACGGGAAAACACTTTGTGCGCTGCTTCGTCACCCCATCATCACTGGCAGTGGAATTTTCAACAATTACCAGCTCATTGGATGAGTGCAGCGATTTAGACCGTTTGACGCACACCCAGACTTTTACAATCACAGACATAGCTTAATGGCCATCTCTCGCTCTCGCTTGCTCTCGCTTTAAGCTCCATCAACGATGCATTGGCTCCCTCTGAATGGGGAGCGATTGTCCATACAATCCACCAAACCCCAGAGCAGGCGATAATTTCATGTTGTGTTGTTGATGTCGGCCCTGCGTTCTCCTCATTCGTCCCAGGAACTGTTGATGCGCGTTGTTGGTGGTGCTCGTATATGTTTGCCCGTACACAGGAGCGAGCGCGCGCTTAATGACGATGACAACTTCCCACAAAACACATCCTGCACTCTCGCACACGAAAGAGATCTCGATGCTGCTGTTTTTTGATGCAAGCTTCTGTTCCAACTGCCATGGCACGGCGGCAGCGATGACGACGACGCCCTCATTGCGAAAAGGACCTGCAAAACCAACAACATCAGCCAACCATCCATCCGTCGTCGGTCGTCGTTGTCGTTGTTGTCGTCATGATGCCGTTCGTATCAGGCCGTTCGGAAACTCTTATCGACGAAAAAACAAAAGCATAACCAACAGATTCCCTCTCTGTTTTCAGTATCCTTTGCGGGATATGATGGTGATGTTCAGTCGGATGATGGCAGTGCTTCCGATGAGCTGGTGTTGGTGCAGCAGCATCCATTAACGGCATCATATTTCCGAATAGTTTCGTTCTTGTATGTGGGAGTCGCATTTCGGCGCGGTATCTGTGCAAGGATATTTCTGCTGTTTGTGTATCTGTATTGCTGCATTGTCCTTGTCACATTTTGCCAGTGTGTATATATGCGATGAGGAAAAAGGGTTGATGCTGGCGACTGTTTTGATGGCTTCAACGGATCAGTGTTGTGGCCTCAAACCCGTGCACCGGCAAATGGATACACCTACTCTGCTGGGTGACATCTCTTTTGCGATGCTCTCCATCAGGTATACGTATAGAGGGAAGGTTTTACATGTTGAGGTGGGTATTTAAGGAATGGCGTTGAAGGTTGGATCGCTCTAAATATGGTTTTACCATTAAGCAGCATCTGTCTTTCGCTTGATGGTTTTGAAAATTGGTAACCAAATGGTTAGAATTCCGCAAAACAATCTCAACAACTACGAAAATTGGTCAATAATAATAGGAAATGACTTCAGGCAGCGGTGCGTTCCAAAGTTGTCCTAAAGGGCACTCTCCAATAAAATGAAAGACAGAAATCTGCACTCCATTTCCGAGTGCACTTGTTCTAAGGAACACTCCTTCCAAGCATCGTTTCCTTAAATATTCCTGCGAGCAGCATTCTTGGTATCAATTTGTGTTTGAAACTACTGCCAGTGTGAATGGAGCGTTGCAAATTAAGGACCCTCTCAGCGCCCCCATGAAAATGCAATCCAAACGATTGAACATTCAGCCAAACTTGCAAGGAACGAGAAAGTTCCGTGCGATCCAGTCGTACACATGCTCGATTCTGGTCAATTTTCACAACAAGGTGTAGTATAATCGAACGCAGTCATTCAATGAAAGTTTAAGAATATAGAAAAATATGGTTCAAGGACATCTAATACCGACCGCCAGATATTGTGAAAGGCGAGTTCTATCACACACAACTAAGCTCAAACTTTGGTAGTATTTTTTTGTAGTAATTTGAAAAATGCTGCGTAAACTGCAAGCGAAACTGAATACTCCAACATCTGAAAATAAGAAAATAAATTTATAACGAACCGGAAAATGTTGCTTAAAGTACGGGTAACTTGGGTCCCATTGTATTTTGTCTTTAAAAAAAACTCCCAAAAATTGCTATTAAGCGGAATGAAGACTAAAACGTGTACCCAAAGTCCCCCAATCGGAACTCTAAAGGTTAAGGACGATCACCTCTGTTGAGGGGTCGTATACATTATACTGGGTGTTTTAATAGGGATTTGACATTTTCGTATTTTACTACAAATGGACCCTTGAACTTTTTTCATGATCGGGCAATGTCTGAACGTCAGACAAGGTCTACATTTAACAAGGAAATTAGTAAAATTGTCCACCATAATTCTGAGATGGGGTACACTCCAGTTGAACTTGTTACATTCGACAAAAGTAAAGTGCGACTGTCGACTTAAACTGTGTGGATGTTATGTTGGGCTGTGTGGTTGGAGATGTGATGTTTTCAAACCTGCTTAGACAGACCATACTGAGGCAAGAGCAAATTGCTTTTTCTTCTTTTTATGCAAATGAAAAGGAAATGACAGCTGAATGATGTCAAGTCCAAAAGCTAAGTCTTGACCACCATTTCACTCGCATAAGTTCCATTACTTCCCGAAGTGGAATTTATAACTCCCTGGCGATCGCTTTGCTTGCACAATCCTGCTTTGCTATGCTTTGTCATGGTAACGAATAAAAATGTCGTCTGCACAGCTTGCGACTTTCTTTCACTTGCAGCGCAGAACACCTTTGTAGAAGGTAGCGCAAAAGTCATCACAATATCGGAAGAGGTGCGGGGACATAAGTCCTCGAGACATAAGTTCATAATGGATTTTTGTTCCACCTCAAAAACAATTATGACCCTGCGCCATCGGAAGATGCTCTAGTTTTTGCAAATGGCGGCAATTATCAACTCAACTTTGACATTTGTGAAGTAAACAAGACATGAATCGCTTTACTCCTAAAGAACGCGGAATAATTGTGGTGATATATTTTCGGAATAATTCGTCGGTGATTTTGTTCCTGCATGACTTTCAGCGCAAATTTCCCTATCGTCCGACACCAACTAGGCAAACACTACGACGTTTAGCCGTTTGCCCAAAGAAGATGATGGTACAACACGAGACGCTGTCAGGTCTGGCCGGCTTCGGAACAGCCATCCTGCTGAGAATATCGCAACTGTGGCTAAAGGAAAATTGACCTGACGACGTGCCACGCAATCGACGGTTTTTATACAGAGAAAGACTTGAAGATGCTCCCTTACAAAGTGCAGACAGTGACCACCAAGCGCATGTTGATAACCTATGCTCAACCCTCATTTCTGGTTTTGGCGATTTTCACTGGCAAGATCGCCTAATTTAACCGGTCCAGACATCTTTTTGCGTTCGTTTTTTTAAAGTCAGGGCTTGTTCACATAGAGTCGTCACTTTGAAAAACTCTCAAATGGAATATCCGTCAAGAATACGAGGACCTATTACCGGATTCTATGCCAAGAGTGATGGAAAATCCCAGAAATCGGCCCCGAATGGTCATTAATTCTGACGGCGGCCACTTTGCCGATGTCATTTTCTCGACATAATGGAAAATAATTTAAGACATCAACAATCAGAACTAAAGTTTTTCATTCATAAAAAAAAATACAGCAAAAGAACTTGCGGTGGCAACTTTTGCGCCACCTTGTTCATAATACTCCGCCAGAGGGGAACTAGAACAGATCGCAGTGAAAAACCAGCTGACTCCTACAAAAAGGCACGATCCAGTGCAACCTTGCCATAAGCCACACAATGTTGAGTTTCATTTTGTCAGTTGTTACCTCAAAACGACTCAAAGACCGATTTAAACTTTGATATACCGTGTCCATTCCTGACTTGTCTTGTCATCAACCTATTTCTTTTTTTAAAAAAGGTGCCCGGTTTACTTGCTTAGCTATCACCGTCTTATCGCAAAAGTGTCTTTGTTTGCAAAAAAAAATTAAGCTGTTGCTGAGCTTCGTTAGAAATCTGGGTATGGTACAAAAAAGTTGCACCGCGGTTGCAGCCAAAACTTTTGAAATGGTTTTTTCCTGTGCACCAAAAATATAGTACCCTTTAGGTTTTTGAAGGTTCGACGTTACTTTTGGCATTTAGGCACCTATCTGGAAGGTTGGTGTTCACAAATGAGGACAGATATTGGCCACCGCTCTTAGAAGTGGAGGACAGACATTAGCTGCCTCCTAGGCCTTAAAAACTTGCGAAAACTTTCAATCAGCATCATCCACCATCCACCGGGCATGATTAAAACTTTTGCTCCAAATACAAAAAGCTGTCTTGAAACCATTTCAACTGCACCTCAACACGTATACCTACACTTGTCCACGTCCAAAACTGTTCGCAATACCCAACACAGGCCATAATCATAACTCATTCACTGGATTACACTGTGAATTGTTTTTGAGGAGTGGAAGGGGAATAATCAAGGCAATATCGGAAGTTAGTTTATGGCCAGCACCCACCGTCCACCATGTTCGAGTGGATTAAATTGGCCCGGCCTATAGCGCATCCCATCCCAGCAGGTCCGCCGTCGTCGTTATATGATAATTTTCTGCTGGCAATGGTCATCATCAACGTCCTGCCATCTACCACACATCCATCTATCGAGGCATTTGGCACAAAGTGGTGTCCCTGTGCCACTGCGTTTTAGAGCCCCCACGGATCTGTGTGAAAGCTGGCACTGTCAAGGCCTACCCAGTACCCACCCAACGTCCACCATTCATTTGACCAATTAAAATGAATCAAACGAAGAGAGACCTCCAATTCTGTGCTGTGCACATGTGAGGCAGATGCTAGATGGAGCACTGTCATCCAGCCCCAGTCCGTCCGCATTTATTGATATAATTCGTGCATTTATGGGTAATTTCGATTGCATAAACACAAAATCCATTTATAATTGTACATTATGACCTGGAAAACCTGGCAGCTGGGGGTGGGGTGGCCACACTCATATGGGTGTCCTCCGACAGTCGTTTAACATTAAGTCCTTGCGCCAGGATGATGATGATGATGATGATGATGACGATGGTGGGGGTGGTGGCGGCGGCGGTTGCACAGTGCCAATGGTGACGATGATGATGTCCGAATGCGCTGAGGCGATATGGAAAATTGGTTAGGTAATAACTGACCAGAAACCATATGGAATATATCCTTGCATTGTTATGGATTCGTAATCCGTTCGCTGCGTGCGTATGTGCGCCACCACTGAGGGGATCACAGATTCGTTGAATTACAACGAATGGCGGTTGTGTTTCCACCACTGCTGCCCGTCCGCCCGCCTATATAAAACGCATGCTGTTTTATTGCATCGCAGGGGTAGTTTTAAAATTTCCCACAAAAAAAAAAAAATAGTAAGAATACAACTGACCGACCGATATGTAGATACTTCTATATATCGAGCCGTCAAAAGTCAAATCCTGTTTTATTGTTGCTGCTGCGGAGCCATTTAATTTTATGATTTTTAAAGGATCCCTGTCATTCGAGGGGGAGGGCATTGGTGCGGGCCGGCTTTTGTGAAATAAAAACATTAATTTATCGGCTGGTTAATAAAGTTAACCGTTTACTGTGCGCTGGCGGGCGCGTGAGCCGCATTCCAATGCAATAAATGGTATTGTTAAGGATCGCATGCATTTTTTTTTTGTTGCTTTTAAATGACTCTCGAGGAGTCGACTGTATATGTGCGGTCGGTTATTATTACTGTAATCATTTAGGATTAAAGGAAGTTCGATAAATAAAAAGTTATTATTCCGCACAAAAAAATGTCCATCGATGTGTGAGATATCTGCCATTTATGCGCGGTGCGGATGTTGTGCATAAATTCAGATATTAACTGCGGAAGATTCATAATCCGTCGGGGTTTACCAAGCAGCAGTTGAATGGTTCATTATTACAAAAGGACTCTATGCGCTGTGCAGTTTGGAATGGATTGTAATTGAGTTCGGTGCAAAAGGGGTTTCTTCGATCTTAAAAATTATCGAAGAAGGAGAAAAATATTGGTGCTCTTCCTGGTCCTGACACCTTCTAAGCTTCTTTATCTGGAACTTACAAGTTCATATACAACAAGTTGGTGACAAACGTTTTGTTGCTGATGCAAGTACATACCGTCGAGGTGTTTACTATCTTGTGTGAGGTCCAATTTGACGCTGTTTTCACATCACCACAGCAGTCTGTCAGAGAGGTCTCTCTTTTCTCTCTCTTTAGGTTTACTATACCACCCTTTAACCTTCCAACTGCGCCAAGATGGATGCTGTTTATTGTAAGCCTGATTTTATTACACAGCCTAAAGTTGTAAGGGTTTGAGTCTCATGTCAATTAGAGGTGACGTACCTTTAACTTTTTGGTCAAGAGGCATTTTCCGGAACATGAAGCTTTTAGATTCGAATCAGAAGTTGAAAGCACTTTTTTGACAGCTTCTCCTTGGCAAGGTCTTAATACCTATACCAATGTCGGTAGTGTGCTATTCGCAAGTTGTAATAATTGAAACACGTTAACGACTTGTTAACAACCTTTCTTTATTGAGTGACAACTTACAACTGACTCTAAAGGTAAAACTAAAGAGAGAGAGACCACCATACTAGGTTTGACGCGTTAGGTGTTAATGTGAGCATGTTTAAGTGTTTGAAGTGATGATCATATTCGGCCAAATACACATCAGGTATAGGTTACGTTATGGGTTGGTAGAGCAGGGAGAACCCTACTGTATCATAGACTTGTGGTCATTGTGGACACAGTGTGATGCCCTTGTACGGGGGTTAACTGTTGGTGTTAGAGATGGTTAGCTCCTGTCCCTTCTTCTTGTACTTACTCGAGGCCGTCCCACCCTCTTGATGTGTTCAAAAGCCTGTAAAAATCAGAAAGTGAGACATCAAAAATTTCTCCTAACTCATGGAAACTCAAAAATTGTTTAAATAGCTTTAATTGTTATGGTAAATAAAAAAATATTTAACTAACTAACTAACTAATGACTTCAAAGTCTTCTGTTCCTCAAGTGACAGAGGGTCGGGCTGTGACATGGAAGTGATTTGTATCCTCGAGGGCCTCTTCGTCTTCGCAGCCTCTACATAAATCATCATCGTCAGATTTAGTTTTATTGCGTGGTTTCTTAGAAAGTTATGACCCGTTAGAGCCCCTGCAAGCTTAACCAGCGATAACCTGTCAAACTGTAGAAGTTTGATTATTCGGCCTCTGTCATATTCCATTCAAAGCTTCTGTGATACATCACAGGTCGTTCTTTCCACCTGCTATTGATTTTCATACCAATTTTGTTCTTCACACGTTCTCTGAGACCAATGCGGGTTTACAGGACACCACTTTTGCTCGGCTGATTTTCACCGAAAGGCGGGGTGTGTTTTCTGGATACCATTCATATCTTCCTTCATCCTCGTCTTTAACTATATATAAATTTGGTCTTTTTAATTTCTCAACTACGAAATCAGGGGTGTGATTCTGAAAAAAAAACAAAAAGCACTTTTGCATTTAAAAAAAAAAAACGAAAGGATCTATGAAAATATGCCTCATGGTACTTCTTTCGTTTGCTTCTTCCATTTCTCAAATATTCGAGAAGCAGTGTAGTTCGAAGATCATTTGCATAGTTCGGCGAACTTTAGTTTCTGACAGCGCTTTGCTAAAATGCACCTACCCTCGACTCTCTGGCTCTGTGTTAATATTTCTGAAAACGAAAACGATTGAACGTTTTCATCTAACAGAATATTTTTTTTTTTTTAAATAAATATTCTTCGCCCAAAGTTTGCCTAACTTTTGGTTATATATTTTATTGTGCTCTACTAAAATCCTTGGCGATTTGGCTCAGTGGTTTAGTGGACCTACTACTGACTAGGGCATATTACAAATTAATTTTGTTTGAACTGCTCAACTCGAGAACGTCTAAGTTTTGTTAAACATCCGAGGGTATAGTTGTCCTGGAAAAGAGCCTAAATCCAGTCGTCAGCTGAGGGCTGGCTAACGGCGATTTGTAGATTGTAGCCCCACTTAAAAATAAAAATATCACACTTCATTAAAGGACATTCGACTTTGTGTTCGTATCCCAGTGCCAAATGGCTGTTCGATGGAATGACTACACATTTGGCGACGGTTGAAATAATGAAGATAAAATGTTCGTGGACAGCATGTCCCGCATCGCCTGTAGTTTAGTTGTCTCGTGAACCAACTATCTGCCGTGGCAATAGATGGACTGTGACTATATATGGACGTTTTTGACTTCTGCTTTCAGGCTTCCGAGGACTTTTATGAGGAAGTTTCAGGTTTTCGCCAAATGAATAAATTGAGACGAGTCTCATAGCGAAATATGTGACCCTTTCTCCCCTCCGAAGTGCCGCTACCTATAATTTAATTGATGTATATGAAAGACGCTTCCATTCGTTTCATTAGTCCAGTTGCCTTGCTCATTCCTGTAGCAACAAAACCGTAATAGTTTAAGGGGTTAAGTCGCTCTAAAAAAATCATATATACGATATTTGCTTGGGAGACCCATGTCAACTTGCACGTTCCAATTACGAGGTTGTAAGTTGACTCGTTGCATCTTCCACATCCCGAATGCGACGAAGTTCTACCACATCTGAGCGCCCTCTCAACTTTAATGACAAAAACGTCCACCACGGTCTGTGGTTCAAAACCGCATTCACCTGCGCAAAACCCAAATGGAACCCCCACACCATTGCGGAGTTCTCCCAAAGCCATTCTTGTCGACCATTAAATGCGTCCAATCCCCGCATTACACATCTTTATGTTCGGTTCCCTTATAACTAAACCCCATCATAAAACACCGAGGTTAGATGCTGTAAATGTCCTCTTATCAAGGAATCCCTGATCCCCCAGGGAGTGCGATGGCCAACGCCAAAAACTAAATCCAACCCTTTTCTTGGACTCTGGGCAACAGCAGCAGCAGCAGCTCTAAGCTCTTTCATTTCGATTTCGTCTCATCTGCGATCAGAAGTTATGGTCCACTCTTTGGATAGAGCCAGGACGAAATGGACACTAAAATATTTGCGCCCACATCAAATTACCAGCAACATCCCCATTCGCCCTCGCACAGGTCGGATTTTGGCCAAGAAAGAAAAAACCCCCTCCCTGTATATGTAACCATTGCCATCTCATAAATAGGCATTTTTGTGTCACTAAACGAATGTCCTTTTCCCAGGTAAACAGTGGAAATAAAAATCTAACTGGAACATATGATGTCCGTCCGATGAATATCTTAATATGTTTTAGATCCCTCTGCGATCCCACCCAATTTTACGATTCTCCTCAGCAGCCAGCCACTTCGCTAAAGAAATATACGGGAATATCCTGCAACAATGTTGTCACCATAAAAATCCTTAATATACGACACAATCGGTAATTGTAACCTATATATGGTATGTTTGCAGCTTGAGGGTGGCCAGGTATGGACAAAATATGCGATACACAATTTGTCCACTCGCATTTGGTCCCCGGACGCTGGGGCTGGCCCTCTCTCTCTCTCTTTCTCTCTCGTTCGGCCATCAGGACGACGAAATCATTCGAAATAAATTCCACATTTATGCATATGTGATAGTGATTTCATCTTGGACACTACGTGAGTTGATTATCCGATGACGACGATCAGATATATCCGCTCTCTGGCTTGGGGTAATAAAATTTCCCTGTTGATGGAAATTTCGCTGTCAGGATTTTTATTACAGCATCGGGTGTCTCCCGGACTGTGGGTAGTCGGTAATTTTATTTGGAATTCTAAACATTCGTTTAGTGTTTGGTGCGGTGGGACAGGACCATCAGGACACACACTCTAGTATTCGCAGCGAATACTAAATTAAGTTTTCTGTTTTATTCATAGTGCGAGGTAGCTGGTATACAAAACTAATTTGAATAGGGACGACACGGGGACAGTGTCCTGTTTTTCTGTAACGAAAAATTCCATTTATTTCAAATTGCTTGTAATTTTCATTTGTAATGGGGGACAAATCTGCTTTTAGTGGCTGGCCCTCCAGTGGTGTGGGCTTAGATGTCATTTTTTGCTAAAAAAGAGTCAAAAAAGGGGTAACCCGGCTCTCGCACTGAATTTTTGAATGTGTTTAAAAATGATCAGAAAATTTTATGTACCTAATTTAAAAGTGGTACTAAATGAAGTCAAATGTTGGTTTCCAAGACTCGTGTAAAATTGGTTACAAATGGGGTCCAATTGGCGTTCGGGACTCGTGCGATAGTATTTACCCAAAGCGACAAAAATTTTGTACAAAATATGATCAATCCGGGTCAGTAGTCAAAAATGATGCACAGAAAAGCACAAAAAAAATAGAAAATCCTCAAAATCTTTATCAGTGATAAACTTAATATTTGGCAAAACGATCTTGTCAAATTTATGGTCGATTCTTGTTCAAAACTGTTGCTTCTGACCTAATTTTTGTCAGACAATCGATGTTCCAAATTCTGTAGTTTACCTTTTCTTAAAATTGATTCTAAATTTATTAAGCCTGAGCCTTGTGTTTTAAATGTCCAAAACTGTGTGAAATTGGCAACAAATTCAGTCGAAAATTGGTTTGAAATATAATTTTAGACTAACTGAACATATTGGACAAAATGGTCGGCTAGTTATGAAAAGTTTAAAAAACCCTGAAAAAAGCTTTAATAGCTCTAAGCAAAGGATAGATAGTTGTTTTGTTTTCGACCGAACTTTGATCAGAAAATTTACGTTTCAAAAGAAATCTAAGGCTGCTCCTCCTGGCATTCAAAAATGTCTAGCAAAAAGTAAATTTGGTACCGAATTCATTTAAATTTTGGCTGTATAGAGTTGTGCCTTGTGCATACCTGTTTGACAAAGTTTGCATACCTATCAGAGTGGACCAAATTCAGAACAAACTATTGTCAGTCCTGTAGTCAAAAAGGGAAATTATAAAATTTAGGAAAAGCTGCCAACTTTCTGACAGAATAGCGTGGTATTATCTTGACAGTCATTTTGGGACATATTTGTTTTCAAATAAATTTTGCCTTTGAATATTTTTAATTACCAAAATGTATCCGAAGATTCGTACAATTTCTAAAACTGTTCCTCCAAATGTTGTATAACACCAAAGTAGAAGATCTTACATTTTTTTGACCAAATGATAGCCCCGGTAGGTACATAAATATATCTTGTTCAACATGCGGAAAAAAAATATTTTTATTGCGAAACTGGTTTCAGCTTTAAATTGTTGTCAAACTTTGAAGGAAGAGCTTCAGAATGTTTGGAAATGGTACCTACTTAATTTGGGCCAAATCTAAGGCTACCAACAAATTTTTCTGTTGATCGTGCTTGGAAACCAAAAATATTCACAAAGCGACCAGAATTTGGATTAACGCTCTTTAAGTGGTTCCATTGTATCGGTCTAAGATTCTCCTAGTGCGAGGTAGCTGGTTCAAAAATACATCAGTTTCAAAATCCAATTGGTATCATAAATTCCGCCCAACAGTTTCCTGATTTTATAAAAATTTCGGCCAAATGGATTGCTCTTTAAAACTGTGCTCCAAAAAATTTTGAAAATTTTGTCCAATGGTCTAATTTCAGGTCAAGTACTCTCTTTAGTTGAAAGTGCACTTCGGCGAGTTATTGGGTCTATGATGATGACGAACCTTCCAGTGTAAGACTCTTTTTTGGTTTTCCTGCGCAATCAGTGAAGATTTTTTCTTCCTTAAGTTTCACGCTATGAAAAAGCCCAGGACTACTTTATCATGTTTAGGAAAACCAGGAGATTGTGCCGAAGGTATTGCTTACACCCATGCTACCCACTGCCCTTACAAGTCAATCCTTGCACAACCATTTAGACTAACTGCATCAATTATCGTCCTCAAATAGTGCGGCGCAAAGCCTGTTGACATTTCCGCTTTGCCATAGCATACCTCCTCGCCTGCATACACCATATCCTGCGCTTGACATTCATCTGTGTTGTCCGACACCACAATCCAAACCAAGAACCATCACAACCCACCCATCACCTCAGACATGCAGAAAACTACTAAAACTCGTTGATGTCGTAGTTGGTAATCAACATCATCACTGGGAATGTGTCTCCCGCATCGGTATATCATCAGGAGCACCACGATCCAGCATCCTGGGTGGTTCCTTCCTTTTAGCACTTTAAACCGTGCGTCATTGTCGCTGCTGCTCTGTCAGTGCGTGGTTATTGTTGAATGGCCTATACAAGCAGTTGGCAGCACCCCCACACATCGCCACATATCGTTGTGCAAATATTTATCCTGTAAGCGTTAGCACGAGAGGAGGCCGTCGACGACAACGACGGCGACGACGACATAGTACGATGTGTTGGCATTCGGATTATCCATCTGCGCAAAGGGGAGGCATGGTCTTTGGGGACGACTTCTACCGGCTGCCTTTGGTTTTATGATGAATTTATGTTCTAGTTTCCGCCGCAGTCATTCGTCCCCCAAAAACAAACTAATCCGTTTCCTCTGGCCACCAACTCAGGGCGCGTCGTCATAGCCATAGTCTCGCAGTCGACAACGTTGTCTTCGTAGGTACATATTGTGACGTCCTTAACTGAGTGAATAAATGACATAACACCGCCAGTTCGTTTAATGCCAATTTAGTCATGGCACTTATGGTGCGTTAGCAGACGCTTCACACCATCTCTATGGACCTGTGTGTGTGTGTGTGCTGTGTGTCGCCCTTGCATATCCTTTTTGGCCGCAAAATGACTTAATGGTTTTGTAATTTGTCATCTCGAACATGGGTGACGGTGGTGGCGCTGCTTTCAAATGTATATGTGTCGCCGCCAATGTGTCATCATAATTTTCAACCCCCCCAAACCAAGGGATTTCGTGAGAGGGATGGCGGCTGCCATCAAACTATACGGCATTCCAACGACTCGTGTTAGTTAAGGTTGGTTGCAGAGAACGGATTCGTAACATGCGAGCCGACTCCTATCTCCGGATGAAGGATTAGCACGATTTATATCGAAGGAGCATCCTTCGGCGGAACAGCGTAGTGTGTGGGGTGTAAATTAATTTATAGGGTTCGTTAAGTAGGTGCCATTTTGTGAGGCAGTGGGAGGAGGATGTGATTTTTTCTTCCCTGTCCCACTGTGCCAGAGCGAAATGATGTCGAGTGGTGGTGATGAAGTCCCATCAATTATTCAAGAACTTGCGGGGCTGTTGTGGGCCCGTGGAAATGAATGACGTTAATTTTCGTTTAAGTGATTGTTTTATGAACTACTAGATGAAGGACTGTTCATTAATTAAGTTGCGAGCGGTAATTGTTTTCATTTATTGTTGGGGTTGCTCTTGCGGTGATTTTTCCTCGAACTTAAACTGGTTAACCTGCGTAGCTGAGGTGGTTCTAGGGATTTGTCTGGTGTTCTATTGAGGCCAGGGGAGGGTAAGTGATCCTACGTCCACCTACAATCATTCATAAAAACTTAGCTCAATTTCGCATTTCAGACGTACATTTGAGGAACGAACTAGGGCAACGAAGTTCAACACTCGGCTATCACTACACCTTTGGAATACAAAAGATTTCTTATTGGGATGATGCCTGCTTTAGCTGGCGTCAACGAGATAAATATAACTCAAAAAATCGCATGCTCTTTCACAAGAACAGTAACAAAGAGCTTAACGCGATCATAATGGGATTACTTGGCGATTTTATTATTTTGACGTAATCCAGCTTAAGGCAACAAGGGATTAAATTAAATTTCGATGTTCCTGCTTTCATAGGTTAAGCTGTCTACTTCTTTGAACTTATTTCAGACGATTTGCATCCATTTTTGAGACCAGCCGTAATCCAGCTTAAGCCAATGCTCAATTAGGCCGTATTGGTATCGACTTAAAGTTTGTAACTCGACTTAAAAATGACTGCCTACAACAGTAAAATGTAAGCTTCGGAAGATGTATACATGCATGGAGTATCGACTTAAAACCAGACGCACAGAAAATGTTTCCCGTTTTCAACTCCAACCCTGCAAATCTAACATGCATGAGCTTATTCCTCGCTTCCACTGGCACTTAACCAACACAAAGTATTCCCCAAACTATTACTCCCACTGTGACCACATCAATTAGCTTAGCTACTCATGCCCGCCTTAGAGCTCACCCTCTGATCCGGGCTTATTGTCCGTTCCGGGCATCTCATTAGCCATGAATGGAAGTCGGTCAGGTGTGCTGTTAAGTGTTGATTCCTTGCATATCCTTCATAGGTCTCGCAACTACATATAGTGTGCTTTCCTTCTCAACGCAGCCCTGTTAATTTTTAAGTTTTACACTGAGATTAAGCGCATCCTGATCCTGACGCTCCAGGAGCTTTTCATGTCACGTGAAATTCTACCCTTCTCTCCACCTAGAAGTCATATAACCCTGGCGTAAGCAAGCCTCCATTGCAGATGGCTTACTTTGAGGACTTACTACGATGACAGTATGCAAATACCCAAAGGATTACCACCGTGGACTTTATATCATTTCACGTAAATATTTTAATTTACCTTTCGGCAGTAGTAGCCATCCCAACCATATCCGAGTGGATGGAGAAGAATTCGCCATGAAAATTTGATGAACTACATCTGCCGCGTTAAGGAAATGGCAAACTCTCATGTGCGCCGGGAGAAAGGAAATCCTTTTTCGGGACATCTAATCCCGCCTATAAAGTGTCCGCACATACGAACGGTGCTATTGTATGTAGTTATTGTCGGATGCGGCTAAAACCCAAACAGTCCTTGGTCTGGTTACAACACCGAGAAAAGTTATTTGTAATAAAGTCATTTGCCAGGGCTTTCGGTAGATGTCCAACGGGTGCACTCAGATGGGATTCCGTTGTGTCCGTAAGTATACACTGAGCTGGTGTTAGGTTATTTTATTACCTCTCTATCAGGCAGAGTCATGTCCAATATATAGATGGGTCATACATTAATTCATGTGGCAATCTCAAGTCATATCTTACAAAACCACTAATGCTACAGTGGGAAAAAGAGGACACACGCCAAAAGGACGAACGAAAGAAAAGAATCGCAAAAGTGTATCACAATAAAAATTGCTAAGATACAAATATTGCATCTATTCCCAGTGAGAAATGGTTGTGCTGTTGCTGCTGTTGGTGGTAATGGTGAAAAGTGTTGCCATCTTTGACATATGTCGCTGCGGTTCTAAATGCTCTTCCAAAACCCTGTCAGCTCTTGTTGTTTGCAGACGTCTGCGTAGTTGTAGTTAATAAATTTAGTATCTAGTTGTTTAATGAGTTCTGCGTAGTCTTGTTGTTTGAAAACATGTATCCATCGCATTACCTAATTCCGGTTGATTTGAGCGGGGTTTAAGCTGTTTGGGCAAGGAACAGCAGTCTGTTGGTTTTATGTAATCGACCAGTTGAAGACTTTGAGCCACAAAACATATTTAGTTCTTGATTTGAAATAACTTCATGCGGGGGCTCAACCGTTTTTCTGGGTAACCCCTTTCCATAGCTCCCAATTGGCAACACTGTTCGCTTGGAATGATACAAAATCATCCATTGACCATTGTGACCATATGTTTCAGCCATAGAACAAAGCCAACGAAATGGACACACAAACAACACGCAAACGTGCCAGAAAACCAGCAACAAAAGCATTACTCCTTACAATAAGAACCGATTAAATGCAGTTGTTTATGAGCATGGATTTATCCTGACGACCCCGCTCACCATCACCCCGAATTGTACATCTTTTCCAATCGGAAATAAAGTAGACATTACGATGATATCCTTTGGGTCATATCGCATGGGGACATCGCGCCAGCAATGCCAACATCATACAAACAGCACATTCGATAGCCTCGAGATGGACATACATGTCTCTGTCTCGTATAAACTATTACATTTGCAATTACCGAAAATGTGATATCCGAAGAGGGTGGGCGGCAGTCACACCATATATATATACTGACACTTACGGCACATGCCGTTGTCTTTCGTTTTTATCCCGAGGTGGTAGACAAACAATTTATGGCTAATAAGGAAAAGGATTTAAGGCGATATCGATGTGTTGGTGTACGGACAACAACTCGGAATGCCCATGTGCCACCAATGCGAGCCCAAGTGCGAGTTTGGTAATAATTCAGCAAAAGGATTGCTAAAGGTTTGTCCAGCGGTTGGGAGAAACGAACTCCCGTACCTACGGGGTTTTTGAATGGGGCGGTTTTTTTTTCTGTGTCGCTTTTATTGCACGAGATTAGTTTGTTTATGATAATCCTTAATTTATTGGATTGATGTTGTGAAAAGGACACTTTTTCGGACAGGGGGTTTGAAATGTTCGTGGGGAATGAGTGTCTTCAAAATTTATGCAGCAAAATCTAAGTTCTTGTTGAGCGCTTACGAAAAGTTCAAAATTGTTCAGAAATGTTGTGAAATTTGTTAAAATTTGTACTGCGAGGCAAAAACTTACTGATCTTCAGAAAGTGATCATAATTTCGGCTGAGCTGTGCTAACATACAGAATTCAGTCAAAATTGTACCAAATTTGCCTTGAAAATTTATTTTGAACACTTAAAAAGTACTGATGAAAATTTACATGTTTGATGCTTATGTCGCGACCTTATTTCAAAGTAAATGTAGGTGCTTAAATTTTAGACCCAGTTCCTAATTGTTGTGAATATATCGGCAATAGGAGAATGGATCGAAATTTGGAAATAGCGAGTTGCTGGTTTTTACAATTAACAACAAAATGACAGTTGTTGCTAAACGTTTTTATAAACTTCTTAAAAGCTCAAAATGGTTCCGAAATGTTTACCAATTTTGGTCAAAATTTATGGTCTCGAAGAAGGGTTTTGAAAAAAATTGCAATTGAAATTTCGGCCGAACGATACTGACTGAAAAATGTTGGCACAAATACATACGCAATTTCTATATTGAAATCGACAAAAATTTGACCACGGACTTTTGCATATTCAATGTGGGATTTTGTTGCTCAAATTTGTTTGGATGAAATAGGAACTAATTGATCTATATCCCATTATGACTTCGTGTAACGTTGTGCAACGTGAAAGAACTGTGTTTAACAATCAACAGACAAATCCATCTGAGTTGTTTTAAACCGTTTTTAAATTTTGACGCCGAAATTGTATTACTTCGTTAAATATTTTGTTTACTTATTGCCTAAGAAAAATGTTTCGAAATTGATTCAAGTGGAGGCACAAGTATTACTTTACTCTTCAAAAACACAGAGAGCATTCTGCGTGTGTCAAATTTGTTGAATTTCTTTTAATATTCTACTTTCGAAAATCCAAAGCATAAAGGGTAGCCCACACCTTATTACAGACTTCTAAACGCCCATCATTTCTCAGGTTCCGGTCCCTATTCTGGAATTTTTTCAATTTGAATCGCTCATTTTAAATGTGAGCTATGTAGATTTCGATGTCCAAATTATCGTTTCACTGATTTTAAGATTTAGGGGTCTTTTCCAATTTTTTAGGCCGCGAAAACCAATCGTTTTTTAACAGGATTGATACATTTTCAATGACTTTCTAACTACCACAAGTAATGGTGCTTAAAATTTTGACAAATCCAAAGTAAGTTCCATGTTCTACCATGTACCTACTATAAATATTTATAAGGACCTCAATGTCGCCTGGGTGATATGCAAGCTTTCCCTCCAACCTAACCAAACCTAATTATTGCTGAAATTTTCGAAAATTCTGGGCCACACATTTTTGTACCAAATTTGATTGAATTTCAATAATTTCCATTGAATGTTTTTAGCTCGTCTCAAAATAGATGTAACTTGTCGAGCTTGATGGTAGAAAAAATTCATTGTATGTCAGAAATTCATCTGAACTGTTGTAAAAATTGGTACAAATTTTTAGGACACGATGAAAGATGACGAGAGGGTGTTTTAAATGGTATTGCCAAAGCTAACCAAAATGCAGCCAATATTGTACCAAATTTGAACTAAAACAAATTTTGAAATATATAAAGTCTGAGAAAACTTGGACAGCTTTGACTGCGTTTCAAAATGATTCTGATGGCTGTTCAAATTTTTTTGGACGGTGTACAAAATTGTTGTGAGTGGACTGGACATATTGGGAAAATGAAATGGACCAACATTGCGTCTCAAACAATTCTAACATTTTACGGCCACGAGAGCGAGGTATATCCTACCCCAGTAAAGGAGAGATTGCTCCTTTAAAATGATAACCTACATGGCATTCAAAATATGTGTCCCAAAAACTGGTTACTTGTTGCCAAATGGAATGTCACCGAGTCCACTTCTTGTTCCTTAATAAAGAGGAATTTTTTTATTGAACATTTTCGACAACAAAGTTATGAGGTGCATAGCCATGAGTGTCAAAACGAGATATAAAATTAACTCAACCGTTTCGGGCATAAAATAATTCAGACTGCGTGATCTGAAACTTTTGGGATTATTGATAATTTTTTTTTCGTTGGGTACAGCTTTGGCTCGGGCCAGGACTTGCATAAAGTTGCAGTTGATTCAGATATGTATTAACCTGAATGCGAATTCACAATTGCAAAGGACTTTGTTGTCTATCATCATTTGTAAAATCATCGACCTTAGTATCTATGTCTTCGCCTTCCTTCATCTGCGGACAGTACTCTACCACCCCTCTATCTAATGTTGCAACACTTCAACATCTTATTTGTCACCACGCCATTCCAAAGCGCATATTTGTAAATAAGTTCACTTAAATACGAAACCACTCTATTGGCTGCAATTTGGAAATGCCAAACATGTTCATTCCACCAATCAGGACTTTATTTCGAATTTATAACTGACCCTCGACGTATCTAATCTCACCACACCATCGCATATATATAGTCCAATCAAATCTGCATCGGTTCGTACACCTCTATCGCCAGTTGGTGACCATTTGAAAATCACTCGCAATAATTTTCAAATGAGCATTCGAACCTCTATCCTTGATTGACCCGGCGCGCACCCAACCACCGCCAAGCCGAATGCAATCAGAACACCCTATGGGGGACAACCAACACCAAACATACCATCAGCCATGCAACGGTTAACACAATAAATTGGCATTAAACGGGCAATCAAAATTTTTCGAATAAATCCACCCACTAAACGCAGAGGTAATCTCTGCGTTCCTCCCTAAACTGATGTTCTCGCAGAGACTATAGACATCGGCGTGATAGTAGCTCGCCCCCGGCCCGAGGGGTTGAGCATAAATTAATAACAATTCCTGATCGAGTTTTATTATTGTCGCAACAATTGCGTTTTGGAAGCGGCTCCCGCTCCCTGATGATGCTCTGTGCGCGCGTCTGTATGCATATAAGCTTCAGGGGGGCGACATGAAATGTGAGTTTGATATGATACTCGTATCCTTGTCATGGCATTTTGGTGGGCTCCTGTGTTGTGCAAGTGTCCTCTCCATGAGGGACCAAACCGACCGTGTTTTTGTGAAGTGATTTCGTTTCATTTTCTAGTGGATTTGCAGATGTTGAACGGCAGACACAGATCTGCATCTATGTACACACATTCAATTGGTGTCGAATGCGAGAGCGGGTTCGTATTTAACGGTTATGTCGACAGGTCATTCTATGCCTAGTGGCAGCGGCTACCTACCGACTACTTTCCAATAACAGAAATGCGCATTTTTATGATGCTGTCATCGATGACTTCGAGTTCCATGCGAAGGGGGGGAGTGTGTTCTATCTGTCAGCACACGATGTCGATTCTGAAGCGATTAGGTGGAGTGTTTGGTTTTTTCTATACGCTGCGCTTCAGTGGGGTCTACAAGGGAAGTGGATTGGATTGTATTGTGCAGCTGTAGTTTTATATGGCACTTCTTTTGTTGCCAGTTGAATAAATAATTTTAAGATTGGCGCCCAACGTGTCGTCCAGAGAATTTTGATTTTATACGCTTTTCGCTAAGTTCGTGTGACTGTCTGTGCAGTAAAGGCTGGCATTAGGACATCTGATATAGTAATTAAACATACGAATGTCGATAAATAACTTGTAAAAGAGTAAAGTATTGGCCCAGAACTTTGCCCAGCAGCCAACACTGTTAACAGAAAAACCACTGACAAGTGACGTACAGCGTCTAATATCGCAATCAATTTACACAAAACCATGGTCATCGCCAAACATAGAATGCTTGTCTATAAGTTGAAAGCCTTAACAAAACCAACAAATATCAGCCCTACGTTGGGCGCCAGTTTTGTAACTATGAATCCACTGCTCAAGCAGACAATAGTTGCAACTCGCTCATCTGGCTGATTAAAATCCCCTTAATTATCCCGAATTGACACTTAAATTTTAGAATTTCTCCCATATACAGATTTTCCCTACATTACATGTAGAACTAGTTATCGTTTTATAATGGAGCGGGTCAGATCTCTAGATCGACGAAACAGATATCACCATTTTTAGAAGATTTCATAGCTAGTTAGCTCCTTCCTTTCAGAGTCTTCGAAAATCCTTTGACAACAACTCAGCTAAAAGCCTAGCAGGGCCGGTATTGAATTATTACTTTAATTTAATTACTTATTAATATAGTAAATAATAATAATCCCTAATAAAGTCCTGGTAGATAGCGCCACAAACATTTTTTAATATTAACTTTTAATTTATTATTAGTTAATAGTTTAAATAAAAATAAAAAAAAACTGTCCGGCATTGGGCGCCAGTTTTGGAAAAACAGCTGCAGGTCAAACCGATGGCAGTTATTATCAAGTGGACTTTTCAGTGATTGAGTTTGTCTCTCTAAAATTTTTCAGGCTGTTTGGTTTCAGTTTTCAAGTTGCTTCTTTGCGATGCCTCTACAAAGACGACCATCTTATGTAGAACAGGAAACCGCTTTAGAACTCTTCTTCTATTTATAGACATCTTTTATTCTAGTAAACTTTTAAGCTCCCACCTCAACCACTTTTTCAAAAACCGACTCCACTGCTGCGCATCATGCTTTGGCAAAACCTACCGCCACGAGAAATAGTGCAATACCGCGCCGTACTTGCGTCCGTCTCGCTGGTGTTGTAAATCTGGCACACAACCAACGCACCAGTGTATGTCTCCCAAATCCAAATGTAAATTTCCCTTCAACAGGAGAGGTGGGGACGAAAAAGACAATAATCTCACTGGCAATCGGCAAATCACCAATCACCACCTCCCTTTCGATATTGTTGTCCCCCGACATATGGACGTTGCGGCCGAGGCCGGGCACACCGCTCTCTCGAGCGAGGCATCATAATATAACCATTTGATGTAGATTTGCGGATCTATCTCTTGTCGTCGTCGCTGTGCTACTGGTGCTGCGTCTGCCACCGTTTCAAATTGTCCTGTTTTCGAAATACGCCCGAATCAGAATCTCCGCAGTCCGTCCACCCACACAAACGATTGGAACTAAAATCCTGGACAGGCTAAACAGAAATAATGGGACGTTCCTAGAGGGACACAGAGATATTTCCTTTTCGATTGGATTTTTGGCAAAATTTCGAATTGGAACTAATCTGCATGTGATTTGGACCCCTGACGCCCAGACAACGACAATGACGGTGGGCCCAGCGACGACGACGACGACAGCCGCACCGTGATCGCTCTCCAATGAATTCGCAAAGCAAACGAATGTGGATTTGATTTTGGGTTTAGTTTTTTTTTTTTCTGTTTTATGTTATATTCCATAGAATTGTTTAGGCTGCGGGATTTGTTTGTCCAGGCAGTGGCACTGATTGGATCAGTTTTGGAAGCGAATGGGGAATAATTTGATTGGATGCGATTATTGTGTTTAAAATATTCCAAATGATGTCTGTTCGAAATCGCATAATGGTAGTTTCATTGTGTGTGCGCTGATGTCCTTATTTCTATTGAGCGAATTGAAATGGGCTTTTGGCGGATATAGGAGCTTGGCTTATGGGAAAGTGGAACGGTCTCTAATGAGAATTTGAATGTTTGCTTCGTTTTGCGGGGTGTCGCATTTCACAATTTAGACTGAATTTTTAGACCAGTCCCTATAGGACGAGGACCCTAGGCCTTCCTTTTGGCACCCATTCGGTTTGGAGAGTATTTAATTTTTTTGGTAGCCAGTAGGATTTGTCGAATCGTTCGGAGAAAAAGTTAAAAGCAAGGGACCAAGTACGCAGCCTTGGAGTTCACTACAGGAAATATTCAGTCAGTTATAGTCTCGCAATACAAAAAAAAACTGCCCTGCAATGCCTTAAGGAGGAGAAGTTGATATGCAGGCTGAGAACTGAAGCCTCTGTCTTCATCGCCCGTTTTGACTTAGCTGCACAGGATAATGGAGGGAGCGAAAAAGGTGTTTACGGCTCTCCATTAGTGCCACCACAGCAACTCGACGGAATTGGGAAGCCAAATCTAAAGTCCTTAAAAATAGCAAGGCACATGTTCACTCCGAACTGTAGCTCCACCAAAGAATACCTTTCATAAGTCAAGATAAGGCCACTGTAACTCTATGTAGATCTTTTAATCCTGTCCGATCTTTTAACTCTGTCAGATCTTTTAACTCTGTCTGATTTTTTAACTCTGTCGGATCTTTTAACTCTGCCCGATCTTTTAACTCTGTCTGGTCTTTTAACTCTGCCAAATATATGATGCAAGGAAACACCACCTCTGTCCTGTATACGGTTATTGAACGGTTGCTAGTATAGAGAGCTCATGTAGGATATCATATTGTGGCCCATTTCCTTAAACCCGACTTGCAGTTTTCTCGAATTCAAAAAAGCCATAACAAGGCGGACGGGCAGCCTCCTGGATACCAGAAAAAGACTCGTCACCCAGTTGAAAAATCCGCCAGGGACTACCTCCGACATTAGTAGGCAAATTTTCCAGCACCGACAGTGATTCAGAAACCCTTTCCCATATTCGACGAAGTGCAAACTTGGTCGTCCTTTATGACTTGAGGCGGCGATTTCTTAGTAGCAGTCGCATTTGGTGTAATACATCATATCATTATCCTATGTTTGCCCCGCGGTATGCCACCAAAATGCTGTCCCATTCATCGCACAATTGTTCGTGGCATCCCTTTGTGCCACATGAAATCCTAGTTTACTGTCTTTTTGCCAAGTATTAGAGAAGACATCCCTTTTAGGTTTGCCTTCCGTCTCCACCTTCCGAGGTAAGCCATTTTTGGGAGCAATTCCGCTCCATGAGAACTGCATTATCCCAAGCGCTTTGTATCGCTATATCCCTTAATCGCTTCAGCGCATATAAACGTCTCCGTCGCTGCTCTCCCCTATGGGTGCACAAAACCAGCGACGAAAAATAACCAAAAACCTAAGCTCAACCGCACTCATTATGAAATTTTAAATTGTCATGCACTTTGTGAATATGACACAAGGCCCCCGCGCCCACAAACACTGTTTCTTGTGCCTGATGCCGCTGCCGCCCGCCAAACCGGCAACGGCAACCTACACTCGTATTCGGGGGTGAAATGTATCCAGTATGCGACTTTTGTGTACCTTGCGGCCAAAGTGATTACCTCGCACATTATTTTCCATTGTTTTAGTTTTATAAGTCGAAGGATCGTTTCACACGTTCTCTGACAACCACAGCAGCAGTAGCAGCAGGAGTAACTATAGCAGAAGCAGCAAATCTCCCAGATGTATGCGTTTAGCACGCGCCCTTCCCTCATAATAGCGCATTTCCTAGATTTTGTATGCGCGCGAGGGCTTATCTCCTCAGTCGCATCACTGAGTCGCCATACCATCGCTAACCGTGTTGTAATTACACCTGGTGGTGGTATACGGCCATAGTGCGGGGAGCCGCACCTAACTTCCGCCTTAATTACCCGAGGCGTGGTGATCCTGGGACATTCATTCAAAATGCTGCCTCATGTGCATATGCATGCATCTTCTGTAACAACACACATACACACAGAACAGACGTACACCCGAAAGTCACGACATCATTCCAAGCTGATGCGCTAAAGTTGGGTGTTTGTGCGCGCGTCCTTTTCGTCCTCGTGTATATGTCGACTGGTATGTTTAATCTGCAGAATGCTTCGCCTTGCATCAGCATGTGTCGTTGAGTTGGCCTCTTTCTCTCGGCTCCCAGTACCGGTTGATGGCCAACAGGCGGGTGGAGGTCTTCTGGTAGGTTATTCAGGCGAACCAAGCCAAAAAATGCATAAATTCCGTTTTAATTAGAAAATTAGCTGAAAATATGCGCCTCACGTTAATCGTATGAAAAGCAAAGCTCTATATAGCTGGCTGCTGCGAAGGCTGCTCTTATATTTGAGATTCCTGTTTCACGGGCTACTGGCAGTTGCATGCGCTGGCAGTTATAGTGGATTTAGCGTATATGGATGGTGTTTGGATATACTGTGTATGTGCAGACATCGTGGTACGTGTGTATCCTTTGAGCTTCTTTATGACGCTCATTATCCTGACAAGAGGATAGTAAATTGTTATTTTCAAAGTTTGTGGATAATATTGTTAGAGATGTGAGCGCGCGGATGGAAGTCATTATGGCCCGCGTGTGTCCCGCTCTCAGTAGAGTATAGGTAGTATGTGGATGGAATTTTAGAAATGGCTTGTTTGCATTGGGGTTAAAATTTAGGTTTTAAAAAAATCTTCAGAAATGTTTGCATCGGTTAATTAGTCGGCATAGGCTTCCATAATGATGACACAGACTTGAGTTACATTTTTTATACGTTTTGAACGCGATTTCTTATGCTTTTTTTGACGTGATTTTTGTCATCAAAACTGCAATAAAATCGCTTTAAGAAACTCAGTAGAATTGGATGAAAAAAGCCTCAAAATACGATTTGAAAATGAAATAAAAAACGGGACGAAAACTGCACTAAGAGAAGCACCAAGAACTAAGTCAAAAACACTTTAAAATCACATCGAAAACTGCAGTAAAAATGCGTCTAAAGACAGCCCCAAAAATCTATGGTAAAATCGTAATAAAAACGTATCAAAATAGCCTCGAAAACTATTATAAAACGAAGAGAAAACAGCAGCAGAAAATCGTCAAAAAACGAGTTAAGAACCAAAGAAAAAAGCGTCGAAAACCGCACTTAAAAACTCATCCAAAACCCCATCAAAAACGCGTCAAAAATATGAATAATGCCTTCAAGAACGGACCAAAAATGCAGTAATTTCGAAACGAAAACTGCAGTAAAACGCGTCTAAAGAAACCCCAAAAATTTATGGTGAAATAGTAATAAAAACGCATAAAAAAATTGTCGGAAGCTTTTATAAAACAAGGAGAAAACGCATCATAAAATTAGTCGAAAAAAAGCGAGTCTAAAACGAAATAAGAAAAAAAGCATCGAAGACTCATCCGAAACCCCATCAAAAACGCGCCAAAAACACATTTAAAAATGTTTAAAAAATTCGTGAAGTAGCTTCAAAAAAATAGCAAAATTATATCAAAAATTGCAATAAAAACTAAATTTAAAAATATAGGAAAAAATTATTGTAAAATCATATTAAGAACGCGTCAAAAAATCGTCGAAAAACGCTGTAGAAACGGAATTAAAAAACGCGTCGAAAAACACACCATAAAACGATAATACATACTCAATAAAATCGCATCAAGAATCGCGTCGAAAATCGATTCAGAAACGATAAGGAAATGCAACCAAAATCGTTTAGCAAACCACAAAACACGCATCAAGAAATTCAATTAAAGTCATCTCAAAAACCACAGTGAAATATGGGGTAGATTCTGTAAGGCGAAACGTTCAAACGTTTACATATACACGAACGATTTATTTCTGCAACTTAGAGCAAACGCAAACGTTTTAACGTTTTCGCCTTACAAAATTCGAACTCAAATCCATTTTTGATGAAATGACGTGAGAAGTCAAGAAAAATACGTCACTAGAGAATGAATGGACATCCGTCCCGTCTAATATTGCAGTTCCAAAAGAAAAGTAAAAAGTAGATTGGGTAGCTAAGGAAGATCGTCAGTTGAATTGCATTTTCGAAAACTCGTAAGTGGCCATATCGGGCGCATCATGCGGGCATAGGACCTAAAGTCCGCCATCCATTTATGTATGTGTAGGCCTTATTTTAGAGGTTTTGAATTTCTTAGAATTGACTCGCAAGTCACAATGTATTCCATGTCAAACTACTGATTCGGGTGTACGAATAGAACTGCCCTGTGCATTCTCAGGTGTTTTTCGGACTTGCATGGCTTCAGGTATCATTCGATATCGTTTTAAAACCAAACTCTCTCTGAACTGTAGTTCAGTCGAAGACATGGTGTACCCGCTCTTCAACCATTTGAATAATATTTAAAAATTCAATTTCTCAGTCCGGGAATAATTTTAAAAATATCCTCTGCGGACGAGGAAAAATCGAGATCCACAAAAATAGAACGCAGCTGTGGGAAGTAATTTTCGAACGCATTCTGACCATAAACTCAGTAGGTACGATAAGTTCAAAGTTTTTTTCCGCAAACAGCACAGCGTTCCATTTCTCCGTACGCTTTGCGTTTCGTTCATCTTCGGGGATTATTTTCAAATTTGCTCGCGTTTATTTGTTGCCCATCGAGGGAGCCATTCAGTGCATTGGTATTTCCATTTCAGGCCTCTCAAAAAAAAAACTATCTTCTCCAATTTAAATAAATAAAATTCAATCAAAAGGAATCGCGAAATAGAGAAACCACCATTAAAACTGAAGGCAGCGCACTGGAAAGCGCACAATTCAATCTCGTTCCTACTAAGAAACGTGCGTTCAACAAAGCGTTCTTTCCTTCAATTGTATCAGGGACCCAAAAACAACAGAATTACAAATTAAATAAATATTTAATTAATCCGGAGGCAGGCAGGAACTTTATTCCAGCGACTGTCTCATAAACCAGGTCGAGGAGTACCTTTAATCTTCTCCACCATATCTATGGTTGTCCGCTCCCTTTGCTATCAAAAATTATTGGACTTCTGGTAGCTGTTATGCGCGATGGTACTGAATCCCCCCAGTCCGTATAACACATCCCTGCCCCATCGCAACGTACAGCCCACGCAACAATGAGCCGTTTCACCTAAATATTTACAACCATGCAGAAGATGGGGTGCCAGTGGAAGTGGAAGTGGAAGATGTAGAGCACAGAATAAAAGAAGTCACCGGAGTATCCTTACAAAACAGGATCACAATAGCAAAGTCTGGTGGCATTGGTATGCGGGTATATCCTTGCCTTATCAGTGTTAGTCAAATGCGTGGTTAAATGTCGGTCGAGAACACGCTGAAATACGCTTCAAGTGAAGTTATAGACAAACGGGCAGAGCTAACGAAGGATGGTATAAGGTCGCGAGACACGCAACACCACCTCTGGGACCTGGGCGACTATATCGTAAAGAATCCAAACTGTATTGGTACTCCTTCTGAGAACGGCGACTGAGTGGAGGCGCGCAACGTTTTACTGCGTTCTTTTTCGTTCTCTTATGCGATTGATATACATACGCGGATGGCGATAGAATTCTATTTTCCACTGGGGTTGGCGGTAGTTGCAAAGGTCTTGGATTTCAAATTTGTAGAGGGAATACTAAACGGTGTGAGTTTAGTTTGGTAGGGGTAAACGGATGACCATTGGTTGGAAATAAATTGGAGGTGCCAAAAAGTGTTGGATAATCTTGACTCCTTCACAACCATTTGGACCTCTGAACGGGAGTCATCGGTTACACTATGACCACCCAGTTTGTAGAGTAAATAAAAAAATAAATAATTACTTGGCGGAACAGGTTCGTAAGGATCCTAGGTCGAGCTTCTCACAACCATCCGTTTTGTGTAAGTTTTGGGTTTTTGGGACCAATGGAAGGGATCTACAGTTTTATGCCGAGTCCAAACGGACAATTGGGAAGCTGTTTCATGACGGTTATACTCTTGGATGTTTGTCAGACGTTCGCGAGAGATGGCGCAGTGGAAAAGATGCAAGATTGGATAACGAGGTCGCTGTTTGTGCTTAAGATTCGAACAAGAGCCTAAACGAAAGTTGTGAACAGTTTAAAGCAGTACTTAGGTGGAGCCCCCTAAAAAAAACAGAAAACCTATAAATCTGACAAATTTGAAAGGAGCCTTTAACATTCAAAGATCGAAATAAAAAAAAGATTTTTAGATGCTAATTCAGAAGATGGAAAATGCGTACTATTGGTCGACTCTTGTGAGAAAATCTAGTCCATGAGTGCCACTGACTTAAACAAAAAATATAAAATTTTATGTCTCCCCCCATGCGATTTTTAAACATAAAAATTTTGAGCTCCTAGTGGACACTCACCGATGAAGCCATTTGAATTCGCAAATGACTATCGTATATTTTTTCGACCAAACGGTTCGCGCTTTGAGTAGGGTGTCCATATACCTCAAACAGAAAAAGAGGACATACTTTACAATCAACGTCCCCCAATTTTTAAGCCGATCGGTCTTACATTCGTCTTGTTGAAACATATGGAAGACTAGTAAATAGCTTTACGTGCCAAAATTTGCTCTGCGAAGCCATTCTGTCTGTAACATGCAGCATATTTGACAGAATTAACGATGAGCATTCGAAAAGAAATGAATCCTTTTACAGCTGTATCTACTTCGACATAGAGGGCGCTTTAGGCAACGCTTGTTAGGTGCGAATGAAATTTTTTTTCACTAGCTTTACCTGAAAACTTAGCAGAAGCCGAATGCTCAAAATGTGGCATAATGAGTCTTAACAGCGGCTGTCCGCAAGGTGGAGTTTTGTCTCCCTACTGTGGAGCATTCTAGTTGATTTTCTGTTCGATGATAGGGACGTCCACGCTGAGGCATATTCCGATGTAGCCATGCTGACTGACTCAAATCAGTAGTTCCATATCCTGACAGGGTTTTCCAAAAATTAACTTGCCGGGTGGCGAATAAAAAATGTTTACTTCACATTTTAAACCGTTCTAGTAAAACTTTCTGACATGGAGCCAAAGTACACTTGAAGCTAGACAGCTTTTAAGAAATTCGATTAATTGATTTGGATGGCTGTCAAATTCGCTCACAGACCTAGGAATTCTGTAGAGTTTATTAAAAAAATCGTAGAATATGATTGAAGGCGGACAAAGAGAAAGGACATTTTTTAGCCAATCTTGAAGAGCTGTTTTACCAGTTTGCTATGGCCAAGTCTGTAAAATTTAATTGTTTTCCAAAACATTCCTCAGTCAACTTTGGAGCTTCTACTTCATTTGAATTTAGGATACCGCAAATATCTCACAAACCATTGCGCAATTAATTCAGATATATGTATAGCTACCTCCATCAAAGGTGCCCATCCTCCAAAAGCGCTTATCCCGGCTCATCACACCAATCAACCCTCATCGCTGTCAACTCATCATCATCGAATAAAACAAACAAGACCGCACCACATGAGTACTCAACAGCTCCTCCCTCCCTCCCTCTCTAATAGAATCACATAATATCCACAATAATTATTATCATAACTTTCTCACCTCGCCTGTGGTAAAATGTACTACCTAAAAGTCATCTGGAAGATAAATCACACGCATTTAGCATGGCTCAAGCCAATGCCGGCGTCGGGGTGGGAAAAAACCCCCATCATCATCATCATCATCAACAACAACCATCGTATACTGAACATCGTCTTCATCTTGCCATCAACATCTTATTACCATATTATGACAGCCCGGTTGCCATCACTGAAGATTATGTCAAAATCTGTCGGATGAAATTAAGTCACACACTTGCTCATGTACACAAACACATCGGTACCGCAATGCAACCGGATGATAAACAAGAATCCTTTTGAGCGCCGAAGACGGCACACCCTGCCGCACCGTTGACACAAGGAGTCCTCGCTGACGATAAAGGTGTAAACAGCTTTGCGGGGTAAACATAATTTGTCACTGACATATGTGAACTATTTGACTTGGAATACCCATACACTTGCACACGCAGCCAGAGGATAATCAACGTTATCCGAATATGGCAACAACAGCCACCCCCCAACCTGGTGGGGTGGCAAACTATATTCGGCTCGTAAACTCGTCGACATCGATAACAGGTTTCTTTCAACACCTTTGGCAAATCCGTTTCATCACCTCTCTGAGCAAAAGAGATGTGCGTTTGATTGTGCTCATGTGTGTGCTGGCTGCTGGGTATATGTTATCCTGACACATTCCACCTTTCATGGTTAATTTTGTGTAATGCGTTGATGATGCCTATTTGAGGGGGATTGACGACGAGTATGATGGTACTCGGGATAATCCTTTTGCCTAATACGCAGAGGGCCTGGCACGACAGTGGCGGGGGAAAGTTGGCGGACTTCTAATGTTGCAATGGCAGAAGTTAACTCATGGCATGAGATTGATTTATCACTTAACCTAAGTTAGAGGTTGGTAGATGCAGCAGTGCCGTCCCGTGCATTCGTCCTGTGGATGCGGAGCTCCCGGCACCAGCACCCTTGGTGTCTGTCATTTGTTTTACCAGCATTTCGACAGGAGTGGTATCTTAAACCCAAGGCATGCACTTGCAGCTCTGTCTCTCAATGGAAGCAGACGTATTTGCAAGAAGTTGAACTTTTTTCAATTGTAGAACCTTCTCTAAGGGATACATTTAAACCAGAACCCTATTGAACGAAAAATACTGTTCAAAAGTGTATATGTCGATATTTTTTCAATGAATTTTAATAAGTATTTATAAAATACAAAATGGCTTGAAAACAGGCTGCGTTAGTGTTTTGGACCCCCCTGGAGAGGGTCAAAGAGGTTCAACAAAACAGTTCCAACAAAAATTCGTGCAAGTTCGTAAATTCACAGCCCAGATGGTACATGGTCATCATAAGCCCCCTAAAAGAGGAATGCAACTTCTATTGACCCCCCTGGAGAGGGTCTGAGAGGTTCAAACAAACAGTTCGAACAAAAATTAGTGAAAACTTGTAAATTCACTGTGCCAGTGATACATGGTTATCATAGACCCCCTAAAAGAGGAATATAACCTCTATTGACCCCCTGGAGAGGGTCTGAGAGGTTCAAACCAAGAGTTTGACGCAAATTCATTCCCACTTAAAGAGCGTCAAACAAGTTTAAATATAACAAATGCCACTAATAACGCACTCATCCAAACCTTGGACATGGGGGCTCATGTAGCAACCTTTGACGAAGTTTTCGCTTATAAAATTTTTAAAAAAGTAGTAGGAGAGACTACCCAATAAATGGACCGAAGCGGGTGTTGACTACCTTCTAGTGGCGACACAGAAGAAAATAAGTGAATGGAATTTTTATTAGGATAACCCCCTTTGAGGGGGGCTGTGTTGAAATGGATGCATACGATATTAATGAAAGAATTTTGAAAGGCTTTTTATTTAGGATGTAGGGACTTGTCTCAGGCTTCAACGTCAAATCCGTAGTCTTAAGTATAGCTTATGGGAGGGACTTTTGCTACAACTTGCACTGGGTACACGTGGATATTTCTTTACTTCCAACCCTTGTGTAGTTGAACGTGCTATGCGAAAACGTAGTTTTCCTTTGACCTTCCTGCATTGTAGGCGGTATATCGTTGAAGCTGATTTTGTTTTGTTTTTATCCAACAACCAAAACCATTCGCGAAACTTTCAGGCCACACTGTGTGCGATTGAAAGAAAAATTATTTTCTCATTAGGCAGGATGAACTGAACACTCCAAGAAGGCAACTACAACACCCGGCCGCATCACCAACCCCATGCTGTGATAGTTTACCTCATCTCTATCCCCTGCTTAAAAGGGTTGATTTATGTTCTTGTTTACCCAAGTTACCTTTCGGATATCCTTACACGGCTCCAGATGCGTATACGTGTATAGTAAACATCCCCAATTCCGGTGATGATTTCTCATTAATATTCATTGCGGTGGACTATGATTTTATGGGATGCTACTCGCACATTGAGTCGATGATTGAGTCCGTTTTTCCAGATTGTTGAGTTAATCCCAAGCGATTTGACAGAGGACAGGCCAGAGAGTTTCAAGGATAATTTGAATTGATTCGAAAAGGGACTCCACCGTCACTCCGAGGCAGAGCTGTACAATCGTCACACGAATGATTATTCTCAATTACAACAAACGTCCTACCTATACTCTGTGTTTGTGTTTAACTGTATAGTGGTTGCCAAAAAATTCGCGCGCGAATTCCCTTTAAAAGTGTGTCAAGAAGAAGTGGTATGGGTGGTAGTATATGGGGTCTGACGAGAATGCGCTATTATCCTTGTGTCTGTTTTGAATTGTCCTGACATATTTATGCCGTCAAATTAACATAATATGTAAATGTTATCATCGTCAGTTTGGTGAACTTTTTTTTTGTTTTCCCTTTTTAGTTTTGAAATGAAATTTGGCTCGAAGGACCAAAACTGAGAATATGCTTCCTTCTCATTTGCACCTCTCTGTGTCTTGTGGCAGTTTGATGGAAGAATGATATTATGCGATGGGTAAAATCAAACATTCTAATGCAAAGGGCATCGTTTATCTGCGACAACCGAAAAAAGGGACACAGAAAAGTTTCCACAATGCAGACGCGGTGGGGGCTTGTGTATTTGTGTACATACACCCTTTGGCGGTGTACTAAAGGAATCCATTGAAATGAAAAACGATTATGATGTCAAATAAAATAGAAGAAGAAGTGCTTTTGGGAGGAGGCGAATTGTCGCTTCGCAGTGGGAATATAATTCCGAGGTGACAGTGGCGGCTGAGATGTGGCTTCAATTAAATGTCAGTTTGTTTTTACGTTAATGCCCGGCACAGGTAAACGAGTATATGGAGGTGGCAAGCATAGGCCGTTTTACGAGAGGTAGTTTCCTATGCTAATTCGCATTGGTAAGCGTCGTTAGATAGGCGCGCAGTTAAGGTTAAGCATTTCTTTTTTAGTTTCTTTTGAATTTGATGCTTTTTGGGGATTGGTGTCTTTTGGGCGACTCTGTCAGCGAAGTGAGACTTGAGAATGTCACAGTAAATGGGGGGTGATATTAGAGGAATATTGCTTCCCGGGTAATGGGTGTACTTTGAATAAAATTGTCCCAGAATTGATGTCGGCTTTGACTGGCTATTGTAAGGACTAAGAGTGGGATTTAGGTGTCAGATGCGGGCGCAGCAAAATGTGTGGTTTTACACGGTTCTTTTCTACAATTAAGTGTGGTTTGTTGATGAGGAAAGGGGTTAAGCACCAGGATCAGTGGGACAGGGGATAGCCCAACGATAGGTCGACTCTAACTGGCCAATTAGGGCCGATTTCCATGAAATTATACGCAGCAAAAATCATATTAACTGACTTCGATGGGACGGGGTCGATATTCTGGATGGGTCGAAATTCTTTTCACAAAATTCTGTTTTTAAAATTCCTTTTCTGCTTTTCAAAAATCTACTTTACACAATTTTGCGAACATTGAAAAAGGTTCGGAAAATTTTCTAAAATTTTCACTTTTTTGTTTATTGTTTGTATACAACGTATTCTTTTTATACCCTCCACAGGAAGGTATATTCACTTTGTCATTACATTTGTAACGCCAAGAAGGAGTCACCGGAGACCTCATAAAGTATACGTATATATTCTGAATCAGGATCACATTCTGAATCGATTGAGCCATGTCCGTCTGTCTGTCTGTCTGTCTGTTGAAAGCACGATAGCGCCCAAAGGAATCAGCCTAGGCGAATGAAGTTTTGTGAAAGGACTTCTTTTATCGTCGTTAGGTTGGTATTAAAAATGGGCTATGTCGGTCAAGTAGCTCTGGTACCTCCCATACAAAACCAATTTTGCATGACTTGTATGTTGTTTGCAGTGGAGGGTATCAAAACATCGGCCAGGCCGATGATAACACTTTCACTTGTTTTTTTATACTTAGGTAATAAAATTTATTTTGCTTCTTTTAATTTTTTTTCATTAGATATTGTTTTTTTTTTTTATTTGAATTTTGTATATACATATTTAAATTCAATTATTTACTTTTTTATTAAAATTTATATTTAATTTTAATTTTTCTTTTATAAATAAAATAAAATTGTTTGTTAATATCTACTTTTTTAATAAAAAAAAAACAATTTGTTTCCTTTAAATTTTTTTTGGTTGGAAAAAAGCAGAATAAGTGGAATTTGCTTGCTTTAAATTTGGAAAGCAAAGAATTTTGTAAAGTTGAGTTTCGAAAAGCAGAATGTTTTGGAAGGAGACAGAATCTTGAAAGGCAGAAAGGCAGAGTGTGAAAAACAAATGGAAATACCTTTTTTCCATCCTATAAGAATAGCGGTGTCAAGGCTGTTGGTAGATGCGGTGTCAATCCACTTAAATGTTCAGTTGTGACCAATTCTGATCAATTGGAACATTTTGTTATTGATTTAGGGGATAAGCTCTATGAGGGATATTCTGTAAATTATCCTCCCCCTCACGTAAAAAATCCACAAGTTGTAATACCCGATTCCTAACAAAGAACAAGTTTTGTGCAACCCAGTCGTGCACATTTTTCTCTGTATTTTTCCTGTCTTTGACGGGTTTGGTTTATTAGATTGGCAAACTTGTTGATAGGTTGTTTTGAACATTTTGTGTCGATCTAAGACATCCGTAAACCCATTCAATAATAACTTGATCAAATAATTTAGCTTGTTTTTCCATTTTTTTTCACTAATTTTAACTTTGTTACAGGATATACCTATACCAACAAGGATATAAAACGAGTGTGTATTTAAATCAAGGTGAGTACAAATTTCACTTCTTATCATTTAATTTTCAATTATAGTATAATCTACCATTTAAGTTGTGACTTAAGTTTTGAGAAGCCTTTTTGAAAAATACACCCTGGTTGATGAATTGTAGCACTGCATGAAGGGGGCTAACCCTCATTCGCTACAAATTTGATCGGCTATTCGCTTTCGAATACTTTATCTGCTTAAAACCTTTTGTCCATATTTTGAGTCCTCATCAACATCCTTGGCAATCAGTTTCGTTATGGTAATTTGCTCGCAAGTTGCAAATGCATTTCGAAGAGTCCTTCCCCATTGTGTATCTCAACTGCCTTGAGTTATGTTTTTGACGAAAATTCCTACTGCATTAAGTTCGATCAATTAATTGTGCATGCCACAAAATAGTCGAACCACAGCATTAATGGGAACCGAAAATATATACCCTCCCCAGTTGCCCGACCTTTATAATAATAAACAATATTAACAACCTCTAAGGATCCCATCGGTGGCATCAGCCATACCCAGGCCCCATTTATTTATGAGCTCCGTTCCGCTTTCATAACAAACGACAATGGGAAAAAGTCCTTCTCTGATGGTGCTGCAGGAAGAAGCAGCGCCTTTGTCATAATTTGCGCTGTCGCGTTAGATTGAAGGAAAACGAAGAGGAAAACTTTTCCCGAGCAACTGTGGGATCCTTCACATCCTTAAATATGTCAAATACTGGAATCCATAAACCACATGGCGTATAAGTAGATCTTTACATTCCTCCCACCCGACTCTGAACGACATAAATATCATCTTCAACGACCACCCTTCCGAAGGAAGAGACGATCTGCCTGGTATGTGTATACGGTTTCAAAGTGATATATGCGAGAAGTTAGCAGTTTGGAAGGCGTCACTGAACGAAAAGGATATGGAGCGCGCCGCACAACAGAAACCCGCCATGTGAATGTCCGCACGCGGAGTTGAAGAAAAGTTCAAGTCCAACGGTGGATAGAGCACTTCACTCAACTAGGATTATATGGCGTATCCTTTTGAGAGACTTTATAGGACAAGAACCAGAACCCGCAGGTTCTTCGAACATTTTGTGCTGACAACAGAACTGTGAAATAAATCAGAAACAAAACAGGACGCGACCAAAGAAAAACCATCTCTTCGATGTCAACATGGCGGCGAGACGCGTATAGTCCTTAACCGCTTTGCGGTCGTAAATGTCACCCGTTCGAAATATTTATGTCAGTTGGAGTAAACAACGAAGACGATGTGTTCGGTGGGGGCATTCTTCTCCAATCACTTTGAAGCGAAGGCAACTCATGTAACATGTATCGTCGTCGACGACGCTCAGCACATAAAAGATGATGAGCATTCTGCGAGGATTTACGAGTACATGCGTACACACACACACGCAAAGTAGTCAGGGCAGAGAGATAACCACCAGCGCACTGGAATGGTTGCCGGCACACAAAAGATTTAGGACACATTAGTGTGTCCTGGCAGTAAACATAAAACAACAAAACTAATGGAAGGGACAACCATCATCCAAATGGACAGTCGCATTGGAATAGCAGCTAGCTGTAGCTGCTCCACTAGCAAATAACATAAATGCCAGCATTTTTATGATGGAGGATGAAATTTATTCGTCCTTTTTGTCTGTGCTTTGTTGGCGTGCCTGCAATCAGAAATCGTCGTAGTTCTGGAGACGTTGATGTGTGCCAGATAGAGACGGTTGTCCAAACAAAACGATGAGACACACATAATCCACGACACAGTGCCGAGGAATGGGCGAGTAATGTACATAAATATGCGAGCTAAAAGGACACTAACTACACACAGAACGCAAGGATAAATTTCCCGTCAATGGCTGCTTATGTCAGGATTTTTTTTTATTTCATTTTTGCTTTCGTTCGGGACGAATTCTGCTCTTCTTGGGCTGCGGGGATGACTTTCGAAGGATTCCAAATAAATCTCTTGTCTGCACCGAGTTGGGGCGAGTAGTTTTCTTTTCTTTTTGCAAAAATAGATTTTTCATAAATTTGCCGTTGGCCCATGGATACAACATAGCGTCTTGCCAATGGTTGGCAACTGTATATAAATATTTTTGGAGCTCGTCTGTCTGTGTGTGCGTGTGTGTGTGAGTGTTATTTATGACACTTCGATGCGAAATTGAATGACTTGTTTTTGATTTGGTTCCGAACCGAATATACGCGGCTCGAAGGACCAATCTCTTGTTTTGCTCGCAGAAATACTGGAGATTTATTTTTATTTTTATTTGCTTTGGTGTGGCCGCGTCTAATTTTGTCGAAAATAAATTATTCCTCATGCGTCGTTTGAGATTTAAATTGTTTTGTTGTAATCGCTCGGTTTCGGTTTGATGATGAGTGGATTTTATGTGTAGTTCGCTCGCCCTGATGTGGATAGTTTTTGGCAGGACAGTCATAGTCATTTTTGAGAATTTATTCCCTCCATTAATGGTAGGTACTATCGATGGGGGTTGTAGTTTGACTATTGACGAAATGTTGTTGTTTTAATTAGAAATTTTAAAAGCATAAGAAAATCCATTTGAGTCGAGTCCTTCTGAGTGTTTTTATTTCGATTTTCTTGTTTCCAAGGTGATAAAAGGAAAAATGAATATAAGGTAGGTACACCATTCAAGTTTTAACCAGCAGCGCATTCAACGTCGCAGAAAATACAAGGGTGCGTCAGAAGCCAAGTGAAACAATCGACACCTTTATTCATGAAGGTGATATGATGGAGGGCCTTTCAAAAGGGGTTATAGCTTTTTCAAAAGGGGTATTTAAGTTCCTAATCCTAATATATTTCGACAAAACACCATCAGAACCTCAAACCCAATCGGGTCTGTCAGCAGCTCGATGGCATTTAAAGTGCTTGCAACAATTTCACACCTACTTCACTAAATTGATAAAGCCGGGGAAAAATCTTTAACAACTGGGGACCAATTTTTTTAAATTCGGTTCTCAAGTAAATTTCGTACAAGTTTGTCAATCTTGACGGCAGCACAGTACATGAACTGAGTAAGGGAAATACTATTTATGAGACCGATCTTATGCCGCCAATCGTTTTCTACGCTTTTTTCTAAGTATAGCGAGCACTTTCTCACATCAAACTTCTAATTCAAGGGCTCACTGAGGTGAGGAAAAATCGCAGAAAACAGCTTGAACCCATCTTTTGGCATATACGACACTTTGTTACTATCAGTCTACAAAGTAACAGCAATTTATAACAACCCCCTTATTTACCTACTTCTTTGTAGAAATCTGAAAAAGTACTAGATTTAAAATCGTTGTCCTCTTCATTGTTCCATCTGCCATTGAATAGGCAAAGGTCTCAGCAACTAGTCTTCTGTGAAAATAAGTTGAAAAGACCTTTTATAAGTGTCGCAGCTGGAGGTTTGCAAACATTGTGCTTGAACAATTATGTTCCCAGTGCTCTTAAGGGCAGTTCGAATTCTACTAAGCCACATATATCAAAAGAAGCTTCAATCCATAGAAAAAAATAATTTGTTCCTCTTCTCTATATAAATGTGTCAAAAGGTAAAAAGCTTATTTCTCAAAGAGTTGTAAAGCATTTCCGGACAAATTTGTTGGTATCTACCATTGCAGAGCTGATAAAGTATTCATGAATAAAAGATTATTTTGCCAGAAGAAATACTCGTTCGGTTTAATTCGTTTTCCATGGGAAAACAAAAAAGTTGGCGTGCGAACTAGATTTGCGGAGAAATGACAGGTGTAATCTTTTAAAATTTTCGACATATTTAGAGAAGGGATGTAAATTCTATTTTTCAAAGGGCTGATAGCTAATGAATACATTCTTTATTTAAGCTATGCGGAGTAGTAGGATTCAAACGGAATATAGGCCTTTTTTTTAAATTTTCAAATTTGATTTTTTGCTTTTTGACACATTTAGTAAAGAGCAACAAATTATTTTATTCTTTGGGTTGATAGCTATCAAACACACGCTTCTTTTGGGCTGTGTAGTATATTAGGATTCGAACTGTAAATCTGACTTTTAAGTTTTGTCCAAATTTTTATTTCGCTAGTTTCGCTTACTTTTTTGGTCTTAAAATGAACTTTTTACTTTTTGACGCTTCTAGAGAAGAGCAACAAATCGGTTGATAGCAAATGAAAAGGCGCTTCGTTGGATCTGAGTGGCTTAGTGGAATTCGAACGAAAGCTATTTTTTTTTGTTAATTTTAAATTTTTTTGTTTTTGGTAGATCTATTTTATCTTTTTTGGCCCATTTAGGGAAGAGCGACGAAGTATTTTATTTATTTGAGTAGTAGCCTACAAATATACACTTATGTGGCGTAGTAAAATTTGGACGGGTTAATTTTCATTAATTTTTTTTGTTTTCCTTGAAAAACAAAAGGGTTTTATTGCGAACTGGCCGTCAAAAAAATTTTATATTTGAAGTTGTTGGCCCGAGTGAAAAAAATTTTACATTCCCTAATCGGTGATAGGTAAGCGCAGAAAAAAACCTTCAAAAGATAATATGGCGGATCCAGCTTAAGCGGAAAGCTAGCCCCGCCACAAAATCCCCCACTTCCCGTAGAGTAACAAAATCAAGAAAAGATCAATTAAATGGCATGTACTTTGTTTGGTGAAATTCCAATGTGGCGGACCCAGCTTAACCCACGTCTAGATAGAAAATGTCGACAGCAATTTCTGAACATCGGCCGATAAGTAAACACAGATACCTCTGCATGATTTTATTTCCTCTCAAGATTTGCGATTTTTTTACCCACCCCCACTGGATGGTTGACCTAAATAACTTTCAAACTCACTTATCATTCAAATCAACACACGCTCTACCGAACGCACCCAGAAGACGCGTAACCATACCTAACGACGAGGATGTCCCTAAAACAAATTGAATTTTAATAATCCATGCATCAATGGCTTATCTATTTTTAATGAGCTCACTAATTCAAGCGTTCCGCAATAATGAACTTTTGTCTACCTGGATTGTGTCACCCGGCTGGGTCATAAAAATCTTCCTTACCGAAGGTGCACAATCAACCTTATGGCGTTTCCAGAATATCAATGCCCCTTTCTGTATGGGAAACTTTCTAATGGATGCGAGGAGGACCTTTGGGGCCATAAAAAAAGTTATGCGAGCGCGTTTTTTACGATCCACCGATGTTCAATATTCGATAAGGTGTGTGCAAGCCTAACCTTAAGTCATATGCCAGGGATGATGATCATCGCATCATCATCATCATCCTCGTTGTCAAGTGAAGAAGGTTAACCTCTAACTAACATCTGTTACAAGTTCGTTGATAGTTTTCCGCAGGTTGTGCGAAATTTGATTTTTTTTTCGTACCACGGAGCCTCGAAATTGAATATTCACTTCCACCGGGGCAAGGAGTGACAGGTATTACGGTCTCTATTATGCAATACAGCACTAAAGGGAAGGGTTTCTGGGTCTTTGTTGTGTTGCTTGGATGGGCATTTGAAGCATCTGACGCACTCGGCTTGCCTGGCGGTACAGTTGATAAATAATATTCCAAATTTTATCAGCCCGACTATGTATCCAAAGGAAATTCATTTATCGACTGGATGGGGAAATGCATGCAAATTGCCGAGCAGGACGTGGGGGGATTTCGGTAAGAAATGAAAAGAAACTCCCGATGGCTTACAGTGGAGTTCTTTTTATTGGATTATGTAAAGCAGGACACACTTAGATGCATTCGCCACGGTTCTCTCGAATATCTGCTGGTTGCTTATTTTGTTTTCATAAAGTCGGGTGTGTGAGGTTTCGCGGTTGTTCTCTTGAAATGAGTTCCACTTTTGAGGATAGTTTTGCATTTTGTTTAGAATTTTTCTCGTTGTATTCGTGGCGGGTCCTTGTAATTGAATTTGGGCAAAAGTCTGTAATGAATACGAATTGCACTGGTTACACAGTGGGTGGGTGAGATGATCATTGGGTATACACACAGCTGAAGGTATAGCAAGTGCAAGTGCAGTTAAGTTCTTCTTTAGTGAATGCAATATCCTGTAAATTATTACGGAGGGTATATCCATATCCAATCTACTCGTGAGACGGTGAATATTAATTTTGTTGTTGAATATCTAAGGCAACTGCAACTCGACATTTCTTCGGGGGAACATTGTAGTTTTTTTGTGGTTTTACTTTTATTATACTTTTGATCCTATAGCGCTGTAGGAGGAGCTCTTTGAAAGCTTTAAATATATCGGAACAAAGAACGAAGTACAATTACACAGGAACAGAGGTTGAGCAGTGGATGGCGGGATTTTTATATTACAAAGTTGTTTCTATGTTTTTTTTCGGAACTGGCAACACTTGTTTAATCAGCAACCAGTTTGACGGGTGGCAGTCGATTTGTACTCATTGTTATTTGCGATTTTAATGCGTGTACGTTACCAGATTTACCATTAGTATATAGTTACACATCCAGATCCTGGAGCTATATACCTCAAAAAAAGGTTGCCCTTAAGTACCTACTAAAACTGTCTCCCTTTGGTGCAAAGCTTCTGTAAACGTGGTCTCACTTCCCTTGTTCTTAAACCTCAGGCTGGGAAGCCCCAAAACCAGTTACATACCTGTCGTTGGGCGCCAATTTCTCTGAACTGCTAAATAAACGTTCCACTGATCGGAAAAACTTTCAGTTTTTGAGCGCAACTCTTCATTTATTTGAGGTTAGGAGACTAAAAAACCAATTTAAATATCGAGTCGCCACTTTTTTTTAGTAAAAATCTCTTCCTATACTGTGTAAAAATTCTAGAAATGATTACTTCTTTCGTGTATCTATTTTGTTTCTGTCTGAAGACTCTAAAACTTCAGATATGCGACCCTAAAACCTGTAAGCGTAAGGCGACCTGCCGTTGGGCGCCACTATTGCTGAACTTCTAGTTTATGGCTGCATTTTCAAAAACCGTATAAGTATTTATCCCGACCAAATGTTGGGCGCCATTCGTCCGATTGAGAGTTTGACTTAGAAAACCAGTGCGCATACAGAGGACTCAACACTAAACACATTATTCGCCGACACAATCGTGTATAGCAGCAGCCAGCCTACTCTCCGCAACACTCCTTACAACTCATTAATTTCTAGTTTCCTGCTGCCGTTCCACGTTGGCCAGATTTAACAGCTTTTCCATGGAATTCATCATTTAATGTCCACTTAGCGGGTTTTCCAATTCGGTGGCACTGTGCCGTGACCAAAAATTTTAGAATAACTCTTCAAGATATATGACCCGAACAGGTGTTCATTTTGTATGTGTCGCATATTTTCCAAAACGGCGAACCCCACTAATGAGTAGCACGAACTCCCCCCCACCTACGCCCCAGCCTCACTCGTGTTCCAAACTGGCCATTATCTCTCAGCGCGCATCACCTCCCAACCGAACATGCCGCAGCATCAGCCCCGAGCTCTCTCTCTCTCTCTATCGAAAACAGACAACAGGAGGAGTTGTGAAGAACAAAACGCAAAAAAAAAGAAGCAGAAAACCGAAACTCCCAAAACTATGCACGGGGACGACAAACGAACCTACGGACGAGTGGTCGAACGAACGGGCAAACGCCAACACACAACATTCATTTATCTCCCTCCCCGAGAGAGGCAAACCTATTCGCACATAAAATGTGCCATAGTGTGCATTATTTTAATGTCACTGATAAATCATTTTTATGTTCGTGGTAAATCAAGGAGTCTTCTATCCACCACCGTGGTGCTACTTTTGGCAAAACCCCGCCTCTCTTCTCGCAATGCACTGCATCTGGAATCTGTTTGCAGAGTGCGGTGGTATAGATGCGGATTCTCTGCTCCTGTCCACCCACCCGAAAGGACTATGCGCTATACGCTGGTTTTTTTCAGTGGACAGCGCGCAGCTGAATTGTTGTCCTTTTTCCTGGATTTCCATCGTTGGCGTGTTAAATTTTATGCCCTAATGGGCTTTTTGTATATTATACACAATTATACAATTGGAAAAAGGACGAAAAAGAAGCCACAAATACACAACACAAAAGCTGCTTCGAGAGGAGTTAAGGATAATAACCGACTCCAACCCGGGGTGACGACGAAATCGAATGGCGGCGGCGGCGACGAAGGCAGCGAGGAGGTTATAATATATTTAGCGACTACACTGTGAGGCATACAAATAATAAATGAGCGAGAGAGGTGCCATAAAACACTTTGCAGGATGACTCAAAATGTCGGACGGGAGAAATTATCGCCAAAAAAGGATTCCGAAGAAGGATTGCTGCAAATATTTCCTTCTGCTTCTCCTCCTGATTTTGTTATACACGAATGTTTGTCTGTGCGTATGTGTGAGTGAGTGTGTTTGGCTGCTTTATGTTTTGTGTGCGGATTGTTAGTGTTGTCCTTGCACAATTGCGAGTGCATGGGATATTATTCTTTGTGTAGTATTATTTCTTTGGGGGGTAGTACTCATAATTTATGTGGGGATTCCAACTGATGATGACGATGGGCGGCGAGAACGATGAGCCCGCGAATAACGTTCTTACCAGGTCCACAAGAATGCGAGTGTATATGAATGCGGTTGCGACATCACACATAAAGGCGATCAGGAATATATCCTGTCGGGATTGTCTTTTGAAATATTACCGGCTATTTTTTGACATTAATTGCTGTTTTTCTTAATTAAGTGTTAGCGGTGTGGCCGCATTTGATAGGCACGGGCCTCAAATATATATATTTTTCGTTGTATGCGTTTTAGGATCTATTTCATTGCATAGTTTTGGGTATATCTTCCTTTATCAATGCGCTTTTAAAAAAACATCAAAAAGGAAAGTTTTCACAAGAAGATGTGAATTATATTGCATCGTGAAAAACATGGTGCTTCTGAAACTATGCAAAGGAATTGAACTTTTTTTTTTGCAGCAAGATCCAAAAATTATGCAACACAAAAAGATCAGTGGACTGTTGGTAGTAGTCGCTGAGCGATATTTTTTTAAGGATTTGTGTTAAGAAATTTGTAAAAGTCTAAATATTTTTTTTTGCACTGTCCAGACCAAGCTATGGTTGTCAATTATTTAGGGGAGAACTGTTCACTTCAGCTGTTTTGCTAAGGCTTAAAATTAGGTCCAAAATCTACAGAACAAGGTTCTAGCCCCTAAAAATCATTACTCGGCTAGGAAATGTATTTCACTAGAACCCTTATCCCAGAAGTTTATAACGCCCTTAAAAATCATTCCTCGGTTAGGAAAGGTTATATATCTCAAAATTTTTAATGCTATCCTCGATATTTCGAGTAAAATTTTCAAACAAATTGGCGCCCAACGTTGGAATACTGTTTCATTGACGAATATAGGTACATTTTTAGGGCTAAAGTTTAACCTCAGCCTCAGACCAGCGAGTCCCCTCCGTTCAGCTCAAAACCCTTCCTTTGAGTCGGCTTACCAAACCGCGGACTACCATTATCATTCTGCTACAATGTCGGGCGCTGTTAAAGCGTTATAAGCTAAATAGCTGCAAGCACTCTTAGTGCGCCATTGAATCGTCTCCATTTATCTACAACATCCAATCAAAATATTTTTTCCCTAAAAGAATCACAAATAAGGAAATGAGACCGTAGGTACTGCTAGTGCTTCAAAAGTTTCCATAAGACCCAAGCCTTTCTGCAGATCTGCGAATTTGTCATAGACCATAATGGTTTTCCTTGTCACCATTTAAATGTGACAGGCCTTCCAACATGCACAGCACAATTAATGGATGAAAGCAACATTGATGCTAATGCACATCTCTTGTAACGGTTATTACTAAGCTAACTAAGAGACATCATTTTAAATTGCCATTGCTAATTATGGATTTTTTTTTTGTTCCCATCTCTTGTGTGGATGAAGATTTCCTTTTTAAGACGAGTGAATATATGCTACGGAGTTGAGTCAGTTAAACAAAACTTGACAAAAGCGCCGAGTACGAGTACGAGTACGAGTACGTTGACTAGCCTGCCGATCGAATTTGGCAGATGTTCCCAGAGAAAGCTCGACAGAGTTCACTGTGGCTCAAAGCAAGTGGACGATTACTGGGACTAAATCGACTTATGAAGTGTCATTCATATCTAATGCGAAAAATGTTTCAATATTGACTCTACGTTGGGCGCCATTTTTCATTTTGCGCAATACAAAGTCTAAAAATTCGTGTTGACGGAGTATGGGATGTGCCTTAGAAGGGGAATAAGACCTGCATCTAATCGAAGTGATTTAAGTTGTAAATAAGATGTTCGAAGGCATTCGTCAAAGAAGGATGGACCAGTGGTTACGCGTTGGGCGCCAGTTTTGTGATTTTATTATACACCCAATTCTGCCTCGAATAAGAACCAGAAGTCCTTCGTTGAAAATTAACCAGTTTGGTTACACGTTACGGCCATACCATCAGGCTTGAAGGCACGTAACAAACGTTTGCCAATAACTCACCCCAAGAGTTATATTTTTGTTTTTCTTTTCCAAAAGGCAACACTTTGATGAATAGCCTATGACTGATTCAATACTGATAGCTACCGTAGCCGTAGCTATACAGCCACACATAAAAGAAGTAAAAGTCGTCTAATAAAATCCGCATCAGATGCGCGCACACACTCACACACTTTAACTGTTTGTCGGGGCTAATTTATTGCCCATTATTATCATGCTCATCCACATCATATCATCATCCTCAGGATACGACACGACTACGATCGTAGCACACAGTGTAAAGAGGACATATGCGAAGGAAATTGAATGCGCACAAATGTGAGTTATTGTCGTCACTTGAATTATGGTCGTCATACAAATGTTATCCGGGAACAATTACTCGGGAAACGCACGCCAAGGATTGTCTGATTGTGCGACTATGAATATACACGGTCAGAGCTGAGATAAGGTGTGTGCCTGGCTGTGTTTGTGTGCTAGTTAAATGCAACTGCGACACGAATTTATTTCCAAGGACTATAAAGACGGTGACGAAGACGGTTTGGTAATATTGTGACGAGGATAGTGCTGCATGCAATGGATGAAGGGATATCCCCTTGAGGAAAGTCACACTGAAACTGGAAATGCGATTGTTTCGCTATTCATTCGCAATGATTTATACCGCGCTTCTTGGGCCTTGTACTCTTTGGGGATGAGGTGGTGAGAGATATTGTTGATTTGTCGCTGTCATCGTTAATCAGAACTAGGGCAAGGTATAGTCTCCCTGGCAAGGCGAACAATGGTGAGAGCGTTGACTTTTATTTCAATTTTATTGCAAGTTTTATGGTCTAGAGGGCTCGGATTGGGGTTGGGGTCAAAATTCTGTATTCTTTTTACAAAATTCTGCTTTAAAAATTTTGCGTTTCTAAATTCTGCTTTAAAAAATTCAGTTTTTCTAAATTCTGCAAACAATAAAAAAAGGTTTGGAAAATGTTCAAAAGCGCTCGCTTTTTAAGCTGAGTTTTTGGTGAGAAGACAGAATTTTGCAAAGAAAAATTTTGACCGGATCCCCACGAATTTTCTTGTATTTGTGAATTTTAGTAGTGCGTCAAACTAAACAGAGGAATGAGAGGTTTGAGCATTTGGACGTTCAGTTACCGATATTGGGGGATGTGTATTTTTAAAGCTGTGAATTTGCGTTGGGCGCCACTTTTTATTTTATTTTCAGAGTTGATCCATTTTGCTGCTAAATATTCAAAAAGCCCTAAAGTAATTGACAATATATACTTAAAGATAGAGTTGTCGCACGTTTTGGATCAAATGTGACGCTAACTAGGATTTTTTTCATCAAGTAGAGTCACATAATATTGGGCGCCAATTTATTTTATATGACATGTTCTTAACTCCGGACATTGACCGGCCTTCTCCGAATTTGTATACCCACTGCAATAGGGCATAATCTGCTCCCATCAACATCTGTCGTTGGGCGCCACTTTGTAAAAAACATTCGTTCTCTGAAGTAGTTTAGTTTTAGAGCTCTTGGACGTAGAGCTTAAGATACCATCAGTATCTTAAGAATTCATACAGATTCTCGTATGAAGAATATGGGGTGCGATTGGTCAGTTTTTTCGATTTTTTTTTATTTTAATATTTGAATCTGTAGGGCGCATAGGATGATGGCCTCTTTCTATGGTGTTCTGAAATGTCTGCCTTAGATCAGCACTTTTCCCTGTCAAGCAGAACCCGTAGAACTGTTCTAATCTCCAATCTCATGACAAGACTTGTCGGATGACTTTACTCATGGTCGATAGGATTTATCATTCGCGTCTCCATTTGTTTGACCAAATTTGTAAAAATATTAAATTCCTGCTCGTCTGATAGGTAGCCAGTGGCTATAGGTTTGTGGGCTGGCGTGGATTATTCCGCGCCTCACTCAGGTCAAAATTGACCCATTGTGATATACCAATGGTGACAACAATCTGTTGACTCTTCGAAGGAATTTCAAAACAGCTTGCTCAAGTTCCCCTCTGTTTTATTTCTATAAACGACTCGCTTTGTAAACTCAAAGACTTCCGTCCATCTGCAAAGATACGTCTTTTCCTGGAAATTTCTAAAACATCCGTCCAAGGACACAAACATGAAGGCATTCCCCAAAGTGAACCTTCCACTAACAAGAGCACTTTTCCAACTGTGGGAACTCGGCGAAGAGAACCCACACGGAAGCCAATAAACAACTCAAAATCTGAGCCAACATAAACCATGTTCAATGCGCACCACTAGCAGGAACGCAATTCCTGTAACACGGCACCACCATCCACCATCCACAGTCACAAATACTTTCTCAGATATACCATCCACCCCCGCCTGGGTGGTTTGTTGAAAAAAAAAGCGCGCCAGCCGAATGGACACAACATCACATAAACAAGAATCTGTACGCAGGATATTTCTGGTGAATCCTTCTTCAACGTGCACAGCAGAGAAAGAGAGAAACGAACCACCACGTGCTACCACACACTTGTCCTACACCAACTCCTTGAAAGAATCTCCCAATGCATGTAGGCATATACGCATTTTCCAGGAATCCCCGCATACATTCTCTGGAAAGAGAAACAACAAGTTGGACCTGTTGAATCCGCCGATAGATATCCTGGAAATAAAAAGAGGGCGCATCCATATTCTTACGAATTCCGCCGGTTGCAGGTGCAAATGTATCTCACTCCAATCGCTGTGCGGTTGTTTGCTCAGTACCTACTTCCACCGAAACACCAACGACTTTGGGACAATTCTGCGATTTACGGCGGCGATGGTGTTTGCCATGTCGCAGCTGATGCTGATCTCTCCTCGGTGATGCGGTTCACCTCGGTTGCGAGTCGCCGGAGTATTACACTGATTTCCGTTTGTCGGCCCGCCACACGGAGTCGAGAAGCCTTCTTAACTGCTCTGCGCACATCCGTTGGCAAATATTTGATTTGATTTTCGGTACGAGATCAAGAAAACGGGACGCGACTAACACTGTACTGTGTGTGGTGCAATCTCTTATGTGATTTGAACAAAAAAAAAAAAAATTAATTACTAGCGACGCAGATGAGTTTCATTGTTCGCCATGGCGGCAGCAGCGGCGGTGTGGAGTGATTCTAATTAGATGCCAGAGAGATGTAGCGAATGTTGATTTAAGCTTATTCGAGTGTATACGGATCATGGGCTCGGGGTGAAACACTGTTCATATAGCGTGTGATATGGAGTCGACTCTCGCGGTGGCGGTTGAAAGAAAAATTAATCAAGCTTCGGGAGGTGATTACTTTACGTGCGCACGAGGTGATTGCTTGTGCTGGAGTTGTGTCTATAGTGCAATGTTGACATATCACTTTAGATGTTTGTATTTCTGAGGATTATAAGAAGTTCTAAGGTGCTTGCCGGGAGATGGTGAAATTCCAACCTCAATATGGGATGGGTGGGTGTTGCCACACTTCAGGGAGTCTAAAACTAGGATTTTAGTTTGCAAGAACAGGCCTAGATCGTCGTCTTGCTTCACTGTTTCATTTTTCGTTATCCCCACCTCATTTATCAACGAAGGGTTGGTTGGCATATTGGGAAATAGGAGAGTAACAAGAAAGCAAAACGCCCCAGTTGAATGACCCAGTCCTGATGTCATGGTGCCGTAACGATAACAGAAACATGATTTAGCGACCAATTCCTGATGCATCAGTGGAGTCAGTGGGGTGCTACTTAATATTCGATTCTTCATTGAAAACTTTCGTCCTTGACGTGTTTGCATATATGGCCATAATGAAATTTGAAAGACTCCTCCTCCTGATGGTGTAAATTGGCGTTTTAGGAATTAGAAGCACTACTTAAAGTCAAACACGATCAAATGACGCTACACCTAATGCAGCAACCCAATAGGGGATCGATTTCTGAGCGTTTCAATATTCGTTACGTTCACTTCTTCTACAACGGTAATGCTAGGTGATGTGTTTAAACAAAACGAAAGTAACAAAAAACACCTCACCCCTGATGCAGAAACGCAAATCAGTGTAGTGAGATGGGCGCTACAAGTCCTTAAATCGACAGGTCAGTAAGTCCCTACTACTTTCGGTAAACCAGTTTCAGTATGCCATATTTAAACCTGTTCATCGCACAACTAACGTTTCCTTCGAACATAATATATTTATATCCGCAACCTTACCCTCTCCAAGGACCACCCCCTGCTCTCCCACCACTCTAAATTAAATCAACGGCTTAGCAAATAATTTCCACATCAAAGCCTTTATAATAAAAGTCCCTAATCCTCCGCATTTTGCCCAAAAATGTACATACACAACACGAACACCGTTCGCCGACCTTAGTCGACCGCCACACATATAGCCGCCGCAACAATAAGAGTCACAGCAATTCCTTTCTGCGACGAATTGTCCGCAGGACGACCCATCACCATCACAACACGTTTAATTCGAGAAAAATCTTTCAAAGGGGGTTTCTTCAAAAAAAAAAAAGAAACAATACATTAAATAAATTTTGCAGCAGCCGCGTATATCCTTGCTCCTTCTTCGTCCAGTATATTTCATTCTATGCGCTGCGGAATTATAATACTTGAGGTATTGTACCTGTGCCAGATAGCAAACAAACAGGATAATAATGGTCACCAAAGTTTAGCGCAAAACACCACACAAAAGCACTCAGGGCAAACAGCAGGACACATCACAGTATAGAAGTAGCCCAGAAAGGTCTGCGATTCTTCTTCTCTCCTTTTTTTTCCGTACAACAATCAAAATAGATAAATATAGGACGACAAACAAAACATAAAATACGTTTCTGTTGGTTTTTTGTTTTTTTTTGCTAAGCTCAACATAGCGGCAAAGGATAATAACAATAATGGCAACAGTGAGAATGTGAAATAACACCGCGGCCACTGAGAGAACGACGAACGTAAGCAGCACAAGATAATAATTGCACTGCCGCCACTCCGCTATAAAGCTGAGGGTCTGTGTGTGTATATAGAGCCGAAATCAAAAAAGGATCACAATAAATATCCCCATGAACGGTGTACTACTCCGTTTGGTCTGCATAGAGTCCGGTGTCTTACCGGTGCGGTGCTTTTATTTTGACAAATACGTTTCTGTTTTTTTTTTGTTTTGGTTTTTGGCCAAGAAAATGAAGGTTCAGCCGTGTGTACGTAATGAACGAGTAAAACCAAAACCGGCAACAGCAGTAAAACATATACCACGGGAAATAACCCCTGTTTCCAACCGGACATTCCTTGTGATGAGGATCATTGTATGGCGCATCGCCTCATTTTTTCTTTGTCCCTTCTCATTTATAATACATTTCTGGGCGATTAAATGGTGCTGCAGTATATTCGCGTCTCAAAAACAAGATTGGAACTGAACTGGATTAGGAGAGAACGCTACCAGGATTTGAGTAGAGTCGTCGGAGGCTGGGACTGCCCAAATGGAAATAGCGCAAAGAAAACCATCGCTAAACAAATGCCAGACTTTAGACACAAACAGTTTAAATCTAACAGGGATTGTCCTACAAATAGTGGACACTCAATCTCGTTTCAGTTTTTGTTACGCTTCTATTTCTGAACGTACCATCTTCACCTATTTATGGTGACAGAAGAAGCGAGCGTAATGAACATTGAAGCAACTGATGAGTGAAGCAACTGATGATTGAAGCAACTGATGGGTTGCCGCGTCAAGAGTAGGCCGCATTTCATCATGTTTCCCTTTTCGTTACGGGTAATTTTCGAACATGCCAACCAGCCCTTTGGCGATAAAAGAACCGAAGGTAACGAAAAAATAAAACTCGCTGAAATTCTTCCACTCTTGAGTTGCTGCGTTCTCCCGATTGACTCGTTCAATCGGGCGAAGAGCTTGAAATGATGGTAGAACGTCTTCTAAAATCGGCTTCAGTAGAAGAGATTCCTGGATTGGAACTCGTTGTTTGTTTCAATGAAGTTCTTGGAGCTCTTAATTCAACCTCAAATAAGTCTTTGGCAAGTTGGGCTGCGGATTGAAAAGCCTCTCTGAAAAAATCATCGACATTTTCTCTGATGTTCTTAAGAGAATTCAGAACTTCTTTTGTGCGGTCGATTGCGGAAACAAAATCTAAGAATTTGTTCTGTAGGAAAACTGTTAGCGTTAAACTGAATAGCGTTTCGCATACAATGAGACTAGGAAATCACTTCTTTTTTTTTTTGAGCGCCGCCAAAAGTGTTGATGTTTTCGAAGGCACTTTCCACATTCAGCTCGTTATTTCTTCTCAAAACTTATTGAAACGCATATGACGAGCTCTACAAGGGAAACTGTAAAGGGTTTTCCAATGAGAGGTGTTATTGTGAATGACCCGCTATTTCGGTAGCTGTCACTTTTGAAGCTTTTATTCTTTGAATAAAATGGTACGATACACGCTTCAACAACGCATTGAAATTATTAAAATTCACTACAAAAATGGTGAAAATCTTTCAGTCACAGTTTTCAAAACTAAAGCATTTTTTGGTCGTCGTGAAGCACCTTGTCGGACCGCAATACAGAAATTGGTGGAAAAATTCGAGCTGTTGGGACAAGTTAGTGATGTGAAGAATAAGACCAGTGCACGTCGCTCAAGAACAACTGAGAATATTGCTGCTGTAGCCCAAAGTGTTGAAGAAAACCCAGGTTTGTCCATTCCTCGTCGTTCTTTGGATTTGGGCTTTGGAGAGATGATTAATGATTTTCTTATGGTCGGAGTTGGATGGTATTGATCTGGACAACGTTTGATTTCAACAAGACGGCGCTACGTGCCACACAAGCACCGAAACCATTGATCTTTTACTTGAAAAGTTTCCGGACCGTGTTATCTCTCGAAGAGGTGATCACAATTGGCCACCGAGATCTTGCGACTTAATACCTTGCTACTTCTTCTTTGGGGGCACGTGAAAGATAAGGTCTACGCCAACAGCCCAGCGTCGATTCAAGACCTCAAAGATAAAATTCTTGATTCTATTGAGGACATAGGGCAGCCACTTTGCGATTTGGTTATGGAAAATTTCATGAAAAGGATATGGTCCTGTATGCGTGCTCGTTGTGGCCATTTGGCTGATGTTGTTTTTCATAAACGGCATACCTTCCTCTTTATTATGAAATAAACATCCGATCATTTATCTCAAAAAATGAAATTTTTCTTTGAATACCAAAATAACACCTCTTATTGGACAACCCTTTACTACATGCCTTTCAATGAATGCGGAGAAGTCGGCTTTTTCGGCACACTGTTGAGTGTTTTTTGAAAGTTATATTTGCCTTTGAATGGTTGCGTATTTCACTAACTACACCAAGATAATTGCGAAATGCAGGAGTTGACTTGGCATTAGACAGAGCCATGTTCAAGCGATGGCTTGCACAGTGTTCATATCTAGCGTTTGGAGACTGTGCCTAATCCTGCACTTTACTCCACTTAAGTGACCTGCCATATTTGAGGCTCCATCATAGACTTGGCCAACACAATTCTTCAAATCAAGATGTAGTTCTTCACATCGCTGAAGTATGGTTTTTGCAGGTTTTCAGAAGTTTGATGGTCATCAACAGGAACAAAACCTACAAAATCTTCCCGAAAATATTCTCAAGTAGTTGAGAGCTTTAGCTAAATTTAAATAAACTACCTGGATAGTCTTCTTATTTTTATAGATTTGAATTTGTATTAGAAAGTTTAAGTTTTTACCCCCGTATTAATCAAAAAATGCGCACAAGTTAGTTAGCTAGTAGACATCAGATAGCATACAATTTGACGTAACTTCTGAATAACGAGTTGATAATACGGGGGTTAGTTTTTTGCTTAAATTTTGGGTAGTGCTTCAGACCCTCAAGCCCCCTTCCTTTTACCCCTGGCCACGTGCCTGACTGTTGCTGCGTCTAGGGTGAGTCGTTCCATCGCGTTTCACTTTTCGTTACACTCCTATATCCCAACACACAGCCGTAAGCTTTGGAGCTAGTGCTGTTAGTTTTTTTTTAAGATAAACGTATACATTTATGTTTATGGGTTAATAAAAATAATACTTATAATATATCCCAACATGTCAAATGGCCCTACAAACAAAAAGAGAAGTCAGCAAGTCGTAACGAATAATGAAACAAAATCGATTGACTGCGCTGCGGTATTAAATTTTCCTAAACTGAAGATGGTGCCCCAAATTTGAAATTCGTAAAAAACATTTAAAGATTTGTCAGCACAGAAGGTAGTATTGTTAGCGGTTAAAGGTGGCATATCCTCCTAATGTCATTTTCTAGTTTTACGGCGAGGTGGCCGATCAAAAACTAGTAAGCTGGTGACAGTCCAGGGTTAAACGTAGATCAAGATTGAATAGCCGCCTTTGCCGAGAGATATATTTTCTAACTCTTAGTAATTTTATGTGAAAACTTGCATCTAAATATGGTGTCAACCATAGTGGAATTTTGCCAGCTTGAGCTAGTGTCAAAAATGGGTGCTAACCCGCCAAAATTTTGCCACTAAAATCGGCATCTGATTGCTCAAAATTCATACTGTAATCGCACACTGACTGGTGAGGCTGGTGATCTGCCAAGCAGGGGTGTCATAAATTCCGGTGGCGTAAGCTAGCTCACTCCAACCCAATCCCATTGTGACTTTTCCCTTACCCTGCAGACAGATGTTGCAAGTCGCAACATACATTAAGTCTCATTATATGTGCAACTGTGCGATCTCTCCCAATAATTCTGACACCTATGACTGCCAATTTCTTGGGACACCCCCCATCCGTGGGGCATCCCCATTCACATTCACATCCGCATGCACATCACACATCAACATCACCTATATAAAGCAGAAAGTTTTTCCATTTGGGCGCATTTCTTTCCTTTTCACGCGATGTGACCTGATTTATGAGCGGCAACATTTCTGTAGTTGATTTATGACCTTTCTCTTCGTCCTTTCGAACTATCACTGCATATACGAACGCTGACCGGTCATCGTTCGTTTTCATACCTCACAGGGCACAGCCAAGCGATGATGACATTCAACGCAAACGAGCAGAGGACCTCAATGATGATTTCTTGTAAAGAAACGTTGCGCCCCATGCGACGCAATGCAAAGATCTTCGCAAAAGGATTGCTGTATCCTCTCCTCAGTGACCGGAAGGATATTTCATGAGCATTTATGAATTATATGCGGCGGGCGCACATATATTGGGTGACGTTTCGGCCAAGTCAATAATTCATTCGCAACAAAAAAAAACACAAAAAAAATGAACAAACTCCTTTTTAAGGGTTCAGTAGCCCAGTGCACTTGGTTGGCCTCGTCGTCGTTCTTTCAATGCGTTTTTCGTCCTCTCTATTTGAGGCGAATTGAAATGATTTCATGTGAAACGGTGATTACGTTCCAAAAACACACACACACACACCGCCGAATAGAAAAGGATATTTATTGCAATTGAGCGTGCTTTCGGTTGGTTTTTCCCCTTCTTCAAGGAGACCGATGTCCTGTCGAACATGAGTTATGATTTTTGATTGAAGTTGAGTTATTGCCAGCATTCCGAATTTATTGTAATTCCTGTGGCTGCCCCCTTGTGTTAGTGCCTGCTTCGGTTTTGGATTCCTCAGTTTGCTTTCACCAGCAGGATATGGAATTAATAACAAGAAGAGGGTGTCTCGTTATAATTGCCATATGCAGATACACACATTATACCCTTCGTCGTCGTAATTATCAATTTTCGCTGAAAAAGTGTTTATTTTACGAGGTTTCGTGTTTTTTTTTTTCATTTTGTTGCGTTCAACTAGGAGATCCCTACTCGTGAGAATGGGGTGAGTGAAGCTCTCACCTTGTGACAAGAAGGGAAAGACAGACTTTATTATTTGAATTATGAGTCGCAATTTATGGCGGTAGGTATAAATCATTTTTAATGTCTTTCGACGGCAAGGAGTATGGTGGCGCTGATGATAAAGTATATATTCGGTTTTTTTCACTCCACGATTTTTATGTGATTCAGAGTTAATTGTTTGCACTGTGTGAGCAGTCGGACGGCACTGATGAGTTGGCTCTTTAATGCAGAACAGGTCAGTCTCAGTCTATTGAGTGAATAGGTGAATGTCCTGACAGAGGCGTTGGTGTAGGTAGGGTTTTTTTCCGCTCTTGGGGAACATTCGAAATAACTTTGCAGAGGATTTTCCCCGATTGTCTTAGCTGAATTGGCTTGTTCATCAGGACTCAGGTCATAGGTGTGACCCAACAGCATTGTTTCTTCTCCGAACACCGGGGAAAACTCTGAAGCACAGTCATTTTTATAGGAGATACCTTTTGCCACTTGGAAACGTATTATTATCACAACTGGAAACGAACAAACTCATGCGCCCCCTAGGTTGATTGGTGGTTAAAATAGACCTACTTCTCTATATACGACATGTAGATGTTTGATGTGTTTACGAAAGAAATGTTCGGTTGCCTTGGGCAAGGTTTGGGACTTGAATCTGAAACCTCTAGGTCCGTCCAACACACTAACCTCTGTATCTACATCGCCTAAAAAATCTAAAAAGCCATACTCCAGTGTTTGCGTACTCTTGGTCCCTAGGGCTAGTTTCAGAAGGCTTCTTTGTAAATCTTCACAATACACATACAATTCATAACCACTGAAGAACTGTAGAGCGAAGAATATATACAGCTCCAACGTCTGTTCTACGGTTTTTCCTTCCTAAGCTTATGCTTCATTTTGTCTTGGGCTTTGCTTCCATTTCGGAAGGGACGCTACCAGTTTTTCCTTGGGCTTGTCGGACATTAAATGCAGCGGATATACTCAGTAACATTGAAGGGCGATCGTTAGCCATATAGAGACGAGATCTTTCAAACAAAGGAACAGTTCGGCAGATAGATAGAGCCCACTCTGACTTCAAAAACGTCAGGGCGAATATAGGAGGACTGGGTCAAGACTACGATGCTTGCCTTCTTTTCTTGCAAATTTTAGTGAAGGCAGGACAGAAACTCCTCGTTTCTGTTCCCCAAATATCCGAGAAATCCGTTGTAAATTTGATTCAGTTGGAGTTTCTGCGGTTGGTCTTTGTGCCCGTATAGAGTTGGCTTTCGTCCTGTATGTTGTATTGGTGGGATCGCTTTGAGGGCCTACCACCAATACCTGATAGGAAAACTAAAAGTTAGCTTATAGGAAACTCTTTACCGTTTTTGTGTTACGCATTCGTCTTGCATCTGTCAAACTCCGAAACATTGCCAAGACTAATCCAAGGAATGGTTATGTCCTAAAGTTGGTTATATTTTGCAGTGTTTTGGTGAGGCTTTTGCTAGCGACATAAGTTCTTTACAACTTTGTTTCCATAACTCCGAAGGACACTTGAGAGAGATATGTCACAGTAGAGGGTCGTTTAAGAAAACTTTGCAGTCTTGTAGATCTCAGATGCGTAGCGCGTATCATCAAGTGCAGCGCAGGGGTTGTGGATATTCTTCCAAAATTAAATATGACGCTTAAGCTAATGAACGGCGGATTTTCACTATTGGCTTCGAAAAAAGGACAGTAACACATAAACCGCTTCACCATTCGTATTATGTAGTAGGAAAAAATGCAACAAGAAAATTCAAAAGATGCAACTCAGTCCTGCGGATGTCGTCGTACTTCTGTGTTGGATCATCAAAGGAGCACCACTAATGGTGTACAAAATATGAACTCCACAAAATTCAGTGACGTATTGATCGCTCACGGATGCGGTAATTCGACCCTTAGAAGTTGCCAAGAAAATACGGTAGATCCCTAATATGGACATAAGTACGAAGTTCGCTACAGTCAATTTTGCATCACAAATTTCCCATCGAACACCTTGATGACAAAGTTTCAATAAGTCCGTCAGTCCGTCCAAAGTATTTCTGACACAGATATATGCATTTGTCCCAGATAACATCATTCCACTCACACCAGATGTCAGTCATTAATCAACCATCGGCGTTCAGTCCACCTCGTGTGCAACTCAACTACGCGTTCACTTTCCATGACTAATGATCAGAACTTAAACAAACACCGTATGATCCTTGTCGCACATTATTGTGCGAAAGTGTATCGGCGAGAATTTGTCTTCACAGTCATCATGCACGAGACACAGCTGTCTGTAGGCCGAAAATCTGCTGCACATTTATTTTCCCCGAAAAAGTGTCGAAAAATTTCATTAAATTTGCACAGGACACGAGAGCCGATAGGGATCAGACGGCGAAGGGCACATGTCAACTTTGATCGACATAGACTAATGGCCGTGGCCATAAATTATGGTATGTCCTGTCAAAGGAGAAATCTCTTTCGCACTCAAATAAGTGCATATCCTTGGATGTTCTTATTGAATCGGCCAGGAAGTGTCTTCTGTGCACTTCCCTTCGATTGGCATACCGCTCTCGTTTTTTTGATTAATTGTCGTCAATTAATTTGCTCACTGGGGTTTGTCGCTGTTAGATATATTTATGTCCTTGCATTCGATTTATAAGGGGTTCGCAATGTTTGTTCTCTATTTCGGGACGTGAGGTCCCTTTTGTGAAAGAATATTTTATTACTCGTCACGGACGCTTGATTTGCGACAAAGACGATCGATTAGTAAACAACACCGCTATAGGGAAGGTGTCCAGTTTTGATTACGAAAAATCCTTTAACATCCGCCCAAAAAATGCTGTCTGCCACAACGAGCGGAAACAGGGGACACAAATGGAAAAAAAAGAAACACAAACAAACCGCATCAAACAAAAACCGGCAATAAATAATAATTAAGCACTTTTTCCCGCGTTATTGTGTGGAGGGCCCTCCTTTTTCGCGAACTGCAACAACCGTGTCCGCAGCCAAACTGCATACAGGCCGAGAGAGCCTGTCCTGCTCGCAGTTATGTCATAAATTCATTCAAACACTGCCAATGGTGTGTGCAGTGTACGCTGCAACTCTGACAGAAATCATCGATGACATTGACAAATTCCCGAATGTTCTGCGCGCGCGTGTGTGTGTGCTTTTGCAGGATATGCCGCATCAACGAAAAAAATAAAGGACTTTGTATATATGACGGCAAAGAAAGACTACAATGGCAACAAAAATATTATTTTGATTTATTGGTGCATTGCATTTGCAAGGACACCGATAGCGCATACAACAGCCGAGGGATGGGTAAGATGACGACAGCTAGACAATGATACAAGTTGGCGCGAGTCATTTTTTGTATTGCGCTCTCATCCTCGGATGGGATCTGATGCATGCCTGAGTCTGGCATGCATTTGGTAGCAACAACAAAAAAACTGCACAATGTCCGACATGTCAGCGGATATGGATATCTATCGACAAACAGTGGCGCTCAGGACGATGCTTACTACAATGGTGTGCGCGAGCCCATAATGGATGGAGCATTATGAATGCGGACGCACCACGAACCCAGTGTTGACATTGGACAATCATCATCATCGGATGGAGTTGAGTTTATTTTTTTTTTGTTTGCAGTCGATTTGGATTTGTCATTTCGACATGCAACGGTGAAATGCGTTTTTTCAAGGATTCAATTTTTGTTTTGGCTTTTTGTTGTGTCAATTTTATCCGGTGCAAATGTCCTTTCATTTTCATGTCCGTTTTGCGTAAATGGATGCATGTACCTATAGTCCGATACGATTTGAAGGGAAATTTATTAGCCAACGCGGAATGGTGAACGCGGCTGGATTGAGGGTCGCGATAAAGTGTAACAACTTTGACAGGTCGCATGCCATCCAAAACAATTGAGAGAGGACTTTTTGCCACAAAGTTTGCGGCTGATCTCTGGATATTCCATAGAGTTTCTTATGTGATCGGTTCAGGACTTTTTACAAAATTCCCATCAAACAAGGCGATTCGCATATCGTTCGCTTTAAGTTCGCTTGAACGTGTAACAACTTTGACAGCTCACATGTATTCGCAGACAAGAAAATTGAGAGAGGACTTTTTGCCACAAATTTTGCGGCTAGAGTCCCTTAGGTAATCGCTGAAACAGTTCACGACTGTTTAGTAAATTTCCATCAAGTAAGGCGATTCGCTTTGAGTTCGCTGAAGAAGTATTCTTTTGTTGGACTGAAAGTTCCGAACACTTTGTCTAAACCGCATCTGGAATAACAAAATGCAACTATCTAAAAGAAGAGCGTATACAATTTTTTTCCTAACTAGAAGATTCCTTTTTCATTCGCTTTGAGTTCACAAGAAGTTTGTTTCGCTTGAAACGGTTGACGTCACACCGAAATCTGTTATAGAATTGGGCGCGATTCGCGAAAACCCACGCGGAAGATTAAAATGCGACGATCTAGAGGAAGTTTCTAGGCAAACGCATGTTCTAAGGTTATGCAAACTTCTTTGGAAATTTTATGGAGTAGAATTAAGCTAGTTGGCAGTAGAAGAGTGGGCACGCGAAATGTACTTTTTACGTTTGAACCGATAGGAATTACTGCTAATTGTCAAAACCCAAGTCGAAGAACAAAATTCGAAGATCTAGGGGAAGTTTCTAAGCAAACGCATGCATTTAGGTTATGCAAGCCTTTTCGCCATTTTTTGTTGGATTATGCGAGCTCACAGAAGAAGTGAATGGCTCACAATTCCATTAATTAATGAAAGTAGTAAATTTACCTTAATCACTCTCACCTTTCTGACACTAGACCTAAAATGCTTTCTGGAATTCAATTCACCAGCGCCCTTTCTAAGCCCAAGGCGCCAAATCCCAACCCCAATCCGGCATCGCCATGGCCGTCCATCCGCAAATGCATTCGCATGTGGTTATAAATACGCATTTTGCAGCGTCCAACTTTCCGTCGTTGTCGTGTTATATGTACTCTCCCCGTGTTGACGAATCCCTTTTTTAGGTTACGTGAATATTAACGAGTGTTCTGTGCCCAAAATTATGATGCATTTTTATGGGCTTTCACAGTTTTTTTTGTTCTGTCTCCATTTGGTTGGTTTTTTTCGTATCCTAGTCATACAGCACTCGCGCGCTGCCATTTATAACACAAACCGGACATCCTGTGTGGAATTTTCGATGGTTTCTCGTGTTGATTTATGCCTTTGATCTTCGACAGGACATGCAATACACACACGTAGCTCGACCACTGCACACGCTGATATGCAACAACATCGACGACGACATAAAAATGCATAAAATGAGAACGAGAGTGGCTCAACAAATTTATCACTGACAATGCGACACTGCCCTCCAAATGCGGGGTGGTAATTAAAATATGAGTCAACTCTAGTTGGATGTAAAAAAAGAAGAGACAAGAATATGCACAAAAAGCCAATGTCCTGTCATATATCATTAACGGACAACAACAAAAAAAATAAAATTGTATTTTGCATAGAAGCTTGTGGGTGGAAGGGATGTCATTGTTATTTAGGACTCATAACTGAAATTACAACCGAATAACATTCTCAATATCCTCAAACAATAATCATAAATTTTTATTAACGGTTGATGGTGGGTTGTAGTCTAAGAAGCTGGAAGGGCGCGTGCTCGAGGGTGCCATGTCGGGCAGCGGGCGAGAGCAATAAAAACCGCTCGAGAAGGACATTAATTAATGGAATTGTTGTACTTATAGTGGAAAAACGCAATAATAATCGTAGAATATTGCTTTTGAATTTGATATGAAGGATACACACAACCACGAAGCAGGGTGGAGTTGCATACTGCCACGTTACCGTTTTTATTATACTTTATGGCCGCCATATAGTGATGGTTGTAAATCAATCATTGCAATTAGATCCTAAAGTTGTTTGAGGACTCGAAGCAAGGTAATGTGTAGGTTTTGTATTGAAGGACGCGGATATGGTTGAGGTAATTTGTAACAGCTGCACAAATATGAACTCAGAGACGCCAGTACTGGTCTTTGCTTTATTCAAAAAAAATTTAGGCAACTTTATTTGCAAGTTTACCACACCACATCTCGCAACAGCATAGCCTTCCATCGTTTTCTGCTTTCAGAGTTACAAAAGCTTGTGCTACTGTCGTATGGTAAGCTTCATTGCCTACTGGTTTCGGAATTGGGACTTGGTAATCCGCCCTGATTTTTTTTTGTCGTAGACGGCGACCTCTTTTCTATCCACAGGAGTCACAAAAGCAACTGATTTCAAAACTACCGCTTTGCAAGTCTTTTGGTCTTTATACTCGTACACACAGCTTTGCTGCTGTTGGCGCCAGTTTTAGCGAGTTTCGTTTGGAGCGTCTTTGACGTGGTTTTGACACGTCTTTGACGTGTTTTTTACGCGTCTTTGGCTAGTTTTTGACGCGTCTTTCACCTGTTTTTCTAGATGCTTTTGATCGTTTTTTGACTGGTATCTTATATCGTTTATGGCGTTTTTTTAGTGCGTCTTCTGACATGATATTGGACGAATTTAATAGCGCGTTTAAACCGCCCCAAAAGGACGCTTTATTGAACCTTTTTTTTATGGATTTATGGCTATCTTTTAGACGCGGTTTTGGGAGAATTATTTTATGATTTTGATGTGCTGATTATTGACTCAATCATGACGTTTTCCGATGTGATTTTTGACCGGTTTTTTGTTATTTTTTTAAACCTGTTTTTTTTTAATAGTTTTTTTCTTTGGTGTGGAGAAGTCTTTTAGGCAGTCTTCGTACTTGATTTTTGACGGTTTTTGGATATATTTTAGTATGTTTTTTGAGGTATTTTTTCTGCTTTCAACCTATTTTTGTTGGTACGGTTTTTGACAACTTTTCTGAAAATTTTTGACCGGTTCGATGATCAGCTTTTCGTCATTCCTGGCGCGTTTCCTGTGATATTTTGGGGTACCCTAAGATGTGTTTGATCATGCATTTTTCGACGCATTTTTTGGGTTTCGTTTACTAATTTTTTTGTAACCTTTTTAACACACTTTTGATCCATTTTTCGACAGGTTTCTAACGCAATTTTTGGGCTGTTTTAGCTGTGCTTTATAGCGCCTAAATATGTCGTTTTTTTGAGTACTTTTAAGTAATTTTTTGTAACCGTTTTTATGCAAATGCCATGTGAAATTTTTCCTCCTTTTTTTACCCATTTGTGGACATTTTTGTCGGATGGTGTTGGAGCATTTTTGACACCTTGCAAAGAGAATTTAAAGTCTAATACTATTTATTTATTATTTCTTGTGCAACTTGTATTTCATAGAAAGTCAGTCAAGTAAGTTTTGTCGTAAAGTGTTTAGAGAGCTTGCTTGTGACACAAATGCCGTATATTCCATCCCCAAATAAAAGCAGCCACTGACTCCAAAACAGACCGCACCAGGCTTTGAAATATTCGTCCTGTAGTACAAAATTTTAAAGGATTATCTTGTGAGTTTTGCTTAAGTTTGTAACCCATCTACAGCTGACTTATACGCTACAGAATTGCAGCGGACGAACATCTGTTATGATTCGTCTCTAATAGAACAGGATGAGAAATGGCTTCAAAAATCATTATATTCCGTGAGATCATTTTAGAAAACAATGAAAAATACATACACAGTTCATTTAAATAATTTGAAGCCGTACCCGGTCTATAAATGGAGTGGTTCATGTGTTAAGAGGGTGTCCGTAGCTGGTTATCTGTCACTTGGCTTGCAAGACGCTGTTCGAATTTGAATCCTAGTTACTTGTAGTATAGTCCACAACTTATAAGTTTCCAAGCAAAATTTACTTTCGATTCATGTGTTATGGAATATTGTTCAGTCAGCTGCGATGACCCTTGACAGCCTGCAGTATCAACCAAACCTCCTTCAGTCCTCCACCTTTCTCTTCCAACCCAAATCGACGAAACCAACCATCAGCAACAAAGAGTCCTCCTGAAATAACATCCCCGACTCCACAGTCACAGTGTCACCAAGAGCTGTGAGAAAAATCCCTCCAAATGCAACTACTGCCTCGCTGGTCGCTCCTTAATTAAGTGATGACTATCTTTTGTATTTAAACTGACCAAAGACGCAGACGAACACGCCGAGCAGCAAGATTTATACAATACAACATGAACTCGATCGTGCGTCCTCACTCAGCCGAACCGTACACGAAAAAGAATCACAAAACCTAAAAAAAAAAAAAACAAACAAACATCCACCCGATTGGAGTTGGAGTACCCATACCTAATTCCTTCCGCAAAGGTTCATGCTGCACAGCACACATCTGTGTATGTATGTCCCGCTGAAATGTGTTGTGGTTTTGTGACGCAATTAATTCTCCAATTGGCATTGCATCGCGACCATCTTCTCTCTGGAGGCTCGTTGCCCACCGTCCGAATTCTAGTGCGAAGTGATGATTCTTTTCCTCTCCATTCGAAGGACCTCGCTGGACCTCTCTCCTTCGATTCGTCGAATGCAAATTTATGTGATTCCAATCGCGCGCGAGACCAATATGGAAGAAAAACTCACAGTCGTCGTCGTTGTTTGTCGTTGAGTTATTTCCCTAAGGGGGAGTCCGCGCGAAAAAGAGGATCACTCTGTTGAGATCTTTATCGACGGCACACACATACACGCGCCGCGCCAGCCGCAAATGGAAGCCGTGCACGATTTTACATCTGTAACTAACGATCACACGATGGAGGGGCCAGGCGAGAGGGAGAACTCCTGCAACACTGGTGTATAGAGAGGGTCACTCCTAGACGTTAAATTACACACGCCGATCAGTGGCCAGGATCTCTGGTGGCTGACCCGCGCACAGAGAGTCCCTGTGTGCTGGCACTTTTGATTATTGATGCTGTTTTGCATAGAAATTAAATGTTATTGCGCGCGATTTGGGGATATGCCGAAGAAGATATATGTGTTGCCGAAACCACCCGAGCGAGCGGGACAGAGCGAGAGATTTATCGCAGCCGATAAAGATTATTGAGAGGTGTGTTCGCAACGAGGCACTGCTTGTGGTTGGGTAATTGCTGGTTCTGGTACCCATGTATGGGATATGTTTACAAGCTCGCCAGAACTTTTTCTAGGAGAGGCAACATCAGAGTTAAAGTCAGAGTCAGAATCAGAGTCAGAGTCGTAAATGCGTGCCTGGAAGCCTGTGGTGGTGTGTATTCAACGAATGTGGTGCAGATTTGCTGTACGAAGATCTAAATCATCCTGGCAATGATTGGTGTTCTAGGATGCGGTGTGCGGATGATGTCGCCGGCGAGCTTCCAGTAAAGGGCGAGAGCATGAGTTTAGGGTGGAGATGTCTCGAGGGTGATGGATTGTGGGTCGTAGTGATAGTGAGATAGTGACTTGTATTTCAACTGGAGATCTTATTCCTTCCTTGTGGCGTTGAGTGGGTTGGCGTGCCGCCAGATCCTCCGTTTACTTTTCTTTATTTGTTTCATCCAGCAAAGTGGTTGTAAATTGTCTTTATTGGCTGTAAAAGCACGCAGATGTCAATGTCAGTGGCACGACTCTATTGATATTCATAGAGAAGCGCGTGTGACAAGCGAAAAAGCAATGGTCCCATTGGGCAACCTTGTGGGACACCACTTTTTTTTATTTTAAAATTTTGCTTGCTAGGGAAGCACGCTTCTCCCTTTCAAGGGGAGATCTATATAACTGGCAGCGTGAACAAATTTTAAAAGAAGCCAACAGATGGCGCATAATTAATTTTACTAAAAATATGGGTTTTCCTATTTTTTTTCACATTCAAAAAGTAGTGGTGCCGGTAGACAACCCTGTGGGACATCACGTAAATCAGAAATTCCTCAATAGAAATTTAGTTTTCGTTGCATTTGCGGCTCTCTTCGCCAGGGATTTCCTCTTCGTGGAATATCCCTCGTCTCCACCTCCTATGAAGCCTCAGCTTATTGTATCGAAAGTTTCTTTGAAATATGTTAAAGTTGATGTGATCCTCAGACAGGGTGACTCGCATCAAATCATAGTTTGTCTTCTGATTGTGCAGTATTTTTTTGACTGTTCCCATACTTGAACTGGGAGAGGGTCTTCAAACAAATTCCTCTTGAGATGTTCCCCAATTAAAAACCGTACCAACAGCCCGCTCATCAATCCGCGTCGATGTTGTCACCACATCAGCATAAATTCTCCTCGCCGCTGGTATGTATTATATCTACAACAGGACCCATTCTAGCCTCTGCATCATCTTTGTTACCATTTGACAAGAACAACTAATCAACTGCGTATCTAAATCCCATAAATTTGCTTTCCTAATCTCAGAGTCCCGCTTATCACATCCACAGATCTGTAACATTACGGCCCACTCGCCGCGCCGGCCGGCCGGCCTCGCTCAACATCATCAACTTGACAGGAATTTAAATAAAATTACGGCACGACGTTGCGTCGCTGAAAAGGGTTGCTTGTGTTCTGTGCGCTCCCAAAAAAAAAACAAAAAAAAAAAAAAACAAGAGAAAAAAATCCGCTTGATGCCCAACTGACGATTTATATGCGCTTGGCTTAAATTAAACGAGAACACGAAACGCCAACTCTGACAGCACACCCAGACGTAATGGTGGCGGGTGATTAAACACAAAAGGCATATGCATACTCGTATACCCTCTGCGGCATCCATGGATCAGCCATACGCAGTGTCAACACGGCTCAGAGGTTCTCTAATTAATCCCCACACCACAAGGGGGACCGCGCTTAAGTGATTCTCTCTCAAATACACACAGCCAGGTGGGCGGAATGTCTTCTTTCACTATACGCGCGCCGTCGTCATCGTCCTAGAAATGATGCTGCTGAATGTGTTTGATTTGGTGTTATCACCTGCGCGTTTTTCTCACAAGATCCCGATTTAATTAATTCCCCGAGTCCATGAAACCTGTTGATTTAAATGAAAAAAAAAGCAACAGAAAAGAAACAGAAACAAGAGAACGACACAAAAGATGGAAATGAGGGTGGCGATGGGTGCTTCTGTTTGCAGATGGCTGCTGTACATAGTTGGGGCGGTTGACATAAAACGCTAAATGCCGTACCCGGAGTGTGGGCGAGCGTTGAATCTCGGCTAATGAGAAGCGGATGCGGTATTTATCTTTCGATTTTCAACTTTTCTTTATTTTTTTTTCTCTCCGACTTGGAATGATTATTATTCTATTTGTAGAGTGGGGTATACCTGTTTACCGTTTAATTTGTTTCTTTAGATTTGAGTAAATGTTTAAACAAAAGGCGATACTATGGCGCAACATGAAAGTACTTTCAATTAGCGAGTGGATTTAATTTCTCTGTGGATTTTTGGATCACTTCCTAAAGTGCTGGCGGGCAAATATTTAATTTCTCGACAAATGTAGGTTATCCCTGAACGAAGGCGGGTAAATAAAACAGTTCTGATGATTTGGGTCAGAAGTGGTGGCGGCAAAATTTGCGCTTTCGTTCGATTGATTTTTGGCGATAACTTCTACAAAATTTAATAACGCATTTGACTGACTGGAATTTATGAATGTGATTAGGTTCGATTCCCGAGAAACCAAACTCCATCTTTTTCCACTGCGCCACCTATCGCGAACCTCTGAAAAACATACGAGAGAATATTAACTGTCATGAAAGAGGTTCTCAATTGGTCGTTTGGACTCGGCATAAAATTGTATTTTCGTCACAAAACTTAAAAACTCATACAAAACGAATGGTTGTGAGAAGTTGGGACTAGGGTACCTACGGACATCCCAAGTAGAAATCTGTGACTGTTATCCAAATCTCTGTATATATAAAAGACAGTTGCAAAAGCGTTGTGACTTTATAACTCACGAATAGTCAAACTGAATTCGATAAAATTTTTAGGGTTTGTTTGTACGGTCGTGTAGTTGGTTTATCTAAAGTTTGAACGAAATTGGTCAGCGCGTTCGTGAGTTATGTCAACTTTTTTTTTTTTCATATAAAAACAAAAGTAGGCGCCTTGAGCTTGTGCTGATGTCATACACACGGCAAATACACGTTGCAGCGCATCCGCCGGCTTATGATGCTCTGGTGGTTATGTGAAATTCCCCGTTTTGGCTCACTAATGGACAAAGTGATTCAAGCCACAAGGGCAAATTCAAAGGAGAGGAAGTCCTTATCCCACGAATACCGATTATTCCAACTGATCTTCCATTCCTATTTAAGCGGATTCAGTTCCCCGTTCGATTGGCTTTTGCGATGTGAATCAATAAATCGCAAGGCCAATCGTTGGAAGTCTGTGTAATTAATCTCGAATTTCCCTGTTTTTCGCACGGTCAGCTGTGCGTTGCCTGTTCGCGTGTTGAAAAACCGTCTTCGTTGTTTGTTTTTGCGCCGGAAAGTAAATCGAAAAAAAATATCGCCTCTACTGATTCCGATTGCATTCAAATGCATTCAAATAAATGACATGAAATGAATGAATGAATCAATGAAATTTGAACTATCTGTGTTTTGTTATCACTCTGGAGTTCCTGAAAGCTTTAAATTGGGGCAGGACGAAGTTCGCATGGTCCTCTTGTTTAAATTAAATTATAGTCACCTCACGGTATATTTGACTCAATTTTGTACATCAATTTCTACTTGGGAAGTATTATTTTTTACATATATGCTAGATACTATTAGTAGCACAAGTTGCCAAAAAAATTTTAAAAAGAAGAGTCTGCTTCATCACTTTTCGCGGCAAATTGTTCGTTCTGTATTTTTTTCAATGTTTGTTCTTGAAATTGACAACACCTTTTCCAGCGACAACCAATTTGACAGCTGATTTGTGCTAACTTCCGTGTGAAGTCTTACATTTGGCATTTAATCCGTAATCTCTGATATTTATATGTTGCCAAGCCCACTGTGACCTCAGAACCAACCTCTGTTTCTATAAAATCTAAGAGAATACCAGTAGCAGAGCAACGTCTATTCTGGCTCAATGAGCTCCGGAGTCCGCCAGACTATATAATTTCGATGGCGAAAAGTTGCTAGTAACTCAAAACCAACCATTTCGATAATGGTTTGTGTTTTTCGAATAACTAGGCGCCTAAAATGTTCAAATATATTTGTGCTTACATTTGACAGCTTGTGGAGCGAACTTTCCAGCACAATGGAACAACTATTTCATTTCCCTCAATGGAAGACCAAAATTCGACTTCCATGACGATTGTGTAGCATAGAAAAGGATTTCCTCCTCTCCACTTAATTAACTTGACAAACTGCCCCCAAAGGAGCGCATTATGAAAGTGGCAACTCCCCATTACTTACTTGAGCTTCAGCACTTTGAAAAGAAATGAAGCGGCGACGACAATTCCTTGCGAACTTCTGGTGGAAGGTCTCCCCAACGACCTACAACACGAGCCTTCAACTAAATCTACGTCAGATATATGGCCCCCGCACGCACATTCTACACACACTAACAGCAATAAGGACTTATTTCCGCTCAATGATAAGCCAAAGCACTTATGCAAATCACCATCTGGACGGACATTTCAAGGCTTCTTTGGTTCTTCTTTGTGTGTGCCAAACACCAACACACAGTGATTGTTCCGCGCTGAGTTGAGCGGGAAAAAAAATAGTTAGGCTTGGAATAGCTGATTCTCAAGCGGTGTGGTGAATCAGTTAGAGGAACTGATTTGAGGAGGAAATAAAACACGATTATAACTCTGTTGGCTGTTTTAAGAACTGACTTTACTTTTTTGCTGCTAATTAAAGAGTGGTTTTGCCTTACAATTTTTACCTCCCTTGAAGCTGCTGATTGCTTATATACTAAGATCAGCTGTGCGTTCGGGGGTTAATGACCCTACAATACACAGAATACAATATTACTTTTTTGTTGTGTTAGAGCACTTTGATCTTACTAATACATAAATTTAGATAAATTGATGCCCTTTCATTTACTCCTTCAACAATGCCCCCCATCTTCGGAGTAGGTGTTAGAGCGCACTGAGCTGGTAGATGCATCTCGCTCACATGCAATTCGGCCATTATGCATTTTCTTTGACTAGTGGTTAGAAGTTGCAACTACATGACCCATATGCCGATGACGTGTGTTGGAGTGAGATCTGTATAATTCAGTGTTCGTCTTGCTGCCCAAATTTGACAGTTCTCGTTTTCTGTCGGATTGTGTGGTGTCGTGGAGTGTATTTGCGTTTTGTTTTTTATCGTTAATTATTGTTTTGTGTTGTTTGCATAATGGCTAGGACCTCGAAATGTTCTGCGCATCTTGTGTGCTTGATTTCACTACATTCGAGTGCCTAGTTTTCTGCAACTCCACATTTTCATCCTTCCATCTGCGCGCTAGTCTTGTTGGGACGCAACATGCTCCCGGCCCGGCAACGAGAAGTTCAAGGTCTCCGCGGTGTGTAGTGTTGTGTTGTGTTACTCCGGAGCCCGGATTTCTGCCTCACATGTTTTGGATTTGCTCTGGTTGATATTGGTGTTTTCATCCCCTTCTTCATTGGTTTGTGTCCCATGTTGTTCGGGTGCCAGTGTTCCTTCGGTTGAGTTTTGGCCGAGAAAGATACAAATTTTGTATTAGTTTATTGTTTAAAAATACATATTGAAATAATGTAAAGAGTTAGCTGCTAAAGGTTCCTATCCAAATTCACTTCTGTGGCAAGTATGTTGATCTTGCAAATGGGTCATTATTAAATGTTCACTTATAGTCTATTTTTTTTTTTTGATAATTTATTTATTTTCATTTATTTAAATATTGTCTATATGTTCGAATTGTTCGACGGTTTGGTTACCGGCAAGGGGGATAGTTTCGCGATCGGACGTTTAAGGACTCCGTTTTCTGTCCTTATGGTCACCACGCGCGTTAGACCATCTGCACCCGGATGCAGTTCGATTACGCGCGCGAGTAACCACGACGACGGCGGTAGGTTATTCTCCTTGACCAGGACTATGTCACCGATTTTGATGTTCGGCTGTTGCTGAAGCCACTTGGGCCGTTGTTGAAGTAGATGAAGGTAATTTGTGCTCCATTGCTTCCAGAACTCTTGTGTTAGTCGTTGTATGTACCTCCACCTATCGAGATTGTTTATGTTTTTGTCCATCAAATTCCTTTCAGGGAGTGTTATTAATGATGCTCCGATCAAAAAATGTCCTGGGGTAAGAACCGTGAGATCATTGGGGTCGGATGTCATCGGACACAATGGCCTTGAGTTGAGGCATGCCTCGATTTGTGCGAGCAAAGTTACGTATTCCTCAAATGTCAGCCTAGCTGCACCGATTGTTCTTTTAAGGTGATGTTTGATGGATTTTACGCCAGCTTCCCAGAGCCCTCCAAAATGTGGAGCTGCTGGTGGGTTAAAATGCCATTTGGTGTTTTGTGCTGCAAGGTTTGCAGCTACTTCAGCTGACCACTCACTAGAGATGTGTTTGCTGTCTTTATTCAGTTCGGTTGTTGCCCCTTTGAAGTTTGTGCCGCAATCACTGTACATGTTGGTACAGAGTCCTCTTCGTGCAACAAATCTCCTGAATGCAGCTATAAACGCTGCTGCAGTGAGGTCGCTCACTACTTCAATATGTATTGCCTTCGTTGACAAGCATATGAAGACAGCTATGTATCCTTTAGTCATCCTATTACATCTGCCCTTCCACATCTTCATTTCTATTGGTCCCGCGAAATCCACTCCAGTGTTCGTAAAGGGCCTTGAAATTAACACCCGTTCTGCCGGAAGACTTCCCATCAATTGTTGTTGCATTTTCGCGTTGTATCGGTGACATCGGATACAATTGTGGATGGTAGATTTGACCAGTCGCTTTAGATTGGTGATCCAATATTGGCTTCTGATCTCTGCCATCATCATCTGCTGTCCACCATGAAGTGTGCGTTGATGTGCATTGCTGACGATCAATCTGGCAAACTGATGTGAATCCTTCAAAATTATTGGGTGTTTTTGGCTGAAAGGGATTGTGGAGTTTGATAAGCGTCCTCCGACGCGTAAAATTCCTTCAGGGTCTAGAAATGGATTCAGGCTGAGAATATGGCTGCCTTTGCCAATATTCCCTTTATTTCTTAATAATTTTATTTCCTCTGGGAAAAGTTCACTTTGAACGAGTCTGATGAGCTGCCTTTGGGATGCATCTAGCTCATCTGGAGTTAAAGGGTAATTTTTCAAAGATCTTCTGTTTCCCTTGTCTTTGAGATATGCGAAGTATCTTCGCCATATAGCTGTACTTCGTACCAATCGATTGAAGTCGGAATATCGTTGAACGTAATCGTTGTTGATGAGTGTGACTTGACATATGACCTGTGCGAAGTTTGCATGTATTTTTGTTAAGTTTTCCTTGTAGAACGATGAGTTTGTTTCCTCTCTTTTCCTTTCTTTTTTCGTTTCCAGATCTGTCTCACATGTAGTCTGCTCTGGATATTGGCTTACGTCAAACGTCTTAAGGAACTTCGGTCCATGCCACCACATGTAACTATGGATGAGTTCCTGTGGTAACAATCCTCGTGATCCTATGTCTGCTGGGTTTTCCTTGGTGCCCACGTGTCGCCAGATGTTGGTGTCTGTAAGCGTTTGAATTTCGCTTACTCGATTGGCTACAAAAGTTGTGCGAATTGAGGGATTTCCTCTGATCCACGCCAGTGTTATTGTGGAATCCGACCATGCAAATGTTTTGGCGTCTTCGAATTGCATTGCCCTCTTTACTCGATGTAAAAGTTTTGCTAGTAGCAATGCTGCGCATAACTCTAGCCGTGGTAGTGATACACACTTAACGGCTGTTGGAGCAACTCTCGTTTTTGCTGCCAACAGATGAATGTGCTCCCCCGTTCCGTTGATAATGCGAGCGTATATAACAGCCGCATAAGCCCTTTCTGAGGCATCGCTGAACCCGTGAAATTGTACCTCTGATGAATTGGTGTATTCGATCCACCGAGGTATCTCGAGGTCGTGCAGAGTAATTAGACCTCTTCGCAGCTCTACCCACTGATTTTCAATTTCTTGTGAAATTGGAGAATCCCATCCATATTCCTTTAACCACAGTTGCTGAAGAATCAATTTGGCCTTTATCACGCATGGTGCGATCCATCCAAGCGGATCGAACAGACGCGCAATATCTGCGAGTACGGATCTCTTTGTGTATTCTCGAACTTCAGGTAAATTGATTTTAAATGCAAATGTATCTTTTGCTGGATGCCATTGAATACCAAGTGTTTTAATGGCGTCTGGAGCGTCGAAATTCAGAGGTAGATTTATTTCCCTTTCGCTTTCAGGAACCTGCTGTAAGACCTTTGCGGAATTGCTGGCCCATTTTCGCAGAGGGAACCCGGCTGATTTGAGGACCTTCAGAATGTCGTCTTGTAGATTGATGGCCTCGGCTTCTTCGTTCGTACCGTAGATGAGATCATCGACGTAGAATCCTTCAGTCAGTACCTTAGTGACGTACGGGTACTCGTGTTCCACATCTGACGCTAGCTGAAGTAAAGTGCGCACCGCTAAATACGGCGCCGATGCGGTTCCAAATGTGACCGTATTCAACGCATATGTTTTTATTGGCTCGTTCTGAGTCTGTCTCCATAAGATGAGTTGGTATGGAGTATCTTCGGTTGCCATCCATATTTGCCGATACATCATGCTTATGTCTGCCGCAAACGCTACCTTGAACTGTCTCCATTTCGTGATGAGATCGATGATGTCGGGTTGCAACCGTGGCCCCACCATTAGGCAGTCGTTTAGCGACAAACCATTGGATGTTTTGCATGAAGCATCAAATACTACACGCAACTTTGTGGTACTGCTTGATTCCTTTAGGACCGCGTGATGAGGCATGTAGTAGTGTTCGCCTAGTTCCATTGATGATGATACCTTTTTCATCTGACCTAAATTCAAGTACTCTTGTACGCACTTTGTATACGCTTCCTGTAGTTTTTGGTTCGACAAGAGTTTTCTTTCTATTTGAAAGAATCTTGCCATGGCTGCCTTCTTCGAATTTCCCAGGATTGGGCGAATTCCGTTTTTGAAGGGGAGTCGTACTTCGTACCTCCCATCTTCCTTTCGTTGAACTGTGTCAGAGTAATGTAGTTGACATTTTTGCTCCTCCGGTGACAGCTTCCGGTCATCAAGATTTTCTTCAACTTCCCAGAATTGCCTAAGTTGTGCATCTAAGGAGTTAAAGTTATTTTGAATGGTAAAACAGGTCACATTTGGTGAGTTATTCGTTTTTCCTGTAAGGATCCATCCAAATTCTGTCCGTTGTGCAACAGGAGCACCCTTCTGTCCTTTCACCAAGCCTTCTAAAATTATCGAAGAGTACACATCCGCGCCTAACAGAAGATCAATCTTCCCTGGAATATTATAGGCCGGATCAGCCAATGGCAGATTGGATAGGTGATCCCACTCTCCTTGCAGGGGGTAGGTTGGCAGTGTTGCTGTTAGCACAGGTAAAACAAATGCTGTGACATCGAGTGAGAAAACGGCGTTCTTAAACGAGTGCAAGCTAAAAGATACTTGATATTTGGAGCTACCAGTTGGATTTTTGCCAAGACCTGTGATTTTAGCTGATACATTTTCTCTTTTGAGATTGAGAAGCTGAGTAGCGTTCTCCGTGATAAATGTGGCTTCTGAACCAGTATCTATGAACGCCCTAAGTGTACACTGCTTACCATTTGATGCATACACCTTTACGAGTGCAGTCGCCAGTAACGTTTTTGAATGCATCTGATTGAAATGGGTCCTAAATTGTTGAGAAGTGCTTGGTTGATCACTCGAGACATTAAAGGGGGTCGGTTGACTTATCGGATTTTGCACATAATGAGATTGAGCATTGTATTGAATTGTGCTTTGATTGTTGAACTGAGACTGGGGATATTGTTGGTGATTTTGGTTTGCATTTGGTCCAACCTGTGTCTCAAAGTGGAGCAAAGTATGGTGCTTGTAACCGCATTTTTGACACCTATTGCTGCTAGTACAGGCCGCGGCATGATGGTCATACCCTAAACAATTTCCACAAACTCCATTTTTCTTTGTGACATCAGCTCTGGTCTTGACGTCCATTTGTAAAAATCGTTTGCAATGTCTCATACCATGAGACGCCTTGCAAAGTCGACATCGAAACTGTTTGGTTTGTTGCTGAGAGCTTAATTGACAGGCAGCAGAAGTGGTTTTACGAAACGAATTCGACTGCATCGCTTGTCTCTGTGGCCCATTCAGTTCAGAAATGTTTTCAAGAGAACTAAAACGACCTTCGATGAATGACATAAAAGTTTTCCATTCAGGAAGATGCTTTGAAGTGCCCAGCTTTTCTTCCCAATCTCGTTGGGTCTGCGATGGCAGTTTATTAAAAATTATATAAATGAGAATGGTGTCCCATTGTTCAATAGCAATTTCGAGGTTGCTAAGTGCATGAACGCATTCGATGCTGGTATCATGCAGCGATTTTAAACCAGAAGCGGATTCAGTGGTTAATTTGCTCTGCTCTATTAACCTCCTCAGTTGAGTATTTACCAGTTTGCGCTTGTTCTGATACCTATCTGTGAGGATAGTCCAAGCTGAAGAAAAACTCTTGGATTCTATTGGAAGGTGCTGGATTAATCGAGCAGCTTCCCCACAGACAGAGGTTTTCAGATACTGAAGTTTTTGTATATCTGGTAGTTCGGTGTTTTTTCGGATCAAACTATCGAATAAATTAAAAAATTCAGACCATTCTTCGTATTTTCCCGAGAACGGATTTATATGAATTCTTTGGAGACGGATGTCAGAGCTAGCAGATCTCGTGGTGTTTAATCGAGACATATCTACAGAGGCATTGTGCTCTTCCAAGAAATGGTCAAGCTCCTCATGCAACTGTCCACTAAAGGTGAAATAAATTTTCTTTATCTTTGAGAAAATTTCATCTTGAATGTATTTTTCTTTAAGTGGATCAGCAACATTTGCGATTATGCTAGAATGTTCTTTTTTCGCCCGTTTGAACATTTCATCGATATCGGTTAAACGCCCGGATAAGTACCCCTTTAATTTTCGCGACGTTTCATCGTTTTTAAATTCTTCGAAATCTAGTTTAATTTCGTTTAAAATGTCTTCTTGGATTTCAATCGATTTTACTAATTTGGACATTTTAAAAATCTATCACAACACTTTATTTGAAATTATTTGCAGATGAGATGGCTTTGAATTTTTGTTTGTTAATTTTATGGTATTTATTGTAATGAATATTCCAAAAGTAAGAGATAAGGAAAAATTCCTACCTTTCTTCTGCTTTTGTCGCAGATATAACCGCTATTCACCGGTTGACTCTTCAAGCGGTTGCTTTGTGAAGACCGTTCCTTTGTGACCGCTTCTTGTCCGCATTCACCGGTACTTCCACTGGTAACTGATAGATCCGTTGTATGAACTTCACTGTTGAATTGCAGATTTGTTGGGTACTGTGGCCGATAGACTGTCCGTCGGAGATCGGAAAGGTATATTTGCACTGGATAAACTATCCAGCTATACTTAACCCACAGTACACTTTGTTAAAAAAAATCGTTGGGTGCTGTGGCCGATAAACTGTCGGAAACGTATATTTGCACTGGATTATATAATATGATCCAGCTATACTTGACCCACAGCACACTTAAAAATTCGTTGGGTGTTGTGGCCGATAGTCAGATATCGGAAACGTACTTTGCACTGGATACCTGAAGGCTAACCAGCTATACTTAGCCCACAACACACTTTTGAAAAAAAAAATAACGTATAAAATGTTGGCGCGCACTTTTACACTTTTACTAGAAAGGCAGTAGTCTTTCTAAATTGTTCCTTTATTTAAAAGGACTCGAAGGACCATGTTCCGCGCTGAGTTGAGCGGGAAAAAAAATAGTTAGGCTTGGAATAGCTGATTCTCAAGCGGTGTGGTGAATCAGTTAGAGGAACTGATTTGAGGAGGAAATAAAACACGATTATAACTCTGTTGGCTGTTTTAAGAACTGACTTTACTTTTTTGCTGCTAATTAAAGAGTGGTTTTGCCTTACAATTTTTACCTCCCTTGAAGCTGCTGATTGCTTATATACTAAGATCAGCTGTGCGTTCGGGGGTTAATGACCCTACAATACACAGAATACAATATTACTTTTTTGTTGTGTTAGAGCACTTTGATCTTACTAATACATAAATTTAGATAAATTGATGCCCTTTCATTTACTCCTTCAACAATGCCCCCCATCTTCGGAGTAGGTGTTAGAGCGCACTGAGCTGGTAGATGCATCTCGCTCACATGCAATTCGGCCATTATGCATTTTCTTTGACTAGTGGTTAGAAGTTGCAACTACATGACCCATATGCCGATGACGTGTGTTGGAGTGAGATCTGTATAATTCAGTGTTCGTCTTGCTGCCCAAATTTGACAGTTCTCGTTTTCTGTCGGATTGTGTGGTGTCGTGGAGTGTATTTGCGTTTTGTTTTTTATCGTTAATTATTGTTTTGTGTTGTTTGCATAATGGCTAGGACCTCGAAATGTTCTGCGCATCTTGTGTGCTTGATTTCACTACATTCGAGTGCCTAGTTTTCTGCAACTCCACATTTTCATCCTTCCATCTGCGCGCTAGTCTTGTTGGGACGCAACAGTGATGATTGGGTAGAAGGGGGCCACCTCATTAATTTCTTTAAATTATCCCCAAAACGGAATAGTACAAGGAGCGAGAGTGAAAGATGCTGCAAAAATTGTCCTCTGTCCTCGTCGAGAGGTCATAACTAGTTGGAAGTTGGCAGTTGAAAGAGAGAGCACATTTCCTCTTCGATGGTGTAATTAAATTTTCTTCGGCTATGCATAAGTATATATCCTTGCGCTTAAGTACACTTTTAATCTGGGCGCCCAGCGTGTATCCGAAGGAAGAATGTTATCACCAGCATTCTCATCATCAGTGGTATTAACATTATCATCATCATCTTGGAATCGTATAGCTCCAGCCAGGAGGATATACATCTCATTCGGAGTATCCTTCTTGTCATGTCATACCTACGCCCAGGCTGCTCGCTTTCTTCTTGGGCGGCGGGTATAGTAATTATGGAAATTGCGCTCCATTGGTAAATTACCAAGTCATCCTGTCCGTTTGTTCCTTCGTCCGTTCATTTGCGAAAATCGCGCTAAATCTCCTGGCTATACATATCTATGCATAAATAATTTCCCCCTACTCCTCATCTCTGTCTCTCTCTCTCTCTCTCTCTGTATAAAGTGTCCTAGACAATGTAGGAGTATCTATAAAGTTGGATCTATCATTTGATACTTTCGAGTTGGATGTGCCGATGCCCAAGCTGATGCTGATGCTGAAGCCATTCCTGATGATAATGATGATGGTGATGGCTGTGCGCGTCGTGTATATATTTATTTTTGCGCTGTCAAGGCTTTATCCTATCCATATAAACGAGCGAATTTTCTGACGAATGACATTATTCTGGGCGCAAGAAGAAAACAAAATAAATACAAACTCTATGGCTGCGCCAAGCTCTGTTGTAACAACAAAATCCCGCACTGAAGGACGAAATTAATCCCAGCCAGTTACTTTGTTGCCACTTCTATATATATATATATATATGTAGAGCGATGCTGTCGTATCTCTCTCGCTGTGTGAGATACTCGAGTATCTTGATACTCTATGTGGAAGCTGGAGTGTAGTTATCTGGTACCCGGTGGGATGGGGAGGCGCGCAAAGAAGACGAACAACTTTGTTCTTCTTTTTCGGTTTTCGCTTGAGGGTGGCACCCAAATGTCAAAGACTTGTTCGTCCTTTTCTCGTTGAAGCTCTATCCGAACAGAGGAGACGACGACGACGACCAAGAAGTGTAGCAATGCCATGGCAAAGGAGGAGGACGACAACGACTCTGGTGAAATACGTCAGGCTTGGGAGTCATAAATAACCTGAAGATGGGAAGGAGGCGGCTGTGTGTGCCTGTTGGGAGATTGAATGCGAATGCGAAGTGAGGAGCCATCAGTATCACAGATGAAATGCCGGTTGGATGTGTGCGCCCATCACATCATGCGCTCGTCTCCGTTTGGATTTTGTTAGCTGATATTTTAATTGAAGTGAACAGCAGACTGCGAGTGTGTTTGTGTGCGGGAAAAGAAAATGGACGACAGGCAGAAGGTTGTATAGGCGTTCTGGGCCTCGATCTGAACAGTTTTTGGTACTGTAAATGATACTAACGGGATTCTATATCAGAAATTGAGTCTTGAAAAAGCTTTGGACTTTTGTTTCCCATATTTTTTGATTTAATAAATTTGTCAGTTACTTGTAAGTGACTGATTCGATGCACAGACAGGTCTGATGTTTTCGAAAACAACTTCAATAAGACTCGACTGCAGAGCGGCGGTTACACTACGGCTCGAAAGAAGCACTCGCATTCTACTTTAATTTGCTCATATTCAAACTTTCGTGGCGGAAACAGAGCTGCCCACTTCCCTTTAAACTTAGGTGAATTTTACAACAAAATTTGTGGACTGCCACTCCTTCTCCTTGCTACCATCAACCAAGTGGATTGAGCAAAGCGTGGCCTATGGAGTACCTACAATCTGTTTCGCCTACCTTTTTTTTCTAGCTAGCTGACCGTTTCCAAAGTTGTGCAACGAGTTACTTACTTCAGCCCGAAGCAACTCCTCGTTTATAGAGCATAGGTTAGACAAGGCTTCAAATGTTGGTCTCATCAACTGCCAGAATACACTCGGCAACCGTGAAGACATCCTCATTGCAAAACAAACATTGAAAACCGCTTCCCTGGGACATATTTTTAGAGGGCTACAACTTGCTACTTAAGCTTAGAGCTCGCACCTATTTGTAAGCACCGCAGGGCGCTGTTTAAGCATTCCAGAATCGCCTCTTTCGTGGAAACCCCTTCCTAGGCACATATTTTTAGAGGGCTATAACCTAGCACCTCAAGGCGCTGTTGAAGTCTACCAGATTCGCCTCTTCCGCGTGGCCATATTTTAACAAAAGAGTTGGAGTTCAAAGACCCACTTTGTCACTCTCAATCTACCTCCGCTTAAGCTTGTACCATTGTCTTCGGCGGCCTAGACGGAATTGAAAAGTGAACTTTCATCTAGCGGAATTTATATTAATTGGTAAGTCCCAACCCCTAGAATGCCTTTCGACAGTTTGGAAATCCTTCTGAAACCAAAGGGTAAATGCCAAGCGGCGTATTTTCTGTCGATTTGCGAGGCCAAAGCTTCAGAACATTGCAAACCTACAGTAAGTTTGTAATACATCTGCGAATAGATGGCGCTGGCGGTACAGTTGAAGACCACTTCGTATTATCAGACATAAGGAAGGTACCCATACATCTTCCAAATGCAGGAGCTCACATTTAGAACATCCTCCCATTAACGTTTCGATTCTCCTAAATTCCAATAGATGGCGCTGACCAACTAACCACAAATTTTAATGGTATCCACCCACAAATCAATCCCGCTGAAACGTACTATCTCCATACCCATAAATCACCACGTTATCTTTTCAAAAAAATGAAAGACAACTGCACTACAATCTACAACCATGCATACACACACTATGCCTTGGAGAATGCGCTCCCCATTCGGCCAATCAAACTGAAGCCCCATCAAAACCATGTACACTTGCGAAAAGCAACAAAACAGCATTCATTTCGTGGTGGGCTACCTCTGGTTATAATCTTCTATCACTCGTCCGGTATCCCACGAACGACATCCCAAATCAAAGCAGATCAACCCGTTGTACATAGAGTGCCCTTCCATGGGGCGCACACTGTCCTTTCCAATCAAACACAACACCGAACCAGCCACCGAGGAGACACTGCACAGAGAGCGGATGCTATTCGGAGCTCTCCTTCGGTTGGCTGGCCAACAACAACAGCGCATCTCTCTACTTCATCGTCGTCCTATGCCGTTTGCATCCTATGAATATGAATCTTTTGAGGATACACGACGTTGCAAGGACACAAAAAATCACCTTACTCTGCATAGAATGGGGAACATGCGATAGTGCTTTGACAAAAAGAGGTAGGAAAAAAGAAAAAAATAACCGCACAGACAGACAGACAACAAGGATAACAAAGCAGCAGCACCAGGATAACGAGATATAAGGAAGAAAAAACAATGATTGTTTGTATAAATCGCCCGATGCCTGTTTGTTGTTCATCACATGTCCGCAAAGGAGATTTTTGGTTCACTTCCCTCCCATAGAGTCGCATTGTTTGAGCAGCTAGGATACACCTTGTGTTTGGTGTGCGCCTGCAAGCTCCCGACTGCTCCCTCAAGAAGGACGAGCGCATTGAATCTCATTTGGTTGGTGATGCTATGGAGTCGTCGTCGTCGTTGTCGTCCCCGTCCCCGTTGTTGTTCTTGTTTTTGTTCCCGTTTGGATACCTACTCCAATGGAAGCTCATTGTTGACATGTCCATGACGGAATCTGCTGGATAGTTTCTCCTCCATCCATGGGCAGGGTTGATGTTTTTTTTTTTTTGCCTGTGTTGCTCAGTTTATTTGCTTGCCAGCTAAGTGATGCGGATCTCTGCAAGGATATTTCGCTTTTTGCTCTGTTTGTTTTTCCAGGAATGCGCTGCAGTCCTTTGTTTCATTTATTTCATGAGCGTTGTTCGTGTGTGTGTGGGTGGGGGATATGGTGGAGCTTATGGCAAAATGGTGGATGTCTCATATAAAGCGTTCACCATCAACAAACAGATCCTTGCCCGATGAAAAGGATTATCATAAAGAATTTCTTTCTGTTTGCATTCCTTTTTTTTTCGTTGCTCTCCTTCTTATTTCGTCTACGTGTCAGGTCAACAACTTTGGGCACAAAATTTCATTTTCTCCATCTCTCTTGGTGGCAATAAACAAATTCGAGCTAACCCTCCCCCCCCTCTCGAGCACAAGGACTCCATGTGACTCTGTTAGACTCCGTCTGACTCACGGTTGTGTCCGAATATTCGCATAGACAACTCGCTTATGAGTTGTTAATAATTTGATTATAATTTATGAGTGTGTGCAGGATATACCCTATTAAACGGGACACTAATGACATTTAACACAACCCGTTCGGTATTGTTTCTATACCCAAACAAACACACATTCGTGTACACAGTGACTGAACGAAGTCGAAAAATACACAAATTCTGTCGGTGAATTATGGATTTTAATAAATGAACGCCATCTAGTGGGTGTGTACGGCGTGCTTGGTGCGAAATAATAAAATGTTATGTATACGTCCTGAAGGAACAATTACATAGTTCTGCCATTTAATGAATTTATTTGCAATTGTCTTGTAATTTACCCGTTAACACAAACAGAGTTAGGGGGGCTGTCCAGGGCCTCCAGCTAACAAGGATTAGGGTTTCAAAACGGCACTGTGACTGTAAGGAGCGCGCAATTTTAATTGTGATTTGTTGTTTGGTGGAGAGTTTCCAACTAATAAATGGAGATCAAGGGTGCAATTCCGATATGGAATACAAGATATCCGTGTGTATAATGAGACATGAATAGTGGGTGTCCTGTGGACTTGATGGTGTTGTTAAATGAATAAACGGCCGGAGATTACTGTACGGGCGAATTTACGAATTTATGGGAGTAGCTTCAATTGAACTGACCGACCTCGAAAAGCAGGAAAGGAATCTGAAGTTTTGTTAAATGAATCCGAGTCGAACATTTGTCAAAATCTATATATTTTCGTTAAAGCAAGACTTGTCTGACTTCTATGGGTCTATCAATCATAAATTGATGTGGCAAACTCTTTGGCGAAACAAATCCAAGGCCAAGCTTATTGAAACCATTTATATTTTTTATTTTTTTCGGACAAAACAATTTGATGCCGACTTCGAACGTCTGATGACAGCCTGCCATTCTCTTTGCCAGATATTTGCAAGAGGTGGCGCTGTGTATAATAACCTTTTAAGCTTAGCATCCTGCTCGCGCTAAATTTTAGCGTCCCTAGTCTCCACTTCGTTTCTCCACACCAAAGATAAATGCTCGCTAAATTATTATTACACACCATATAGATGGGACAAAAACTATTTCTTCATGACAGTAATCAGTAAACATAATTTTTACAATTTTCGAATTTCAAACATCAAAGACATTGCAGTATTTGAATCATTCCAAAACAATGGGTATGAGAAAAATTGAAGAAGATAAAATCATTGCTGCAGGAGCTCAAATAATTTCTGTAATAGCAAGCAGAAGAAGACACTGTTCTTCGTGTCCCATAAATTCATATTTGCAAAAAAGGCAAAAAGGCTGATTTGCAAAAGACCTAAGATTATTTGAAGCTTAAAAAACTAGTTTTCCATTAACATTGTAAAAAGGTTTTTTTTTTGGCTTTGTGTTTTCTTTTCTTCTCGATCAAATTTTTCTCTGCGGTTTCTTTCAAACAAATATCCAAAGTAAACGCAACACAAACTTCTTTCTCCGTTTTATATGTCAAAATTTATCTTCGGTTTAATGTACCGGACATTTATTTCGCGAGCTAAATGAGTGGAGACTTTTCATCGACCCATCTACATGAAGTTAAGAATTTAGCGTGCGAACAGGATACTGCTTTGCTAAACTGCCTCGCTAAATTTTATCTTTGTAAACATTTTTGTATGGGAGATAAAATTTAGCGCGAGCAGGATACTAAACTTTAGATGCAAAATTTGTGTGTTTTCCGTAGATTGAACCCGATACCCACTGCTCTATATTCCAGCACACTAACTAAAATTTTGTGAGTCACAATGAACAATTTTCTCTATAAACTGTTCGCCATTGTGAATTCTTAAAAATTAAGCCTAGATCTAGAAAAGACTGCTAGAGCCGCTTTTTATGTGTGGAATTGTCTTGGGTATAGTCTAACGATCATTATACCTATGTAACAACAGTTTTTCTTTAAAAGAAGGGCCGTCAATATTTTTAGCCTGCCCACCTGGTCATTAAGTATGACATCGCTTTGGCAAACTTGTCTAATTCATTGTGCTAAGCTTGTTCGGATATATCTACACATTTAATAAAATTTTAGGAGGTTTCACATTTGGTACAATTTGGTGTCAAAGCTACGGGATAGATTTCGATGAAATTTTCCTTCGAAAATTGACTCCGAGAAGATTTTAGGTTATGTTATGCATAGTCATGCCTACTTCTTGGTCCCGTTTTCGACCAATATATATTTTTACCGACTTGACAATATTTCTTAGTCAATGTGGACAAAAAATACTTAAAAGGAGCCAAGAGTGGGATATAACTTGTATAAATATTGAACGGGAGCGGAGCGAAATGCTGATTTCACATAAAATTTCTGCTCTTCCCAACTCTGTTTTTTGTTTAGTTCTGCTTTTCACATTTAAGGCAAGAAAAATCAGTTCATTTTGCCATTTTTCAACAAACAAATAAAAACGAGAAGCAAACAAATTAGATATTAAAAAACAATATTAACTTTATAAAAAAATAAAATTAGGTAATGTAAATCTTCCTTTCAGCCACCTTACCACTGGTGGGGGGATAGCTGATAAAGAATAGACCACCTTGTTTACTGTAATAATTGGTCTGTTTATTTGTATTCTTCTTACTGACTATTTATACACTAAATTTAGCTTACTATGCAACAACACTACCTATATTGCTGCCTCGTATTTAATGGTGAATTGGCCAATATGGGTCACGAAGCCAAGTGCTTGTGCTTGCATTATTGGTAGTGCAAGAGAATTGGTAGCTCGTTGACCAATATGGGTCACGAAGCCAAGTGCTTGTGCTTGCATTATAGGTAGTGCCAGAGAATGCTGATTGTGTTCAGGGCATTCCCATTGTTGTTGTTGATGTAATCAACATTTTGCCTCCTCCGGCGTTATTTCCCAATTGATTTTAAATTCGGGATTTGGTTTCCTATGGTTCGTTAGCTCGATCGCGACAGGGTTGTTGTTCCTATGTTTATTTTTGCCGTATTTCAAAACTAATGCCAGTAGACTCACAATGATCATCGCTGCCGCAAGAGAGGAGCAAAATCCTATTGTCCAATATTGGTGCCGTTTTATGATGTTCCAGTTGTGGTCATGTAGCCGGTTGAGCGTTTCGGTTGCTTCTCTGTCATTAACCCTTAGTGCCTCCATCAGATCCTTATTTAATGGAATGACCGTTTCATTGGTGAAGTAAACAGGGATCTGTGTTGATAGTGGCGTGTCTATAACGGCAATTGTTTTGCTGAAGTGCATAACTATTCTCGTTTCCTTGACCAATTTTGCCTCCAGTCGGATGAAGTTTGACTGAATGACGCAGTCTGGCGTTACATGAATAATGCCTGTGTCATTTAAGAGAACTTCTTCTCGAGTTGATCCACAAGTAACAAATACAGTGGCTACATCTGGTGTGATGAACATCCATGAGTTGTGAGTCCATAGTTCCTTCCATATGGTGTGCCTCAACCTTAGCGTTCTCGTAGAGCATCGTTTAACTGATAATTTTTTGTACAGTTGATCCACAATGCAATTGTCACTCTGTTCAATACTGTGGAATATAAACGGGCGGAGTATGAATACTGTTTCGTTGAGTGCTGGCGCCCTTTTGACATCGTCCAGTGGTAATTCGAAATATCTTTGCAGGTTGTAGTTGATTCCTAATATCGTTTGTTGTACATTGACCTCACGAAAGGTTTGGTGGTCTATTTTCTCAGGAACCGCATTTGGTTTGATCAGATCATACTCATCAGCATCGGTGATCATTAGATATCCAGTCACTAGTATTTCCGTTGCCGTTTTGGTCATTTCCAGTTTGTCCATGGGGTCGGGTAGTATCTTCATCTCTGGGCCGAGTTTTTTCTCACACTTGCTAATTGTTTCTTCTAATGTTTTGTGGGGCAGGAATTCAAACAAATGACTGCGTTTTAGATAGGCATTCAATAGTTTGTTGTATTTCGTTTCAATTTCTCGTATGTAACTGAGAGCTATTAAGTAGGCGTTCGTTACATGAATATTGACTTTGTTTTCATCTGTCAGTCTGTACCACGACTCCATCTTGTTGATTTCATTTAGACCGGCATTCAGTTTTTGGGTGAAGCTGTTGATTTTCTTGGAGATTCGAGATTCTGTCTCATTAATGCTGGAAATTGTAGATAGCATGATTTTGGTGTTTGCCTTAGTACTTCTGATTAATTCCTTCTGATTATTGTCCAGATCCTCGATGTCATGGTACACCTCGTCATTGACTCCAAATACTGAGTTCAGCACGGTCCCTAGAAGTCCTCGTTTTTGCCTGTGTAGGTTTGTTAACTGGAGCCTTTTAAAGATCGAGAGTACATTTGTCCACTCTTCATCCATGTGACCCCGTAATTCATCACATTGACTCTCCGTTGTCAAGGATTTGGCCCTGTTACACAGCTGCGTTATTTGATCTCTTGTGTTGTTCAAATTTACCTGATCGCGTATGATGTCTGCGATCGGGAATTGAACACTCGTGCGTAGTACTCCTCGTTGGATCTTGGCTGTTCCAATTTGCTCGACAAATACCCCAACGTCTGGATTAGTGATTGTGTATCTTGTATATACCGGCATGACAAATGTAATTAGTGATAGTATCACCAGTGCAGTCGGCAGCTTTGATGAAAGGATTGCTATCTTATGTTTTTTATCTCTTGAGTTCCTTCCGGGCCTGCTTGATGCTAATGATCTTGATGATTGCTTCTGTGGCTGAATTTCGTCCTCCTGAGCCTTTAGAAGATTATCATCTGTTGGAATCAAACACACCTTGGCTATTGGTCGCTTGAAAGTTCCTCTTTCAGTCTTGACTGTTACCACTCTAGTAAGTTCATCAGCTCCATTGTGCACTTCAATTATTTTCCCCAAAGGCCATTTCGACGGGGTCAAAAGCTCGTTCTTCAGCAGTACTAGTTGGCCAATCTCCAGATTTTTGGTCATTTGTTTCCACTTGTGCCTTTGTTGAGTTTTGTTCACGTAATCCTCGTACCAGCGATTGCAAAAATCTTGTTTAAGTTTTTGAATGAGTTTCCATCTTTTTAAGCTACCTTGAGTCAGATCCAGAATGATATCACACTCTGGTGTAATTAATGGTGATCCAACAATGAAGTGACCTGGCGTTAAGGCATCCAAATCTTCAATGTTATTTGTTAATGGGCAAAGTGGTCTTGAATTCAGACAGCCTTCTATTTGCACCAAAATAGTGTTCATCTCTTCGTATGTTAGTTTTTGTTCTCCTATGATGCGATTTAAGTGATACTTTACCGATTTTATTCCTGCTTCCCAGAGCCCACCAAAGTGAGGGGCGCCTGGCGGTATAAAATGCCAATGGATTCCCTTATTGGTAAGACGTGCTTGTAGTGCATCAATAACGTTCTTTGTCCCAACAAAATTTGTCCCGTTATCGCTGTACAGATGATGTACGGAGCCCCTTCTGCTGATCATTCGTCTTAATGCTGCCATAAATCCGTCCGTCGTTAGATCCGAAGTAAGCTCAATGTGCACTGCCTTGGTTGCCATGCAGACAAACAGTGCAATGTAGGCCTTGTGCGATTTTATACCTCGAAGTTGTGAGCATCTAATATTGATTGGACCTGCATAATCTACTCCGCAATGAGTAAATGGTCGCGAGAACTTCACTCGTGCTTCTGGAAGTTGTCCCATAAGCTGACTTGATTCCTTGGCCTTAAACCGAAAGCATCTGATACACTGATTTATGATTGCTTTAATAGTGTTGGTTCCTCGGGTGATCCAAAATTTCCTCCGGATGTGATTCAGTGTTAGTTTTACCCCACCGTGAAGGGTATCAATATGTGTTTTATGGATAATTAATTTTGTCAAGGGATGCGACGATGACAAAATCATTGGATGTTTCTGCTCTCTCGATAAATTTGCATGTTTTAATCGTCCTCCCACTCGCAGTATTCCATTGGCGTCGATAAATGGGTTCAGTGATGATATTGTGCTGGATTGCTTAAGTTCCTTCCCTTCACGTAATTTCTGCATATCTTCGTAGAAAACTTGTTGTGCACCTCTTACTAATGCCGTTTCAGCTTCCCGGATCTCCTTTACCGTTAGGTTTCCAAGTTGTAGTGGTTTCCCATTTTTGTTCCTTTGACAATTGTTCTTGAAACGTAGACAGTATGCGCTAATGCGATAAAGTTTCGCAAGGGATGAAAAGGTGTAATAAATGTCGTCCCTGTTTGACGGACTGTCGGTTTGCATCACCATGCAGTTATGCAAATTTCGCATTTCAGGCAGACCTTGGGGTTCCATAATGATTTTGTCAGCTGGCCACTGTCGGTCGTCTTCTTTTAACCATTCTGGACCGTACCACCACGTTGAGTTTTCAGTCAAGGTGTCTCCATATGTCCCTCTAGAAGGAATGTCGGCAGGATTTTCTCTTCCGGGCACAAACCTCCATTGTCCGTTAAAGTTTTGCTGCACATAAGATACCCGATTGGCGACGAATGTGTTCCATTTCACTGGGTGATGTTTTACCCAGTGCAATACAATGGTGGAGTCAGACCAGGCAAAGATTCTGCTGTATTTTGTGTCCGTTTCCCTTCTGATGTATTTCATTAGTTTCGTGAGTAAAGCCGCCGCGCACAGTTCCAGCCTGGCTAACGAGACTTGTTTTACAGGTGCCACTTTGGTTTTGGAGGCAATTATGCATGTTGTCGTTGAGTTGCAGTTGATTACCCTTTCATATACCACTGCTGCATAGGCTGACTCCGAGGCATCTGCGAATCCGTGTAGTTCTATTTGAGATTCGTGTAGTTGTTGCGTCCATCTTGGAATTCTCACGCTTTCCAGCATTGATAGCCTTGTCTTGAATTCCTGCCACTCGTTAAGAATTGTCAATGGAACTTCTTCGTCCCAACCGATCCCCAATAGCCAAAGACGTTGGATCATAATTTTTGCCTTTATTGTTATGGGTGATAACCAGCCGAAAGGATCGAAGATTTTTCCAGCATCACTCAATATTGCTCGTTTAGTACCTTTTGTGCTAAATGATGAAGAACTAACCTTAAACTGGAAGCAGTCTGTCCTGGGGCACCACATTATTCCCAAAATGCTGAAGGTGATGTCATTGTAAAAGTCATATTCTGGCTTCATCTCTATGACTTCCTTTGGCAATGAATTTATAAATTCTTGGCTATTTGATGTCCATTTTCGTAGGTTGAAACCTCCTCTCTGCAGTAGCTCTGTCAATTCGTGCTGAGTGTCCAGACATTCTTCTAGAGTGTTCGCACCTCCGAGGCAATCATCTACGTAGAATCCCTCAAGCACTGTTTTGCTTGCCAGTGGATATTGTTGCTGCTCGTCCTTAGCTAGCTGGCATAAAGTCTTGACTGCCAGATATGGTGCTGATGCTGTTCCGTAAGTGACCGTTTTTAGTGCATATTCCTTAATTTTTCCTCTAGGATTGTCTCTCCACAAGATACGTTGCAAGTTTTGATCTTCTTGGTCGACTAGAATTTGCCTGTACATTTTCTCGACGTCGGCTGTGAATACGATTGCAAATTTCCTCCATCTTAGTAGCAGAGAAAACAGATCTCTTTGAATCGTTGGTCCTATCATCATGATGCTATTCAGAGATTCCCCAGAGGTTGTTTTTGCTGAGGCGTCAAATACCACCCTCAGTTTGGTAGTGGTGCTTTGCTCTTTTATTACTGCATGATGCGGAAGATAGTAAGTTTTTTGAATTTTCTCTTCCGGTACTTCCTCCATGTGACCAAGATCACGATATTCCTGGATGAATTTAGAATACTCTTGCCTTAGTTCTTCATTTTTGGCGAATCTTTTTTCCAATGTAAAGAATCGCTTGAGCGCCATTGTTCGGGAATCTCCTAAAGCCATGCGATCCTTTGATAGTGGAAGTTTGACGATGTATCTGCCTGTTTCATCTCTTTTGTGCGTCCTGTCGTAATGAGTGTCACATATTTCATCTTCAGCAGACCTGGCCGGTTCATTAGGAACCTCTTCTAGTTCCCAAAATTTTTTCAGCTCTTCGTCTTCACTGCAAACACTGACACATGAGGTGATTACGTTTACCTGTGTCTGCTTTATTGAGGTTGGCGCCATGACTGGTCCTGATAGTATCCATCCGAACATTGTGTTCTGTGCCATTGGAGTGTTTGTAGGACCTTTAATTAATCCTTGCAACAAAAATTGCGGCAAAATGTCTGCCCCGATTAATAGTTCAATTTCCCTTGGTTGAGAGTACCATGGATCCGCTAGCCTTAAACCTTGGATGTGTTGCCACTTGGTAGTTGTAACTTGCTGTCCTGGCATCTTTGATGTGATAGTAGGCATTACTAAAGCCTCCAGTGTTAAGTTGATCTTTTCATCGTGAATCGATTGGATCTTGACCTTGCATACTGCAATAACGGGTGTAGCATGTCCATTTATTCCGTTGACTCTTGATTCGTATTTGGTCATTGGCAACCTTAACTGACGAGCTAGCCTCTCCGTTACAACGCACGATTGCGACCCTTGGTCGATTAGGGCTCGAACTAATTTGACTTGCCCCTTAACGCAGATCCTTACCATGGCTGTGGCAAGTAATACTGTCCTTTCTTCGTTTTTGGTAGCTGCGGAAGCAAGACCTGTTGTTGTTTCCTTCGTTGGTGACTTCTCTGCTTCTGGCCCAGCTGGAACTCCTCCTTGCGGATAGTGAAGTAGTGAGTTGTGCTGCCTTTCACACATTTTGCATCCCTTTTTTGATGGACACTCCTTTGCATCATGTTCATCCCGTAAACAGTTAAAACACAGCCTTGATCTTCGAACCACTTCCTTTCGGGTTTTCACCTTCATGCCCAAAAATCTTCTGCAATTGAACAGATGATGGGACTCGCTGCACACTACGCATAATGGCTGCGCCACTGTGGTCAGATGGGTTCTTGAGGATGTTGGTTTCGTTCCTTGGAATTGGTGGTCCCGGCTAACTTCACGACTGCCTTCCAGTCCTCGGAACCTTCTCTCGATAAAGTCGAAGAATTCACTAAGAGTTGGGATGTCTGTAGAACTTCCTCGTGATTGGTGGTATAGTCTCCTAGATTCAGGGTCAAGTTTTGGCAGTACCAACTGAATCACTAACGGATCCCATGACTTGACATCGACTCCTAAGTTGTTAATGCCATGCAATACTTCCCTTGACGTGTCCAAGATAGTTTTTAAGTCAAATGCACTTTCGTTTCTCACTGATTTCAATGTTAGCAAAGTCTGTATGTAACTGTTGACTAATGCTGCTGAGTTTTGGAACCGCTTCCTGAGGAGCTCAACTGCCGTGGGATAGTTAGTAGCTGTTGGCGATAAATGGCTTACAACCCTTGCTGCTTCTCCCTTGAGGTTGCCCTTCAAGTATTGTATCCGTTCAACGTTGTTTAGGGACTCATTTTGGTGCACTAGTTGCTCAAATAACTCCCAAAATGGTGTCCACTCTTCATACCGTCCGCTGAACGTTGGTATGGCAATGGTTGGAAGTTTGATTTGCTGTTGAGAAGTGGCTCGTGGTGTTACAGCCCCTGAATGTTGCTGTTCTTGATCTGCTTCTTTGATTTGAATGTATGCATCCTGATACTTATGTTCCAAAGTGATGAACTCGTTGTTGATCACGTAATCCAGGCCTTGGTCGGCATCGTCTAGTGAGGACATAATCTCCTCGTTTATGTCCACCAGCTTTGTCCAGCATTCCCTTAACTGCTCTAACTTGAATCTGAGGTAGACTGTATTCTGAGTCAGATCCAAGTTATCTGTTATTCGTAAGAAATTGCCCTTAATGAGATTGAGTTTCTTAACTCTTGATGACCAAGCCGTGTTGTCAAACGTCTCTGCCTTCTCCGTTGAGGCCGCTGCTCCCTGTGTCCTTACAGCGGCTGAGGTAGACGCCTGATCGGCTGAAGATATGATCTTTTGCGCCAGCACTCTCTGCTCTGCGCTCTCCAGTTTCGCCTTAAGGACGTCTTTGATTTCAACATACCTTCTCTCAAACTGGCGGAAATACTCTTTCTTAAAATAATCGTGTTGCGGAGCTATCTTCTTTAGGCCTTCCAAATATCCATTATTAAGCTGGAAATCGACCCAGAAAGTCTCCAGTTGCTCCAGTCTCTTTCGAAGATATTCGCTATTGTATCGGGACTCCCCATCCTTTTTGAAGTTTGTCCATAATCGCTGCACCTCCTCCGTGATTCTCGTCTGCTCCAATGCGATGTCTTCGAATTCACTCATCTTAGTCACCGATGCTCACTATACTTCACTACTTCACGAATTAAAACACGTTGTAAGGACCCTAGCCTTTACTTAACGGGTTGCACTGATTGAATAATTTTCCTTGCTTTCTGTATTTCCGGCTAATCCGGCTCGAAGGACCATGTAAATCTTCCTTTCAGCCACCTTACCACTGGTGGGGGGATAGCTGATAAAGAATAGACCACCTTGTTTACTGTAATAATTGGTCTGTTTATTTGTATTCTTCTTACTGACTATTTATACACTAAATTTAGCTTACTATGCAACAACACTACCTATATTGCTGCCTCGTATTTAATGGTGAATTGGCCAATATGGGTCACGAAGCCAAGTGCTTGTGCTTGCATTATTGGTAGTGCAAGAGAATTGGTAGCTCGTTGACCAATATGGGTCACGAAGCCAAGTGCTTGTGCTTGCATTATAGGTAGTGCCAGAGAATGCTGATTGTGTTCAGGGCATTCCCATTGTTGTTGTTGATGTAATCAACAGGTAATTTAAATTAAATTTAATATTGAAATAAAAATAATAAATAAGAAAAATATTCGCAATTAAAAAAATCCAAAATTGTATATAAAAAAAAAATAAGGAAAAAGTTTAAAATAAAAATAAACTGAAAAGTTCGTGCTTTTGAACATTTTGCTAAAAAAAAATTGTTGTTTGCAGAATTTTGGAAAAGAATTTCGACGCATACAGAATTTTGACCGGAAACCGTCAAAACGCCACTCTCATTTTCTTTCCTTTGGTTTCAGCCCTCGCTCTTGCATTTTTTGACAGGCAGCCATACAAACCAACCAGTAACAATCGAAAAAAAGTTTTACCTATGCTCTTGCACGAAATGAGATAAAAGTTATGAAGATCTACTATCTCTAGGTAATACAAAAATGAATGAGCTGCCATGATGTGAGGAGGGGCCTACATTAAAGCGCACAATATGGGACTGTACGTCAGGGTTGCAAGAATTTAGTTTGCTTACCCAAATCTTTAAAAAAAGTGACCAAAACCCTTGCCCAGAAAGAAGCCCAAAAATCGTTAAAAAATTTCCCAATTCTTTTGTTTGTATTTTTCGCACTCACTCATCTCAATTATGCGCGCAGCGAATTTTATTTGTCTTCTATCTTCTGCAATTTGTTTTTGTGGCTTGTGTCAAATGAAAAGGCTTGCAAAATAAATTGGTGCGCCTGCAAGTTGAACGACTGTTCGATGTCATTTTTTACTTTTAAAAGTGCGAGTTTGTTCGAAAATATTTCTTTTTTTCAAACAATATTTGTAAACGATATATAGACCAAAATTGTGTTGTACGTTCATGGAAGAAATTTCAGGTCGTTTATTAAGAAAAAAGATAGCCCAAAATACGATAAAGCGTCCAATCTAGCAACACTGCTGTACGTTATGAAAGCTGTCAAATTGACAGCCAATTTATTTAAGAAAAACTGAAATCTGATGAGACGATGTAGCTGAAATGTCTTCGCTTCCAAAAATGTTCCTGGGAATCGCCATACCCCACGTATATCACATTTCTCGGCCCAAACGGCTTAAAATTTTAGAGGCTTATTTACGCCCTCTGATATCTTTTAGTTGACTTAAATTTATGATCCGTAGGCGCAGTGTGACAGTGGTCACTCTCTGCACTACATGCAATTTTCACTGTCACTTTTGTATCGGCCTATAGGGTCCTACATGTCCATGTCGGGCAAAGAATATTTTCTACCTATACTGAACGACCGAGGACCGAGAAAGCAGACTCGCAGACTTTCTGTACTTAGTTGGAGATCAGCAAATTACGCCCTAAGATGATTCATTCAACCGCAGCTCTCTTCCATTTGGACGCAAATTCTGTTTGATCAATAACTTTTTGTGGACAAAGCTTGTGAAAGTATGAATGGATACTCACAAGGGTGTTTACGGAATAGCTCTTGTCTTAACCTGCTTTATGCAACTGCAAGAATTATACCTACAAACAAAAACACAACAATTAGTCCAAGCTGAAAATACAGCTCGTTCTATGATTGTAGGTATTCCATGCCAGTCCAGTGCCATAGTTAACTAAGGAACTAACCGACTTTTAAATGGAAGCGTAGTATAAACCAAATAAACTACTGTCTGACATCCTAGTTTCCTAGGGAAGACTTTGAAAAGTCAATCCATAAATTTTGTGCTTAAAAGGAAACTTGCAACTACAAGTCTTGGGCAATGGCGCCACGATTGCGCACGTCTTCGAAGTGAAATTTCATAAAAAAATTAATTCCCTTACTTATCAACCCCAAGACGTACCTACCCGCCTTGCAACCCTCATCCAGTTGACATCGACTGTATCGCATAATGATATATTTTTCTGCCTAATTAACATCCTAAATCATGTGATTTGTCGCTTTACCGACTGAAAAGCAAACGCCACCCGAAAAAGGGAACACCCCCACCCGAACAATTCACATATACGCACTACAAGCCCCGCACACACTATACTCGTACTCGTATGTCGTATCACTGTATCAGCAAAACGCGTCGCAGCGAAATGTTTACCCTTCAACAACCCCCACCAGGAGTTTTTGTACCCCACACACACACACTGGTTTATAGGATCCCTCTCCCGATATGTAAAAGCTTTTCCGTCTCCTAATTAAAACGAATCCATGCTCCTGCCTTGATCTGATTTATGGTCGTCGAAGGAGTTGGGCGCGCAAAATAGACGTATACATCATTTGCGGCACACTATAGTCTACAGTGGCTCTGTGTATATGTACCTATGACAAAAAGTTATCCCGAGATATGCCAAGTGATATGGCATCCAAGTGTCGTGCCAAAAAGCAAACAGACACACGCCGAAGATGAATTCAGCTGTGTTTCTTGTCTTTCCCTTGCGCTTTTGATTTCTTTTTGCTTTCGGAATGACGCCTCCGATATATGACGCCTGTAGGCGCTTCCAGCTGCACCCCACCATAGCGCACTTTCACAGTTTTGAGTAAAAAGCCTGTACACTCGTTTGAATGATATACCCGAGCGGAGACCAATGGAAACATGCCCAGTGGGGTTTGGGCTGAATAGTATCCTATCGTGCCTTCATCAACCCTTTACCTTTGCAGCCCTCCAGCTAGACCCAGATACTTACAACTTTTTGTAGGTGTTCCACATGCACACGAGGTAGGAAAAAATAAAAGACACCCACCGTCACACAGCAAACTGCTATAAATATATCTGAAGGGATAACACAGAAGCACCAGCAAGGTGCACAGGGTATATAGCTCGAACCCACCCATCTAGCACAACTCATCCTTTGGCGCGCTCTAGTGAACCTTTTCTCGTATCATGTCTCGCTGTCAGGATAACAGCGCAGAGAATGCGGTGCCTCTACCTCTGTATATACGTACGTGGTGGGATCCACCCACCTATCTGTCTTTCGATTGCACGGATTGGATCCTAGAACTAGAAAATATTTATGAATATCCTCCTCTCGCAAGCCCTCCTGCGCTTCTACTACTCCGGCGAGTGTATTGTTTGAAAATGTAAAATGAAGAAAACTGTAATAAAATTTGATTTATTGGAGACAAGATTCAAGCATGTGTGTTGGGTAGATCCTTGTTATATCCTGCTGGGAGTGTATACCTTTTGTATGCGGATGGGTATGGCGAAAACCGAACACCGAACAAAAAAAGGAAAAAGGTTAAAAATAATTTTCCGTTTACGTTTTGAAGGATATATGCAAACGGGTATGAAAAGTTGTAAATAAGGAGTTTGCAGCGTGGCATGTCCTTGCTTTAGCTGTTTTTTTTTCTGCCCTGTTCCTTCTTCTGCTGCATCGCTTTCGATTTCGCAAATTTCTGTTTGCCTCTGTGCTTTTGGTGAGATTTTTGAGTTGCATCGGTTAAGTGATGCAGAAAGGACGTGGCATGGGCTGGGATGCGATGGTTCCTTTCTTATCTTGTGTCGATGTTGGGGTTTTTCCTCCTTTTTTTCTGTTTGATTTTTGTTTTGATTTTTACCTTGAGCAGGTGAAGAGGAATAACATTTTGTTGCACAGCTAAGGGGGGTGGGAGAAAGGACTCCGCGTCTCAACTGAGGTGGGATTTTTTTTTGGAGTTTTGTGTGCAGAGGAGGAATCTATCTCAGCGGCAGTTTATGCAGTGCGGCAGGGGAGCTGTGTTAGTTGAGCGTAGGAAGGACCTTCATTTTTTGATCTATGGTATTTCGAATGAGAGCTGTATGGTTTATTCCTGCCGCTCTTTTCGTGTCGGAAGGGATAGCGAATTTATAGTTTTTTTTGGATATTTATGGATTTTGGTATAGCCTGTCAGGATCGATGATTTATGTTGGTGACAGAAAGAACGAGAGTGCATGAATCTGCACTCGTTCGCTCTGAGAGATGAAACTGAAGGAATGGTGTACCTATCTATAGTTGGAGGGTGGTCTACGGATGATCTGGTGCGAGGATGTGGAATATTTTCACTTCATTTGCTGGGTGTGATTGTGTTTGCGTTTTAGTTGGTAGCTGTCCAACTTTGGCAATGTATACTTTTTCAGAGGTGAAACAACGAGACATCTTGAATATTGGTCTTTGGTGGGATGGTTCCCCTCTTTGCAAACAATTCTTACTAATAGGGACTAAAATCTAGAGATGGGTCTGCGGTGTGGAAGTACCATTTAGACTCGGAGGCCTTCGGATCAAAAAACAAATTCAAGTAGACCTATTATTTGATATTTCTGATAGTCTGGTAGTTTGCACCAGTTAGTGGTGTTGAGAAATTTTAGCAGGTCCGATATTTTTATCAGTTATTTCTGACAATTTTTCGAAAGAACTTGTCCTTTAATTTTCTAAATTAAAAAAAAAACTTGACCTCTAAATATCGCAGGCATCGTTCCTGAAGTGTGGGACAGTGGCGTAAGAGATGTTGTGCCGTCTCTTTTCTTGTCTAATCTTCGCAGCTTTTTCGACACACTAAAGGACTTATCCCTTAATTGAAGTTCAAAAGTCAACATGAACATTGAACACCCACCGCTAGCCGATCTTCAGAAAAATTTTCATAAGAACAACAGATGCCTTTTGGGTGCACAATTAATCAATTTCGAGTGAGACTGATGTGTCAAAAGTAGATAAATGCTTAGCGCACATTTTTTAGCAGTGTGCGGAACAGCTTTTTCGAGATTCACCAGTCGCTCCCATACTATATGCGATGGTAGACTTGCAAGCGCACATATTTTGTTCGACTCTTTTGCCTCGGGGGACCTGTATATATATTGTTTCAACATTTCTGATTTCAAACCCACGCAAATCTTGGAAAATACAATTCAGTTTGTACAAGACGATTGCTGGAAATATACCTGTGCTTAACAAGTAAGTTACACATGTGCGTTTAGCATAACGAGGATGATATCGGTGTGCGCTTCTATGCAACAGAATGCAGTAAGTAGTTTTTTGATGGACTGCATCCTTCTCAGACTATACCTTCATCACTCCCAAAATCTTGGGTCGCGGGACAGAAATAAAAATATTTCCCATAGACGTGGAGTACCTATACATATAGTGGACTCTCTTATATAGCCGACTGCGGCATCATTCCAAAAGGGATAAGGATAGTAATGCAGGGTGTGCCGGCCGCCACCACCAGCGATGCCATACTAAATTACAATAATTACATATATCATATTAATTTACACTCACACATGCGCGCGTATCCAGATGCCATCAAGCACCTCTCTCACTTACACCAATCGGGTGTAATTTCGAACACACACAGAGTAATTAATCGGATGATTTACAGCACCTTGCGTAAGCGTTATGTTCATTTAAATCCATCCGGCAGTCGTCCTGTATCTGTATCCTTTTGCCTTTCGTTCCTCACCATATCATCAGCAGATGTATACGTGTATGAGTGTATGCTTCATTATATATTAGAAACTTTTGCGTTTTTGTTGCTCGGTTCGGTTGTGTGTTTCATTTTAATTCGCCACCACGATCGTAAATGTCCAAAAAGGGTTTGATTTATACCCAACTTGCACAAGGGAGGGAGTCAAATGAGGAAAAGCCCACGAGGACACCATTTACGTACGCGTACAGTAGATGTGTTTTATGACACCGCACAAGACAGGAAGGTATATACGTAGTTTCGATCTAATTAGTTGTGCCTGGCGATGGATGAACGTATGCGAGCGATGGCACAAGGGATGGCATTCAGATTCCTATCCGTCAGCAGACACTCTTGGGTAGTGCCAAGTGAGTCACAACGACCGACGTGCGGTTGTTTTGTATTTGAAACATAAAACCCCTCCCAGAGCGCACACAAAAGCCTTCCTCCTGCCATCTCGTTGGACTGGTTTCCAATCACGTCGGTCTAACGCTCGTAAAATTGTAAATTTCTTCATTTTTGATTCGTCTCAGACGCATCAATCCTCATCACCTCACCGAAGCCCACTATCATCGCCGCGGGGAGAACAATAAAATCCGATGCACCCAGATCCGAGTCCCAGCGACCAATAGAGACGAACAACAGTCTGCTGCCTAATGACATGAGTTATGTACGCACACCATCACATCACACACCGTGCCGCACGCTAGGATACCGCAGCGCAGCACTAGCAGGTAATTTATATGTCAGGCCGCGATAGGGTCCCGGTACCATGTCCGGATGAAGGTTGATTTGTGTTTTCTCAGATGCATCCCAGTTGTGATTGCGTTCATCCTCCTCCTCCTCCTCCTCAGAACAAACCCGAGACAGTGATGAGCTGGCTGAGCGACGAAGAACTGGTTCGCTTGAATGCGATGATGATCGGAGCTGGGATTGGTCTTGAGCCCCATAAATCTCGAAGATCATTCATTTTGTTTGTCTGGTCTGGTCTGGGGCTGTGTTCGGTGCCCTGTAATTATACAGATCCACAAAAATGATTCGACGCGCATGCGCAAATGGCTGAAACAATCGATCGCGCGCATAATATCGTAATTTACGACCACACCGATGGGAATGCTCACCCGACAATGATGATGACAACGCCGAGGAGAGGACACGGGCACAGCACACAATCGGACGGAATGAAATGAAGGAAACGAAATAATTGAATTTTGATATCTGTCGGGAGAATTTATGGATATCAGTGGACGCAGTAAATCTTCCTTGGGTGCCCGCTCAAGGAATGTTTGTCAGTCAGCGGGCCAGCAAATTTATAGAGGATGTTGCGATGGGGTCGCATCTAATCCGAGGGTGTGGTACAATATTGATAATTTATTGCGATCTTACGGTGTTAATCAGCCCGACGTGGAAGTGTCCATATCGAGCATTGGCATTGTCCTTGCCAAAGAAAAACCTATATGCAGCGAAACAAAATCTAGGGCAGCGACAAAACTGCCAACCCCTATGGACGCTGGAGGAGGACACCAGCACAGAAAAACAATCAAAAAGTCTTGTCCAAATGAAGTGGCCCAAGGATTCTTGCACTTTGTTCGCACTCTTTTGCTGTCGCTGCGATGGCATTTCCATCGAAATCGTACAGCCATTCCATTGGTGAAATGAAAGCTCGTAAAATGAATGACTCCTCTCCTGGTATGGCCTGCATTCCGACATAGGAATCGTGTACACAATTTTTTGGACCCTGTCAGAGAAGTATAAATTCTTGTGTAGCTGCACACTTTTTGTGTGCCACTATACAACTCTAGGAGGGTAGCACAGAAAAAGGATTTCATAAAATTGCGCAATTTAAAGTGTCACAACATAAATTTCAATCGTCCCTGGCTTGTAGGTAGTAGTAGTTGTACCCCTGCCGTACCGTTCGGGCATCATGTGCATGAAGGACTTTGGGTTTTCTGTGTTTTTTTTTTTTCGTTCTGTTTGGTGGACAGCAGCGAAAGATGCTGTAGTTTGGTTGGTCCGTTTATTTCGTAGCGTTTTGCGGACGTTTTTAGGTGTACAAAGTACAAGTCGATGCAGTGCGGCGGGATGCCTTGGGCATAAATCAGTTTGGGGGTTTGGCTTGATCTTTGGGTGGTGTTTTGTTGGGTGTGATATATACATATATTTTTTGTTTGCATTTTCCTCATCCGAAAGGAAAGTGTCCTGTAGTCCATTTTGAAGACAGGGTTTTGCAACTGCGAGGGGATTGTAATGACTTTTTGTGTTTTGTGCCTTGATGAGAGAAATTGAGTGCAAAAGGGCGGATATGACCAGTGGAATTTCAGTCTGCTCTGATGGGTGGTTGTAATTGACAAAAGTGTCCTGAATGAAATATGTACAGCATTTCGGTTGGTCGCAGTGGGCAAAAGCTGGCAAAAGGTCTTCAAGAAATCTCTGAAAATCCCAAGATGGTCAATCAGCAGTTTTGGGGGCGAAATTGAAGGTCAGTCCTCGTTCATCGCTGCTGGCTCAAGAGGAGGAAAGAGTTACCATGAGCAGAAACTTCCCCAGCTACAGAAATTCAAAAGTTGATGACATGCCGGTATAACGCGTCCAGAGCGGACCTCTCTACCTAACAAATCAGCAACAACTTCTTCTCATGCCAAGTCGAACATATGAAACAAAGTCGGTTGGGCAAAGGTTATAAAGAACTGTCAAAAATCAACAAAGGCAATGCCAAGTCTGCTGTGATGGGTGTCACAATCACTTAAATTAGTGAACTGAAGAGCTTATCCCGAAGAAAGTGTGTGCGCTTGCAAATCATTCAACGTAAGGAGGACGCGAGCGGCTTTTGATAATGCAAAATGCTGTTCCGCACACAGGATAAAGATGTGGGCTAAAATTTTAATCTCGCGGAGTCCCTTTTATAAAGTGTGCGTCCTTCATTATTACGTTTTATTTATTTATTTTCTATTTTTTATTTTATTTTTTGTAGCGCACATAAAATCTTGTTTGCTTACTGATAATTCTATTATCCTTCTTCGAATCACCGAAATACGGTTCTAGAAGACTATTCTCTCTTGATGGTAAAACATACGCGTTTGAGTGCGTTTAAGAGGGGTTTGACTACTTTATAAAGGTGGCCAATAGTATTGGTAACAGATTTCATTTTTTAATTTAACTGCCTTTGAACGTCAGAAATACATATGTGCGTTTGTGCGTTCCTCTCATACTTAAAAGCGGTAGTGTGAAAATGGTTGCTCTAGATCTTCTGCTTGTTCAATATCGGGTTCTTCGAGTTCTTTCGCCCGAATTTTTAATTCCGTGTGAAATAGTGAAATATTCATGTGCGTTTGGAACCTAAGACTGTGCGATAAGACGAAAAGGCTATTGATATCCCATCTTCTTGCATGAGCATCTTCTGTTGACTTGGTTCTCCAACTTACATTCATTGGTGTGTGCTTAAGACTTACTGATGTGCGTTTGTAAAACGTGAGTACAAGTTTGAAAGTAGGTATTTCAATGTAATCTGCGAGAGCTTCGTTTTTCTCAGTAGCAGTTTGTGAGCCTTTTTATTGCTCTTAGCCATTGTGATACGTGATCTCCAAAAACAGCCTTATTTAATGGGCTGAATGTAACTTCTTTTCCTATGTGATTGGTGATTGAAAATTAGCTAAATGTCAGATAACTCAGACCGTCTGTTATAATGATGTGCGTTTGTTAACCATTGATGTGCGTTTGAAAATGGTGTTCGAAAATATTCTGCGGCTTTCTTTTTACTGTTAGCTCTCTTCGTTGTTCTTCTCTATAGTATTACTTTGCATTTCTATTCCACGTCCGCACATTTCAGTGCAATTACGGACTTTCATGTGCATTAGCAAATAATTGATGTGCGTTTCCGTCACCGACTCAATATTTCTTGACGACAGTAAACAAACATGTTCCAGATCCATTATAGCGACGATAGATCTATTTATATTGCTGTTTAGACGACCAGCTGCCTCTCGCTGAATGTCACAAAGTGCCACATAAAGCCGGCGACCTTCTTAACCTCCGCACGCAATAAAAATAAATTCTCCACCGCCAATCATGAAAATATAAATTTTCAAAATATGACGACGCTAACACAGCGCACATTAAACGAGAGAAAATGAACAAAAAAAAAAAAAGAAAGAAAACTTTGAAAACATTTAATGCACTTCTAATAGAGTGCAATCGACCATTATGGAACGCACATTGACTCCATTCAACCCCATGGCATAATTTATGACCACCATGTGTGCATTAAATATATCTCGGACCCGGGGACAGGCGATAACTTGTGTTCATCGCTTTCTGGAATTTCTCCTCCCGATGATGATGGTTCGATTTTAATTTTGTTTTTCCTTTGACAAGGCGAAGATGTTTCTCACTTTCTCTGTCGCGTTTGCCCATACTCCGTGTATACACAATGACGAACCAAATGCACCAGTTTTAGGGGTGCTGCATCATAAATCTGTCAAAATCCCAATGGGCATTCTTATGGCCTATTTTCGAGATGAGATGGAAATGTATTTTATTGCTTTCGAATCGAAGGGATTGGGACTATCCGACACTGGCTGAGAAGCGTGAGTATCGGCGCATTCGGGATAAAAGGATTTTGTAAACGTTGGGAACACTTGCTGCGTTTGGTGTGTGTGGGACGGCTTATCTGGCTGGTGATTTGTGTGACTTCTAATGTCGTTTACACATTTCCACAGCGAGTGACTTTCTTCAAGTTGATGCCTGATTTATGAGCGACGTGATTGAAGTCGATTGTTGGGCTTGCGTGAGTCATACTGTTTTTTGTTGATATGTCACATGGTTGAGTGTATGCCACAAGCTATGCAGACCACCACTGAACCTTACTCTTTATGGAAAAACAAAAGAAATCATATTTAAATTCATACAGGGACGGCAGGGCGAAGCAACCAAACACAAGCAAAAGGATTTTAATTGAAATTTGATTTACGATATTCGATTTACAAATCTGAAGTCCTTTCTTCTGCTCCGAGACTCCTCTCGAAAATTTCAATTTATTTATTTCAATTCCATTTCATTTTTGCTCTCCCTCTGTGTATCCTTATGTTCTACCATGTACCACCTCTCGTTAGCAGGATATTTCCTTGATACATTCCCTTCGTTCTTGTGGGTTTTCGTTTTATTTTTTATTTTTTGCCAATACCTTACTCGTGTGCGGCAGGTTTTCAGCTCCAAATTTAATGTCCTTTTACAAATATTAAAAAATTAATTCTCCCTGTCGATGCCATACCTCGAAGTAGGTATATACACACGTGTCCCTCGATTGTCTGTATTTGCATATGTTTTAATTCGACATAACATATATATATCCTTTGGGCTCAACGACAGGAAGCAATCTCAAAGCAGTCGGGGAAAAAAAAAACAAAAGACGACCTTTTTCCTCGCCGTTGATTGAATTTTGCTCATGGATGTCCTTCGGAGGAGTGAGTGAATATTTTGTTAAATAAAAATATTTACTCTTTTTAATTTTCACTTCTATATGCTCCGTCTAGGATGGGAAGGAGGAGCGAAGCTGTCAGCTATTCATTTCCCTTCAAAGGGGGTTTGGGGCGACCACGGTGGTAGTCTAGTTCTTGTGCGATTTATTTCGCAGGATATACAAGTCGCATCCATCTTGCAGTTAGCATGTTTCACTCCCATAAAATGGAGGAACTCACTGCATTTTTAGTTGGCGGAGCGGGGTAGGTTGTTATGGGTTGCATTGTGAAAGCACTATGGGAAAATGATCTTAAATCACCAAGAGATGCTATTTTATGGCTTCGTATTTTAAGATGAATTCGTCCTTTGCAGCGCACAATACCAAGTCCATGTCGCATGTGTGTGTGTGTGCTAAGATTGAATGGTGCTCGAGCGGGCATCAAGAACAATGACGGTACTTTATTTTGAACAGACTATAAATCGTCTTATAAACTGCTTTTTGGATCCATTGCTTTAGTCCTGGAAATTTATAAGACTTTTAATTGTTTCAGAGCAGCGAAAGACGGGGGAAAATACGTTCGCAAGTAGATATATGTGGTGAAGGATGAGATGCGGTTTCATGCCGTAGATCAGTTTCTCAAATTGAACTTTTTTTTAAATTGGCTCACATTTGGCGCAACAGAAAACAGGTCCTGAATTGCAGCTGCGGTTGCTAAACTTGTCGTCAGGCATGGTCCAATGGGTGCTCTAAACAGAAGGTAAAACTGAGGCATGTCCATTTTGCTTTGCCTTCCTGTGGTTTGCATAATTTTTTTTCTGGCCGCCCATTTGTCCCAGAAACCCTCGTAAATTGGGAAAATTGCAAAAAAATATTCGTAACTCTGTTTTTCCCGTTTTAAGCTTTGAACAGTCTTGTCGACTTTTTTTTGTTGAAAAGATGAAAGTTTCGAAAGAGATTGAAACACTTAAAGTCATTTTGGGAACTTTTACTTACAGTCCGGGCGGACCTGGGCTGCCTCAACCTTACACACTTCCACAAATCGCGGTTTTAGGCTAACCAACTTCAAATAGGGTAAGGTCGTCTTTCAGTTGTTTGCAAAACCTTATGAGAAGGCTTTCTTTGCTGCGGGTTCGGGCAGCTGTCGAATTACTGAGCCTGACGCAGAGTTGACAATTGGTTTCAGATGCTCCCAATTTATGACAGACAAGGTCTTGTAATCGATTTTAAGGAGTTGATGCTTGTATAAAGCTAGAGCGGTTTAGAAGTTCCACTCTTATGTGAGCGGCTTAAGTTTCCTTTATAGGTGCAGCATACTTCCTCCCACTGCCTTAAATAGTTCGACTGGCTGGTCTTCTGGTCCCGCAGTCTTGTTGGACTTAAGTAAATATATGATCATTTTGATCCGTTGCGGCAGAAGTCTTGGCTTTCTTCGATGTTTCCAGGGCTAGTAGGTGTCCTAAAAGTGCACTGCAAGCTTCGATATAAGTCACTTAAATAGCTGACAAATAGACCAAATGGTAAGGCAAGATGGCGGGGGGTATCTGTATCTAAATGTATACTTCTTCGGACAAAGCTCTGCTTTTTGAACAATAAAAAAGATATTCTCGATAGAGACTCTCAAATTATCTCGGTCACTAAATTGGTAGGTTAGGTCTTAAAAAAAGGCTTCAGAGAGCCTAAGGTCCTAAGGCCATTAAACAAATTTTTCTTGTGATATAAGTTGCCCCAGTAGGAAAAGACCTCACTCTAGGCGTCGCTCACAAGTAGGTTATAGTTAGCCTTCAACCGACTTAAAGTGCGCAACTAGCCCCAGTGTACTAAGGCTTGTCAGTTGAGGGCTTGGTTTAACCCGAACTGAAGATCCGACTAAGTCAGTAAAAAAGTTATCCCTTTTCAAAATTTATTGGAAACGCTTCTCTTCAAAATTCATTAGACCAGTCGAAAGACAAAAGTTTGGATGTTGCCTCCAGTCAATGGAAATTATCTGTCAAATGGGGCATGGTAGGCCATTCTACCTATGAAAAACAGGAAGCCACCCACTGTTACCCTGATGCTAATAAGCGTTTTCCTTTTGTAGTTTGCCCACTAGGCAGGTGAGCTGGTCACACCAATTTTAAAACTCCTCTTTCAACACCCATACTTAACCTCGGGGGGATTTTCAACCTCACTTCTTATCCGTCCTAAATTTGGAATAAAAAAAAAACCCATAAAAATTGTAATTTGTTGAAACATTCATTTCGATTTTATTTTGAGCTTTTTGTTTATATTTTAATTTTATAAATATTTTCATATACATAATTTTTTATTTTATGGAAATGTTGATTTACATGTTGACTTCGCTTCTTTTATTTTATTTATTTACTTTTTTTTTTAAATAACAAAATAGAATAATATGTTTACTAAACAAAAAAAAGTTTCAAGATTTATTTACACTTTTGCTTAGGGATTTTATTTTTATTTTACTTTTTTGAGAGAAAGTCTAATTAATTAAGCGTTAAATTTTGATGATATTTCCTTACTACTTTCCGAATAAAGTTTTGTAAATATTTACTTTTCATTTAAAATTTGATTTTGTTTTCAAATTTATTTGCTTCAAAGTCAAGCACTGCTTTGCGTATACATTATTTTGTAACTTTAGTTTATTTTGAAATTTAAATTGGTATACTTGCGTGTAGCTTATAAATAAATCACTATACACAGTTTTATACAATTTAGCGTTAATGGAAGTTCTTAAAATTGCCTTAAATTTATATTTTTTTTTTTTGTTTCTTACATTCTTCAAGGAGGACAAGTAAATTGCTCAAACGTACTGTTTGTTATTGATTTTGTTTCCAAATGCTTGGTATACATTAGTTTTTTTGATAAATATTCATTTTTTGTTGGTAAGTTTAATATATAGTTTATTTTTTATTTTTTAAGTACTTTAGTGAGGTTTTATAAATTTCAATTTATTTTACGTATACGATTTATTCACATAGTGTTTTGGTTTTTTTTTGTAATTTTTTTTTCGACATACAGGTGGAAAAATAAAATATTCACAGTGGTTCCACACAAAAAAATGTAAAGGAACAACGAGGGTAAGGGGAAGCGGACTCATTCAATTTGGCACAGGTTGTTTTGTTTAAAGATTTACTCTGCTCTTAAGTACTAAAGCAACAATTAATAATTTACTATAAAATAAAAGTTGGAACCACTGGCAGAAGAAAAAAAGTAAAAATTTTATTTTTCTCTATATAACCACAGATTTATTTTTCATTAACAAATATTCGATGTTATTTGTCTATAATATTTATATTAAATTTAGATAGCCTTTCCTTTCGGTTTGGATTAAAAATTACGTATACATTCTTTTTGTAGGGGGTGTGTATTGATTTGTTTACTTTCGCTTTGCTTATAAATTTTATTCTCAACAAAGAAAGGTGTAAAATGTAAACACTGGGCTTTAATAATTTAGTTATACCTTTTGTTATATTTTTTAAATAAGTTCTTTGTTGTTAATTCTATTATTTAGTAGTAAGATGTACTTGAGAAAGTTGGTATACATATTTTATATATATATATTATTTCTAGTAGTTGTATTTAGATTTTATTTTATTTTTCTTAGGACTCTTTTAATACTTAGTTGAATTATTTATGTGTAATCACGAGTTTTTGTTTATACAATATTCTGTACAGGTTTTTGTATTCTTTTTCAAAGTTCGCAATCTCTGATTTTTTAAATCGGGTTTATTTTGTTTGTGATAGTTAAAGGAGAGGAGTAGTGCATGTGAGATGGGAATCTGTGGAGGATCGTCGAAACGAGACTTGGTTTGAGTTTGAGAAGAGATAATGTCTGGAGCTGCATATATTTATTTAAATACAACTCAGCTTGTTTTTCGTAAACTAAATAAATGACGTATGACATTTTTGGCTACCAACGTTGCAGGGGAAGGCAGTTTTTAAAAAGGAAAAATTTGGAGTGCCATCATAGCTCTATTGTTGCATTTATTGCCAAGCGCAATCGATTGGTTACAGCTTACAGGTACCGACTGGTAGATGGCGTGAATCCGATTATGACAGTTCTTTGCTCCCAATCAGAGCAGTTATTTGTCTTTTGACATGCGGAATAAATTTAAAACATTTAAATTTATATAAAATAAAAAAAAATTATAAAAAACATAAAAAAAAACTGCGAACGAGTGCTGCAAAGCTGTTGCTGTTACAGTAGTGAACCTCCCTGGGGTGGCAACGTCCAAAATGCACTCGAAAATAGGAAACTCCACTTTAAAACCAGACTTCTTCCAACCAACGCCTATGTTCCCCAATAACCTCAACCGGGATGAATCTCCCAGGCTCTACCTCTCGATCTCAATCTTCAGCAACAAATTTTAATTTATTCAAACCGCGCACAGGGCCCCTCAGAAAAAAAATTCAAACAAACCTACTCCACTGCGAAACGAAACAGAACTCAACTCAATCTGTCAGTCAAAGCGCTGAAATAACTCAGCGAAAACCGAAATCGTTCTCTTCTTCTCTTTCATGTTCGAAATGGGTACTCATTGAGTACTACTCAACCAAGTTGAGTTGAGTTTTCTCTAAAGTTCATTCTGCCGCATTTGAGCAGGTTTCACTTCCACAACTCAAAATACTGGTTTTTATCGTTTTCCAATATCCATCACTCCTCCTACACACACACATTCATCCGCCGCTGCAGCGCTGTTCTCTTTCGCTCGAAAAAAAAAAGAAAAAAAAAGTAAACAGTCCGCCCTCCTTTTCGCTCTTTGACGCTACTCTCACCAATTGCATTGCGATTTCCAAGGACTGGAAAGAGCGAAAAGGCACAACAAAACAAAAACAAAAATTCTAAGGGGGAGTGGGAACTGTTTGTTCGTGTGTGTGGTGTTTTTTTGGTCTTCTCTTTTAATGGTTAATCGATGAGCAAAAAGGAGAGCAGGCGAGCAGATAAATTCAAATCACTTTCTGACAACTGACACATGTCAAAGATGGTGATGGGGATACCTAATTATGTCGATATGCGTCATATTTACCTTTTGACTGTCAGACGTACTTGGAGGACAGCTGCTTGGCCAGTTCGGTGTACTTGAGGAACTTTGACTGAACGCTCTCGTCGGCGGCTGTCGATGTGGCCGGTGACTGTGCTGTTGGCGGTGGTGGGGGTGGCGCCGAAGCGGGACTTTTGGCCTTCGGCGAGGGTGGAGGCTGCGACGATGACGAGGACGTCGATGAGCCGCTCATGAGCGGCTTTGATGAGTGCAGCAGGGGTTCCATGCTGGCGTCGTCTTTGACGAAGTGCACCTTTGACAGGTGATGACGGTAGGCGCCCTTCGAGCAAAATGGCGTATCACAGAAAGCGCATTTGATGACGGAATCGGAAGTGATGATGGCGTCGTTGCAGGCCCAGCTGAAGGCGACCATGCCGCTGGGGGTGCCGGCTCCTGTCAGGCCACCGTTCGGGTTGTGGTGGGGGTGGTTGGTCGAGGAGGTTAGGCGAGTGTTGGCCGCCGGCGGATTGTCCGTTTTTTCGCAGAGTTTCTGGAGTGCCGCCAGTGGATTGGCGGCTGAGGGCTTTCTTCCACCGGACGCGTTGTCGTTGGTGGACGATGTGGCGTTGTGCGAGTTCAAGCTGTCGAACATGGACGAGAGCGCTGTCAAACTGCTGCCGGGGAGTTTTTTGTCACCGCAGCCGGCTGAGGAGCGGTCGCTCGATGCTGGGCTGGGCGCAGGGCTGGGAGCCGCAGAACTGCTGGGGGTCCGATTTTTGCGAAGGTCCAGTTCGCCGGCGCCATCCGCAGAGGGTTCGATGTTGAACTCCTTCTTCACGGAGATTTTCGAATGTCGTTCGGGTTCCTCGTCGGCGTCCTCATCGGTTGGCTCGTGCTTCACTTTGACCTCATCGGAGTTGGGCGGTTGGGCGATCTTGTCTGGCGTTTGTCGTGGCGTTGACGGCGGCAGGGGTGTACTGATCTCTGGCTTGCGTTCTGGAGTAAGAGACTCCATACGACTGCTGCCACGATCGGATACAGAACTGGACTCGGAACCGCTTCGCTCACGACGTCCGTATTGAGACTGGTGATGCTGGTGATACGATCGCAGAAGGCCCATGGTTTGAGCGTCGATCAGCGGCTTCGTGTAGTCGACGCTTTCGTCGATGCCGAGACGCTTGAGGATGCTGGCGCCGAGCGGAGTGCCGGAGTTATTGGGCGCGTAGGCTGTGGCGCCGTGGCGGGAGCGCGTATCGAAGCTCTTCTCGATCAGTTGTTCGATCGCGTTCAAGACCGATGGTGAAGAGGATGTCTTCTCGCCTTGATTTGGGTCCTTCGGTGTGGGCGACGGCATATGGGGCGAGATATGTCTGTGCGTCGAGGACGTGGAAGCGGGTGAGATGCTCTTCAAGCCATCCCGGCTGCCTACGGAGTTCGGTGGACTCGTCAGCGAACCGTCTGGCGGTAGGATGTTGTTCTTGATGCTCCTTGGAGACGCATTGGCGATCGCACCGCCCACGCACTGCCTTATGTGGTCGACGAAGAGGGCTGTCTCGATCTTGTCGCCGCACTTCTCGCAGGTGATCTTCGTGGAGACGTTCATTTGCTGCTTGAAGGGATCGCCGTTTTTGTAGTCCTGCTGGCCGGCAGCTCGTTCCAGTTCGAGGAGCTTCCTCACGGGCAGAGACTTCTTGCGCTTTTCGCGAGTTTGACGTCTCCGGCCGCCGGTTTCGGTGATCGAGCGCATGATGTGCTCCTTGTAGTGGGCGTTCTTGATCATGTGGTTGCTGAGATCCTTTAGAGATGAGAATGCCTGATCGCACACCTTGCAGGTGAGCACCGCTGAGACCGTGCTGTTGGTCGCCGACGGGGGGCCTTGAGGACCTTGTGCAGCTGGTCCCCCCATTGGCGGGACGGGTCCGACGCTGGCTGCCGCTGGCCCACCGCCGGATGAGGAGGAACCCTTCTCATCGGACGACTTCCATGAAATTATCTGCTCCTGCGAGATTATATTGGTATAGTGCTGGGTCTGTTGCATATGGTTGGTCATCTCTGCCAGCGAACGGAAGCTCTGGCCGCACCACATGCACTTGAGGATTTGGCGAGTCTGCTCGGCGCCCTTGCCCAGCCAGACGTCCTGGCCGCGGACGAGCTTTCTGGGAAGCGGCATCGTCTCTTTAATGAGCAGATTCAAGTCGGACTTGCTCGCCGATGAAGAGGAAGACGTCACGTTCGACGGTGCCGAGGACGACACTGCCGGATGGCGATGGTGCTGCTGCTCGTGATGATTCTGCTGCGAGGGTGGAACGTTCACTCCACAGTGCTGCGTCTCCTTCATGTGGGTCGTCAGAGTGGCAAGCGTGGGGAAGCTCTGCTTGCACCAAACGCATTTAAACACGTCCTTCACAGCGTCGGCGCCTTTATTCAGCCAGTGTGACTGCCAGGCGCTGTGCCTGCCCGTACCTCCCCCGGTCGGCTGCGCAGGAGACCGCATCTCACCGACATCAGATCCTCCCAGCCGCGTCATTTCGGACATTTTCTCCAGCGCTTTCGTGGCGTCGTTCGTCGCTATCTTGCTTTTGCCGTTCCACTCAAGCGGCAGACCGCCCTTCGGCGACATGCTGGCTGCGGCAACGGCAGCCAAGTACGGATTGATCGGTGGCACCCACGACGTCGGCAGCGGTTTGTAGTCATTCGGTCGCGGGAGCTTTCTTGCCAGTGGCACCTCGTCGTCAGTGGATCGCTTCCGACCGCCCACACTCAGATCCAATGGACTGTTGACATCACCCGATGAAGAAGGCGATTCGGTTCCGCCGTCCGACTTGTTGGACAGATTTACCGCATCGCTGTCGTCCTTGCAGCTGACCCCATCCGAATCGCGTCGGCTTCGCTTCGTGCTAAAGTCCAGCGCCGGCGAGTCGTCTGCAGCATGCCTAGGTGACGGTGATTGCGCTGCCAAACTTGCCAGCGGATTGCCGAGGAGTAGACGATTCTGCTGTGCAGCTGCCGCGGCCGCGGCATTCAGATATGCAGCCATCGCTGCCGATTGTGGAGGCAAGAGTGCAGCTGCGGCCGATGGTGCAAGTGTCGCCGGCAAAGGCATACCAACCGGCGGACTGTTGGGTGTGGGTGTTGGCGCTGCGTTGCTGCCATTGCCGGAGCAGTTGGAGTCGTCCGACTGGCAGCGGCCACCGCCAGTCGACCCGGTCGAATCGCGCGATTGACAGCGCGGGCTGGCCAGCTCGCTGCAACGAAACAAAGGAAAAGGGGGTTGTTAGAAATGCGACAGTCAGCGAGGAGGTTCTATTTGGTTTCTGAGCTAAGTTTGGTCTCGAATAGGTACAAGCCAATCAGTCCGTCAGTTAGTGGTTAAGAAGCAACTACGATCGAATTTGAAGTAAATACAGTCACAAGCTGGTTTTTGAGGCAGTTGAGTCTTGGGTGATAATGTACACCTCTGTCTCTCTGAATAAACAGGCCAGGAAATACTGATTGGGTAGATCTTTCACCTCAGGGACTGGTTTACTAAGCGTTTTTGAAATTAAAAAAATTTACTTGTGATGATTTGAGGATTGGCAAGAGTTGGTAGTTTCCCAATAAGGTACAGGTATGGTTCCCAATAAGGCACACAGAATGAAATCGTTTTCTGTTGTGTCATGTCTTCCTGTCAAAAGTCACACAGAGTTTGGCTACGTCCTCAAAAACCTTGTAAAATGACAATTGTTTAAAGCACACCATCTTCAGCAACCCTTTTTGAATAGTCCTTTGCTATAGACGGCATAAAATACATACGATACAAATTTGTACTATTTTCCAGACTCATCTTTATATACCTACGCAAAATAAAATATCAGCCCTAACATTCAGCCTTGTGGCACTTCTAGGTTCGATTTATTTTTTTGTCGATAAACAGCATTAACTACAACTGAAGGCTTACGAAAAAATAAGGCAGATATCAGCTTAACTGGCCTTTCGTTGAGACCGAAGGCATTTTTCGTCATCCTTTTCCATCCTAGGCGATGTATAAAGCCCAAGTGAATCGTCCTCCACCTTCGGCTCTCGGTCATCGGCTGCAATCCCCAAATGGATAGAGGAGAGAAGTCGGACTTGATCCAACCAGCTACTTTTCTTATAAACTTAGGGGACAAGAGTCTGATGACACGGCTTGCATTCCAAATCTTTAAATCCGAGATGGAAAAAAGGTATGCGGTTGAAGCGTGGGTGGCTTGACAGCGATTCTGACGATGATTGAAAATAGTGATATCATCGCTTAAAGCTTCGAAGAGCTTGCAAGAACGCCTAAGTTTGGCGAGACGGATTTAGATTTTCCCTGTTCCTCTTAAGGCTTGACATCTTACGTTCTAGTTCTGGTAGATTATTCCCTTTGGGTCGCCCCAGCAGTAGAATCAGCCATTTCGGTAGCTTCTATAGGGGTTTGCAACAATCGCGACTGTTCTAAGATCGGTTCTTCTGGCCCAGCCTAAAAAAGTGGCAACCATAATGAGACGCTTCCGTCAACATTGAACCAAAAGTTCAGTAAAAAATTTAAAACAACTCAAATTTCGATGTATCAATTTGAATGACTTCCAAGGAGTTATATTTTTGTTCTACCTTAAGTAGCAAGCCTCCAGCTTATAACAAACGATTTTGTGATTTATTTCACCAAAGACCATTGATGAGGTAAGTAGGAAGGTCATAATCCTGGCCTTACATCAGCTGAAACCGGAATATCTAAGATCTGTAGGTATGTGTACATCAGCTGAAACCGGACACCCTGATCTCACAGACCAAATTTTTGCAAACCGCCAACTCTAAGCTCTGTAAATGGTGTCTTTTTTAAGACCGAGATATTTTACAAACGTTTCAAGCCGTGATGTAATTTTCGGCAGAGCAACTAAAGTTCGTCAGTTTTGTATTTGGTTTTTGGCAATGCTCTGTATTATGGACAAACTGGGAGACCAGTTCGTTTGAACGTTTGCGAGACATCAGAAGTCGAGCAGCGCCATCTGTTGATCAATAACATTTATCATTGCATAGGAGCTATAACGTCTCTTAAGTGCCTAGTTGAACTAGTCTACAGAGGCTCTAAGATCAGCATTGAGCTTTCTGCGACCAGAATTGAGCTACACCTATAAAGGGAGACTTTTTTAGAGTGTTGTTCTGCGAATTGGCAACGCTTCTTCCAACGACAACCATTTTGAAAGATAATACCCGATTTGTGCTGGACTTTCAAATTTTTCAATGCAATTATGCTATTTATTTCAAGTACAATTTTACATTTGTATTTCTGTAGACTCATCCCCGTATTAATAAAGACTGGGTTTGAGCTATCAACTGCGGTTACACATCGCAGTTACGACGATTTTTTTTTACATTTTCACTGTTGAAATATTTAAAAAAACTATGAATTTATAGATAAAAGTCTGAGTCTGAATCTGAAATCTGTAAGCTAACTGACGTCACTTTTGTTTGTTCATACGGGGCTTACAATATAAGGTTACAACTTCTATTTACAAAAAAGTAGTCGAAAATTATAGACTCTTACTGTGGACTTTATTGGACCCAACCAGAGGCGAAGTATATTCCCAAAGAGTTACTTAAACAGTATAATGACATGCCAAAATGTGTCTAAAGAAGTCAGTACAGAGGTCTTTACCATGACTTGTATTTGCATTATTTCACTTAATAGATCTATCCCTCTTAGAAGTAAGCAACAGTACTCGTAGCCCCATTTAAATACATCCCACGAACGACCATGGATATAGTTTTAAGGCGGGATTCACAATATCGTCCATACAAAATTCGCTTAGGTCAACAGCTGCCTGTCAGAGACCTCACAAGTCGGTGCTTATTGGCCCGCACATTGCTATAAGAGCAAAACCAAGATCGCTACTTTAGAAATTGCTGTTGTCAGACAAAGCCCATCTACACCTCAGTAGATTCGTCAACAAGTATGTAAGATGTTATGTAAGGCGATTCTGGGTTGAGGGTTATTGGGGAGAGAGCGATTAGTTAGACCCACAGCTAAACAGAAATTGGAATGTGTTTCGATATTTTTTAGGCCAAAAGCCAAGTCACCTTTATAGTGCCTGCATGTGGTTTTAACCAGAGGTAGCGCCCGCCGATTTGCCCCGAGATACGATGAGTTTTCTCCGAGAACTAGCTCCAAGGGGAATAATATTCAGAAATAAGAGCGTTCTCAGGACCTAACAGCTAAAAACTGCTTCCTTCCCAGTCTCCTTCAGAAATAGACTTTATCTCGAATTGAATGGATTGTAAATCCCATCCAAAGTGCTGGGAAAATTAATATAGAGTTAAAAAAATTAAAAAAAAATCGCCACGACTGAGCTTCAATATTCTTCTGATTTTGACGAAGTTCATCAGACCAATCAAAAGTTATTCAAGTCTGATTGTTGGCCGATAGGTGGTGGGTATTGAACTACACTTATGGGGTGCAAACAACACCAATTCCCACGTCCTCCCATTAAAACACAAGTCCGATCCCGATAAACACTTAAAAATAGCAGCTCCAACTAAAAATCAAATTTTTGACACGAGTGCCCGGAGGCTATAAAAAAAACACCACAACAATTCGCGGAGAAATTCCTTCGCTTCCCAAAAATACATTTCACTAAATTTCCCCTGCCAAGCCATAAACTAAAGTCATGTTAACTGTCTCACAAAAAACCCCCCATCCTCATGTAAGCGACCTTCAAACGCACAATTCTTCCGAATCTTCCCAAACATCAAATAACGTCAACAACACAACAAAAAACTTATGTCGTCCGTCAGAACAATTCAGCACAACACACGACCAAGCATAATATCCTACGCCCCATCATCAACCGCCATTTAGTTAAATGCTTTGCAAGATAAGTTTTTTTTTAATAAAAATTAGTAGATAAAAAATAACATCCGACATATGTCAAAAACCACACACACACACAACTAACCTTGCATTCAACGCCTGCCTATAAATCTCCAGCATAACAGCCTCGTGTAGCATCATTCTAATGGCGCGAAATTAATTGATTTGATATTTCCGTTTTTAATATTCAAATTAATATTTAATTAGGGACTTTTATTTAAATGCACATTTCTTTTCGGTCGAATTTTTAAACACAGCTGAACAAAAAAAAATATTTTATCAATCTTGTAAGCAATATCAATTAGTTCGTTGGAACTATTTCTGTTGCACTGAATAAATCACAGTGGCAAAATTTTGTGATAGCTCGTGGGTGGCGCGCGAGGGTGCTTCTGACTTAAAAGAACCAGCGAAAGTGTTCGTCTTAAAAAAAACACTTTACTTTAGATAGATAGATATGCTTTGAAAGTTGATTTGTTTTTATTTATTTTTAATTTTATTTTTTGTTTTATTATTATTTTTTTTATTTATAAGAATAGATCACAGAAAAAAAACAAAATTGGAATTTGTTATTTATTTCAATACAACTGGAATAATATTCGCACTTATATTTCGTATACCGTTATCACTTGGGGAATTGATCCTTGAGATTGTCGTAAACCACCACCACAATAGATGTATCCGTTTAAAGTTTTTTTTTAATAATTTGCTCTGACTAGATATTGCACTGGGAAAGCAGAAACCTCGATGTTTTGTTTATTTCATTTGAGACAATCGTCTATCACATTATCACACGATTGATGGTGCCACTAAATATGCACAACAACAAGGCGCTACCGTAGTATTCGTATTTAGAATGGAAATTGAGAAATTATCGTTTATGTCGTTGTTGTTGTTGCTACTACTGGTTGAACCACTGACACTAACGTTCTTGTTGTTGTTGTTTTGGTCGTCGTCAACATAAAATCTCGACATGATTACGATGAAACGGACTGTTGTCGACTAAAAAATCTTTTTGACACTGACATCGTACAGACTGGTCGGACTGTACACTGTGTACGGCGGTATAAGTGTGAACGTATGGCGCTGTCATTCCGCAACCGAAGCGTATACATGCACGGACTCGGAATGGTGTCGGTGAATGGAAACGGTTTTTGGGCTTGTTTGTGTTGGGAATGAGAGGCGAAGGAATATCCGAAACCGAATGCGATGTCTCGTTAGCGTGTCGCGTAATAATGATTGTTGTGTGCTTTGAATGATTTCTACACATCAAATGCCGTTCAGGGATTTTATTATCCCTTCGGATACGCTGTGCGCAGGGTCCTTTTTCCGCTAGAGAATGGAATTCTCTTCAACGAGACACTAATACGGCTGCAGATAGTGTGAATCTAACCGTATTCCGATAGGAATTTGTGAGGTTACGTACACATTGCAATCAGAAGAGATTTATGGCATTTTCAAAACAATTGGGCATCCTTCTTGCACCGCAGAATCGGCGGATAAGTGTGTTTCAGTCGAAAGCACGTTTTTCGCTTCGTACAACTACCCTGGCAGATGGTGTATCTTGTTGCGAATAACCGTATGCCGTATCTGTGAATAAGAATGCTGTCAGCAGAGAGAGAGAGTCCAGTTGTTTCGTTTTTGAACTGTTCCTAATGGGTGATGGTAGATGGTACTCTTTATGATGGTGGAAGAGCAGCGCGTATCTAAGACTAGATAAAACCTTAAACACCTGCTGGCAATGTAAGTGGTAAGTCGTAGTCGTGTGTTTTGTTTTTCTAAAAAGTTTCCCCACTCCTTTAAGAGAAAAGGTCGATTCCTCTTACAGGCAAGAGCACAGAGATGCATTTGCTTTGAGGGTTTCTCTTTCCAAATCACACACGATGGTTAATGAAAAATTTGACAGCAAGAGGTCGACGTCGATATACCTAAACTCGAAGAGCAGTTAAAGTCAGGTATAGATAGTCGGTTCCAATCCAAGTCACTTTATACACACGACTCTTTAAGGAGGTCAGTCTTTTTTATGTGCATTTTTTTCAAGCGATTTTGTATTGGTTATGTGATTAGATAGATGGGGGAAAAAAATCCACGTGAACCCGTCTTTATGTAGAGTGGCGCCCATTGCAAAGCCATTTGCCAAAAGCAGTCCTGGACATATTGTCATCAAACACCACTCAGAGGTACAACACAAACCTTTGAGGTAAAATACATACCTCTGAGTGGTGTTTGACGCCAATTTGTCCAGGACTGCATTTAGCAAATAGCCTTGCAATGTAGGAATTGGCGGTAATATGGAATCTGTTGCTAATAAGGAAGCCCTTTTTTAAGACCAAAACTGTCAGTGTCATCTTTTATCAAATAGCGACACGTTGCAAAGTCTCATACCAATTAATAAAATTCTTTTATATTATGGATTAACTATTGATAATTTGCAATGTCTTTAACGGGCTTAGAAAAACAAATAAAATAAAAAGGGGTTCCATATTCCCACCTTTTCCTTTTCAGAAGGTTATTAACCAAACTACAGACCTCAGAAACAAAAGGGTAAAAGTGGCGCCCAACAGAGGGTATTTTGCAAGTTTCCCCATAAGGTCGTCAGTGTTTATGTGTTGCTGACAAGATTCGGATACAGCTTTAAGGCAACTTCCCAGACACGTCTTGGTAATCTATTTGTTTTTCATCTTAATAGTTCATTGAGCTTGGCTAGAAACTGTGATTGCGTCACTATTTGCAGACTTAGAATCCGGTTCGAAGGACCCATAATTCAACGCTCCGATTCGATGTCAAAATTACCAAGCAATCTGAAGATGACAAACCCGTCACCATCCAGACACACCAACAAATCGGTTCTCCTCAGTACGTGAACCCTTCGGCTGTAAAAAAACTAGCCATCCTTTATATTTTTATTTTACAAAATGTATACATACAAACCATCTGAAAAGCAGACCAACAATCATCCCCAAAGCACTTTGCATTACAAGCCAAACTGACAGCAAACACATGTACGAAAGCCATCATTGTGCGTAATAGCAGGATGCGCAACAAATGTGAGGCGTTAGGAAAAATCTCAAAGCGCCCCACTCTTACATAATCCATACCCGGAGCGGGGTGAGTGCACAAAATTGAAAAATCATTTTATTCCATCTAAAGTTAAAAGCACAAAAAAATCCACCCCAACTAAGATAAATTAATTATTAAAAATATGTAAAGCGTAGCGCGGAATCACAGTCACATCACGGAGAAGCGAAAAAAAAACCAAACATCACCCACCCCCTCTCCCACTCAGATGCGAGAGAAATGAAATGCCATCCCACATGGCACGTACAACGGGATACTCGTCAATACTTCGCTTTTATGACGTCTCTGTCAAAATACACACAGGTCGGCGCAAATACAGGCACACGCGCACAAAGGCCATATATCTTGGCTTGGCCCAACGCACAGCACCGCATATGCTATATAGCTGCAGGTATTGCCACCCTCTCTCGATGTTCGTTGTTCGTTGTTCGTCGGAACCTGACTCCTTTGGTATTCGAATCCTTAAATTAGAAAGGAGTGTATCGCAACCACATGGATGCGGAGATCTGAAGCCGACGAAAAATGAGAACCCATGCCAGTGTACCGTTTCTACCGTTTCATCAAAATTTACTACAATGCCTCGTTTACTGAATAATTTACACCCCGCAACGGGAAGGAACAAAAAAAATATAACAAAAACCCGCTCACAATTCCTCAGGTTGAAAAATGCTGTACGAAGGGGGTCGGGGTGGGTTGCGTTGTATTATTCCAACTCCACATCCACACGTAGAAAATATGGAAAAGCATAAAAACAAAACGGGACTAAAATGTGAGTGATACGTGTTGTCGAGGGACCGATAAGGGCTGATTTAGATTTGAATGACGCCGCCGCCACCCGACCACCCCCAAAACAAATTCGGTGTATAGAAGCATCGCGATGTGTGGCAGAGGGTCGGGCGGGAGGGGTTCATTTGACTTGATTTGCAGCCGGAGAGTGTGAATGGTAATAGGGAGCGCAATTTTGCCCTTTTGTTTTGAGGTACTTTATCCGCTTGAAGGTGGGTCGACCGGGGGGTACTTTACTGCCGCATATGAAAGTGGAAATAGTTGTTTTGCCTTTTGTATTTATTGGGCATTACTTTTGTTTGGGGAGTGGTGGGGGGGGGGGGGCGATGCTAAATTTGTAGGTAATTGGTCGTTGGCTTTTTGGTTAAATGATCCGTGGTTTTTGGAATAGGAAGTTATACTTCCCAAACGCTGCTCGAAGGACCAGATACGGTATATCGACCAAGAGCTCTCTAATGTCGACGGTGGAAGTACGAAAGCCTTTCTAAAGCTAGTTCTAGACTTGTTTTTATCTCATCTTTGTCAGTCAGGTATAGGCTGTCAATCACTTTTTGCTTTGTCAAGCAAAAAATCTTAACAGCTTCGGAAAGGTGCCATAGGCTCTTCAACTCATTCCCGTGCATAGCTATGGCTTTTCTATGACCCGCTAAATGTACTCTACAAGCTTTGCTACTAATTTTGGTCATCAAATTACAGAGTGTGATGGAAACTTGAGCCTTTCATCTGAACCCTCTGATCACAAGCTCTTCGTAGTGGCTGCAATAGCAAAGAATGTCTTCGGCGCTTTTAGTGACAGCAACAAAATGGTGCCTCTCTGTTGAGAAAGGTTCACAAATCTCTGAACAAGTCAATATCAAAGCAAGATCCTTAAAGCTTTCAAAAAAGGCTATTCAATGACTTCTTCAAGTATACACGCAGTCAAAATACTTCTGAGTTCCTAGTGCCATTTCCCGAACTACCAGCCATCACAATAAAGTAAAATCCTCTTCACCGCCTTGCCAAACCCCCTGAAACTCCACGCGCCAAGAAGTTGCCTCTACATATTAATTTCCCCCAGGAGATAAACGATACCCAGCATAGGTATACACCGCTTCAACTCTTCCAAACCCTGACTGCCTTTAGACAACTACAAGTGCTCTACAACCCATCAGCCGATGGCAGCTGTCACTCATGTTGGCTTAGAATAGCTTCAACTTCAAGGCGCTACCCGCCGCTCCCAGCGATCAATACCCGTCCACCACCCATAGTATGGCTCATCACTGTACACACTCGTATGTAACGCATGTTGAACTCGCCCGCATTTACACACAGTATCTTTGCCGGTTATTTACCAATCAATCAATCAGTCAATTCTGTCAGTGTGTCAGTTTATTGAACAGACTACACACATGACACGCATAAAACTAGAGGCAAACACACCCAAACACATCCGAACACATCCACTAAAAAGTACACCTCACGTCGAGTTGAAAGGGTTGGAAATGACTCAAAGCATAAAGACCTGTCAATCAAATATTGCCAACCCACCCTGGCAGTGTGTCTAAATAACTCTGCAAAGGACATTCGAAGAGGAAGCTTCGAAAAAAAAGGAAAAAAAAGAAGAAAAAAAAAACATAAAACAAACGAGGACGAAGCGAGTTCGTTAATGAGTAATTGAATTACACACATCGCCCTTCTGTCATGCGAATATTCCTTTGTTTTTGGCACAAAAAGGATGATGGAAAAATAACCATCGTGCCCACAATATTAGCAAAAAAGGACGTGTAAATCGTATATACGAACCGCACAAGCTCTGTGTGGAATCGACAATTTGGTTGCAATGTATTAGGATGAACGAGAGAAAGGATTAAGACCCAAACGGGAACGAAAATAAAAGAGTCATTCCCCTCAGGTCCTTGCCATCAATCAGCTCCGCAGTGTATCCATCAACCGCTTCAATTCGTTTATTAAATGATTCGATTTGGAAGCGTTACCCTTCTTAACCCCCTGTGTGAGTGAGTGTGTGTTTGCAATGACAGGGCCACACAGACGGAATCATTCTCAAAAGCTGCGTTTGTTGCGAATTGAAGTCGGTGTCGTATTGATCCTGACATAAACTCGGCTACAGCTACCCCAAAGCAGATACAGAGGAATTTGCGGTAAATGAAGTGGACTGCTGCTGCTGTTGTTGTTTCTTTCATCTTTTTCCATTACAAATTGTCATTTGATGTTTGGGGTGGTCATCTGCGGACGAACCACTAGTCATCCATTAAACTCTGCGAGAGCATACGGACAGTCTTATCCTTGTGCTGCGCTGCACCCAAACACACAATCGGGGGGCCACCACCCCTCGCCAAACACTCATTTCATCTGTCACCCAGAATAGAACTGAGAAAAAGTGCAAAAACGAACAGAAAAGGACCAAAAAAAGAGGAGTGCAAAAAGTAACTACTCACAAATATGGGACTTAACAAAAAGAGGTTACAATCAGGACTCGGGGAGTGAGCGAGCGAGCGAGCCAGAACTATAGGTGGAGTCACTACTCGCACTGTACGAGTATACTATCCTGTTCTGTATGACAGCAATTGTCTGTTTGCCTTGTTGTTATGACCGACATATGTGTATAGGATTTGACATTTAAACGGATCGTTGTGTGATGTCAGTGGTGTGCTGGTGCTGGGCTGATGGTTATGGTCTATGTCTATGGTGTGGCATGACACAGTGGTGTGGTGTCAATGCGGTGATGGGGGCGCGGGAACGGGAACAGAGGTTGCAGGAGTGTCAAGTCCCGCAAATATAGGAATTATTTGTGTGATGAAATCGTTCCATATGAGAGGTCGAGACGATTGTTTTGTGCCAGAGTATTTTTGTACTCATCAGGCTGGCTGTTGGTGGCATCGGGACAACTTGGAACACAAACAGAGCGGCACACACACACACACGGTGTGTTGTTGGGGAACAATGACAAAAAGGTTATTATATCGTCTTAAGAAATGAGAAGGACATTTGTATGGCAGGGGAAACAATCAAGAACCGTGTATGTTTGTGCGATAAGGATGACATCGGATGCAGTAGTTTCCAAGAAGGATGGATGCAGGGTGAGTTGTTTGACAAGTGAAATGGAACCTTATGCACTTAGCCGTTGATCTGGTGCGTTAAGTACGTGGTAGGATTTGAGTCAGCTTAAGTCAATGTAAGTCAGGTTAAGTCAATGTAAGTCAGGTAAAGTCAATGTAAGACACGGTAAGTCATCTTAAGTCAATGCAAGTCAAGTTAGGTCGGCTAAATTCTTAGTGAGCCACATCTGTAATTGTTGGAGGATTCCAATTTTCTCAGAAAAAAAAAACCTTCGCATTGAAAAGGCAGTAATGTAATAGTGGAGTTGACTTTAGTCACGGGAGGCAACTTCAGTCAACGTAAGTCACAGTCATGTATTCATTTAAGAACTAAATGTTTTAAAGAACGACTAACGCCAGTAATATGTTGATGGAGTTGACTTTAATCAACGGGAGGTGTCATATAAGTCAACATAAGTCACAGTCGTTTATCATCTAAGACTTAGTTTTCTGCAGAACACCTCACTTCAGCAATATGATGATGGAGTTGACTTGAGCCAACGGAAGGCGACTTAAGTCAATGAAAGTCACAGTCATACACATATTTGTTTTTTTAGGACTCGACATTTTTAAAGAATGACTGACGCCAGTAATGTGATGGTGGAGTTCAATTAATTCAAGGGAAGGCGTCTGAAGTCAACGAAAGTCACAGTCATGTATTTTCTAAGCTTCGGTCTTCCAAACCTTTCTTTATTTAGAATCGAGGCTTAAGCTCGTATGACACTACATTTTTCTCTCATTTTGTTTTCCTCGTATTTATCATGTTGAAAAGTCAGCGGTGTGTAAAAGAGACTAAAATTGTATAACGAAAACGAATTAATTTTCAAATAATCTTGAAATGTCAAAAAGAAGCTGCCAGCAGCTGAAAAATGTGATTTTAATACATTTTACACATTCAATAATCTAGTTATCTTAAGTCGTCTAGAATGGTCTGGGTGAGATGTAACCTGAACGCAAAAACTAGATTGGTAGACAACGTCAATTTTTCTGCGTCAGCCACATTATGCGAACTGTCAATTTAGTACTCAGTCACGAATTTCTTGACTAGATTTGTCGGCTACCCCTCCATAAACGCCAACTGAAACCACTGCTCATATGACCGATTTCCCCCAAGCAAAACCGAGATACATCTAGTTAGACAGCTGTCAGACTTACTAAACTAGATACTTAAACGTTACATTAATACAGTACGCACTCACTCCTATCGGGAATTTTCGTTACAATGCAAAAATGCAAAAAAAAAATTTAGTATCATACGGGCCTTACGATATGAACACATTTTTGAAAGTTTTACTTGTTTTATTGATTTATTTGACATATTAATTGCTGCCCATTGAGTTGGCCATTTGGAGAGACTCTGAATCGTAAATCTTAAAAAAGTAAGTTGCTCATTGCCTTGGTAAGTGTTTTTTTATTTTAAATGTTTATTCAACCGAAGCTTTTTTTTGGACAATATTTTGCGTCCGTTTCAGGCACCGATACCAATCAAATGCAAAGCAGTAGCCTGGTTAAAATTTTTTTAAGTGCATTCAACGGACGCCATTCTAAGAATTTATTTCTTTTGAGCATACCAAGCTATGTTTGTCTTCAATCGTAGGTAATTTATAAAGGCGTTGAGTCTTAGTTCGTGTGTTACAATTTTCTTTTTTCGACGTCTGGGTGTTTAGAAGACCCTGTGCAAAGTATTGCGAATATAGTTAGTCTCCTCTTGCAGTACTAATCCCGAAAAGCCAAAATAAAGCTCGTTTCGGGTGTTACAGCCATGCAAAGTATTGAGTTTTTTGGAACACTGTTTGTCTCCGTTTTAATTTATAGTTTAAAAAAAAAACCTAAAACACATTTTTGACAGTTTTTGCTTCTGTATTAGAAAGCCAATTTTTTTTTTCGAAAAACTGGAGTTACTGATCTTCTTCTTATGCATAGCGTTTTGCACACAAAAACCTGTTGACTTTCTCTGGGTTTTTTAACCAGACACCTAAACTTGGACTGCACTTGGACTCTATCGCTTCGCTCGATTCTAATAAGTAATTCGGACTCGGTTCGTGTGTTACCGCTTTTACAAAAAAAAATTTTCTTCCAATAAGACTTTTGTTTTTCGGAAGGCGAGTGTTCATGAGCCGCCACCATTCCCTGTCGAAATTTCCATCAACTACCTCAGTCGTGTATTGCATTTATATTGACACAGATACAGAGGACTGTAATACCCGCACTACACATATCCTTGAATTAAACAACCTCGAATCGTTTGTATCCATTTTTCCATATGGTTTATATTGGTTTGTTTGCCTTTGTACCAGTCAGCCATTCCCACCCACAAATGTCATTTAAAATGTCCATCCCCCGACATGTCCTTGTTCTGGTGATGTGCCCCACTGCCAACAACTAGAAATATAAAATTCTTCCATCGCTGCATCGCTTGGGTAAAAGGTCCAACAAAAAAAGAAAAAAATTTAAGGACAGTACAGTACATCTGACATTGATGAAGTTGATGTGTGGCTGATACGAGAAAAGGACTCGACCTTATATCGTTTCCCATCTTAGATTTCAACTCTCCTTCTCTCTCTCTCTCTCTTTTTCTGTATTTCTCATTTTGTAATTATCTATGTCCTATGTGTTCTCGCCTCAAAGGAAAGAAAGGATTTCAAGAACCGCTCGCTACCCACTCCGAAAGGATCTGAAATATTCAAGTAGAAGCAATAAAAAGACGCCCGAAAGGCGAAAGGAGACTACTAAAGTTTATTGACGATATGACTGACATAAATCAGGACAAGCGAGAGACCTTTCTCCTGCCCTCCTTCACCCAATTCCATCCAGCGTATAAGTGTCTGTGTGTATGTGTATGTGTATTATTATTATTATTACGATTATTGTTATTACTCGTTGCCGTGTTTGCTTTATGTGCCACGGCATAGATAAATTTTACGCTGAAGTAGTAACGGGTAATTGTAGTCCTTGCCAGAGTCGCAGACATTCGTATAACGCGCCAGCACCAACAACAACAACAACAACAAAAAATGGTTATGGTTTCGTATTAAATATCCCTCGCTTCCTTGGCTTCCTTTTGGACGATAGCATTCGAGAAGGTGGTTGCTGGTTGGGTGTAAATTTATTTCCTCCAACCACCCTCATCCAACTAAACACTCCAGTTGAGTTGCATTCCTTTTCTGTTTGTTATCTTTTAATGAAAAGAATGAAGAAAAGCAGTACAAGAAGAAGAAGAAAAAATAAAATAAAGGAAAACAATGAAAAGGATAATTCACATTGTTTTGAGTTGCCCCATCCGCCCGCACTCCTTCGATAGACATGACGCAGTCGAAAAGAAGACGAGGTGAAGGCGAAACGCTTTTTGCTCGAAGGTGTGTTTCGGCTAATTTATGTTACCAGGCTCTGAATTGCGAGAAGGGGCTGCCGAATAATTTATGATGACGTTTGGCTTGGAACTCTTCTCTTTGGATGGTGATGTGCAGTGATTCTGACCATCGTGGGCTGAACTATGTTTATGCGGAGCTACCCACATGCAGGGCTTGGCTGCGGGAGCAGCCACAGGAGGGCGCTAGCTGTTTGACAGTCGGACCAACTTCAGAATTTTAGTCAAAAAGTTAATAGAGTTGGAATACTCTCCTCTCAATTGGAGGTTTCTATCCAATCTTTGAGCCACAAATGTGCATCTCTAAAGCCAGACGACTTTTGGTTGCCGCTAAGGTAAAAATTTGTCAAGATGGGACCTATTATCAAATTAGCTACTGTCAGTCGACAAATGTTCTCTGTGCCTGTCAAGTACAACCTCAAGTACGTTTTAAATGAATTGTGATGAAGTGATGAATACCCACAAGAAAAAAGTCACGAAATTTTTCAAGGTGGTTTCGTTGTCAGTCTAATTTTACTACTGAACGAGGGGTTCCAGGTCCCATCCCCGGAAATACAAGACACGTTTTCGCCTCGGATGTACATTTTAAAACGTCTTACACCTACCACCGAGATCAAAACTTGCAAGGGATTGCTTTTATGTTCAGCCGAGATAAAAGTAAAGACCCTTTTCGTTTGCTTCAAAATAAAAAAGACTCAACGGCGTATGTTAGAGGGAAGCTAAGAAGCTTCTGCTTTTTATCAAAGGATGATGTATAACTACCACCGGGACCCCTGTTTTTTTGAATAAAACACGAGTTTTGATGAACTTGAACCTTACCATACCAATTTCTAAATCGTTGTCCGATTTATAAGTTCGCCTGAAGGGTCTCAGTGGCAAGGCGTGGTTTCTTGACCACGGTATCAAAAAGCGGACCACTGACGAACGTCGTTCCGAACGTGCTTAGTGGCAAAGCGTGGTTCTTGGAGCATGACATTGGAAGGCGGCCTGTCGACGAACGTAGTTCCAAACAGTAGCAGAGTATATTTCTGGGTCACGGTGTCAACGACGAATCTGGTTCCAAAAAAGCTTCAGGGCAAAGCCTAGTTTCGCTAGGATGCGAAAGGCGTCCCTCCGGAGGGGCTCAACGGCAAAGATTACTCGGTATTGGAACGGGGTGTCAGAAAGATGCCCAAATACGAACATTTGTCGTTGGTTCGACGAAGTTTCGTTACAAGCTAGTTAAAGGGTTGTTTATTGACAATCTCCGTCCAAAATTGTCTGTTCAAGAGGTTTTCTGTCCGAATCTACTTTTGCAAATAAGCCACAAAACCTTTTTCTTGAATGAGGACCTTCTGTCAAAAACCTTTCCTGCTGCCTTCAGTATGAAGCAGACCGATTAAAAAAAAAAAGCTTCCTCGACCTTGACAACCTGGAAGCTCTTAAGAAATAGTTCCCCTCATTTTCTGCCATAGAAGGTAAACACCTTTAGGAGGATATAGTCAAATCCACTCGCAGCTTAATTAAAAGTCAACTTTTGTCAGCCCACAGTCAGCCTCCCCTTATGTTTAGGCCCATGTCGGATATCAAACGAGAGAAAAAAGCACATTTCACTTCTCGTACACCACAAAAACGCACCATCAAATGGCATCTGTCATTGTCCTATGTGCAAACTGTCAAGATCTTCACCAAAATGACATCTGACAGTTGCCAAATAAAATCTAAAAAAGAACCGATACTCCGCTGGTTATATTCCCGACATATAGAGACAGTGGAAAATGCATTTTCATACCACCACCACCCTCGGTTCATAACGCCTGTCACAGGAGTGTAGGATTTCAAATGACAATTGCATCGCAAGCATCGACGGTATATGTCAAACCGAGCCTAAAGCGGACCAAAGCCAGGAAAAAAAAACAAACAAAACCACAGCAACGCTGACATCAAAAAAACAAAATTCAGAACTTGACTTGTGCAAGGACATTTTATGGCTGTGGTTTTTTTTTTTTGGTTTTACACGATTTAACTGCCTGTGTACCGAATGCTAACATCCGGACGCGAACAATGTCAAACTGCATGCTGATGCTTATCAATCGGCTTGGTGGTAGATTTGACAGCATCTGGAGTGACAGGTGTGGACGATCGTGTGCGGTGTGTCTTCCTCGTTCGGACAAAGGACATGGGTCTTATCTGTTTCATATGTTTGAAAACGCGAATCTAAGGGGTGTGCATATGGCAATGGCATGCAAATTCAACAACTTCTGAAAATGAAGCTGTTTGAAAAAGTTGGCAGTGCGCTTGGGTCACTATTAAGTACTCGGAGTCCTTAATTAATTTATCTACTGGGTGCATATAAATACCTGCGGCGGTATAATTTTGCGAAGCAACAATGTGCGGAAACATTGAATTCGAAATAAATGAGTAGTTGTGTGGATGAGTTTTTCGCGAAGTTTATCTCTTGTGCGCAAAAGTTTATTTAAATTTTTTTTCCGAAGCTCTGCCATGATAGTTTGGTGGTGTCTGCATGTGAAAGGTGTGTTTGTTCGGTTAATTTTTTTGTTTTTTTTCAGTTCGTTTTGAAGGATTTTCAGTTTGCAATGACAGTTTACGCTTGAAATAAATAAGAGTGCGGAGGGAGTTGGGTTGATATAGTGCAGGGTAGATATGTGGATGTTACAAGAACACAAGGGGTGAGTCCAATAAATAAGAGCTTGATAGAGCTGCGACAGTTTCGAAGAGTATATATGAGTGACATCAAATTTTGCAACAAAAAGTTTGGGGAACGCTGTGGTGACTGCTCAAAATCACACATGGGCAAGGGCAAAAGTGATTTGGGCCAATTCTTCAATCATAAATGTTGGCTTATGGAACTATAAGGTTGCTAAAAACACTACCAGGCATCAAGTCGTGATAGGAGACTGAGATTTATTGCTTCGGTGGAGTTTGTTTCGAAAAATGCACATTTATTCTGCATAGTTCTAGGGGAAGAGTTCTTTTTTAACTTCTGGTTCTCGCGGGCAAAAGTGATTCGGGCCGTTTCTTCAACCAAAAATGTGGACTTATGTAACTACAAGGTTGCTAAAAACAGAAGCCTGAGATTGAATGCTTCTCGGTGGAGTTTATTTCGAAAAATGTGCATTTATGCTTCATAGTTCTAGGGGATCAGTTCTTTTTTTTTAACTTCTGGTTCTTCCTGGGCAAATGTGATTAGGGCGTGAAGTTTATTTCGAAAAATTAGCATTTTTGCTGCATAATTTTAGACGCACAGTTCTTTTTCAACTTCTGACTTCAATTCCAAAGCGATATTAACATCGACCTAAAGATCTGTTGTGCCACAGCAATTTTTCAGTTGCACACAGTGATATGGGGAAAGTTTGCGCCAACAAATATGCAGCATAAATCCGCACTATTCAACGTATTTGGTACTTTTCACCTTAGAGACGAAACCCCTTTTCACCTTAGAGACGAAACCCCCCCTCCAGCATACCCCTCACGTTTAATGAACCTAATTCAATGGCATTCGGCGAAGTCCCTTTACATCGCCATCACTCACAGGGACATCACACCGTACGTTGTGCAGACAACAACTCCATATGAGAGGATGCTCGCCCTCGTCCTCGTCGTCGTCATCGTAAATTGCGCGCTTAAAGAACACGACAACTGAACAAACAAACAATGCAATTAATTCCACTTACCGTTGCTCGTCGCCGCTGTCCTGATGATGCTCGCCTTGCACGCTGGAGTTGTTTCGGTTACCATTACTACTGGTAGTTGGTGGTGTTGAATCTACGCCGCCTCTACGGTTAAACGTCACATCATCACCATTTGGCGGAGGCGAACCATCATCGCCATCACAATCATGCGAATCAATCAAGTTGGACGGTATCCTTGAACTGATGGTAATTGGGGTGGTGGTGGTGGTGGTGGTTGCTGTCCTGGCGGTAGATTCTGGAATGATGCAACCATTTTCGTGAGTAACATCACAAGAGGTATTCATAGCGCTGACGTTGATACCGTTCTCGATGTCGTTGTCATTTCGACTACAATTCATTGTCATAGTTGACGCCACCGCTATTGCAGCCGACGTCGTTGTTGCCGTCACAGAAGCTGATGATTTCAATTGGACTGGATGGATGGTGGCATCACCCACTGACTGTGGCAGTCGTTGCTCCAACGACTCCACTTGTACCGTCGCAGTGTCGGTTACAGGTGGTTGTTGGCAGCCGGAGCCAACCCCTGCACAGCTGGATAATCCATCGGTGGGCAATGATGCTGACGGTGACAATGAAGTTGATGAAAACGGCCTCAGACGCGTTAGTCCTTGGGGAGAGGTGGGCGAAGCTGCCGCTGCTGCTGTGATGCTCTTTTCCAACACAGCGCTGGTTTCGTCAATTGCTTCATTTGGTGATGAACTTCTGTCTAGTGGAAGGATAATCCGTTTATGGTTGGACGATGCCGGGGAGGAGGGCGACAATGACGATGATGTGGATGATGACGATGACGACGACGGGGATGACGATGGCGAAACTGCATTTGTGTCCTGTGCCGCGGCCTCGGTGTTCTGCGAATCTGTAATGGAAGAAGAAAACAGATGACTAATGAGTCGTTCACCTAAGCGCAATATTTTAAAAACTCAATGGAAGATGGCTGCGCGCAGGCGTGTATACGAATGCTGAAATCACATGCACGCAATTGCAGGCCAGCCTATGCATCCGGGAGAAAATGAACGAATCAAATCGAAAGATGTCAGTTATTAATGTGATCGCATTTGGAGCGTTAATGGTCAATTCAACGTGTGACAGATGTGCGTAATTCATTCCGAGTTTTTGCGGGGTATCCTCGTATACACCGCAGCCATCACGGACAATCATCCATCCCAGCCAGATGCGGTTTGTGTGTCTGGTTTGGGTATACTTCTGCGGGATTTGCGTGAGCGGATGCATTTATCAAAAGGAGAGATTTCAGTCGCAAGCTGGTCATAGGGTAAGTTGGTGGATGTGGTGGGGTTTTAAATTTTTTTTTGGAAATTTTTAAACATCGCCGTTGTTACTTTCACCAACAAGGGTCTCGAAATATTTCATTCAGCCACCGCAGCTACAACCAAAAAAAAATATAGCAAACATATGGTCAGCATCAAACTCTCCAAACATTTGCTAATAAATCAACTGAAATATTTGCCACAGAAATAAGACACGAGGTTAGAAACAAAGTCTCGAAACTTTTTTGACTTTCGAATTTTTGACTTTTCTACAGCCAAACTGTTGGCACTTCACCCTATGTCATGCCATTCTTTGGCATAACAATTGCATTTTACAATTTCCGCCCGATAAGCCTCAACTCAACTCAACTCAACTTAACTCAACTCATCATCAAGTGTAAGACGATCTTCATCTCTGCCAACGATCGCAGTTTCTTTATAGTATACCCAAGGTGGGAACGGTGTAAATTTTAGCATTTTGACCGATGACGCGTCCAAACATTTCAATGCTGCATCGCCTTCAGACGGTCCGGGCGCACAGATCTCTCTGTGCGCGCGAGGGCGTGATTTCGATCGTTTGTCAATGTCCTCTCGCATATACCTATATCTGCTGTCCCACCAGTATAGAGCGAGACACATGGGTCATCAAAGACGAAACGTGATTGGGATTGCTTCTGCTTTTTCAGCCTGCAACCGATTTATTGTCCAATAGCCACTGCCTCATTGGAGGGCCCAGCAACAGCCCAGCGCGACAATATGCGGCGCGCAACAATGACGCGGCGCGAGAGTCATACTCGCTACAACACACAAGGATCACTCCATGATGATGATGATGATGATGGTGCGCTGCTGCAAGATGATGATGATGCTTCTCATGAAAGCAAACCAAATTTATTCCGCAACATCCACAATGTACGGGTTGTTATATACTGCCGCGTGCAGTGCAGGGCAAGTGCAGGCAATTTATGACCCTGTCGAGACAATGCCATATCGGATTTTATACGTTTTTGGACAAAATGAAGTCGCGCGCTTGATGATGGCGCAGACAAAGATATGGAGGAGGAGGATAATAATGCGAGCGGAGAAGCGCCTTAAGGGTCTCTCTGTGTGCTGGGGCTATAAGAAGGACATTATTGGTTGTTAGTATCTATGCTATGCAGATGGTCGTATATTTTAATAGTCGATCCGGCAGCTCCCAGAGTGGACTATCGGTTCAGTTTAATGGGTCTAGGCGGGAAATTTACATTTTCGACTTGTGGTCGATTGAATATTGTGTGGAGGTTGTGCCGTTTGCGGGTGCGGGACATTCAGCTGGTGGATTGCTTGGTTGAATTGTAGGGGGAGTGCTACACTTGCGGTTCAGTTGCGTGGTATAGATCGCTGTAAAACTTGTTCGAAGCTTCACAGGGAAACGAAGACCGAAAATTTAGAAGGTAGGTGCACATTATCAGCGATCTCTACCGTTTCAGTTAAAAAGATCAATTAAAACGACCTTTAGTTGGAGGCCGTTGGACGGAATTTTGAATCTTTGCCGACCACCTGAGATCAGGGGATAAAAGGGACTTCTGAGCGACATGCATTCGGTAAGAAGGACCACTGAAATTTTGCTAAAAATAGACAAACGTCATTCAGGGAGCAATGAACAAAACGAGACCGAGACTGAGCCGCAAGTTACTTACTAACTTACTTAGGTGGCGCTCTAGTCGGGGGTGGTACTATGGGTACATCAATCAATATGAGTCTAACTGCTATAACTGCCTCAAGTTGCGCACTCCAATATGGTAGAGATCCTCTGCCTCTTGTGTGCGCCACCTAAGACGATCCCCAGATTAGCATCCAGATAGTTTTTCGAACAAACTGATTTACCAGAAGGAAGTCTTTTCCTAGGTCAGTAGAAGGAAGTCTTCCCTAGGTCAGTAGGGTGGCAAAAACCATCTGCCATTTGTACTCAGCTCCTGAGAAAGCTCGTTATGCTGGCTATGGGACTTGTACTGACATAGTTGGCGCAATAGGTCTAATGGAACCCTAGGTACAGCTTCTCACACCCATTTCTTTTGTGTAAGTTTCTCACTTTTTAGAGGAATGAAAAGGAATCTAAAAATTTATGTCGAGTCCAAACTGCCAATTTCGGTAGGGATACTTTCGGATGTTTGTCGACTTAAGATGGAACTTGTTGAACCGAGGGACCCTTCGCCAAGTAGCCCAACGCACTAACCACCAAGCCTACTCGTACTTATCGATTTTTTTCTCTATCTATCTTATCGCATTCCTGATGAGGAAGCTCTCACAAGTGGCTTGCATCGCCTTCTCTACCCTCGAAGCCTCTGCGGAAGCGAGTCGTATAAAAGCCACAATCTTTGAATGATTTTTCAATGATGCAGCCCTGACTCAATATACTTCAAGTCTTTTTGGGTCTTTTATAGGTGGACCACCTCTCAACTCAGCTGCTTATAGATTTCTCTCGAAACCAAAGCTAACGAAAGCAGCTTAACCCGTCGTCCAATTTGAACTGCCTCGTGTATGTCCAATCGATTAGCCAATAAAATCGACCACAAGAGCTCAAACTTGCATACACAACAGACACCACATAGGTACGAGTATATATGGAGAGATCTTAATCTCTAAGCCACTTTTATTCTTTCCACAAATCACCCAAAACTTATTGGTGCAGCAAACCGTGATCTCCTAGTTGTGACCCAATATGTAGTATATCTCTCTCTCCATCTAGGGCTACTTGGCTACCTGAGTTCATGGCTGCACAACTATACCTATTATCTGCACGCAGATTAAGCAAACAATGAAATGCACTAAACGAACAGGAAAAAAATACCCACAGATACCGACTGTCGTTGACCATAGAGGAGATAGGAAGGTAGTACCGGATGAAAAAAAATAAAGTCCGTATGCAACCGTTAACAATCAAAAAAGATACGTACAGCCGCATTTAATATAGGTACAATTGGCGGTCAAGTGAACTGCACCAAACGTAGCAGGTCCCCGTTTAGAACTTGTATTGGCAGTGTAGCCACCTGAGGCTTGCAAAATTTATGAACAACTTCAAGCCGAGGCTATATGGGGAGACATGTCACGATTTTTCTGCCAAAAGTGATGTAAGGTGGAAAATGTTCGATGGACAACCAACAAAATATGCATACACCCCTCAATATATGTATGCATATGTATATTTTGTTGGTTGACTTTGTATGTCTGTATCGCGTTGGGGTAGGTTTTACAAGGTAGTTTTGGTTGTTTTTGGAAAAATTTTGCACAGGAAGCTCCTTTGAGTGACTGATGGAGTTGAACCTTTGTAAAACTTGTTGTTAGACTCTATCGACTCAGACAAACGACCGTCCCCTGTCAAGCTGAAATAGTGCTTAAAAAAAAGAAAGTAACCACTCATCTTATACATCAGTTTGACATACCCTTAGTCCACTGATCTTATCCCCAAATAAAGGAAAGCGGTGGTTGTAGCAAGCATACAAAAGTTGTACAGGATCATTCATTTCGTGCTTTCAAGTTGGTAGCACTGGCATTCGACACCTGTCAAACTCAGCTGTCATTTAAAATGCCATAATATAAGTTGAATATTTGCAATTTACGAGAATGGATCTTAACAATCGAACAACTCGTTGAAATTATTAAAACTCACTACAAAAGTGGGCAATAAACACCGATTTTTCGAGCAACATTTTCTTCAGGGATGAGACACATTTCTCACTCGGTGGGTTTGTAAACAATCAAAATTGCTGGCTCAGAAAACCCACAAGTGATCGAAGAGGTGCCGTTGCATCCAGGCAAAGTGACTCTTTGGTGGGCTGTATAGTCGAAAGTTGTCATTGGTCCTTATATCTTCGGAGACGGTTACAGTCAATTTGGAGCGATATGGTCGAATGATAACCATTTTTTTTTTGGCCGCCATTGAAGCTCATGACTTGGACGATATGTGGTTCCAACAAGACGGGGCAACAAGCCACACAACATGACCAATTATGGCTTTATTGCGTGAAAGGTTTCCAGGTCGCGTAATTTCACGTTTTGGTGACGTCAATTGGCCACCAAGATCATGCGATTTGACACCGTTCAATTTTTTTCTGTAGGGCTACCGTGTTTACGCGAATAATCCCCGAACTCTAGAAGCATTAAAAACCAACATTACTCAAGGTATGGCCGCCCGAAATGTGCGGAAAAGTGGTTAAAAATTACCTCAAAAGAATCGCATTTCCATTTGAATGATATTGTATTTGACACTTAAAGTCCAAACTTTAAAACTTTACAATGAAATGGAATTTTCATCAAAAATGTATCGCTGTGTGTGTTTTATTTAGCTTTACTTTCGAAACCGAAAATGAATGACCCTTTCTATACAGATCCGTAAAGGACCCTCATTTTGTACCTACAATTTCATGCCAGGACTGAATTGAGAAGCTCTTTCACGGCAGCTATAACATCGGCTGTTTGTTAGACGTTTGGCGTGAGATGGCGCAGTGGAAAAAACATTAATTTCTGTTGTTTTCGGTGATCGAACTTAAGACCCCACGCTCAGTAGTCTGCCACACTAAGCACTAATGTGTAGATTTATCTATTGAAAATATTTAACCCGGATTTCTTTTGAGCAAAGCTCCTCAGGGACCATGTAGGATAAATTCTACCTCAAATAAAATCAGGGATGAATTCCTAACTAGAACCCTGTCTAAAGTTTTAGACTTAAAGGGAAAAGATCGATTCAAACAGCCTTCCGATCAGTCAGCCGATTATGGCCCAGCTTCTCTTAGTTGCTGATGCATTAAATTCTTCAAAGTGCCAACTGATTGTCTCCGTCTCGTTGAAAAGTTTCAAACAGTCTTCCATCCAATTATACAACATATTCCTATTTTAGTTTTAGGAATCCTCTCTCCTTAGATTGTTTTTGCGTAATTTTTCGCCTACGTCAGCTCGAAATTCATGACACAATACCAACTATGTGCGTACATCCGAGAACATCGGATGTCATCTGCATCAAAGACTGATTATTGAGAGTTTTTTTTTTTAAATCCCTAGCCTTCCATTTACAACTTTCGACCCTGACTCAGCTGAAATAGCAACCCCGGACAAGGTGTAAAATCTCGTTACTCAGGCTCCCGCATCAATGTTCAACTGAATTATCCCTTCCGTATCAGCGCAAAGTAGCCAAAAACTATTCAAGGCAAAAAGGAAAACAAAAACTACCCTCCAAGGGATAATTTCGCTATATACGACGAGTACCCTGCTTCAATTCGCATATGGATCTTCCATCAAAACGGGGGTTTGAGTGGATAAAAGTCTTTATCTTACCACATCTCATCAGTAAGTCCTTATTCGTCCTTGTGGATTTTCATCTGTTTGAAGGTGTGTCATCATTTCTGATCAAAGTCCAGCCATGCCGATACAAGGTATACACCTGGCAACTAAGTGTTGTGTCATTCTTTTGAAATTTTCCACGAAATCCTTTGGCATTAATCTTAATTCACTTTCAATATATATTCCTAAAGGATTCAGGTGGAAGCATATATTTCGCATTTTCCACTATGATGCGCATACAAATCGTATGTGGCTTAGGTTTGGGTTGGGGTTTGGGTGACTTTTTAGGTCCACATCATCAGCATGACGATTCCCAGAGGCCATCAAGACGAATCTGCCCGCTCACCTGTGTAAGCGGTTTGGGAATTAAGCCCTTGTGTGTGCTTGTGCTGCCATCGACCACATCCTACGTTGACTGAATGCTGTCGTCGTTAATTTGCGCCCCCATAATAATAGAGGTCCCCCAACTGACGACGCCATTGTTATCCTAGCACCGTACTCTGCTTTGGGAGTCTTCAACTGTCCTGCCTATCTTTCGGTTCGTCCTTTGCGAAATCTTTTGTTCCTGACATTCACATTTCTTGTCTTTAATTAAAAAAAAAAAAAAAACGAAAAAACAAAACGCTGACCGCACTAATTAGCCTCAAAGGGAGTTTCCTTTCGTTTCGTTTCCTCCCCATGCCCTCACACTAGGACCGTGCCAGTCCTGTTTAGTTCGCGGTAATGTCTTGTCCATGTCTGTCCCATTTGGACAGAGGACAAGCAGCTATTTCTTAGAGATACGACGACGACGACGACAACAATGACATTACCAGTGCCAAATGCGGCGCTTTTAAGCCACCCTTTGCGCTGGCTTCTGTTTGTTCGCCTTGCCCGCACTGCAAATCAGTTAAAATCTGAAGTGAAGTGAAAATTCAAACAAGAGGAAGAGATGGAACCGAAAGGACCAGCCATTGTCACACTGGTACATATACGGTGCTTTTTAGCCGATTTAGAGAGTTTGGGTGCATATGGCTTCGGCTCCTTGACTCCCCTCTATACGGGCAGATGTCAATGCAATTGGCTAATTGATTTCCATTCTTTTAGTCATCAGTGGCCATTATCAGTGTGTTCTGTTGCGATATCGAAACGAATGATGTATGGGGGGATAGAGCGCAAGGATGTGTCTTGTTTCGATGTTGAACTTGTACTTTGCGGTACAGCTAAACCGATAATGTGTTTATTTGTGTATGTGTGTGTGTGTAAAGGGGGCAATTTCATTATCTTTTGGCTCTTGCTGGATTCCTTTGTTGGATTTTGGATTTGCTGTGAGGAAGGTGACGTAGATGACAATATGTCTGAAGCGAGTACACTGAGAGAACTTTTTTTTAATGTGAAAAGGTGGACAACCCTTTTGACATTTTTGCGGACCGAAGCTTTCCTTATGATTAAGGCCTTAAATTCACTCCCATGAATGGAAGTGGGAAGTTGCAGCAATCATTGGTATTTAGCGGAGGCTCAGCGAAATAAAGCCCCAGGATTAAATGTCTGAATTCGGGGAGCAATTTAACTTTTCAGGGCCTTATTTTTTTTTCAATTGGTTTAAAATTTCATAATAAGATAAGGCCCCCATGAATTAAGACCTGAACATTATTTTTGGGGCCCAACGTTATTTCAATTTAAAAACAACACTTGGCTAAAAAAGTTGCTTAAGAAAATATCTGAAAATCGCGACTTTTTCACCTCTTACGGTTCTTAGCGTGAGGCTTACATTTTAAATTCATGTAGGCCACAAACAGATTAGTTGAAAAAATCGAGCGTTTTACTGAAATTGCAAAGCCTCGCTTTATAAACCTTCAGGGAGTAACAGAATAGATGGACAAATCGCGCGATTTTCAACGAGGGGCTTACTAGAACAACTGAAAAAATCGAGCGTTAAAAACCAGTAATTTAAAATATATGTAGCCTCATTTTGTTGGGTAGTTGTAGTTGCCACCCATAAGAAGATTTCGACTTTAAACTAGCTCTGATTTGTTATTATAAACGTGATTTTTAAATTTTATTCATTTATATCTTGCTAAAGGAATTTTCTTTTAAATAAGTCCTAACTTTTTCGAGTTGAGGTTGAGGTTTCGATTTAGAATTAAGTGCATTATACAAAATGTCTTTAAAAAACTGCAGTAGTTGGCACCCCTGTACAGTGTACAGTAGTTGAAACGCTACGGAACTACAGTTGGTGGTACCCAAAAATTATGATAAAACAATAGCTACCGGTTAAATTGTTTTAAATTTTTGTTTAAACAAGAATGCGATCGTTTGATAAAATAATACCTTCTTAAATAAAATAAAAATGTAAATTGGTTTAAAAAAAAGTGTTAAATTGGAATAATAACAATTAACAATTCCGTTTTTTGTATTTGAAATCTAAATTTAAATCTTTTAGGCAACATACGAGTGGCCAAAATGAATTTAATGCAATCTTACAATTTGAACTAAAAAAAAAAAAATTTTTGTAGCCGATCCTCATAGTAAGTTTTTATCCGTTAAGGCATTTTAAAAAATCTTAAACAAATACCGTCGATTGCTGAAGTTGTTGGCACTGTAAAAAAAAAAACAATTATTGGCAGTGCCAACAACTGTGGTCCCATATGAACAATTTATTCGCACCCGCTCTCAATGAATTTATTGCTTTTCTTTGATACACCCTATAGTGTCATAGGTTATTTTGACACTGACAGCTCGAAATTTTGACAGAAAGTCAGTATCATACATCAGCGGAACAAAATGAGTTATTTTACGCTTGAAAAACGTTGGGAAATATTGAAAACTTATTTCAAAGTAAGCGCAGCCACTTGAACGACGTTGTGTTCCATAATATTAATGGGAATGTTTGCTTTTGTACCTACAAATAAAGTTCTTAAAAATGGACAACATTTAATTTTGTTAATTTTATTGTTTTTTTAAAAAGAAAATTGTATTTGGCCCACCCTGTATATATAGGTACAAGCAAACAAAAATCAAATTAAAAATATTTTATATACTGCCTTTTGAAGTAGCTAAATTTTTATACATATTTTGAGTCAAATAAAAATAAACCCTTGTAACCAAAAAAGGGTGTCAACTACTGTATCCGTTACGAAAATTTTATTTCAAAAATTTGTTCCAATTTTGGACCCATATTTCATTATTTACTTTTAGTACCTTATTTGCTGGGGTCTGATTTGGCGGAGCCGAAAATCTTTCTCACTTTTGGGAACTTGCTTAGTTTTTACTTTTGGAGCCTTATTTCGAGTAGCCTTCCAAGGGAGGTGAAAAGCTCTGAGAAGTTAGGAGCAGTATTTGTTCATCCAGGATTTTAGTGGACCGCCAGACGATTTTCAGTCCGGATTAAGTTCATTCATAATAGCAGTGAAAATCAGGACACAAACCACAATTTGAATTTCCTTTCAGTGTACCAACTGAACTCTGTGCCATCGCATCACATCTGAACGATAGCATTCCAAGACAAAGTCCTGTGTCAACACAAAAGAAAATCGCAAGATAGTTCAATTAAAACATTTTATGAGAGATCTTTGCCTCCGGCAATCCTTGCTCATCGTCTTGTACTTGACAGAATGCGACAATGACACAACTACCGAATGTTCGTGAAGAAATTCTTCGATTTCATTTCTGGACCCAGGACCCAAAATCTGTTTGCATTGGAATAGCAAGCACAGTAGAATATACGGAACGTGGTTGATATAAGAGACCGTCCTATATTGCACTGTCGTGTCGAATTTCGATAAAGGACGAATTAAAAGCAAAAAGAAGAAACACATACTCATCATCAACGTCACGTGTTGTTAGACGGTTCAAACTGATTGTCCTTCGATCCTTTTTCCTTTCAAATTGCAAACTTTTGATTGCTCTCAATGATAGCTGCATATATACAGACATCGTCTGACAGAGGAACGTGGTGATTGGTGTTCATGTGTGTGCGAAGACTTCGCGGTGCAGCGTGGATTTCTTTGGGAAATTAGGAGAAAAGTCCTGGACTATGGGTTTCGTGTACTTTTGCTTCGATAATTTTTCCGTTTCCTTTGGCAAAGCACATTCTTTTTGATTTGAGAGGAGGCAGCGCCCTGCTGCAGTATGGTGACAAACTTCATTGAATGTATATATGCCTGGCCAAAGACGCGAGCCACTCATTCGTGATGTAATTTTCAATGACGACTGGCAGTGGGGAGGACGGTGGTCGCACAACTTTTCCCAATCAATAAGTCGACCGAGAGGGAGTCTTTAATTGCTGGCTCTTTGGTCGCGTTGGAGTTTGCAGTTATCGGCGGGAAGTCTTTTTTTTTTTTGCAGAAGGACTAAACTGTTGGGGTGTGCTTTGCTTTGATTTACACATCTCATGGCTCTGGGTATTTTCGAATTAAATATTTTTTCCTTTAAAAGGATGATGGGAGCGGACTTACAACTACGGATTGGTTCACATTTTATCAACCAGTTACTTGGAAAATCTGAAGGTATCTACATTCTAAACTGAAGCGAAAGAGAAGGTTCTCAGTCTTCTGAAACCGCCCCTTCAGGTTATGCTCGATATAATTCACAACAACCGTGGTAAGAGATGATGCTATAAAGTTTGGTGTAGCATCTTTTGACGACTCCACAAGGGTCTACACTGCTCTACCAACCCGTAAACCTAACCTAACCTAACCTAAGGCACCCAGTCAGCTTTTTCTCCAAAGCTCTTATAAACCAGTTGCTACTAACTCTGAAGAGAATCTTCACTGCGTGCCAGGCAGTGGCCTTATATTCCTGTCTCCTGGAGTACGGTTCTCAAAGCCTTTGGATCTAAACTACAGTCGAAAGCCCGCGCCATTAAACTACCTAAAGGATAGGTCTTATAGCTTATGCGTCAGCTGCTTGGCGGCGATGGCTGGTGCACGGCTTGATTCGCCTCGACTCGAGGCCCTTACCACAGGATGCAATGTCAAAGCAATCTAGCGTCTAAGACTGGGTAGCTTTTGGTATCATAAACCTTTCGTGGTACTTATCCTACGACTTTTTGGTCCCACATGCCGCACCAGGCATTCGACCGCTGCGTTCATTTATACTGAACTTGCCTTGCTATCCGGATATTCTGATTCTGAGCCTGGATTCGAATAAAGTCGAATATATGGAAGCTGCCGACTGTCTGAAGCTATGTCCTGGTTGGGCTTAAGACCCTTCTAATCCTTTGAACGTGTTCCGAAATATCTTGGCCTTGCAAGCTTTGAATTCGGTGTCAATGTGAGTAGATCTGTTTCAATCTTATTATTAATTCAGACGGTGATTGCAAAGAGATAAAGGTTGATAAGCCAGACTCATATGATGATATCTCGGGTTTTGTACCTGTGTTGGGTCTTTCTGCGTCCTTGGTTCGGCCTTCCACTACGGACTGAGCTTCTTACGAACCCAGTTGGTATTGGCTTTCTTTTTTTCGAAGTTTTCTATCCGTTTCCTGCTGAAGCTTGTAAGTTTCTGTCTTAGGATACATTCAAGAGAGCTCCAAGAGGACAATCGAGAAATTTTTCGAAAATTACACCATTTTGACTGGAAGTGCGTTTCAAAGTGTATTCCGGCTTAAATATTGGTTCATCGTGTTTTAAAATTTTCTGCCTCACTGATCACCCTTCAAGAGTTCTTATGAAAGTTTTCTCTTATGCAAACTTCCTTTCCTGACACCACATACTCCCCCACAACCATCACTCAAAGCCCTAAGCTTGGTACGGCTATTTCGGAAATAAGAGTTCACAAGTTAACGCCACCGCAACGGAAACGCGCAAAGCAGTCCCAACACATTTTAATGCCCTGTGCATCCTTTTTATCGCCAACCCTATCTCGCGGGAGCAAAAAAAATAACCACTCCAGTCCATCCCTTCGCGCACTCTGCCATTTGGTCCATCATCATCATCAGCATCGTGGCCATTGTTTGTTGAATTGTGTACAACATCACCTCATATAAAGGTGAAATAAAATGCTTTCAACTAATGGACAATTTCGAACCTTCGCCAGACGTAACACGAACACGAACCAATCCTCCAGGACGACGGATTAGATGGACCGCAGACCATCATCATCATCAGCATTATCATCCAGTAGACAAACGGACAAACGAACGAACGGACAGACAGACAGACAAGCACACATCACATCAAATATTGTGAAACGAAAGGAAAGTCATTTTCGAGTTTTAGTACGAAAGAGCCGTTATAACGTTCGTTTGCAACAGCACCACCATCTCGACCATTATTTTTAACGGTTATTTTCGTAGAGTAATTACAGTTGAAACCGTAAAATAAATGTGAATGTGAGACGACCATCGAAGAAAAGGTGTGAGCCAGAGGCGACTGCGTCCGCCTCACTTGGCCATAGACCGTAATAAAGAGTTAAGATCCTGCCAGCCAACAACAGGGTAGGTATATCTATTCCATATAGCATGGGGTGCTTTAAAAATACCGACCAAATGTTGAGAGCGTGAACACTATTTTGTTTAGGCAAAAATTTATTAAAATTAAATTCACCCAATTGCAGGGGGGGGGTGGGCGACAACCGACGACAAAGGGTTGGAAAAATTAATAAAATCTTCAAAAAGCCAGCTTTGCCAAAGTGCGAGCACGAACAAAAACAAGGATTAGGCAAAAGAGCACTACTGAGCCAGGCAGAAGCGTATGTTTGCCGGCGGCGACAAGCTCTCGCGTGGCGGCGCGCAAAGAACGCGCTGAAGAAACAACTGATTCGAGATGAAGGAAATTTCCTTGTAATCTCGTAATTAAAATCATCCCCTTTGGCTAATTAAAAATCTTAAAGTTTTACACTTCTTTTGTGCTCTTCTCTCGCTGGGATGTCTTCTTGTCTCTGGCGTGAGCAAATTTTCGTCCTTTTTAGTTGGAGTTGGCGTTTGCGTTGGCGTTTGTTGGTAGTGCCATGTTCTGGCAATGATTCTTCTTTATACGCATACTGAATTAGAGACGGATTTTCGCTTTTCTTTTCATTCTGTGAAAATGGAAACGATGTGTATATGTATTCAGAGATGAAGGGACTCAGCCGGAAGAGATATCTATGCAAGATGCTATATGGAAAGTTTTCGCGATGATTTCTTAATTGTTCTCGAAATGAAGGAATCACTTTGGGATTTTTCTTATTTTTCCTTCAGGAATGATGGGGAATGCAGAGAGCATCAGGCGGGACTGTGTTCTTGGCTTTCGGTGGCGGATATTCACTTCTCGGTTGGGGATTTGATTTTTTAACGGAAACCTTCAGTTGGAATTTGAATAGGCCGCTCAATCGATACTTTATTTTTGAAGGATTCGAAGGGTTAGTTGATTGGAGCCTTGAAAAATGTTCAGTCCCTATGTGTGCCTGGGTTTCTGTAGTTCGTCTGTTTGGGATATATACAAGAAAAATGTAGTTAAATCTACACTCAGCACTGGAATGATGGTTGGACCTGTCGAACGTGTTTCCTAAATGGTTTGACGCCAATTACATCCCGCTGCAATTTCGCAACTAAATACTAAATTTTGGAAGCTATACTAACCACCACCAACAACAACAAAGGGATCTATCCGTAGTTAACAAGGATGTGTAAAGTTGCTCGGTTTTTATGTGGACTTGAACACGCATCACGGTAGAACTACTCACCAAATTCAAGCGGATTTTTCAGAAAGTAATAGATTTTAATACGGAGCAGAATTTAGTTAGTTTTAGTCCCCAAAACTGGACAAATGATTTTCATATTCGCGGGTTTTAGCGAATCGTCGGCGATTCTTCCACTGTCATTCACCGCCAAAGCAGCCATTTCATACCATACATAAAATGGTACGCCAAAGATTCCCGGATGAACTCGCCGGCGAAAGGAATTTTTTACCGATGAACTTGAAACAAAGGAAATGAGAATCACTCGGATTAACCCCCGGGAAGACCTTAAGATTTTTAAATGCGCTTCATCACTCATTGTTGGGTTTTGAATAAATTAGAGAATCAAATTACTTTGAGTGTAGGTGTATTTAAACTTGTTGGGGGTCAAACCGAAAGAATGGAATTATTTTCCAAGGAACTTGAAACGAACGCTCGGTTTAGCCCCCGAAAACACCTCTAGATGGTAAAATGCACTCCATCGCTCATTGTTGAATTTTAAATAAATAAAAGAAAAATATCTTAGAGTGTACTTTTTATTTTATTAGTTTTTGGGGTCAAACCGGAAGAGCTTATACTGTAGCCACAGCCTCATATAAATCAAATTGGTGGCACAGGAAGCTGTGAAAGACAGGGAAAGTGTGTTCATAGTGCGACTCCATTTGTAGTGGTTGAACCGGTCAACGTACTCGTTGATATATTTCTGGATGACAAAGATTATGTATCACAAAAAAATACTCTAACACAGGTAAGGGCTTGGAGTGCTCAACTCGAAGTAGTTAACTAAAGACCGGACTTGTGATTTCATCCCAAACTGTAGAGCCCCCTATGAAATTAAGTTTACAACTCCTTATGCCATAGAAACTTCAGCTGCGGTAGATAGAGTTTTCGCCACTGAATTCTTAGGATTGGCCTTAATTTGGGAAATAGAAGGTACAAGTCAGACGATTATTTCTGAAGTCGTGGGATCGTAAAGGTATTTGATATCCAGTAATCAACCATCTTGTCAGGATTTTACGAAGGCTGTGATAAACAAATCTTTAAGCTACCTTTCACACTGTGAACTTGAAAGGATTACCTATGACGAATTTTGGGCAGCCCCCATTATAACTTCATATGCAGTCAAGTTGTTCCCGCTCCATTGACTCAAACATCAAGTTTTGTTCGACTAATGTCCTCTCAGTACCCACTCTCCACACAAAATTAGGAACGCTCGCGGAGAGACGAATCTTTGCTGCAAAACCCAATCATCTTGGGCAACCGATTAAGTTGAACTCCCTAGTGCGGATTTCTCGCCACTACCTACACAGTCGGAAATCTGCAGCACCAACCTCCCTCATATCCAGATCCACGCTCAACTCTACCGTCAGATGAAATAAAACCTCTCACTCTCTGATGAAAACATATTCTCGTACATACAGCCAGCACTTTCTTCCTTTCTTTGATCTCACTTATCCGCAAGAAATCGCAACGAAATCTTCCTCGCTACACCTCCAGCCCTGCCAGCCAAAACTTATGTTCACAACGTGCGCGCATTCCACCGCGCTATCCTGCGCTACTTGATATGTCCTTAGGCGCTAACCATCGAGTGACATGCAAATGCTGTGTTTTTCTTAAAAGAAAAAAAAAACCCAAACACATCCTTGAAAACGTCTTCCGCAGATAGATGCGTAGGCATGGAGGAGCTTTGCTTCTCCATGACCAAAAATACAACAAGCACGAAGGATACTTAGTATATTTTTCGGCGGTTGCTTGTCTACGTATTGAATATGACTTGAGGAGCTAAATTCGCTTCTTTTTGCGCCCGTTCATTTTTGTACAATCGGAATTTCTTTCGTCGTCCTGCGGACTAATTAATTATTTAGAAGACGCTTTCGTCAGTTGGGTGATTATGTTCGTCTGGCTGGTGCATTCTTTTGTTCCCACTTTGTGCTGGTACAGACGGAAGTCTCCGCTCATTGTAAGACGATGAAGTCGAGAGAATCGAAGCAACGACAGCTGGAATTGAAGGGGAGGGTTGCCCTGTCATCTTGACGGTGAAATTTTAATTAGTGACGCCATGGGAATGGTGCCCGGGCTTACATTTCTTGCCGTGCAGCCCTTTGATGGTCGCCATGTTCGCTTCGCGGTAAAATGTCAACCGAAGCTCTTTCCCATCCGTAAATGGACATCTTGAGACGGATTCGCTGCGCTAGTCGTCCAATGCCAGCCAAAAGAGGCGTGCACTTCACTGCTGTGCCGCCGCCAGTGAGCAAACCAAGACTCAAGCCCGGTTTTCTGGAGCAGAGCGCATTTTCCAATCAATTGATGGTGGCCATCTTTGGCAGGGAAACAAAACAAAACAACCAGAGCCAAAGCCAACCTGAACAGGTAAACAATGCCTGGCCCGAACCATACCACCCATCCATATCGTTGCAAACCTTCAGCACGTCACTAGCAGTGGCGCGCAGCAGCAGCAGCACCAGCAGCCAGCAGCTACCTGATTCACTTATAGATGAAGGTGCCCACTTTTGGGCACATCCATCGATGGCATTCATGGCATTTCCACTCTGGCTGGCTGGCTGTTGCATGCAGTGCCATACAGGAGATCTGCACCGTGGATACGTTGTCGTCTCGCGGTGCATAATGTGATCGCATAGTACCTATACCTGCATATACAGATACACGTATGGATGCCTTGATCCCGAAACAATAAACAATGGACACATAAATCAGTGTAATTAGTTTTCTTCTCCCTCTCGCTGGATGTCGCTGGATGTGGCTGTATATGTGGTTTGGTGGTGATGCAAAGTGCCTCTGTCTGAAAAATGAATGCATCGACGAGGGGAGCATTAGCATTGGCCATAGTTGGTGCTTGGTGGCAGCACTAGCACAGGGCAGCCATGTCTTTGTCGTCGTCGTCAGTGGCAGAGCGGTAGAGCGGAGGCTTTTCTTAATCTCAGCAAGGGAATCTCTTCCAAATGCAGTGGCTGAGGTGCCGAGAAGTATTTGGTTAGGAATTCCTCGTTGGCCATGTCAAATTTGGTCGGAGTTGCGATTGTCAGATGAGGACCTGGCGTGTATATATATGCAAATTTTGGGCCGCCACTACACAATGACAAGTGGATTGCATGTGCGGCTAAATGAGATGTGCGAACGCGATCGCTGAGTGATGAGGAAGTTGCGAGACGAATTAATTCGCCAAAGTGGCTGCGGCAAGAGGTTGATGAATGGCAGAATGGGACTGGCCATAGGCGGTTGGTTGGTGTATCTTTTTCGATTTAGAGACAACGGGTTTCGGTTTGGAGTCTTACAGTTGGCATTTTACTTGTGAAAACCTTCGCAGCAGGACAGACTTGAAAGATCTGTCCACTGATGTGGGAAAGGCGTTTGGTATCACGGTCAACCATGATTCTCTGACATTCCGTGATGTAGATGTAGAACCACCTTTCGTCGAAACCGCCGGACTATACTGTGTCAAGGAGATCGCAGAAAATCTCAAGTGGTCATCTTGCCAAAGGCCGATGGAAGGGATATTTTAGCGTCTATTCTTCGTCAGCTCCCAAACTTCTAACCTAAAGGCTCGTAGAGCTAAGAAAAGAGTCCGATTTTTTTCATGGAAACTACCAATTTGACGGCGATAAAATTCAGTCTATGTGCGTCTCCGTGTGACAAATTCCATGACGATAGGGTGAGGTGTTGAGCTATATGAGCAGGACAAAAAAAAAGAACCAGCATCCATCTTTATAAGTAAATTTGTACCCAGATGTGCCAACCGTAGATCGTTAAATTGACACGAATGACAAAGACGGGAACATTAATTCTTCACGCTAAAGTGCTATGAATCCGACCAACAAAAGTAGGAGCAAGGCGTGGAAACTTAGTCGTCATCGTCAGTGGCGATAAAAGTTATAGCAACACTATTCTGGTTCAGTGGGGACGGCGCCCCCTTAACCAAGGCGCCATAGCCGACTATCAAGTTGCCCCCAAACTAGATCCGCTTCTAATTACAATTCGATTTTTTGGATTCATATTCATTCGTATTTTGTGCACGCGATTTGGCCTCCCTTTTTATACTACAGATCGGGATTCAGGTTCAATTAATTGGGCAGGTTTTAATTGGACCACATTTTTCAGAAGAGGTTTTTGATGGACCATCTGTTTTTTTTTTAACTTAACCCAATAAGAAGTATGACCAACTCAATTTCATGGTCCAGTGAGTGTAAAACTCTTTGATGGATTCCATTCACAAACATTTCAAAATTAAGTCTCAGCACCCCACAAGAAAAAAACTGCGTACTTCACTGGAACCTACCCTAAATTTACAATTATTTCGGTGTTGATCCCCCAACAAGACTGGGTTGCTTGGCAGTTAAGTGATTGAATAATTATTTTGTCACTCCGTCGTTGTATTTTACAAAAAACTCGACTAAAAACCGTCACCTTTGGAGTTCAAGGACACATTTTGAAATTTTTTTCAGAAAGCACACTGCGTGATCAAAAACAGTAATCGGTCACCACTTACGACCGCAGACGACGTAATGTAAAGTCAACTCACGATCCGCATTTCTCTTTTAACATTGTGGCTCGTAGAAGACTCCTATTTTATTCGCCAAAACGCACGCGGAAGAACGAAATGGGAACATTTAGTTTATACAACAATTTTAAAAGAATTAACGGTGGTAAATTCTGCTAGCTCACGAAATTGGTTATTATTTTTTAAGGATATGCGGAGTTGTCGTTCACATAACTGTGAATACCTATCAATGAACTGAGCAGTGCTGTCACAGGTAATTTTTTTAATGCCGATTTGGAATACCCATCCGTTTTTAGGTAGAAAATTCTCTAGTGTTTCAACTTTTATTATGCTGTCCATAGGAATGTGTTTGTTTATCCTGGGAGTTTTCTATTCCTTGCGACCACGCACTTTTTCCTTTTCCTTTAATTCCACCACTTCCATCGTGGTTCAGTTATGCCATACTCGGCAGCTGTCCATCGCCATCGAACTGCAACTCAGCATTCCAACTCGCTGTCAGTAAAACATCCTGTCACCACCACCAAAACGCAACCTTTTCTCTAAATGAAACTGTGTAACCTCGTCACGTCTTCAACATCGTCTCTGCGTCATCTTCACCAGCTTCCCCTCCCCCATTTGGTCAGAGACGCCACTATCGTCGGCATCATAATCATTGCGCTTCTGTCCCAAGTCCATGCCATCGTATGGTGGTGGCACAATTGAGTTCCTAAAACACGAACTGATGACATTATAAATAATGAGCGACATGCACGTAAAATTAAAGACCACGCTTCCATACACCGACCGAAGTCCGGACGATACCTTAGTACACACATCTATGCTGACAAACCCACAGCCATACGTATCATGTTTGCGCTGAATCTTTCCCATGTTTCATTTACTTTCGTCCGTTTCGTCCTTTCTCCCCCTGCCCTAAGGTGCAACACCACCCATCCTCCACATGGTTCGAAATAGAAGAAAAAAAGAAAAACCCACCCTCTCCGTGACAGAAAACCGAAACAGAAACCCACAGATGGACATATGACCGATGGCATCTCTCAGGCCAAAGCTCTGCGAGCAGCAAAACCCGACTACACACCGAGTCCGGGGTGGTGATAGAGAGAAAAATGTGCCATCATCATTATGGGGCATCTAATTATAACTTAAAGAAACGAATGGCTGGCAATTATTTACTGCAGACACAACCGCTGGGGCTGTGGGTATGGGGGGCTCTGCCTCTCCGTGATGAACTATAATTCCTATCCAATCTGGCGACCCTGAACTGACTGCTTAATTAAACGCTGACCAAAGAGCGCACACAGGGTGTGGATGTGGAAGGATGTGCAGATAGTTTGGGTGAAGTTTTTCCATCCACGACGGTTATTGCTGGGCGAAGGATGCTCGGCGGAATCTTTGCCGTTGAACTTTCACGAAGACGTTATTAGCGGCGACACATCTTGAATTGAATGACTTGTCTCGTCTTCTTTCGAGTTATAATGACAGGACGGGGCGAATCGATTCGACGCGGAGCACAAAGCGGAATCGCATTAATGGCATTGTTTAACATTCGGCGTTTAAACTCGGGCAATTAGTAGCTCTGGGTGTGGTCGTGCACCTAGACCGCAAGTTTCAGCCTAATTTTGTTTTGGTTAAGAGTTTCCAAGCCCGCACCCATATTCCCTCTCAGGCACACAGTGCAATGGCCTCACTCCTCTAGTCGTTTGTCATCTGGCCCGGACATCGCCACCATCCGCTTTGCATTTTCCACTACCCGAGCTGCTACCATAAATCTCCGTTTGATCTCTCCTCCACCAATATATGCGATGACATCTCCCACTGCCATATTGGTCGGTATACAACACGGCAAGCATTCTCCTTCTGCGTAACTAGATACCTCTGGATTGATCGTTAAAAATTCCTTAAACGCTATTTACCGGGGCTACCTGCATCGGCGAGTAAATCACTCGCGTTGTCGCCGATTTACTAGTCTGTTTCCATATGCATAAAAATACCATCCTCCTCTGTGGGGTGTATGTGGTGTGTATGTCACCACAGCTCAAGCTCTGATCTGATCTCCATATTGGATATGGGCGGTACGGTGTCCATGTCGCAGCGATTTGAAATTCTCTAAACCGATCGTTGTCACCACTGGTATAGTCCACATGTCCACAGTCGAGCCACCATTGCGTGGCGCGTTGGAATTTTTCGGTCAAATTTCCATTTTGGGATTTTGCGTTCGGTATGTATCGTGCGGTGCATGTCGAATGTCGCGCGTCGTTACCTGACGAGGACAACGCGATGTCGTCGCGCTCTGCTGTTGCCTTCTGTGTAAATGGATTCGCGCACACTATTTGATGCGAATTGCAGTGTAGCTTGGGGGGTGGCTGATGCGTGTACAGTCGTAGGGGTTATTGGGTATCTCTTGCTGCTGTTGCGAGGTTAGTTTCGTGGTGGCTTCTGTCAGTCGACTATCATTTTATGTTGCACAGAAATGGTAAGTAGAACCGCTTTCCGTTTCCTACTTTGTGCAGCTTGTACAGGGTGGGCCAAAAGAAGTCATCCGATGTTGTTTGGCTCTCATTTTTTTTCTAAATGAAAAACTTCGATTCTGTTTTTTGATTATGTTTATTTAAAGCTTTTAAATTTTATTGGTCAAGTCGAGAAGATGATATCGGCCAAATGGGCGCCGTCCCCATTGATTGCCATACGGGCTCGTTTTATGGTATTTTTCATCACTTTGGCGAGAACTTCGGGCGACAAATTCTCGCACTCGTGTCGAATGTTGTCCTTGAGGGCTTATTCACGTATATTGGATAACCTCCACTTTAACTACCCTTATTCTCTATTGCGGAACAACTCTCATTCAGATAGTCCAATCACTATCGTAGAAGAAGATGAATTTGGACTTAGAACCTCCGATCTTAACAGTTAAGAGTTGAAGGCAAAAATAAAGGTTTTTTCGAATGAGAGGTGTTATTGTGAATGACCCGCTATTTATGGTCCGGCGGGGTCCTTGGACCTTGCTTTTTCGAAAATGAGATTGGATCAACAGTTACGGTGAATGGATTGCACTATCGAGAGATGATTAATGATTTTTTATGTTTGGAGTTGGATGGTATTGATCTGGACAACGTTTACTTTCAATAAGACGCCGGTACGTACCACACAAGCAACGAAACCATTAATATTTTACGGGAAAAGTTTCCGGACCGATAACACAAAGAAGTGATCACAATTGGCCACCGAGATCTTGTGATTTAACACCTTGCGACTTCTTCCTTTGGGGCCACGCTTGCTCTCTTAAATTATCAGATCTTTATTGTTCCATCCTAACACACATCCTGTCGCTCATTAAATGCTGCGCCAAATAATCCCCCAGCCCCCATCAATCGCTTTCAAGATTTATCAACTCCAACGTGCGCTCATCGCGATCCTCATCACTTTCGAAACAAAGCAAAAGCAAGGATGAACACCACACCCGACCCATCAATTCACTCGGCGAACCCACATAAATTCCCGCGTGCACATTCCCAAACATCGAATGTCGCCGAAGGACATAATTTGCGTTCGTATTTTGTCATTTGAAAGGTAAATAATTTCACCGCTGAAAGATGTCCTCATACAATGGGAGGACATCCCATGGCCAAGGAATTCCATTTCAGATATTGTTACCACTCGAATGCCGGTATAGTTCTTGACAAAACACACACACACAAAAACAATCGAAACGAAATTCCAATGGTGTCCCCTGCATCGAGGTTGTTTTTCGGGATGCGACCACGGCGAGATGGAGCACTCTGCTGATTTATCGCTCCATTGTCTTTCATTTTGGCATATATCTGTTGAAGAGCTCGAAAGCAGGAGGAGCAGCAGCCTAAGAAAATCATACAATCGATGCGATTGAGGAGCTGCTGCTGGATTGGAAGAAGAAGGAGCTCTCGATTTTCGATGTGTGTCCAGTGGCTGGCGGTGGCTATAGGTGGATATTGGAATTGCTTGCTCCTCCTGGTTTTCGCTTGTTGACAGGGAGTGCATAATGCGGGCCATGTACCTATGCTGTAGCAGCAGCGCAGTCGGGCCTATGTGCGGTATTGAAGTGCGCGCGCACGATCTTTTTGTTGTCTAAGCGCGGGTCTCAAAACGAATTACATATTCGATTTCGGTTGGATGACAAGGGCTTTGGGAAAATTATTGCGCTATTTGCAAGCCATCAAGGAATTGTAGTTTTTCTCTTTTATTTTTTTCTTTGCAAAGTTGTCCTTGTTTTTATTGCATCGGTGGGGTTGTGGTGTTGTAGGGTTAGTCGTGGTTGAGTTGGAAAATATTTGCAGATGGGTGGCTGTGAAGATTCCGAGATAGGGGCTACAAAGTTGCGGCCACTCAAGGCAGGCGATTATGAATGTTGAATAGACTTAGAAGGACTGCATATATATTTTTGCAGGAGATTATAGGCAGCCCCAAAATGGAAGCCTATGTACTTGTCAACAAATGAACGGCATTCGGCTTCAAGTTTCGACTGAATGGCTGCTTCGAATTTTGACTTTCGGTACCTTTTGGAAGAAGTCTTTAAATTCAGCCTCAACTGGAATGGATAGCAAGTAGTTAGTGATCTTGTTACAGTCGATTGATCTTTAAACGGTTAAGATCAAACTTTGAACTACTGTTTGATCATTCCTTCGGCACGTCAACTAACAGATTTTAATACCAAGTCCTAATTCAAAAAAGTTTTAAACTAACTAAATTGGATCACGACTTGTGAACTTTGTTGTGACTGTTGGTCGATCTTTTACTGGTGTCGTTCATACTCATTGGTCTAACTGACTGATCTTCAAAACGATACTTGAACTGTCGGGTGGTTTAGGGACATATTACCAAGTCCCAATACCAGAAATTGTAAAACTAAAACCACGGTTGATCTTAAAAAGCGAGTGATCTTGTCAAAGTTAGTTGGCCAAATGATCTTTGAATTGACACTTGAATTGTCGGACAGTACAGACTGAAATGGGTCCAATTTACTAGATCGGATTGTGATCTTGTAGATTGATCTTCGGTCAGTGGATGTGTAATGCTGATCACCCAGGTTATCACTCTAGCCATCCCTATTTCATTTTTTTTTAAATCAATTTCGAATGGTATAGCACTCAAACTGCACTTTCAGCCTTTGCTGGGTGGTACCATGACCCATCAGAAGTTCCTATTTCATGTTGCGGTTGAAGAAAGCCTCATCGCTCGGCATGCATCCAAACACTTAGCACCTTCAAAACTTAAATACCTCCGGTCCGGTCGTCTGTGGAATTGTTTTAAAAATCCAATCCTGACCGTTCATAAATACTTGCAATAAAAAAAGTATATATATTCACAGACGCATAATAATTCCAATGAAACTATTTATCACCCGTCGCCATTACGGATATAAATAACCCAGACACAAATTGAATCTCGTCCTGTGACAGCAATAAATTCGATTTCGCGATTTTTTTTCTTCTCATACCCATCTCCTCGAACTCGAACCCATCCCGTTTGTCATCAGTATTTTGGCCAAAAATCGGATTCAGAACGAGGAAAAAAAAAAACTCAAACAACAACTGTGCGAAACAACATCAACTACTAGCGTAAATGCATACATACGTAGATATTTAATAAATTTATTTGCCTTCAGAAATGATTCACGTGCGCGTTGTAAGAGCTTATGCGTATCGGAAGAATTTCACGGCAAACAACCTGGCAATCACCGCATCATCACACAAACAAATACAGTGCATCTCGCACATCACACAAACGAAACGATTGACAAACGGATGCGAGGAATATACTCACAGATGCAGAATTGCAGATACTATATACTTTTCAATATTTATCTGCCCTCGGTGCTGTTTGAGGGGAATATTTTCACTTGGATCAGTCAATTTTCGCAAATAAATTGCCATAAATTCGGGATATATGCGTCCAGTTTATGATTTAACGCCCCGACAGCCTTCGATATCAGATTTCGGACTTTATTTATTCGACATACGATTATACTTGTTGTTGGGGTTTTTTTTTTTCTTGCTGCTTTAAGGAAGATGATCGCCGGGACAAGATTCTCAATAAATTTGTCATAAATCAATTGAGTGCGAGTTAAAGTATCCGTAAGATGTTATATCTTTCATACTGATGTTGACAGGGAAAGAGAAAGAGAAAGAGAGAGAGGGAGCGAGAGCGATAGACGAACTGAGAAGATATGGCGGTGGCGGACCTCTAATGGCACATTAAATCATTTCAAATTGTGTCTGACTGGGATGTATGGTGATTGCCAAAAGTGGCATAAGCTATAGGGATGGGCTGGGAACATGGTTTGTCATCTCGTCAGCGATTGACAAAGCAAATATGCATTCACTGCATAAAATCACTTGTCATTGAACTTGTCAGTCAGTCAGAGATATGCCTAAGCTGGTAGACAGATTTTAGTTTGTCTTCCTGATCTATTTAGCACAAAGTTCGGGGACCACCAAACTATTCTTGGTCCATTATCACATAGAGATCTGAAGACGTGGTCTGTATGGCGTTTTTGAAATTTTCACGACCGTAAAAAGCCATTCCCTAGATCCGTTTAGTCTTTAGCTGGATTAAAGTCAATTTTGTATGTCTCTGGGCAATTAAGTAAAGTGAAAAGGGGGAATTAATGAAGAAGGGAAATAATATCGGACCCAATTCTAATCCTTGAGGTACACCAAAGCTTAAAAATTAAATGATGATCGTCCTTTTTTTCACTCTTTGCGAGTTATTTTCAGTGTAAGCTTTAAACTAGTCAAGCCTAAAACGATTTCCACACCAATTCAACGTGTTTGGCCACACCTAACCGTACACTGAAGCATCTACATTTGAATTATGTGTCCGACAGTCGAACTGCTTGGGACTGCAACACATGCTATTTTTTGGTAGCAACTTCTTTATCGAGAGAACTTGGGGTTATTCCCATTTTTTCTGTAAAATTTTCCTACACAAATACCGGTCGAGCACGAGAAGACAATTGCGCAACAATTGTGATGTTTAATTCGACATCCTTAACAATTCAGATCTGAGTCCTTGCATCTCTACAACTCTGATTCACTTTTCGTTATGTACCTACTAAACAGACTCGTTCTGCATAACGCATATTGAAACACGCTTCAGTGACTGCATGGGTTGCTGCATGGACTAATAAGACTAACAAGGTGCGTTTCAATTTTCGTTACGGTCAACAATAAACCAATCGCTGTACATATAATACAACATTAAGAGGCCGCATTTTGGAACAAGCTTAATGCACTCTCGGTTACTGTGTATGAAGTGGAGCATTCTATTGCGTTTCAATTTTCACGTTCATGTTTCATAACATAACAGCTTACCATATTGGGACGTGAGGAAGGTGTCGGACGGATAGTGAAAAAACTCATTCCACCGTGGGATTGCTGCATGAGGGATACTGAATCAAATCGCGTTTCACTTTTCGTTACTGGGAAATTTTCCCAAAATCCACCATTTTCTGAGTCCAAAAATGACGATTGCCACTTTCAAAGCCAGCGTAGTCCGGTCGAAAGTCTGTCCTTCCAAATATAATAAGTAGATGGAAAAAATAGCTGCACTGTGCCTCCTACACCCTTCCAAAAGTATGACGAAGAGCTGTCAGCTGGCTCAACTTCCTGCGGCTTGTGTTGACAAAACACAAACTGGCCTCGCCAATCAATGCTCCCTCACTCATTCAGTCTTCAATTCTATTTCAAGAAAAACTATTCGCCCCCAGGCGCGACTGCTGTAAATCACTTCATAATACAAAATATCTTTCACAAATTCTCATTCCAAACACAATGGTTTTCAAAACAATCCACTTACGCGTACTCAAATTGAAATACATCTTCCAGCTTCCAACTGCTTCGGATCATCCACAGCAACCACTCGCGCACTTGCAGAAAACAAAACACCATCACCATCATCATCATCATCGTCATGGTGATCGTGAGCAACAGTGATCGTTCCACAGCGAGAGCCCCAGAGCACACGGAAATTATTGTTAATTTATCGAAATTTATTCTCTGCCTCCTCCTGGCCACTCACGTATCACGGTAACGGTATTACCAAAACACACACCACACACACACCCAAAAAAAAAACAACCCATTCCATGCCGTGTGTATGAAAATAAACAAATCATCCATCAACCCGCCACACTGCTAGACATGTTGCAATTGGAATCCAAACATCATCATCAAAACGATGATCCTCCCGGGATCAGCCGATTCGATCGATCGATTTGAATAGATCGGCGAGGGAGGCTAAGTAGAAAATTATTATTTCAACGCGCAATCTGCAACTTTCCCCATCAGTTGGCACTCTCACTGCACGGCGAATGTGGCAAATCTGGGAAAGGAACCCATCATCATCGATCGATCCGGGATCGATGATCATGAAGTTTAGGAGATCTGCTCACCCGCTGAATGATCGCACCGCTGACGGAGATCGTGTGTGTGCTGCATGCACTTTACGGATTGCGCAGACACAAGTGGGCCATAAAAACTCTCCCAATTGCGGCTGATATGAAGTGCTGGGGTGGCAAATGCTTTTCGGGAGTCGATTGAGTCGTAAATGTGTTGCAGATCCCAGCGGGCATCCGTAAACACTGGCAATAATTGGATCTCAAATAAACAGATCCACGCTGTCTGGCTGGGTCCTAATATCTTGCAGCAGCAGCGGTTAGATGCACCGCCGATGACAAGTGCTACAGGCGTGGTAAACCGTCATTATGACGGTGACGTGTTTGACGGCTTCACTTGCCAACTTTGCTTGGACGAATATTGCCAAATGGAATGGGGTTTCTATTTGCTTATTTTTTTGGTTCAATTTGACTTAAACCCAACTGTAAGTGCATGGGAGCTGATTGATAGATGGGTATGTGCTGGTTTTATGCTGTGCTGCTGATGGATTTATATGTTTGGTAGCTGACTGGGTGATTAATCGGCTTTGCAAGACGGTGGGTGTGTATCTCTGCACGTAGCAGGGGTCGGGTTAAATTTGTTTATCAACGTAATTGTTTGGTAATTTATTCGATTTATGGCCGCGCGTAACGAAAAGTTTATGTGGATCATTACAAAAAAAGTTCGAATCGATATGTGCCTGGAACGGTCCGACATAATACGTCTTAGAAGAGCAAGTGCTGTATCTGAGCGGATATTAAGGATCAAAAAATCCACAGGCGCTTGAGTGATTTTCTCTCTGGACGTCTACATTTTTGCCGATAATAACTGTAGTCCCACAACCGACACTGTGTGTCCTTTTCGATTTAGTAGGTGGAAATGGAGCCGCAATTCGATTTGCCAAGTGGAAATAGAGCCCCAGTTTGATTTACCATTCACCAGTCAGTTCTTTAAAGTCCTCTGTTTCATTTCTAGTTTGGCTTCGTGTCAACTATCCCGGTGACGTGAAATAAAGCCAAATTAAAAATTTTATACCCCCATGCACATATTGATCACCACATCCTCTGCATGGGCAAAAATGCTTGCTAAATCTTTCTGCTTAGACACCTCCGTCGTTTGAGAAGAAAAACTGCCAAGTAAAACTCTCGACTGTGACTTCCGCCCTAAGCCAAACCAACTGCCACCACCAATCAATACGGAGCTCTTCGTTCACTACTAGCCGCTGCTGCTGCTTCTCGTTTATTTATCCACGAAAACCTCATGTCATTCATATATCACTCTCGCATAACAATTTATTAGATAAACAATCATCATTCAAATTGTCGACATTTGAGTGAACAAGTGTGTTTGGTAGTCGACGTCGCGCGAAAACGTGAACCAACGCCCGACCACCGATCCATATCTCTGCTGCGACTCCGGAGCCTACAGCGTCCGACCGTGTGAGTGTTTTGTGTGCCAAATCATCAACGTGCACCACATCTTCTTCACTGATCGTTGGAAATGTTTTCACTCTTCCCACAGACACTTTGCTGCTACTGCACACAAATGAAGTGATAGATGTGATAAATACATCAAAGTGTCAAATTATGTACATCCACTGAACGAATTGACGCCAATTGTGCTGATGCTGGCTGCTGCTATATGGCCTGGCGCGTAATTATGCTTAGGGGAAGTGCGTTGCCAGCCCACAGAAGTCAGAAGTGTTCGCATCAACTTCAAAAAAGGTCACAGGGATGATATGATCCATGCGCAGTTTTAGAGTGATCGCGAATGAATATTTGGATCCGTAAACTGAATTAATTATCTCGCAGATACACGAATACACACGGGCTATGGCTGTTGAAAGAAAATACACAACGGACGAGTGTGTGGGGCGAAAACACATCCAAGTGCAAGTCGATCCGCACGGGAGTGGGTGCGAGTTCAAGTTTTCTCGGCGATTCATCGATTCACCTCCGATATACTTGTTCAATCAGCCATTAATCAGATTTGATTTTAGGTCGCTGATGGATTTATTAGGCATGTTTAATGTACACACACCCAGCCACTGGCAAGAGGAAAATATTTTCGGAATTCTGTTTTCGTTTAGCTAATTAATGGGGCACCCTCTCTCTCTCTCTCCTGTCTGTGTAGATAATTTGGACGAGAATCGTACAAGTTTTCCACATATTGACTGTGAATGGTTCGAGTGGGTGGGGGGTTAGTGGATCAATACTGGATCAATAGTGGATGAGGGCAATGGACATTTGAATATGCTCTTTAGAAGGTACCTATATATGGGGAGTACCACACGATCTTTTCGGCAATTGGCGCCTCATGCGAGGTCTTCAACCAGCGTTTCCGTTTGGCCCCTTTTAGAGGCTTAAGACCTGTGGCCAACACTTTTTAAAAATGATAAAAAGGCCCCTTTCCAGTTCATGCAAAACCCTCTTTTCTTTAATGAAAGAAAAGGAAAGGAGGAAAATTAGAAAACTAATTTTTTGGTTTAAATAAATGGTTTTGCGCTTTTTTTTTTCTTTTTTGTTTATAAATATTTTATGTGGGGCTCCTTTTTGGCTTGGGCCCTTTTTATGCCCCTGCTGGTTTCGACCAGCCATCGCAAGAAGTAGCAGAATCAGGAGGCGACGTTTACGATAGTACGGTGACCATTCGGCTTCTTTTTAAGAGGACAGTCCTCTTTTTAGCTACTATGACTTCTCTGATTTTTTACTAAAAGAAAACAATACGTTATAAGACATTCAGTGCAAAACAACACAAGAGGCGACGAATCTTACTACAGGTCTTTATTGCAACTGATCTTCTTTGACAAATATCAGCTTAGCTTAGCAACGGATTGGCAAAGAATAGAGTATGGTTTACTATACTTACGAGGAAATTTGAAGGTTAAACGGCCTTATCGTTCGATCTGTGTTCTTATTGACTTCTTACAATATTGTCCTCTTTTTCTAAAATGTCGTCTTTTTTCCCTAAAGACCATCTTCATACGAAATATGCGAGACTGGGAGTAGTAGGTACCTTCTCAAGTCTTACAAAGCTGTAGTTTGATGGTAGACTTCTATTGAGTCAATTCCTTTCATCAAACCTACAAAAACCTACGAATTTTGATAGTTAAAATGTGCTTTCACCGACTGCATACATAGAAATGTTTGGTTTAAAAAAAATGTCCTCTTTTATGTGACTGAAAAAAGGGTTACCGTAACGATAGACCGACTTGTCATGGAGGCTGTAGGGAATTGTTTAACATTTTTGACGATTCGGTTGGCAGTTTAAGCAGTGTTCAAAATTTTGTAGCCTTGAAACAACTTTTTTTAACAACGTGGGGTATCTACCTACATAAATCGCGACTTCTGAAAAGATTGGGTAGCAGTCTTGTACTCAGAAGCTTCAAAAGAGTCTTAAGACTTGGTTGGCTGTTGAACAGTTGTCCTCGATTAGGGGTTTTTTGGAAAGGACAGATGTGCACACTGTTAGCTCTTGTAACAAATCATTTTTTCAGTGAAATGTGTACCCCTACTAGCATCCACAAGATCTTTGAAATTGTAATGAAGGTTATGGCCAAAACTTAGAAAAAAAAAAGATTGTTAAGCGAGGTATTTTTAGATTTTTAACAAATTGTAAGTTAAAAATTCTTGGTTCAAATATTATTTTTGATAACATGAACTCGTTGCTGAGTTTTAAAGAATCAAGTTTTCAGCGTAAGAATAAAATGCTCTCGATTAACTATTTTCTTACATCATTGCCAACGATTTCATTCTATAATCAAAGATTTTGATATTTGGGATCATTTTAACCAACGAAAATTGTTGGCATTACAATTTTTTTCTGAGTCTTCCAAACACGAATCGTTTCCTACACGTCCTCATGTCTGTAGCTGCAGTTAAAAATCTTTGTAGATAGATAGATAGATACCTACCAATTTTTTGGGGCAAGCCGGAACAATCGTAGAGTGTCTAGGTCTGACGTTTCTCAATTTGACAATGATATAGTTTTGACATCTCTCCTGTATCTTAGAAACCTGTTGGGCCTTTACTGACCCAGCGGTGTTCGTGTTAGCTCAGAGCTATTGCATTGATTGAGGCGACTCTTATATGGCTTGGCGTCTTGAAGGGTATCAGATCGACTTTTATGCTGCTACGATTGGTAAACGTTTACTGCTTATACTGCACGAAGCAAGTCTAGTATAATCTAGCCAAATCGAAGTGACCTCAAACCCTATGGAGGGTGATGCTAAATTAATTGGCATTGATGTTAAAAGCTTGCGTTTGCACTTGCTTCGTATAAATGGCGAAGACGACCAAATCCAATATTCATTTCTCTCTCGATAGTTTCGCCAACAAAAAGATTTTACCTTTCTATGTAAGAGTGTAGATTACTTTGGCCCTGCGCCTATATCACTCAGGAATAGTGTGGCCTGCTGTTAGTGAGATAATTTGAGGAGATTACCCCCTACAAAGAGGGTTTACTTCTTTATACAGAAATCTTTCTTTACAACCAACCAGTCAGTAGTTTGTCGAACGGAAAATATTTTCGGTCTGTAAGATGCTGCCAGTAGTGTACGCAGATTGTGGTCTTAGGTGGCCTCCCCCAAAACTTTCACCTCAATATCATAGAGAGATGTGAATAATTCTTTGATGGATTTGATTGGCAAACATTTCATCACAAACTTAGGTCCCAGTATCACCCCCACCCACCCTAAAATAAAAAATAAAATCCCGCGAAGGCCACTGGACGCTGCAGTAGGCTGTAAACTTTAAAGAATAGTTCTTCCGAGAAGAGTCTCCTTTCAGTCAGTCGCCAAATCTCATGACCACTGATAAGATTTGTAACAAACACCGAATTGAAGGCCGAAAACTCAGATTTGACACCGAGTTTGCTCTTCCTAGTAACAGAATGATTTAACTGCCAGAAAAATCAAAAAAAACGTTGTTAGCAACTGGACTAAGGGTCTGAATAAAAAGTTTGGTCAACTACTTAATTATTTAAGACTGCCAGCAACCAACGCGAATTGCCTTCCGAACATTCACATTCACTCAGAAACGGTCTCCGAAAGACTTCTTCCAAATTGTAGGGTAGACCACTTAACGCATAAAAATCTCAAAGCCACCCGTCACCTTTTAAGCTTGCAATTCCGTGCAATTAGCACCAAATTTACTTTCCCCTGTCAAATCCTTTAACTGTCTTTAAGTTTATTTTTGTATGGAACTAAAGGGTGATTTTTTAAGAGGTTTAGAACTTTAAAAAAAAAAAAACACAAAAAATTCGAAAAAATTAATGAAATATTTATTTGAATCGATAGTTTGAACCTTGCAATTTAATGTTTAAAGATAATTTCATGCAAATGTTGACCGCGGCTGCGTCTCAGGTAGCCCATCCGCTGAGTCCAATTTTGGCATACTCTTTCACACATATCGGCCGGTATCTCACGAATGAATGCATGGATGTTGGCTTCCAGTGCGTCAATCGAAGCGGGCTTGTCCCTATACACATAAGCCTTGGCATACCCCCACAAAAAATAATCTAATGGTGTCAAATCGCACGATCTAGGCGGCCAATTGACCGGCCCGAAACGTGAAATTAACTGTTCACCAAACTCGCCTCGCAATTGCGCCATTGTTTCGCGTGTTGTGTGGCATGTGGCACCGTCTTGTTGAAACCACATATCATGCAAGTCAAGAACTTCCATTTCGGGCAAAAAAAAGTTTGTTATCATCGCTCGGTAGCGTTCACCATTGACAGTAACGCTGCGATTCGCATCATCTTTGAAGAAATATGGCCCAATAATGCCGCCGGCCCATAAACCGCACCAAACAGTGGCTTTTTCGGGATGCATTGGTAGCTGTTGCAATGCTTCTGGCTGATCTTCACTCCAAATGCGGCAATTTTGCTTATTTACGTACCCATTCAACCAAAAATGAGCCTCATCGCTGAACACAATTTTTCGATAAAAAAGCGCGCGATGAACATTTCGAACCGAGCACGAATTTTGATAGTAAAATTCAATAATTTGCAAGCGTTGTTCATTTGTAAGACGATCCATGGTTAAATTGCAAACCAAACTGAAGCTGTTTGACAGTGACACAAGGTACTAAACACACGTCAGCTGTCAAAACCAGTGTTGCCAAAACCAAACCAGCTAAAAAATCACCCTTTATATACCGATGTTAAAAACTCTAAATAATCTGGCTCAGAAGGAAGTTTAATCCAATTTGACATCAATCACTTCGCACCTTTCTAAACGGACCCCATTTGCACTTCAAAGTCCCTTCTTCCAGGTACAGGCCTTCCACGCCCGCCTTTCAAACAATCAAACCCCCCAGATGCCTTTTAAAGCGAACAGTCCTCAAGGACTGCATTCCTTTCCGGATTTCTTATTCCGCCGCACTTCCACACAATATACGAGTACTCCTTGTAAAAAGCAAGCCACACACAAGCACGTATTCACCCGAATCGCTTGCTGTTTTGTATCTTTTTATCTGTTTCTCCCTTTTAAATGCGATTTTATGGTCCATGAATCTTGGTGCTACTTCTTAATACTCCTGTAGTCTTGTGTGCGCTGCTGTGCTTCTTCCTCTCCCCAGAGTTGCTGATGAGGAACAAACTTTCGGTGCATTCTTATATTTTTATTCGCTAGCCCTTCCGTGCTGTAACAGTTGAGATGCTTTCGAAGAATCAACACACAAAAAAAATAAATAAAAACAACCAGGCAACCAAAAGATGTCCCTAAAATTTGAGGCATTCGATTTGCTCGCCTTCAGGTATTTCACCGACAAAAACAAAAAAAAGTGTTCTCTCCCTCTTTGTGGAAGGAAGCATTCTTTTTTCCTGTTTCGTAAACTTGTCGTAGAGTGATTTGTGGTCGACGATGGAGTGATTTATGGTTGATGTGGGTACAATACTGTTGTGGATCCTCGACTTTTTGGGGGGTGGGGGTCGACAACGTTCGTGTATCTGTACATCTCGGAAGACTTCGTGGAAATAAAAATCGTTGAAGTGGCGGCTACAGCATGACCCTTAGCTTGACATAATGGAGTCGCATTTCAATCAGTGCGGCTCTGTGTGGGTTGATATAGAATGCAACACATTCACAGGACTACTACTGTACGCAGGGTAAAAGGAGCGATGCCAAAGATTAAGCAGGCGCGATAGTGAGGTGGTTTGCCTTGTTAGCGATTTTGCATTGCACTCGCGTATAGGTCCCATTGTATAGATAGGTAAATAACAGGTGCGCACGGTCCGAAAGATACCCACTGGCCAAAAGGCGAGTGACCGGCTTTAGTTTGAGCCTGTCGATGACTGATAAAGAGTCGCTCCCCCATACGCCGTGGAGCTAATAAATAATCCCAGGAGTTCATGTTGTGTCCTAGACGTATGAACAGGAGGCGAAAATTCCCCACCGAGCATGCCATGCCATAGTTGGAGGTATTTTTGCGGACTATCAGTGATAATTGGACGACCACTGATGGAACAAGCTAATTGGATGCCACAGTTTCTTCAGGTCGGTATGACTCTGTACTTGTAGGCCCTTCGTTTCGGATAATTACCTCCATTAGGCGGAGCTTGCAGAGAATGGGTTGCTACGTCGATTTAGCAGGAGAATCCATCACGCAAGCACGCATGCTGGTGCGTCTTGGGCGAGACACAGTCGTGCGGAAGGGTTTTCCACCGAGTTTAGTGCGGGAAAATGATTCTGCGATCCTGATAGGTTTTGGAGGATATGCAGTATTTTTTAGAGTTCTCTTTCTCTACGCTCTGAGAAAACCTGCGAAGTTGAGTTTCAAATGCTCTAAGAAGTTAAACAGACCTTTCTATCTGACGGAGGGTCACTCAGTCTTGATTTCCGCACACGCCTCCAATGTGACTCGGTCTTTCAAGTGTCTGTTGAATTTACACACGAGTGGTGTAGCTCTGTAAAACTCACTTGGGCCCCTGATAGTCACTCACATCCACGTGTATGTAAATTGGACTTCCGGAGTAGGTACAACAGAGTCAGAGAATAGTGAGAGAGTCTTAGGTTGTAGTTTGAATATTTTTGGGGGTTAAACCCGAGACCTATTGCACAGTAGTCCTTAACACTATCTGTTAGTGAGCCACTGCACCTCAATTCATTGTAGGAACCTTGTTTCTGACTTTCTAATGCATGTGCACTTGGACTTGAATATGTTCACAAAGGGCTTCCCAAACTTAGAGCAAGATATATATCTTTTTAAACGCCTAGTAGGTTGCTTGCACTGAGCTATTGGTGGAATAATTTTCAGATTTTTCACCGTAAAAAGAACATTTTTACTGAGGTTACAGGCAGAGGCGACAAAGAAACTTTCTTCAAAGCAAAGGGCCTCAGTAAAGGTCCCAAACACTGCAGCTCAATAAGAACGCTGAATCCTATGCAGCGCTGTTGCCATGTCAAAGCAGCACCTTTTCCAATGGCTTCATCCTTCAAAAGGCCGTCACATTAGAAGCGAGAACGTTTTTTCTGTTCCGAGTGACGGGCCAGAGCGCAAACTCCTTCTGCTATAATTTACTCCTATAGTAAAATTTATTATCGGATTTTTCCTATTCAACTGTTGTTGCTTAAGAATAATGCCACGCCCTATATTCATTCCCGCCTACATTTTGTAAAGATCTTGTTTTTGATATACACCCATGAATCGATTTGGGGCACCCTAAGCTGCCATATGTTGGCGTTTTAAACGACTTTGTTGTATGTAAGGTGCCACGCCCCATTGTCCAATACCTCCCTTATTTTGCAAAATACCTTAAGCAGGTGATCTACATCCATTTACCGAGTTTTGAACCGAAACCTGCTCTAAATGCCAAAATAGTGTTTCAGACGACTTTGAGGTATGGGAGTTGCTGCGCCCAGTAGTGCAATTCCGCCCACATTTCGCAAAATACTTTGTACAGATAATAGCCGTCAATTTTTTTAATTTTCTTACGATAGCTGCCACCAGCTGCCAAGAAAACACGTATTAAATAGATTTAATTTTTATTTGTACCAATGTAAGGGTAGGGAAGTGAACTGCGCCTAACCCAAGTCCCTACGTTGCTAAGAACTCCCTCAGAAGAGCCACTGATGCTTACCAGTCCATCAGATTTGATAAGGATTCTGAAAAAGACAACCAAACTTTTAATAATTTCATATGCACCTACCTAGTACAAAGGTTGTCTTGTGTCCCCCAAGGGAGTCACCTAGGACCTATACTCTTTGTTGTCACTAATAAATGCCATAAACAAGGTTAAAACGATTGTAATGGAATATACGACCCAAAACCGGGCCAATATTCGGTGACGAAGGTACCTACATGACTCTCAGAGCTGGGAAGCCTTTTCACACCTTAAAAACTAAGTAGATATCAGTCCTTTTTCGATAGTTTAAGAACATCGCAAACGACTTAGAACTTTTGTTGAGGGAGCACAATGACGACCCCCTCATACAGCCAAGGGGTAACAAACCCAATTCGTAAAGCCCGCTGCAACTTTGCCACACAACTGTAACTCCTACTCCAGTAATCCAATCCATCCCGAAACTTGTGGAAATACTTCAAGCACGCATGTGCGTGAGCGGCAATCTAAACCTCTGCTCACTATCCGAGGCGAAAATCAGTTGCACATATACTCGGAGGGAGATAAAATGTTCGACCGATCGCTGTCGGAGAGCACTATAAATATCCATGAATATTAATTTATTGGAATCATGTTCGGTAGTCGATATTGATACAAATCCATTTGGCCGAGATGTGGTGCATACCGGCCACAGAGTCGGTACATATACCCACTGCGCATCATCGCATATTTTAATTAATTCTGTCGACTAAACGTTGATTTATTATCATAGCTGCTGCACATCGATCTGATTCAGATGATGCGATGATGCTGTGCAGCGATAGCTTCCGATGATGATCCAAACGAATTTGCCAGGGTACTGCAACTCCAGTCCGGTTCAGTCCAGTCCGTCTATCTGTCAGCGCGATGTGTTCCACTTGATTGGACACACATGCATCGCCATCGCATGTCCATGGGCGACTTTTCGGATGGGGTAACGAAGTTATTCAATTTCTTCACTAATTGAAGCCATCTGTCGGCAGCTATTAGTACGAGAAGATGGGAAACTTTTTCGACACTTCTTTCCAATTCCGAGTGATGGCTACTTTCCATAAATTCCTCGCAAGTGTTTTAATTAAAAGTCTCTCCCCCGGCCCCTTTTCGCTCTCACTGTGTGTATATGTGATGTGAAACATTTAATAACTTGCAAGCCCCCAAACGGATAATGTCCACTTAAATGTCACAAATACAAGGCAATACGACATCGATAAACATTAACTGACAGCGCCATGCATAGCATACATTTCTTGGCATTATTTTGCCATCCAACACACAACACACAACACCCTTTGTTTTGTAGGTCGATTGGACACATATATGCGTGCGGCTGGATGTGAAGACCGAACGATGCCAAAGGCTGCAAAGGATCAAGGAATGCGTATACATTACGTCCCGCATATATGAAAGCAATCCGCACAATAAACTGTTAGAGGACGCACATACATTTTATTAAAAAACAAGAGTAACAAGAAGAAGAAGAAGGAGAAGAAAACACGCGACATCCATGTCACCCATGTCGGGTCGGGACAACAAATAAACTGACAGACATTTGCCCGATTATAATAATGAAACTGCTTACTCTCTCTTCATGTGGAGTTCGTGTAATGATATGCGGACCGGATTGGTAGAGGGACACAAATGCTTGACATCCTTTTGCGCCCAGATAGAGCCCCAAGGAGCAGTGCCACCAGGAGCAGAGTGAGAATCATTCACGTGGCATTTATACTCGACTACAGTGACATAAAGGCAGTTGGGGCCATCATATTGGGTCGAAGGAGGTCGTTTACGAGGCGATTGATCCCGGGATTAACATGGCATTGGGGTCTGTCTATTAGTTTTAAGTGACGCCTTTGGAGGATTTTTCACTAAGCCTCAGCTGTTAAGACTGAGAGGGCGATTAGGATGCAGATTTTTAAGTGCTACTAAGTAAGGAATGATATTTAGTAAAATAAACTTGGAGGGGGGGGGCTTCTCCACAGAGGTGTCCATCGAACAGTAGGACACTATACGCCTTGACATAATCATATACCTACCTTTGAAAATATATTTCCAAGGACATCGGTACTCAGTTTGTCAGAAAGACTGCTACTCCTAATATGTGACCCTCACAGTGAAGCCCCCAGTTTGAAAAAATGGTTTCGAGGCGGCATTCCCCTCCTAAATTTGTATACAACCTCAAAGCAACTAATGGAAGATATATGAATCCTGACCCGGTTCTCTGAATCAAACGAGTTCACCCCCAAGCACACATACACCCACTAGACACAATGGCCTGTCGCATGTCTCATCTCTCGCAGTCTGCCGCTGATGTCTATATGACAACTGAGTTGACAATGTCATCAAAAGTTGACGTTTGCTCTTGCTATACAAGGACCTTCTACGCACAGCTACACGCACCGCATACGTAAACGAAAAAAAAATAAAATAAAAATAAAAATAAAAACCAAATCAACATAGAGCCAGTATCGTACTTTCCCCACTCGCAGATCCTGTATTAACAGTCAGTTGCGCTGACGGGCAACCCAGCACCCAGTTCGGCTCCTTGAGGTGTTTTTCGGTTGTTTGGCACAAGGTGCGCCATCATCATCGTGTGTCGCAAACATCAGAGAACATCCTTTGTCCCCGTGGTATAATTGAGAGCAGAGCACCCGAAAATAAAGCATACACATACGGAATATTTAGAAGGACACCCCTCCTTCATTCATAATGTTGATGAACATGCGACGGGCTACACATAGAAGAACCGTCTCTGGTTTTGTCAACAGGGAAACGTGATGTCGGCCTGCTTCAAAATCACAGCTAAGCGTAGAGTGCGAGTATAAGACGACAACGATGAGGAAGACAAACAGCCAACAGCGGGGAAAAAAGAAACTCACACAACAACCACCGGGACCTGAGGTGGAGGATAATTCCACTTATACTCCACTCGCTCCCTTGATGTATGCCCTTAATATGCGATTCATTGACATAAGAGCCATCTTCCACCGGCATTCACCTTCATGCGTTCACAATCGGACTGTCAATCATTCGCATGAATACGGGGATCCTTTTAGTGGAGTCCTTGTCCCTGACACCGCAACAAAAACCAACCGCACACAGGTACAGTGTACATGACATTTTCATGTCTAAATTATAATATTTCTCTAATGGAAGGGCATGCTGCCCCTTTAATGACCCGCTCACAGGACAGTGATTTTTCGTCCAACAAATTATTGTACATGGTGACCATTTTTCTGGTCATTATCCTGACAGTGGATAAATTCAATTACGCTTTCGTCTGCTGTCCCCAACCAAAAAAAAAAATCAAACATCCTCACGGAAAAAGTGAAAATAAGGAGGTGAAGTTTGAGCTGAAGGATGGAGATGTATACGCAGAAAAGGGTAATGGGGCGAAAGTTGACAGGATAATCGATTCCAAAGAGTGATGTCAGTCACAGTCAAATGCAATGTCAGTTGTTGGATATTTGAGGTTATATGGACGTTTTCATTTCGGTTTTCCTCTGTTTGGTTTTTTTTTTTCTCCGCCTCTTGTCCTTTTTGTACGAGTATGTCATCAGCGATTATTATGAATATGATGTGTTGTGTGTGTGTTTTTGTTGGCGTGGTATAATGTTAGCTGGTTATGCGAGAGAGGACGTCCCGCATACACACATATTCACAAAACATGGCCACAATGAACTTGTCAATGTCAGGTCCTTGAAATGTCAGTCAATCTTCGTCAAATATATATATATACAGAAAGGACTGGGATAACAAATGGTGGGTATATACGTACGACTGTGCGTGTAAGTAGTGCGCGATGGAATAATAAAGAAGTAAACAGGATTTTGTACGTGCTGCCAACTGGATCGAATGTAGGCACGGGGTGGGGGGGAGAGAGGGAGAAAGACAGTTTAAACAACTTTGTGATATAGACTGATATAGACTGAGACTGCGAGTAGCCTCCTAGAGTGACAGAGGACTCGCATCAAAGTGTGACTTATATTGCACAACAGGAGAGTGGAGTATCTGTCAAGACAGTTATTACTACTGCTACTGTCAGTGTAACTGCTAGTGCTTCTCGTAACCGACTGCTTCTGCGACTGTTACTGCCCTGTTGCTACTATAGTTCGTCAATTCTTCAACAATTTGATTACATTTCAGTGGACATCCGTCAATTTTTGACAGCAGCTTAAGTCTCACTACTAGCAGTTGATGGTTGAGACCATTAAGACCGTGGTTTTGTTTTCGCCGAATTTTGTGATCATATTTATGCTAACAGAATTAAATCGGAAATGATTACAAGATCGCTTGGTAGTAAGCCAACTTAAGCCAACAGTCGGATGATGATGAAATTGAAAGTCTTGATCATAATTAGATCTGTGGACCATTTTAAGCGTTTGACTCAGTTTCTATTTTTGGAACTAGCTTAAGCCGACTTAAGTCAGCGGTCGATTACGGTCAGAAGATAAAATCGAAATGGATTGGATTTCAAGCATTTAACTACATTCCATTTTATTTCCCAAACAAACAAACTCTAAAAAAAAATTCCTCACCGGATGTCAAATGAGGCACTCGATAAACAAGAAGAGAAGTGACTCCATCTCCATAAATCGCACACTCCCTTCAACTTATTGATCAGCGTTGATCCCCAAGCATCTGTTCGTTGTCAAAGTAATCCTATCTTCCGTCATCCGTCATACATCATTCCCAGGATCAGCGACTGTTGTCATGATCCCATCGAATTGAAAACTCTTTCCAGGAGGCGCCTTGTGATCCGACGATAATCCCCTCTGCAAAGATGTTTTGCGAAATTCTCTCTCCAGCGTTACTACAAAAAAAAAAAAACGCACGCAGTACTCACCGAACGACGCTGCATTCATGACACACAACTGACAGCTACCACTTCAACTGCCCATTGAAATCTCAATCAATCCCAAATTGTTCGGACATTGTTCTCGCAGCCCAGTTTGTGTGTGTGTTGATCCCGTTCGCCCTACCTGAGCTTCGTATCATGTATATGGACGCACAAAGGCTCGATCGCTATCTTTGCTGCGTTGTTGACATTGCGCCGTGCGCGTATATCTCGCAGAAGGGTTTGCCATGATAAGATCAACAACAGATCTGATCATCAGATGATAAGTACCCACTCGAGAGTTGACGAGATCAAATATAGCATACACGCCGGGAAGAGAATGAACACGAAGCAGCTGCACATACACATGCATACCAACATAGAGCGCTCCACAATTGATGTTTTGACAGGCAGGTTCGAGCATCAACAAAGCCAGCCAAGCAGCAGCGAGTTGAGTTGATTTGGCTTTGCGTTCCGTGCCTCTTCAAATATGACAACAACCGAACGAGTATGTCAATCAAACTCGTAATGAGATTGATATTTATGCTCTCTATCTTGTGAAAATTTTACATTGAGTGAGGGGGTATTGATTGGAGTGCGTTTCGTGGTATTCGTTAAATCGGTGTGTGAAATGGGATCAGAGTGCAGATTATAAATTTTTGAAGAGATCAGCGTTCGCAAATGTGAAAGGTACGAGTGTGTCTTTGGCACGGAAATACATAAATGCGCTGAGCTCTAGCAGATTTCTTCAAATGTCTGTTAGTAGTTTGGCCGCCTGAAAACTCTTCACTAAGTGACCTATTTTGACAAGAACCAATAGAACGTAGTACGTAGTAAAATTTAACGATGGCAGTTCTGACTGACTATACATACCTACAATGTCTATGTCTTCAAAGGAAGCAAACCAGCAAAAGCTGTCAAAAAGGCCGACAGGATGTTATCAAAAGATGTGACTAAGCAGGGCTTTGGAGGACAATCGACGACAGGTCCGTTTTTTGATAGACGCTCTTGCTAAATTTTGATCTCTATTTAAGTCCATTTAGTTGCTGTTGAGGTATCTTAAGTCTTCTTGCTTCAACTAATGTAATGTTCGGGCTTTTCCACGAGCTTGGCTTGTAAACCTCTTATCCTATGTGTGGCCTTATGGTTTAGCCCCGTACTCTTATCATTTATTTAGGCTTTTTATTGTATGTGACTACCACAAGTATGTTTGGTGAATAAATTAGCCTGATCAATGATGTGGTGATTTTTTTTCTAACTTAACCTCATGCCAGGTTGCTCTAGCTCGCTTTACCTTTGAGTTTGAGTGTCACAGTTCGTTGGTTCTCGGTTCAACCCCCATGGAGATAAAATGTCAAAGGCTGGACTTCATGGAAGTCCTCTTTTATATCACACACTGTGACACAAAAGAGGACTAAAATTCTGATGAACTAACTATCGGTTTTGAGCCCATATTGCTTAAATCGAAGTCTTTTTCAGATCTGTCTTCAAAGCCCCACTCTGGAGTTCCACAAGGCAGTCTTCTAGGTCCCCTACTCGTCATCACAACAACAAATGATCGGTTTAGGGCTGGTTAAATCAACGTCTTTGCTACCTTAGTATTTAAGGTGACAGATTTTATATCCTAAAAGCCATCGGTTGGCTTTGGAAACCACTGGTCCAAAGATTTCTCAAACCCATACGTGACCAGAAGCCTCTACATCACGTCTGTTCGGCCCCTTTATGAGTTTCTACAGATGAGATGAGATGACTCAGGACTACTGAGTCGGTCACTCTTTCACCAAGTTCATGTGTCCAAAATCATGAACATACAACGACGTTTTCTATGATTTTTCCTTCGAGGACTACACAGGAACGATCAACTGATTTCTCCTCCCTAACAACGTCAGCGCAGTGACTCAGTCCTCAGTGGTTAGTGAGGTGGACTACTGAGCACGGGCTCAGAAAAACACAAATTTCATCTCGCAAATATCTGATAAATATCTGAAAAACTGCCCTGAGAAGGCTTCAAAGCAGCATTCAAGCTTGCATAGCTTTGAGGAACGTATGGACGCTGCCGACTCTCTTTTATATGTCGAATCTTCTCAGGCTCTGTTTGATTGCGAGCCTCCTTACAACTCGATTTTCCTAAACAATAACTTTCACAACAGCGATATTAACGTTTTATTTATCCACCGACCCGTAAATAGATACTTGTTGCATCTAACAACAAGCCTTTTCTATCTACGTACCATAGTCGACCAGTGGACTTGTTGCATCTGAAAGCAAGTGATGATAAGCTCGGCAAAGGACTTGTAGCTTGTTGTAGCAAAATTCAGCAACACTTGCAGAAATTATCTTGTGCGACAAGCACTTGTGCAACACAACAAGTACTTGTTGCAAAAGGACTTGTGGTACTAGATGGGCGTATGTCTTATATATTCTTACGTCTCTACGAAGAAAGTGTACACCGTGTGGTAGTCGAAAGCCACATCTGCATTTTGAGAACCCTACACAGCTCTACTTTTCGACTTTTCTTTTCCCATAACTTATTACTGGGAAATGAATCCGTCGCCTAATGAACTCTAATCACACAAGCGCGAGCGATAAAATAAAAATTAGATCAATCGCTTCCCAAAAGGAAAACACGCACTCCTCTCAAGACGTTGAATGAGACGCGTCTCAAAGAATATCCACTTCGGCGCTGAAGAGTGTCAGAAAATCAACATCAGCAACACGGTTTGTGTGTGTAGTGCAGCGGCATGCGGCCACCTCCTCAGATCCCAGCCCTGCGTCGATATCAAGAGACACTTTCGACCGCACCGATCCAGAGCACTGATTCCATTTGCTGGACATTTGATTGATTGACAGACGAAAAAACATAACGCGTTCGATCCCTGGCCGCCTTGGCTCTATCCCCAGACCACTTGTCTGCGGTTGATATTTACTTAGGCGCGCTCTCAAGCTTGCCGAAGGGGCGACGCGCCGGCCCAATCTCACATGGCCTCGAGTGTGATCGATTGATCTGTCAATGATTTTTCTGAGTGAAATCAAAAATCATTTCAAGAGATGGATTGATTGATTGAAGAAATGATTTCTTCGGATTTACGATGACTTTTCAAAAAAAAAAAAAAAAACCAACAAAAATTTATGTTCACACTGAAGTGCGACGGTTCGTATTGTTGCCGCTCTGACGCTTTGTACGCGGCGTAGTCCAGAGATCGTGCTGTTGTTCTGGAGTGTGTGGCATGATCAATGAATGATTGGATTAGGAATACGCATGTCATCTTGCGGTATTGGTTTGAATTTTTATATTCGCTGCTTGGACGGCTGGATGGCAACTTGACTTATTTTCTGGTTTGATTTGTAACTGAAATCGATCAGATGTTGATCGATTACTTTGTACGGCGGCGATGGGAGGTGGGAAAGTTTCTCTCCGGATATCTGCACTTGACTCGACAATGGGGTAAACATTGAAATGTCATTGACGCAGACAGACGTTTTGAGAAGTGGTTCTCGGGATCGTCGATCGTGTTTACATAATCGCTTTAAGATATCACACAAGTACTGTTTGAATGATATAGTTGTTGTCTCTTTTTCTCTGAAGGTAAGTGTCCAACTGGATTGGTAATGGGAATCATAAGGGGCCTTTATAAAATCGGAGGAGTCTTGTAAGTTAGCTCTTTGTATTTATGCGTTTGTATTAAGATTGAGGTAAGGAACAAACCCGTCCTCGTTGAGTGTAGGCCTCTGGAAGAAATGAGAGCTCGAGGTGCTACATCAGCCAGCTACCGTGAACGAGAAATACGTCACGCAATAAGCTTGATTTGGCATTCAAAATAGGAGCAAATTTTAACATCTCAGTGACTTAAACTTCGAGTGCAGTGTGATGGGTGAGCTCAGTGTTTGGTATCACTTTGGAAGCTGCACCCGACCACCTTTTCAACTTCGGGGAGTGGCTACATACCTCACTTAAGATCAAACAGTAATCAGGGCTTGCAAGAAAAGCTTTTGCACTCATTTCGTAATTTTTTAGACAATTATCGTCGAAACGATAGACCTCCAAAAGCAGCAACTAAGTGCCAAAATTACGAGTTTGAGACTTAAATCCAAATTATTTTCCCCAAATGTAATGAAAGCAGACGATAGTAAAACAAATTCGGGCAGAATATAACTTCTTATGGTCATCAAAGTTTCAAAAACGATATCGTCTCGACGATTATTGTTATACGGAATCTGCCCCTGAAAGTAGGTAGTCAAATCGGAGAAAAACACTCACAAGAACTACTGTTATAAGGAGAGGGTTCTTTGAACTAGCTTATAATTCGCTACGCCATGAAGCTTTGAAGTCTTAATGACCACAGTTGCGACTTACCTCTTCACAGTATAAAAGACACACCTTAGCAGAGAGCTATCATAAGTATGTAGCCAAGTTGATTAGCAGATCATTGAGGGTGATAATTGCCGGTTCAACCACATTGTTCGTATGTAGTTTTATATATCGCAAGTATATTAGATTTTGAATCGGAAGAGCCTTCAGCGGGCCCTAGTACTGCGGTTTCTTGAAGGAGTCTATTATGCCTTCTCTGGTAAATTTTTTTCACACCAGAGGCAGTCAGGAAGACAAGGATCTCCTCTGATCGAAAGTATATAGTAAGAGACTTAGAATCCCATGCCAAGCTGCCATTCCTATGAATGCCTAGATGAAGAGGGAGAGAAAATGTATGGCCCTTACTTTTGGACGCGTCTGAGATGAACCTTCCAACTTTTGTCGCATCGACGACGAACATGTGCGACTAACAGCAGCTGCGGTCGCACTCACCCGACCCCCCTCTGCGTTGCGACTTAATAAAATCGAACTGTGCCATGTCCTTTCAAACTTTTAAATGACCGCACATACTCGTACTCGCAACACATCACGTCAGTCCATCTCTTTGGATCCCTTTCATTTAAAATTGGAAAAGACAAACGAAGCCATCAGAGGAAAAGGAACCTCTCCCTTTGTTTTCCTGCTGATTGATAAAATATATTCGCTTTGTGTTTACGTACATGTCTGCAAGGACTGAGGACCGAACAATACCATCTATATACAGCGCCAGACATCGGAAAGTCATTTGGAATTGTTTTTTCTTTTTTCAGTAATTGAACCGTACCCTGGGATGTCATCTATTTGTACATGTCATGTCATTGTAAATGGATGGCACTGTCTGGAATGCTCACAGAGTGGACATGATGATTGAGGTGCCTGAAAAGTTGAAGATGACCATCGGAGTCTGAACAAAAAATAGCGACCATCCCCCAACACCCTTTAAAGCTGCCTAATTGTTTAACATCCATAAGGACTTCACTTAATTAGACGCGTTCAGGCTGTCATCGCGATGCGCCTTCGATGGTATGGACGGTATTTCAGCGAGACGTAAATTCCCATCAAGACAACTCATTCGCTTCGCAATTAGATTACCATGTGTGCGCTACGTGATATCACTAATTTGTGCGGCATTCCTCGGGGGACTCGAATTCCATAATCAACGCATCAGGATGCTAATTAGATGCGAACTGTCGTCCGTATGCGTGCGTGGAGCGTGGACATTATGATTGTCTCAAGATGGATTAAGATGCAAATCCGACTTCGGAATTCAAAGTACCATTGGCGGGCGCCTCCACCCCCTCGATGATGACACGAAAAATCCCCATTCAAACGGGTGAAAGTTAATTAAATAACAACTTTGTGTTCAACTTTATCGTTGGTTTCCAGTCTGTCCTATTAATTAGTGAAAAATTATACCTGACAGCCCTCGGTTTGAGCTCCGTGGATCGACGTTTTCCCAATTGGGCTACACTCACACACATTGTGCGACTGACTCATCCCCGTCATATAATGGGGCCCGCAACAATGAGCGAAAGGAAAAAACAATTAATTTCGATTTTTTTCCCGGGTTCACCCTGTAAAGGCCTCAGTGCTGCGTTATTGTTTCATGTAGAGCCGTCAGTCGGCGGGAGTGTTTCTGCTCTTTTTTTTCTGGTTAGGGGTTGCCCGCAACATTTTTACGTCACTGTCAGGGTGGATAATTGACAGATTGATCGGCGAATTGATAATTCAATTAGTCAATCAAAATTTGTGTGTGCACACCTCTACACAGCGAAAAGGTATTCACATGTGAATTCGGATGCTCCTGAGAGAGACGACGTGACACGGTGCACAACAAAAAAAAATGCCTGTCGTTGCAAAAAGTGAACAGAGTTATTAATTTTTCCCACAGCCAACTTTTTTTTCCTGCTGATGAGCTCCCTTAAAGGACTCAGTGTGGCTCTGTTTGTTTATTCATTAATTTGTTGGGGGTCATAGTGAGTTATATGTTTTTTTTTGCGGTCCGATTAAAGTCTTTACTGTTTTGATTGAAGGATAAACGAGTCGGCGGAACGGTTGAGGTTAAAACGGACATCCCTGGTGGTGTTTATTGATTTCAACGAGTGACAATAAATTCATTAAAGCGATAGATGGGTTTGTGGCAGAGCAGAATGCGCCAAAAGGCTGTTAACAATTACTGCTGCAGTTTTGACACAAATGAGAGGACTTGCTATGTGAAGGGATGTGTGTGAAGGGCGGTTTCCATGTTACTTCGCGAGTTGTTTGGATCGAATGGTGGCTCTAACTAAAAACAACTCTTAGATGGACCGGCTTTAAAAATAGGTTTCTTTTCTGGGGCGATTTTTGTCGAACACTGAAGTAGGTTTGAGTGGTTGGCGAGCTGTGGAGAGAATCATAGTTTCGACTATGTAAAGTCAAACCTCGATATCAATAATCAGTTCAAGTTTTCGATACAAAATTTCATATTGTGAACTACAAAATATGTAAGGTGAAGGTTAAAAATGATTTTAAGTAAGGCCGGAGTCAATAAATTTGACTTCATTAATTTACCTTTATTAAACTGTCTTGAGTTTGCTTTCTTGTCCATGGCCAGTATATATAACGTTCGCCTCTCTTCTGGAGTTTTTGCCCCCTTCAAGCTTGAGTCTGCAAGTCTGGGATATTCACAGAGAGGGCTCAAATCATTCAAAAACGACTGTTAATCCTTGTCTTGCCAATTTGTTAGCTTTCTTATTACCTTCACGTTCAGCTACCTCAGGATAAAACCTTGACCAATTCGTGACAACATTTCACTACCTTGAAGTCCGACTTAACACCTTTGTTAGATCTGTGCTTTTATGACCTCGACTTGAGACTTTAGTCTGGTTGATTCCACTTTAAGAAATTGACTTTATGATTTGATGTCAGTGACTTAGTTAAGTTCGATTTAACGACTGCAGCTTTCTAACGGAGATTTTAGGACACTGACTTATCAAGCTTGGCTGGAGTTGTAATTGTCTGACTTCATCGTGACAACTTTGACTTGAAACCACTGACTTGATGAATTCGCCATTGTTCCTCAACGACTTTGAGTCTGACTTCGTCTATGTGAGCCCCCTTTTTGGAATATTGGTTGCCAAATTGTTCATGTACAAAGCCATGGCGGCAGTTTTAGAGTTTCTTGTTCAGGAGATCTTTTTTTTTACTCTTTCGGCAGTTTTAGAATTTCTTGTTGAGCAGATCTCTTTTTTTGCTCTCAATTGGCAATTCGAAGCAAGCTTCAAGACATTACTTCTTCATTTAGATGTTCAGACAGTTTTTTACCATTTTTGATATAGGACAAGTCATACCACAGCCAAGGGTAAAACCTTCACAGGTCTTTCAAAAGTTGTCAACCCTAAGTTGTAAAGTTAATGCCATAAAGTCGAAGTCATTAGGTCGCAGATAACATGTCAAATTGATGGAGTAACTGGCATCAGGTTAAAGTAATGAAGCCCGGTGAAAAACTTATAACTCTCACCAAATTGTCAAAGTCATAAAGTCACAGTCGTTAAGTCGATTTCCAAGGTCAGTAAGTCTATTCCATCATTTAGAATCATGCAGTCAAAATTCTTCAGCTAAGTCATAAAAATCTTAGACCTAGACAAAAGCTTTAAGTGAAAGTTATAGGTACAAGTCCCAGTCCTGTCAAAACTACCAAGTGAATGACATAAAGTTTCCGATCTAGTCAAAGTGACAATACCTGTTGTCAATTTCCTGTCACAGCTGTCGTAATCAAATTTAACAAGTCGCAGTCGTAATGTCGAATCCATCAAGTCACTGACATGAAGTCTATGCACGTTTAGCAAACCAGTTATAACCATAGGTACTGAGTCCAGGTAGGTATAGGTAAATGGGTGCAGTTGTAGCGCTTGCCACAGCTTCAATTCGACCATCAGTTGGGCCCATAGTATCTACTACTGAGTCTCGGTCATACATTTACAGCTCTGTCCATCAAGTAACAGTCAGCTGGTCAAGTTCATCCGTCACATTTGTTAAGTCAGACTATTTTCAAATCATCATATCGCAGTCTTATTGATATTTAGTCAAGCTCATCAAGTTCAGGTTAGTCCCCAAGTCGAAAGTAATCTTCAAGTTAAGGTTGTCAAGGGACTCGAAGGCATATAGTTGCAAATCTAGCCAAAGTTTTAGTCATAGAATCTCTTTCACAATTGCAAAGTCAAAGTAGGTTATATTCGTCACCAAATCGGATTTAAAAAGCTGGTATTTTTAGAGACCTCTTACGCTAACTATTTGCTTATTTTTGAGTCGGATTTATCAAGTCTTTAGCGTGAAGTCGACGTCATCGTATATTAAGGAGGAGTCAGACCAAGTTGAATGGAGTCATCGAGTCAAAGGTATAAAGTCACCAAGTCAAAAAAACTCGGATTAAGTCAAGTCCACCAAGTTCAGTCTCCGTCCGTCAATCTGAAAGTCATTTCCCTATTTCTATTTGTTACCGTAGCACTCTTAAACTACTCACCAGATTCATATGGTCTTCTAAGACATAATAATTAACGGCGCAACATTTAGTCCTTATTTCATCGGAATCGACCAACTCGTTCAGAATTTATACAGAATATTGTTTTTGATGGACCTGCAAACCGCTGGGCCTATAAAACAACAATAATTGTCCTTTAACAATAATAGTAGTATGCAAAAACAAATTTAGGACCTCTCAGAGCCAATAAGTCAAGTCCAGTCAAAGGTAGGATCACATTAACAGACACTTTCGGGTTGTGTCACTATTGCCATACTATCTCTGACCTCTCTTGATTGGACCACTTGTCGGCAGCCGCTCCTATACAATTAAAAGTAACCACTCCTTAACAACACACTCTGCCGACCGAACTCTTTAGCAGTCCGCAAACCGCACCCCTCCCCAATAATGAGATCCATAAATGGTCGATCACTGTGCGACTGCGTCCTTTCACATCGCGCTCGCGCACTACTTCTCTTCTTTTCCGTTTAGAATCAGAGTATCATTAATTTCTTTCTAAAACCATTCGACAGTTCGTAGGAAAATTAATGTCAGCATTAAGGTAAAATTCGTTCCATTAGCAAGTTGCAAGCAGCAACCAGCAGCGCAGCAAGGAACCACCGCTGGGGGATTTTTTTTTTGGTTTTTTTTTTCGAAAGTTTCTCTTGGGAATCGAATATCTTCCAAGTGCGGCAGCCACCTGCTTTCCCACAGCCAGTTATTTATCCGCCTGCAAGCAGCAAGCCAATCACCGAATGAGTTATGATCGCGACACTAATATAAATCATAGTCCAAACCGCGCCATGGAATCCTATATACCTAATCGTATATAGTGCTCGCAAGTCACAAGACCGCAGCCGCCACCATCTCCACTAATGGCGCGGCTTACTTGCCTCACTGCTCAGTCAAAAAGTCGCTGGGGCTCTCCTCAAATTGCGCTCTCCGATATGAGTTTGACATAATATGGAAAGTCAATTCGACATCGAGAGACCGATCAGCCTCACCATGCGGCCTGTGAACAATGGAGTTCCAAATTGAAAGTCCGCATGTATACGGGGGTGGGGACTGGGGAGCATTTGATCGTCGCGTCGTCCAGTGTGCACACCACTATCTACAGGTGTCCGGAATAGCAACTCGCTGCGGTACTAGCTGCAAATCGTGTCCAAATCGTGATCGAATCAATTTGGTACACGTGAACTTCGGCTTCGTGGTGCAGATGTGGATTGCATTGGCATGGCCTGCGAGTCGGACATATACATCATTTGTTACCAATTGCACTGTTGGATGATTGGCAAATAATTGCACTGTGTGAATGGCGGTACAAGCGTGTGAGCACACTTTGATGATCTGGAGTGGTCTCTGTCCAGTTGGCGCTGGACGCAAGGACTCTGATTGATTTAGTGGAAAATTTGCAGGAATCTTTACGATAGCTAGATGGTTACCATACTCTCTGCACTCTCTGTCTCTGAGTTCGTTGCCGAACCAGCTGTTTGTTAGAAGCTTATGTTCTTTTTTTGGACGTCTGTCTTTGGAAGACTCAATGTTTACTTAACGTTACTGGAGTTTTATTCATATGCAAGGTTATGTATCTAGTTCTTCGTGACGTTGTGAAGCTATTTTGAAAGAGCTTCACGTTCTTTCTTGAGAATACAAGTCATAGTTGGAAGTTGAGGCTTTAACTGAGTGCTACCAAACTCAGTCGTGCGTGCCCCAATGCGCAATTGTTGAAAGACCTCATTCCAAAAAATGTTATTCCTAAGTAAGATTAGTAGAGAAGAAGAAGGAGGCGTACCTCCTATCGGTGTTAGGACATATATTTCCGGTGTCCAAGCGTTACAACCAAACGTACACCCGGTTTTTAGCACCAAACCAGGGTAACAATATCAACCGCCCTGTCTTCGTTTTACCGGCTTAGTTACGCCACCAAAACCCATCACCGTCCACGATCCCCAGCAACACATCAAAAGCACAACAACATCCCTCCCATCTCCATCCAACCAAAAAGTGATGAACTACCCGGGCCGAGAATGCCTCGTTGCCCATATCATTGCTAACTGCAGCAAATGTGTCACTCGTCCACTATGTACCACCACCATGCAACGCAGCTGTAAAAAGCCTTCGCTGTCATCACAGTGCCACACGAGGGTACACGGCACAAACGCATCACGCAGCGAACGTCTTCCATAGTTAATGTCTCGTTTAAGGCTTAATTCGGTTGTTGTGGTCCTTCGGCGATGTGCGCGTCGCTCGGATACGTGTAGAAAGACGCCTGCGAGAAAAAAGCGCCCAAATCCGCCCCACCCCCCTCAGTTACACTAAACGACATGTCCTCGCCGCGTCGCCACCACCACCACCATCATCATCATCATCATCATCATCATCATCGCCATCAGTATAGGCTAGTGCTTGTGATGATGCATTTTGCGGTCTGTCAGTTAGTAGAATGCGATTTGATGGCCGCCCCAAAAATGGCCCAAACTAGGAAAAGTCAGCCTGCCAGCGCGTCATGTCATTTTGGCGCTCCAGCCGCCGAGGTTAGCCCATCATCAGATTGAACAGAGTGCTGTTGCTATTGCTGGTGCGCCCTCTACCGACTGCAACGGAGGACACTACGATTTATGCACTATAAATGTGCGGACGAATGCTCGCAACGTATCTCGAGGTGATGCGGATGAATTTTGACACTTTTGTGGCCGACTAGCGTCGGTTTTTGGATCCACGACTGCTCGGAGGCAACAGATGCACACATTCTCGGGTATGTGTGAGCCGCACGATGATGATGACGATGATGCTGATGGGCCACTTTGATACACGAATGATGGGTTGGTTTTGTGTTGCTTTTTTTTGCGGTAATGATAAACATGGAATTTGAGATGCGATACTGGGCGGACGTCGGCTCTAAACACGACTCGGGGCTGTGTGCAATTTCTCTTATTCATCCATTCATTTGTCATAAATCACTCAGGAGTTGTGCGGTGGACCACCGTGGTCGGCGCGGAGGCCCGCAAACAATACCTTGATGATTGGTGGTGTACAGCTGGTTAAGTGGCAGACAAATCATCTGCTGTCATCGCATTGACGTTTTGTGAAATTTCACATCTTTTGTTTGGCCGGTGAAGGGGATGCATGCCTCTGCCTGATATGGCCAAGGGGATCAGATGGACTTGGTCAATTGTGTCCTCAATGGTCACGATGTTGGATGGTCTTCAATGGGAGTCACTTGGTTTGGTTTGGGTTTGCAACAAAGTTTGGACGGAGCTGCGCTATAAATCGAAGGACGATATACAGAGATGCATTTCGCATGGGCAGACCGCAGGTACGAGCGGGTTTGTCAATGCAAACAAGGTCTTTTTTCCGTTCGATTGAAATATTTTCGAAAAAAAGGGAACAGCAAGAAAAATTTGTTGGTGCTGGGGGTTGAGGGTGGGTTGTGAACTCACGATATCTGACAGATAGTTTAGCGATGTTCTGTCTGTTTTTTTTTCCAGAACAGACGGTCACAGCTTTTATTTCGAGGGCAGGTTTTGAATCTGCAATAACTGACAGCAACTAAAATTAATTGTGCTGCCCCCAAGCTGCCCTAGAGATGGTTAAGATGTTCTGTATGACTTCATCAACTACTATACTTCGGTTTGAGGACGTTTTTTGAACCTGCTATAAATATTGCTGACAGCAAGTTTCCCGAAGATCCCAAAGTGCACTGAAAATAAAATATTGACAAATTTCGATTGTAAAATTTGAACAAAAATAATTTTGTTGAACTGAATAAAAATTGTTGTAATAATAAATGAAATTTATTAATGCAACCTAAGTTTTATCAAATTGAACGATATTTTGTCAATGGATAAAACATTTTCATAAAACAATAAAATTTTCAGTTTACTTAATCGATGTTGTATGAATTGAACAATTTTGTTGTTGAATTAACAAAGTTTTTGTTATATTTATAAAAACAGAACCAAAAATCACTTTTGTGAAATTAAGTAAACTTATGCAAAATATTTGTTAGCCAAACAAAATACAGATCAAAAATACTTTAAACATTCTGTTGAAATGAACATTTTTGCTGGCAGATTTGACATAAATTTGGTTGAATTAATAGCACAAGTGTTGAATTGAAAAAAAGTACAATGAAAGAGGGCAATCAATTTAATGCAATGCTTTTGATGAAGTCAATTATTATTTGACAATCGAAGTAAAGTATTTTTATGTACATTAAAATTCCCAAAAAAAGCGAGTTGAACATTTTAAAAATAAACTTTTTTTATGCGCACAAATAAATAATTTTTGTTACCATAACAATTTTAACTTTCTCCATTACGTAGTAAGAGAAAGATACTGTATTCGTACAAAATTTCGAACTCGAGATTTTAATCAATTCTGACACTACGTTGATAGACGAACTCAAAAAAGTGGGCGACAAAATTCTGTCCGTCTGTCTGTCTCTCTGTCTGTTTGTCGCGAGGCCTGCAGCCTAAACGGCTACCCGGATTACGTTCAAACTGCGGATTTGGAGTTTGGGGGCTTACAGTTCGTGGCCGTTTTTTTTTTGCACTGTAACCTCAATATTAATGGTACTTCCCATACAAAATTTTCATACCAGTTCGATTTTTTCGAAAATGGCTCTAACGATTTTAACCAAATTTAAGGTTAACATGACTGCATACTCAGTTTTACGCTAGAAAATCGAATAACGGTACTTTTAAAATTTGGACATATCTCGAAAACGGTCCATACGATTGCAACAAAAATTCATTTTTAAGGTAATGTGGTCATTTCCAACTTAATGGCGAAGTCAGTTTTTCTCTGCATTATCTAAAAATGTATTTTTGAAAGAAGTCATTTTTGAAAAATTTAGTTTTCTTTAGTTTACTTGAAAGCTTAGAGTAAAATTGGTGTTTTCAAAATTATTGCGTCCTTAATTTTCAATTCGAATCAACGAAAACGCTAATTTTAAAAACTGCTCATATGTCGAAAACCCCATTTTCGATTTCGATAAAACTTTCAAAACCAAGTAATGCTTACATCCCGAACAATAACTTGTACTCGGTTTTTAGCTAAATTGTTAAGCAATAGTATTTTTCAAACTAAACTTTGCAGTATTTGGTACTGTTTTGTCTGGCAAATTTTATAAAAAACCGCTCTAACGATTTTCATAAAAATTCATATTGAAGATAAAATCAGTATTCGAAAAAAATATCCTGTACTTAGTTTTTGTAAAAAAATTCGAAAAAAATCAGTTTTTTTAATTATTTATATTTGCCCATCATATCCCTATGCTATATTTTTATTACAATCTCCTTACTTTCGATAAAAATAACAATAACAGCTATATACGAAAAACTTCATTAAAGCAAATACCTACTCCCCTTTTTTCAACCTTGTTGAATTTGCACCTTAAAGTAATTGCAACCACTTCTTAGCACAATCAGAAACTCCCACTTCAATTGCACCCCCACACACGTCCATCGGCATATTCGCTCTAACACTGCTAATGCAACCTCAAAAACAAATCTCTGAAAACTTACATAAATATATATATGCAAAGACATCGGTCTACAACAAGAACCCTACTTCCAATCATAGACAAGTTTACTAATATATTTCGGTCAAAAATAAAAATATGCATAAGTAGATCAGAAAACAGAAACCACTGCCACACTTATAAAACTTATAAAATAGTACTGTAGACGCGTCTAACTATTTACCCATAACTTGAGACAATTGGTATATTTATGTATCTACTGCCTATCAGATGAATAACCCAAAGTGAATTTTATCCCTTTTCCTATAATCTATGCTCCGTTTCTTTTATCTAGCATCGTTTCTCAGACTTTTACCTATCTACTTAATAAAATAAAAAAAATAACCAACCAAACTTTTGATGAACGAGAAAGTTTCGTTCGACCCAGTCGTGCACTTTATTTTTCTTCAAGACAAGATAAAACTCACTAAGATTTTGTCAATTTGATAGAAACATTTTGTTGGGCGTAAATTGACAAAAAAATGGTTGAATCAAGCCTCATTTTTATCAAATATATACCAGGGTTTTATTTTTAGTGTGACTCCATTTCGCACAAAAAATTTTCCACCACCTATTTCCAGATCCAACACTAATACACAGAGCAACAAAATGGAAACGCAAATCAAACGCAAGTGCAACCGGAAAAAGCCCCTACCACAGTCCGAAATAGTCGGCAGCCCTCCGATCACATAAAATCACTTTATTAGAATATACGCCTGATTACTTTTGAAATGCATCTCCAATCAAAGTATGCACTCAAATATACACAAACCGTCAAGGGGCTGAGCAATGAGCATTGAGCATTCCTATGCCACAGCAAGTACTTAGATTTATTTCACCTTTCAGGTGTCAGAAACAATCGACAAACTCAAATGGCTGGCCGAAACAAAATGATTGGATATAAAATCAAAGGAACAACCAACAGGCAACAGCTCACAGCAAGGATTATAAAATTTGAAAATCCCATTCAAAAACAGAATGTGCTCCCGCATTCGGAGTTGGTGCTCTCTAGTCTTTATGCATCCAAGTGAAATCGGTTCAACAAATGCCTCAGACTGTTGCACACATTTTGACGAGTCAATGTTGCCCGGTGCGAAACATGAATGAGCTCCATGTATGCGAACAGAAGCAACAACATCTCGTTACAAGTTTGATAGAAGCGCAGAGGCAATCATCGTCATCATTGGCATCATCATCGTCAAATTACGGTCCGCATGGATCTGTGGACGTGATATCTATGGCGAACTTGAAAATCCCGTCTCCCTGTATTTCTGTTTTTTTTGTTGCACCCTACTGTCTGCTTCCCCGGTTGCTCTTGAGCTTTTCTTTTATCCCCTGTGTAGTCGGTTTTTGCCCGGGTGGGACTAAGCTCCTTTGTGGATGCGCTGCGCTACAGCAAGGGGATGAAACGGATGTGAAATTATCTGGCAAATCATTCGCATGAAATATTCATCGATTCAAATTTATTGTACCTGCTGCTGGGCTCTATCGTGGGGGTGGTTGTGTGTCTGTATGCTCATCTGCATGCAGCCGTCTGGACGTAGGACAAAGTAAACACGTGAAATGCTTGTTTACATACTTGCGAGGATAAACGCCGCAAAGTTCAGCCTCGAAGTGAATGCTCAAATGATGAATGTCTCGGGTATTACTCAAACCATCTGCACACATCGTCAATTGCCAATTTCCCAATGGACAACGGAACTAATTCCGCAACACACACGGCCCTCTGCCCTACCCACGTGTGAGGCATCTCACAGCTCCATCGCACAAAACCGCAATCATATCCATCCACACAGATAGAAGGAGAGAGAGAGAAAGATGTTGCTACTTCATCATGTGTGACTCATATCAATACAGTGTGGCAGTGCTGTGCATAAATGCGCAAAACTTGTGAAAGGAAATCGCATTTTATTATGATTGATGGCTTCGAGATGCGACTGACATTAGCGCAGAACGAATTGGCACTCGCTTGACAAATGCAACGACAGAGTGGAAGATGACAGGCTACGGGTATGCAGTATTATATTCAAATTGTTGATGGTGTGCATTAGTCGCGTAAAGCTGAAGGAAACGAACTTTTGGTAGGTCAATTGGGGATTAGAACTGTGGAATGCAGGGAGGCACACCCGTTCATATATTGACCCAATTGCCTGAAGAGACCATTGACGTGCGACATGTGGCGAAGCTGAGTCTTCTGTGGGGCCAATTGTTAGCTAGTTTTGCCCTTTTCTTTGCCCCACACCTAAGAAGTATGGAATAAGTTTCTAAGAACCGTATACAGATCTCTTTTGTTGCACATCGACTACCCACTCCTACGACCTAGATACCTAGTTTCCCAAGGTCCTACACGTTCAATTTTCTTTGTATGGCTACGCGGTCCTGCAATTACTTTCATTGTGAACTAGCGGTCTTAAGAACTGCGATTTTTCAGAGTAGTGACGTCCACACTGAAAGTGATGCATTCAGGCAATTTAGGCAACCTATGCCAGTCATGCGACGGAAAAACCTTGCGCCTTGCAACCGCGTCAGTAATTTGTCACTGCGGTGAAGAAAAAACCTAAAAACCTGGCACAACAATGACGACTTGTCGATGTCACATTAGCAACATCAGCATTCGGGGGGCAATCGATGTAGCCAATAAAACCAGCTGCAGCTACTTTTGCGGATCTTGTCCAACTGCGCACCTCAATGCATCGATCATCACACAGCCAAATGATCATCGAGCATCCACAGCGTCGTCGTCAACATCAGCAGTCCGATGAAGAATGGATCGCTGTCAGTTGTATGCGGTGTGCGCGCACATTGAGTGTCCTAAAGACAATTCCATGTTTGCATTTCGCAACCAATCATCCATTAAATACATCAAAGAGTTTTGAGCTGCAAGAGTGGTGTTTCTGCATTCTCACCATAAGCGTATGGATACGGTGTTCCCCGACAGCTGTCACTTGGTCACATCGGTGACAGGAATTGATTTCAATTTCACATTTCAAAGCAGACAATTTTATAAGAAAGTGTTCAGCGTTCGCTCTCTCAATCTCTTGAGATGACAAGAATGATGCTTCTGCTGATGATGATGATGACGACGATGTATGGGTCCTCTTCGCACATTTAGCCGCACAGTTGTTGTGTCCATCATTGGGGATTTATTTTCGGGGTGGACACATCATATATATACGTGTACACATGAAACTGTCAGTCTATGGTGTTCCTTTTGCTTCCTTAGCATCGTGTTTGGATGTGAAATGTCATTTGTTTGTGTTTTTGCCTGCGTTCTTGACAGACTGGTTGGCTCGGTGGTGCTGCGCCCTGGCAAATATACCTCAAGCTATGTGACATCGGAATGTGATTAATTCTTGACGAAGTGCAGAGTTTGTTTTCGTTGCGAAAGGTATTTTTAAAGGTGTCATCGTGAGAACAGAGAACAGAGCACAGAGCTGACGGTGGAGCTGACAGTAACAGGTTTTGAATGGCAAAGTACCTCATTACGAGAGACGGTAGGATGCGTTCCTTTAGCATAGGGTGAGTGATTTGGGGAAGATCAGATAAGTTGCATCGCAGGTAAGAATGAGTTAACTTTGTGGTTATGGCCGTCATAAAGAAGGGCAGCTATTATACACGCAACTAGGTCAGTCATATCTGTCGAATTTGAAGGAGCATCTGCATCAGTTTGGAGGATATTGTCGACACAAATCGAAACTTTGTCAAAACTGCGGTTTCTTTCATATCCTGGCTTAGAGGGAGTCCTGACACTGTTACTGTACTTAGAACACGACTTTTAGAAGACTGCCAAAGCCAGTGCTATGAGAATTTACCTCGTGAAAAAATTCAAACCATGTGATCTTCGTGGATCCTAAGATCGACTTATATTCTGTCAATATATTTGATGGTTTTAAGCCAACTTCATTCGAGGGTGCGGAATATTCATCCCGGTGCAGTCTTTGTGGGAGAGGCTGGTGACCGTAGGCGGGACGAATCACTCTCAGCAATGGTAATGCTGGGCTTGGGCCCCCTGCAATAACTCTGGATGTTCATCTTCCAAGTCAAGTGAAGCCTATTCAACTGAACTCTACACCAGAGATTGCCTAAGACGAAGTGTCATAAGGTCAATTATCAGCCAGTCAAGCAGCTTAAAGGCTCTCTTTTCATACTAAGTAGACTCTAACTTGTCTACATAAAAAAAAATGAACTACTGGGTCGCACATAACTTGATCATTTATAAAAAAGAACGTTATACGCGGGCATGCTAAAATAAAAATAAATAAATAAATAAATAGTTGCGCAACAGGTCCGTAGGAACCCTAGTCCCAGCTTTTCATAACCATTAGTTTTTGGGTTTTTTTATTTTTGCGACGAATGGAAGGGATCCACAATTTTTATGCCGAGTCCAAACGGCCAATTGAGAACCTCCTTTATGACAGTTATTCTCTCGGATGTTTGTCAGACGTTCGTGAGAGGTGGACCAGTGGAAACAAACCTTATAAAACGGAATTGGTTTCTTTTTTTTGGGGATCGACCCTGGGACCGCTCGTAGTCCAACACACGAAGCACTAAGCCACTGCGCCCATACAACTTGTCTACATGCTGATTTAAAAAAATCACACAAACCACTAGATTTCGCTGTCGAACGAGCTTAATTTCGCTAGAGCACCGGCCATTTTTATAAGAGTTGGTTCAATGTACTGGCTTAGCGAAGACACACGTAAACCGAAATAAGGTCTCAGCCAACTCTCACCCCATATGCACAACTTTGTGGCATTATGCCAACTCAAGGGTAATTCTATACAATTAACCAGTTGGCCATTATCAGCAAGGTTAGGTGGATGTACCGGCTTAGCCAGGACACACTTAGACAAGCTCAGGAACGCGCAATTTCATTCATTTGCACTTAACCTCAAAACAGCATTGCCAGTTCATGGACGAATGTGTTGAGTACACTCTCTAGTTCGACTTGATTAACCGACTAGGTTGGTGTACTAGCTTAGCGAAGACACATGCTGACCTAAGTTAAATCCATTGCGATGCCAGAAGACAGCCCAATCGATCTAGATTTACTGGAACCCAAAAACAACATCCATTTGTCCAGTTGCGCCCTCAAGTTCTGGTTGAAGTCCTTTTCTATATTTGCACGCGTCGTCCTCTTCTGCCCATTCCAATTCGAGTTGGATAAATATATGTTCAATATGCGACTACTCAGTCACTGCCCCACCATATACGCTCAATCCATCTGCGACTAATTACATCGCATAAGTCAAAATTCTGCTTCTCCACATGTGTGTGTGGCAAATTGGCAGCCACTCATGGTACACGCTAATTAAGCGCTTATTATGCCCCAGTATCAGGTGATTCCATACACACGCTAAGCACCAGCACCCGAATGATGAGTTTCTCTCCAAGGACGCATCTGCTTAATCAATACGCTCCTTGGTCTGGTCTCCTACTCCTATTAGTACTGTTTTTCTCTGCGCTATGTACTCTCCTCTCCAATCAATTATTCGCTTCCAAGTACGCCCTGATTAGAAGAACATTCACGAGTCGAACGAATTATGCATTCGACTTAAGTTTTTGACACGAGAAATCCCTGTCCAGGGATCATGAGCATCATAACCGCCTGAGATTTCTTTCTGCTGCTGTGGACAAATGCGGGAGAGTTTTCCTGTTTTTTTTTTTCTTTTGTTGTTTCCCATCAACACTGCAATCGATCAAAAGGATACTGATATAAATACACATGCACCGTGGCGACCGTCGTCCAACGAACCATAACATGTGCAGAAGGAGGAATCTAATCAATTCCAATTAGGACATCTCACTGCGATGCTATGTATCCCGAATGAATTATTATTATTAATCATTTACTTATTATTAGTATTCCTCTCTCTCTCAGCAGGCAGGAGCTGGAGCCAGGAGCCAGCCTCACTCTGCCAACGCCGCCGCCGGTCCACTGAATGCGGTGAGATGATGAGTGAGCGACCAGCCATCCATGACGTGGTGAAAACTTTCATAATTCATAATAATTCACCGCCCACCTCCGGCCGCCTGGTAGCTGGATACATATGTGCGTGTGTGCGAAATGCTCGTATTAATTAGTCAACATTAAGAAATCTGAGTGTGGACACTTTGTCTCGGGGGAGTTTTTCCTCCTTCGTCGTTGTCGGCTAAAGTCCACCGACCAGTATGGTGACTGATGAGGACCAACGCCAGGGATGTGCGACTCTGATTGAAAATCCTTCCGCACCGTCCACCGCCGATATCTGCAATTATAATCCCGCATTGATGACGCAAAAGCCAAGATGAATGTTGGCAAGTTTCCCTAATTTGACGTCCCACATAGAGAACAGAGAGAAAGCGAACTTTTAATCCTGATCGCAGCTCCCTCCTTCAGTTGATATTTACATGTCAAATAACTTTCAATCACTGTCGACAGGATTTCTTATTATATACATATAGGGGGAAGGAAATCCTTGTGCTGATGGTGTAGGTCACCACATTGGTGGACGACGCGGACGCCTTCAAGTCGATAAAGTTTTTATCCTCGCAAGCAGACAAAAAATGAGAATTTATCCTTTTAATAATTTTTTTCCTTTATTTTTTTTTTTTTTGTGCCGTTCATTCTTTGCTCAGCTTCTATCCTTGGACGCTCTTTGGTTGATGTTAATTAATTCTTGTCTTGTAGCGGTAAGAATGGATGCAAGGCGTGTGGGGGGGTGGGATAAGGATAAGGGCAAGGGAAACAGAAAAACTTGCCGAACCTGTCCACCCGGCAATATGTCAGCCAGAAAGACATCATTATTTCCAATTGTGTGTGTCGGTGTGTGTGTGTGTGTGTGCATACTTTCGCTGATGGATAGAATAAGGAGCGAGTGACTGACCACCGTTTGACGGATTGGTCGGGCGGGGTAGTCGACAGGAGTTCATCGATCCGCAAAGTTTTGTTGGTTTTTTTTTTGTTTATATTCTTTCACCGAACTAAGCCCTACTCCTGCCTGACGGGACCTTTACCTTTCAGTCACATCATCCTGCAGTCGGCGCGCGGTCAGGATGAGGGTAGGTTAGTCAGTGTTTCTTAGATGAAAGACGTTGATTGACTTTCTTAATTGACTTTACTTGGTGTCAATCAAGCGGAGTGCCAGACATGTACGGCTTGAGTTGGAAACGGAATGAATGAAAGATATGAAAGGAGACTTGCTGGGGTGCGGCGGAGATGGACGGAATTTTTACTTTTAGACAGGCTGGTGTGGGTTGGTTAGGTGTGTGGTACGTGAGCATGACTTTCGGGGTGAAATTGAGATCGAGGGTTGGTTTGCATGTGAGAGAAAGTGGCGTTTGATTGTCAATCGGAAAGATATTCTTCCAGGACTACCATTCAAACTGAAGAAGGACGTGTTAACTAACGCAACGCATGAATATTTGAATTTTGTGTGACAAAAGTAACATTGTTTGCAAGGGGTCTTATGAGCAATTTGTCGGAAAGTTACCTCGAAGGCGCAACCGAACTTTCTGAGGCCAGATATTCTCTAAACCTGCTTCGGGGTTGTTCAATCTGTAAAGTTTGGCGTACACAGGTTTCATATGTCAGTATCGTATTTTCCATTTACGTCACCGGTCCTGAGAAACCCCTACCGACCACAGCTCAAGGTATGTTGGATAGTAGCTGACTTCAGGTTAAATTTGCTTTGACGGGCTTTGAAGAGGGCCATGCAACAGCGAACCCTACGAGCTGTACAAAGACTTTGGCTCTTTTTGTCGACGACTTCTTAAGCACTCAAACAAAACTACTGGACCAATAAATCTACAGAAAGCGGTTACAATCAAAACTGTAGAGTATTACAGCCTTACAAGGCGGAGAAGCATTTGGGGAATAACTTCGGACCATCAGTTTTTGGGGAAAGCAACTTGACTCACTGGCTCTCTCGTTTAAAAAACTCCTTGTGCCTTGAAACAACTCCGAGACCTTCAGTCGGAATAACTGCCTTTTGCGGAAGCCAATGTCCTTGAGTGATCATAAGATATTTGCAATTCTTTCATCTCATTCAATTTTCTTCATTAAATTCGTAGGTTAGAAGCTGTGGTTCTGGCTTGCTTAATGCAAGCTTTAAATTAATGTCGCCGACCCTTTCTTGATTTTACGTTACGGACCTAGCTTGCTGAAGGGGCGTGTTGGTCGAGACTTAGGTTCACTGGCAGCAGCTCAGCCTGAGTTTGCCGAGGGCTTGGTCCAATATTATCTTAGACTCAGACTATAGCCAGTTAAAGAGCCTTCGGGATTTGCCTCCCGTTGGGCGCAGACTATAGTCAGTTAAAAAAGAGACTTGGGTATTTGCCTCAAGTTGGGCACTTCAAGTTGCTTTTCCACATGGTGTTTTGCGTTGATCCTCTAAATTGGAATCGAAACTCTGTGGGTAAAGGTGTCAAGTCCTATAGTCATCGCAGACCCTAGTTATGCGTTTTTTTCTTTTGACTAGGTCAATGCCGTTCGCCGTTTGTCGGAAACTCACCAAACGGGACCAGATATCCTACGAAAAAGCGACCAACCCTTTAACCCGTAGATAGGAGGCTTGACTGATGTTTTTAAGGTTGAGAGCCTCCCAAGATTGCGTGGCAATCAGAATTTTCACAGCTCTTTCAATCCAAGTTACCACCTAAGCGTAAAAAATTCCCAAAAATATGATTATATACATCTCCCACATGGAAAGTCCTTAACCCACCACTTTAAAAACAATCCCACTCTCCGTGTCGTAACTCATCGCATATCCATCATATCGATAATCTGCCGATCACAGGTAGACCGAGCACAGCCGCCGCGCCTCAGGCCAGCCACCTCGTTCACATCTGCTTTTTGAACTCGCTGATATGATTCCACTCCAAGTTGAGGTCCCTCAAAGACGTGCGCGCTCTCGAGACTCAAACCGAAATCTCTTCGGTCGACCCAGCAGTCAGACAGAAGACTGGTGTTCACTTGATTGATGGCAACCACACAATCAGTCAAACCATTCACACGACCTACGGCGCTTTCCTCTCAATTTGGCCACGATAATTCAACTTTTATGAGACGTAATTCTGTCAGATTGATTGCTCAATCAGCAGCGTTAAGATCGCACGGCTCCGGATAGCACGACCCCTGTGGTGGCATCCACCATCACACGGTGATTTTGCAGCAGCGGCAGCAGCGCGTGATTTCTGTGTGCACCGGCACCGCAGCGCACTGATGCCGATGATTATGATGCGGCCGTTGTGAGTGAGCCTTTCAGTTATGTATAGTAGTTTCCTCTGTGCGATAATCCACCCACATGTGTGTATGCAATACCCTACGAGGACATACAGTCAGTCGTGTCGTGTCGTGTCTCGTGTGGTATTGTTGCAATTGTCGGGGCTGGCAGAGGTTTTGTAAGGCTCTCAGCCTATTATCTCAAGATCGTAAATTCATTTACGGTATAACAACGACATGTGCGTGTTGCTGGGTGTGTGTGTGGGCTGACGATGACTCAATAAATCATCCAATTGTTCAACACTTAACTATCTAAACTAAGTAATAATTGCACCTGTGAGACGAGGATGTGTGCCATTGTGCATCCTGTTGTACAAATATCTTGTGGGCCTCCTCCACAGCAATTGCCAATTGTATGACATTATTATTAGGGGGGGCGATTATTACTCTTTATTATTACCGCTATTATTACTCATAATTTGCATTGTTATCCGGCCCAGGATGTCTGAGACGACGACGACGATGATGAGGAAGGGCTGCTCCCCGCCAGGCTTAACATAATTTGTGTTGATGTTCGGAGAATGTCCAGTTGGGTGTTGCAGCAGCACTAGTCCCACAATGCATATGGCGTACGGCATATTCAGGGGCAGGCATTTGTCCTGAGGTCACCAAAGTCGTCTGTCAGTATGCGGAGTAGGTTTAAGTTTAAGTGCCGCCTCACACAGTGCACGTGTATTTCATGGTTTTCTTACGGTGTTCAGTTTGTCCGAGCCAACGAGAAGTGGCATTTGCAAGATGACACTCAAATTGGAGAGTTCTCTCCAAGTGAATTTATATTTAATCCTTATTTATGGAGCTGCCAGTTGGATAGAAGAGTCCTCAGTCCTACGGCTTAACTTCATTCTTTATGGATCAATCTTAGTGGGCAAAAGTGAGTTGGGCGTGCACCAAGGCTCTCGTAAGGAAGTTGTCACATAGACGGGAGTTAGTTCTGTGTATTTCGAAAGCCACACCAGGACCCAAGAGATACTCATCAGATGGAAGCTATTGAGGCACTTCTTCTTATGGGGTTATGAATTCGACAGGGTCTTGTCTTTTGGTCGTTTGCATGGAAATATTTTGTGCAGTGGATAACTTTTTAGGAGGACATGTTGGACTTTAGCATCAGCGTAAGTTAAACTTGTTTCACGTGGCGACAGGCAGAAACCTAACGAATTGGATCAGGGGCTATAGAATACGAAAAATCCTTACCTACGAGGCTAGGTTACCGCGATTATATCACTCAAACAATAATACTGATAATACTGATGCACCATAAAATGAAAAAATTCTGTTTAAATACTTGCTAAGGACATTCAAAATTGGTTCGTTTATACTAATAAAAATAATAATAATTCGTGAACAATGAATTAGCCGCAGACCTATTTTTACAAGATTCGTAAAATTTTACCTGATTTTAATGTTTTTCCTTAATTTCTTTCTCTGTTAATTCCTTTTTCAGCCAAAGATTTAGAAACACCCTGTGAAGCAAATTTAATAAAAATCACTACTTTTATAGGCCTGAAAATTTCTTTTACGAAAATTGTAGCGATGTCTTCATGCGTTCAAAAGATATGATTTTTGCAACCAAAAAAGTAATTTTGGACCACAGTGCGACGTCTGTAACCATTCCAACCTATTTTGGAGTACCTCAAGGTTGCCATCTAGCTCCTTTGTTATTTTTATGACTTACTCAAACGGCTCAATTTTTTCATAAGAGTTACATATACTATCGGAGGTGAAGAAGTTACATCAACCTTAAGCGGTGATTTTTGACTGTTCCGTGGATCAAGCTAAGACTGACCTGAGCATGTATATTTTTGCTATAAATCCCCAGGCATATGTTATACGCATATGAGTGTTTCAGCTTTGTTTAAAATTGCTAGGACCAGTAATCCCAGATTGAGAGTAAAAGCTCCAATATTGGGGCTTTTATAATGAAATAGGGGAAAACGAAGGAAAAGCCCATCGAACGTCTACGTAGGGGTTTTTGTGTATCCGAATGTTTTCCACTCGTTTTGATTTTATGTCTAATAGAAAATTTTTCTCATTAGAAAGGGGAACAGTCTTCAATATCTGGGAACTGACTAGTGCTCAGTTTTTCATCTCAGATTATCTGATTCATGACTGGTTTAAGTGTTTTAAATAATGCTTTTCATCAGCTAGAATTAACCTGAGCACAGGCAACCTTGTTGGTTTAAAACATTGGTCCTTCGAGCCGGATTATATCACCATGAAAACCTCAACGGATCAAGAACATTCGGTAAGCAACATCCAATTTGTCGATCTCTGCTTCCCCGAATCCTGCGAAAATCCCCTCGTTATTTAAGGCTGTCTACAGTGGCTCCAACAACTTTTCGTGAACTTCTTGAAGGCAGTTCGCCTGAATGTTTAAGTGTACTTCAGTTGCTGGCGAAAGACTTGTTTTTTTTTAGCAATTTCTGTGCGATGAGCTGTTCAAAAAAATCTGTTACTAGCTCGTCAAATGTCTGTTCCTAGTACCCTCGAGTTTGAGTCTAAACACATGCACCATCGTCTGCAAAGTTTCGCAGTCCCATCTTAAAGCTCTCACCCGTGAAACCTCAAATGGGAAGTCTTCCGCATTTCATTTAAATAAATAAGTAATCCCCCGCTAAATCACATAATCACATTACTTCCACTTCCATATATATCCCGCCGCCGCTGCAATCATTCTCCAATCAAGTCACGTTCAAACCAGGGCGCACCACTCCGTCAAAGGACCCATTTTTGACACATGTCAGTCAAAAAAAAAGTTACAAATCGAAATACGAAAAAAAAAAACAGAGAAAAAGGACAAAAAAATACAGTACAGTACAACTTTCAGCAGACAGGATTCTATTAATATCCGCTCGCGTAATTACCACTCATTCGCAACCAGAAAGACACCGAGGACATGCCATCCATCCCCGAGATCTCTCTCTCTCGCGCTCTCGTCCGTGCGTCGATTTGACATGAATGACAACTTGACTTAATCATTTATTCCCTTCGTCGTCCTTCTGGTTCTTCAGAATTCCGCTCATGTAGAAAATGTTTGCCCCCGGTTTTGTTCCATTTCCATGATCCTGTCAATCATTTCGAATGAACAAAAAAAAAAAGAAATCACCCACGTAACACACTTAGCGTCGTCTGAGAGTAATCCTGCTGCCTCCTGGCATAGGGATTAGCATTAGAGAAGTTTTGCTTGTTATTTTTTTCGTTGATGCTTAAATTTAGTTGTGCCATCTCAAAACGTCAGAAGAAATCACTGAACGTTCTGTTTACCCGAGAATATGTGTCATCACAAATCAAAGGCCGAAACTTGTGGGCGCACATTTTTTTTTTCCTCGGCCGATTTTAGTTAAACATTTGATCCTTTGACACCGGCACATCCTATCAACTGGAATGGAGTAACACAAGAAAGCGAAACTTCAAACAGTAGCTTGGCTGTATCTATCGACTGATCAACTCCGGTAGCGGTGTCGTTTGACGCCTTCAAAAAAAAGGAGAGTGAAAAAAGCAAAAACTGTTTACACAATCCTTTGCCCAATTAATTGGCGCGACAATGACTTTGGCTTGGTTTCCACATTGGCATTGTGTCATGAGATGGAATAGTGATTCAGATTTTTTTTTTTTCATGCACGCACTCCGATCAGTCCCAACTCAAAGAAATAACTTCATAACATTTGACAAACGGATATCATGTTACGGCTGCCGCGGTTGAGGGATGGCTGGCAAGAGGACGTATATTCGGAATTTTTACTGGTTTTCGTTCAGGTGACTGTGTGCTGCTAATCGTTGGAGACAGTATTTCGCCAAAGATTCGGAGGGATCAGTTTTCCAGAAAAAAAATACCCTGCGACTGTCACTTTGACTTTTCGGATTGAAGCGGAAGCGACAGGACAACGTTTGTGTGGAAGTTCGGTATTTGATTTCTTGGTGCCTAGTCGAACGAGTTGCTTTTTTCGCTTTGAATGTGACCTAGGGCTCCTGTATTTTGCATAACTTTGAGGTTACTTCTGCTTCACTTGTAACTTTCGTACAGAAACTTTGAACAGCCTGCAGCTCTTGGTTGGCTTGATCAGCGCGGCAACCAATCAACTGGCGTTGCTTTTCGAGTTTTCTGTACCAATAGCTCTTTAGGGATCAAACAGCAACTAAAACAACTTCTTTTAACGTAAAGTGAAACGTAATCGCATATCTACTCCACTGGCAGCAATCCAAGATTTGAGTAGGTTGCCAGTGTTTTAAAATTCGTAACGATCGCTTTGTTTATTCGAAAAGATTTGATTGACACTCTAAAAGAAGCGCGTAACGAAAAGTGAAACGTTATTGAAGAACCCGCTCGAATCTGACAGTTAGATGAATAGGTATATCTCAAATTTTCATATTCATTCCACTCACTTCTTAAGGTGATTTGACATAAATATTGAAAAAACAGGAGCGTAACTAAAAGTGAAACGCTACGAACTTCCCACGCATCAGCCCAATTGCTGTCCTTCCCATTATGTAGGCATACCGCTCACTTCTTACATCGGAGTAAGTTAATTTTATGTCTTGGGGAAACAAGACTGTAACAAAAAGTGAAACGCAATGGATAGCAGCACTCCGCATGGTCAAAGGTCAATCTTAATTCGATATTGGGGAAATTCTATTGGAACTAAAAGTGAAATGTGGTTGGATGGATACCCCACATCTTACTTCCTATTCCAACAAAAAATGAGACAAACTAGATGGTCAGATGAGAACAGAAATGGTACATTTGCCTACAAGCAGCCTGTCCTGCATAGAATTTCCTATGGATTCGTACCTGTACAAATCAAAGGAGCACCATTGCTGCCATTTAAAGAGGTTTATAACCGAAATGTGAATGGATGAACAGTGTTGCCGTTCTAGTGATCTAGTGGGTTTTTAAGACCCCAGACGATTTTTAATAAATTGTTGTCGCTAAAATAAAATCTAGTGAATTCTATCGATTTTTTACTACCAAACCCTGGTACTACAAAATCGCAAGAATAATGACCGAAGCCTCTACTTCAAACTTAGAATAAGATGAATCAATCTTTGAGTTGGAAATTAAGTCGTTTTTGTTTTCTTTATTTGAATTGTTTTCTTTTATCTTGAATTTGCTGATTGTTTTGTTTTTATTTGTTTTATTCAATAATAATTTACTTTTAAATATTATGCATGTATTTTAGAACTTATACCTACTTTCAGCCTGATATTTTAACGAATTCTAGCGGATTTTTGCGATGCAAAAACTTACATTTCCAGCGGATTTTATTTTGTGGTCTAGCGGATTGTTTTTTCCTTAGCGGCAACACTGTGGATGAACAATTTTTGGTGCCGAAGATGGAGAACAAGTTCAGCTATCTAAAAAAACATTCTCAACATTTTATTTTTTTACATTTATTTTTATAAATTATTCTTTTACAAATTGTTTGTTATTGAAATAGCACCACCCGGTGGCAATAGAGACAGGAAAAAAGAGCGTCCGCAAGAGGATTTTCGTACAAAATTTTGAGGGGAAAATCAGGTAGGGGCACGGAAGCTGACCATCGAGTTTGGATAGTCAATGATTCGAACATTTTGATGGGTGCCTAGATATAGCGCGTTTCCATATTCGTTACGATTAAGCCTTGTGTCGGGGTAGGTTAATTTGCTACTGTACTGAAAAACTATGCTGGTCCCACTTCTCTTGCATCGAACTACCTATGGGATCAGTATCTATTCCGCGTTTCCATATTCGTTATGCTCCCTCCCCATATCGATGTAGAGCGAATTTAGCATGTTAGTGAAATAACAGCGTAACGAAAAGTGAAACACTATTAAAAATGCTGCACTCCTAACTTATCAGCGAGTATGTTTCTTATTTTCGTTACGCTTACACTCTCCTCTCTGGCGACCAGGGCCCGATCTAGGGGGGGGGCAAGCTGGGCAATTGCCCAGAGCGGCAAAAATGAGGGGCGGCAAATTTGCTACCTACTAAAAAGGTAGTTTACGCCGGTTTTTAATTTCTGAATTGGTAACACTCTTCGTTTCACATAATGTACGTTTCACGGGGGCTCCCCAGAATGACGACTGCAGGCTGGTTTACTCTGAACGTATGACAATTTTCTTTACTTATGCTTGACACCAGCTGTCGCCCTGTCGCATCCGTTTGCACATCCAGTACTCCGAATGTTTGACTTATACTGTTATACAGGTGTCGCTTTTCAAATTTTACATTAAAATTGACTCCGAATATAAAGCATATTTTGGGGAATACCCTTTTATCCTGAAACTCGACGTAAGAATGCCCCCACCCCCAATCATTTCAGTCACATTACAGTTTGTAAACAGTGTTCTGCTCTTGTGTACCTAAGTGATGAAAAAAATCTAATTAGTAGCCATATTTATAAAGTGAAATAATTAAAGTTTTTGTCTATTTTTAATAATTGAAGTGTATACACACAGTGAAGGAAAAATTTAATTCAAAACAGTTAATATACAGTAAATATACAAGCAAACGAAAAATCGTATATAAGTGAAGTTCATGCGAAAAATATAAAGTGTTTTACTGAAACTGATTAGTAAATACTGGTGGCAGTGGCAGAGTAATTTTTATAATTTAATTTTTATAACCGATTTAAGATTTGGTCCAAATGTAAGTATTGCGCTAAGAATTCTTTTGACTTTGCCAGTAACGGTTGCCAGTGGTGAAAGAAGTTTTTCCAAACTAAAAATAATAAAAAATTATCTTCGGTCTACCATGACTCAAAAGAGACTATCTGGATTGGCTATGATTTCGATAGAGCACAAGATTTGCGACAGTTTGAATTTAGTAGATATTGTTAAAGATTTTTCAGAACAAAAGGTACGAAAAAAATTGTTTAAGAGTAGCTGCGAACCTAGTTAGAGTTTGATATTCTAAAAAAAAATGGTTTTATTCAATTAGTTTATATTTAAGAATACCTACCTACATGCTCCATGAGTCTAAATATACCTTTAACTATAATTACTTTATGTTTGCTTTAACGTCTTTTTAATCATATTAAAAAATAAATGTTTAAATGAATATAATTGAATTAAATTGAAAAAATAAACAATTGATGTTTTTCATTGAGCGGAAGGAGAAATAAAAGGTAAATACCTAAACATTAAAAAATTCTGAAGGTATTGTTTATGTTACATTAATCTTAACCACATGTTTTTTTAGTTGGTTTACCTATAATCTTTTTTCTTTTTATAACTACTTGTAAGTTATGACTTACAGCCGCGGCTTAAGGGCGGCAAAAACTATTTTTGCCCAGAGCGGCGAAATAGCTAGGTCGGGCCCTGCTGGCGACATAGCGTTTCATTTTTCGTTACGTCTTACAGTCCCATTCTTTGTCTTCCTTAAGCGTGCGTGGATTTCCTTAGATGTTAAAGACTTGGATAGTTTAACTCCAACTCTATCATATTCAGTCTGAGCCTGATCCGACAAACACCAATCCGAGGGCGAGCTAACCCACTTTCAGGTCCAACTGTGCTGCGATTTGAAATAAATCATTCGTTTCTGCCGAATGCCTTTAAAATCATTAGAACGCCATAAAGATGACAAAAACTATTGAAATGTCACGTAGCTCGCCATCCTCAATTTGCACACGAACACACACATACAGATGCACTCGTAGACAACGGAGGGGGGAAATATTCTCAAATAACCCGTCTCGTCCATCTTGTGTTTGCAATGGATTTTCATTGTAAAATGAATAGAATCGGAAAAGTTTCGTTGCTCGCCTCCTCCAGTCCGGCACTGGTGCCCGGTGCTCCCTATGCCCCATCATCATCGTCTCAGCTTTCAAAGACACGACATCAACGACAACTTCGAGATTGATGGCTTCTCTAACAGTATTCAACTTTTCCCTATGGGATTTCCAATCCACAGGGCCAAGAAAGAGTCTAAAGAAACCCCAAAGTGCAGCGTCATCAACTTTTCGGAGCCAAAGATAACTCGTTCTCTTTGGTATACTACCGAAGTCGGTCCTTCGTCATGTGCTATGCGCAGTTGGGTATATATATCTGCATCATTCACTGCATACACACTTCCATTCATTGAGCATTCTATGCTGCTCGGGTGTCATTCATTCATTCATTCAACGAAACAACGGATAGACAGACAAGTTCGTCTGTTACCATATCCTTTCGATATCCTTACCGAAGAAACCCACATACAATTTCTGTCTTATGAAGGCCAAAGGAATATGGAATACGCCGACAACGACAACGACGACGAAGATAAAGTTTTATGGCACATCGTCGCACGAGTATGTATACCTAATACCTATGCTGCACACCAGGATCTAAGGAAGTTGTGAAATTCTAATCTTAAGCTGGTAAAGCCAAACGAACAATACGAAAATCGCCATGTCCTTGGAGTTTCTTTTCTTTTCTTATCCTCTCAATATGTATGTCCTGGCGGGGATGGCTTCTTCGTCTTCGTCTTCGTCACTTCGCAGTGTCCTTTGCTTCTGTGTGTTGTTTGTAAATTTTCAGTGCATCACTCACAGTTACTTCTGACATCGACAACGACAACACGACGACGACGATGAGGAGAGGAAAAGAATGACAATGACATGGACTTCGAAGCGCTCTATGTGTACTGCCGCCTCGATTCCTTTACACAACTGTAAATGCATTTTATATGAAAAATATACGGAACAGCAGTAACATTTTCGACAGACGACATCAACAAGGATCAAACACACACACACACACACATGTATATAGAGGCCAAAAGTGTATTAGGTTTGAGGGACATCCTTTTGCCTTCCGATAATAGGGACGACAAAAGACGTTTGACTTGACGTTTGGGGACATCGAGTCACGGCCCGACCCCCAATACCCGAAAAAACGACTTCCGGTAACATTTTGCAGATGAAAAACTTTTCTTCTTCTTTTTTTCTTGCAACCAAAGCCAGGGGTCCTGGGTCCAGCCTGTCAAAAACTTCGACTCAATTATTATTTATACTGAAGCGTCTGTCTGTTCGTCAGAGTTTCGGTGTTGTGGGCACCCCCTGGCCCCTGGTATGCTTTAAAGCAGAAATCGATGGTGGTCAGGACCGTTAGCAGCAGCAGTACACACCCACACACTCACACACAACAATGAAACTCTTTTTGGGTGGCGAGCAGACGCCATAATTTATAATGACAAATTCCGGTAATTCTTGGTTTCAAAGGATAAAGGCGATAAGTAAGCGCAAGAGAGGGCAAGACAGAGGACTCTGGTTGAGAAAATTGAAAAGTTGCAATCAGTCTTCGTCCCTTTTTTTTCTTTTTTCTTGTTTCTCTCCTTTCGTTTCGTCTTTGAAGGTAGGTCTAGGTATACAGACGATGTGCTGAAAGTCCTTCAAGTATCCATCTCAATTCGTTAGTGGGGTGGTGGGTTTTTTTTTTATTTTCGTCTCTTGATTGACTTGAAGGGAAATCTCTGTTCGTGTATGGATGTAGACGTACGAGTGTTGCAGGTGTCGCAGGCAGACTTGTTTAGTTGAATCTACGTCAGAAAATAGTGGATAAGTTAAAATTGGAGAAGAACGTCGAAACAGCTGTTCGTGTGATTGCCAATTAAGCTGCATGCGGGTTTAAATTTTAAGAGTCCTGTAACGAGGTGCTACGCTTTGGAAAGTTGGCGGGAATATTTTGCGAGGTGCGGCAAACTCACAGAATTTTGTTCCAGGTGATGCTGTCACGAGGTGTTAATGTCACAAAATGTTACCATGTTTGAGCTATTGCCCTAAACTATGTTTGTGCGGGTTATCTCGGTTATGAGTTGCACTTATGTACAGGGTGGGCCACATATACAAGTTTATTTTTAAAAATGAACAAAATTCATTTTTTTTCATGTTTAATGTAAGAGCAAACATTCCCATTAATTATATGAAACAAAAGGTCGTTCAAGTGGCTGCCTCGGCTGGCTTCGCTGTAGCGCAACCTGCCACTCAAATTTTCTAAGCCCTTGTTGATAGTTTCAGGCTGTAGCTCACGGATTTCTTGGATGCTTTTGGCCTTAAGTGCTTCAATAGTTTCCGGGTTGTGGGCACGACATCGGTTCTTCACGGTTCCCGACAAAGGGGTCGAATCGCAGTTCCGAGGCGGTCAATTGACATCGCCAAGGCGGCTGATAACACGATTTAGGAATTTAGTGCGCAAAAGATCGATTGTGGAATGGGCCGTGTGGCATGGCGCGGATTCCTGCATCAACCAGAGGTCGTCCAAATCAATGTCTTCAATTTCAGTAAATAAAAATTCGGTTAACATGGCTCTGTAACGTGCACCGTTGACCGAAACGTTGTTCCCAAAAATGGTCCATTGATGCCACCACTCCAAAATCCGCACCAAACTGTCACTCTCCGTGAATGCATTGGCTCTGACCATGAGTGTTGTCCACTAGCATACCAGTCTCACGAAATTTTTGCACAAACTTGCGTACAGCAGGCGCGGTGGGTGCTTCATTTCGGCCAAAACTTTTTTTTTTCAAAAAAACCCTCTGTTGGGGCTACACTTTGGAAATAGTTTTTTAATATTTCCCAAGGTTGATCAAGCGTAAAGCGACTCATTTCGTTCCGCAAAGGTATAAAACTGATCTCAGTTTTAGCTGCAAATTTGCTATACAGGTCTACAAAGTATGACTTAATGTCAATAATATTTCAGCATTTGTCCTGGCATAACTTTGACTGCGACTTACATTGATCACTGTACAATGCATCGCCCACTCAGCCTAAGAGAGGACATGCCGAATAGCTGATAAAAACCATCCGCACGCAGGTGCTCTCAGCCAACAAGGCGATCGACTTAATAGGGTTCACAGATCCAGTGATCTGGTCCAAATCGGCTGCAATTCCAATTTAGATTGGCCTTAAGTTCATCCGCAATGCGAGTTCCTCCTTTTCAGTATGCGATACGGAACAAGACGAATTGTGTGCTGTCAAATGTTGCACAACAATTTCTTAGTCGTTGTCGACGCCACACCAATACACCATCATCATGACATTCTCTGTCGAGCCACTCACATTGCCGCGGCATGGTTGAAATTAATAGACAGCTTCTCAGGCTCCAATGGCCAATCATAAATAATAGCACGACCAAAACGAAGCATAACGTCTTAGGCAAGCTCCATCATCATCCAAAGATAAGAAAAAAAACCAGCCGTACTGTGTCGCGCTAATTTGCGCTGTCAGATGATTTAAAGCGGTTTTATTGTCTGCCACAAAAGTCACGCATCGGTCAATGCTGGTGCAGCAGCGGCCCGTACTCTGAGCGCGTCCAACTATACCAATACATTGCAAAAGCACAACGGGTTGTGTGTGTGGTGGCGCGATAAATAACCGTCATTTACTGCTGCTCTGCACCGCCGCACTATGGTGCAACGATATAAATAGCTGCGCCACTTTGCACAGTACACATTTGTGCCCACCGAGCGGAGTATGCGCGGCGCGCAATTTAACACTGAGACTGAGACTGAGACTGCAGGCTGCACGCGGATGGATGAGGAGCGATATGAGACACTACGAGGCCGCGATTAAGACGTGGGTGGACAAATAATTTACTGGTAGTTGAGGGTGTTTTATGCGCGCTGCAAAGGAGAGCTATTAGAGCGCCATTCTCCGCCATGCCGCATGACACTTGTGTGCGCCGGGTAAGGTGACTTTTGACATCGCATTTCATTTGGATGATTTGCTGCTTAAGCCGCAGAATCGTGAGTTGGACATTCGCATCAGTATCTGGGTGTTGGTAACACTTCCGCGAGAGACGGAGGACAACTGAAATCCACTATCGTACAAAAACGCAACCTTAAAGTGGCGAATAAAAAAATTTTTGCCGTAACTCGATACCCACAGCCAGGAGCATAGTCGCGGTTAAAAAAATACCACTCTCCCACTGCCGGTGTAGACCTGTTAACCCCGTTACCAGTATATCGCGTCGAAATGTGACCTTCAAATGCGCTACGCTTCAACCTCCCCCCAGAGCGCAGCGGCATATTTAATTCAAACACGAAGAGGGTTTCTTTTTTTCCACTGTTCCTTGTACCTCATCCGTATGCCGCCCAATTCGATTTGTATGCTTTATTGTCGTCGTCCCTACTACAGCCATCCACTGCACCCCCATCTATATCTCTCGTGTTTACATCTATTCTCGTGCAGCACAAGTGTTCCTCCTGAAAAAGAGGAAATAAAAACGACGGAAAAGAGGGATTTTCCAGGATTGAGGATTTTTTTGTTCACTTTTTTTTTTCTTTACGCTCTTCCTATGTTAGAGAGCATGTAACATGGGGTGAGGGTGGATGAAAATCCCACAATCAACAAGTTGTTATCATTTGTAAACGGTGAACTCTCCACAATCCGAGCGATGTTAAATCGTGAAAAAAGTGGTTTGTAATTTTTTATCAAGCTGCTGCTACCCGTTTTCGTCCTCTGTTTGTTTTCATTGTGTTTGTGTGTTGTTTTTGTTTTCTTTTTTTAGCATTTTTCTTCTTTTTGGGAAGCTTGTCGAATGGTGTTATTAGGTTATTCGGGGTCCTTCAAGGAGGAGTCTGGATTTTTGTTGCATGATCTGTCATCAATCATGTGCTGGTACATCTTCGTCTAGCCCGTGATTGTGCGGGCTTGGTAATAGGCTCAATTTGCCATATGATTGGAGGCATTTATTCAGGCGCCTTTGTGAGTGAAGGATCATTACTGATTGGATGATGGATTTGAATACGGGACACGTCAATTGATGTATAAAGAGGAAACGAAATGTTGCGGTCGGAATTTGGCATTAGACAGTTGTTAAGAGCCTGAAGTAAGTAGAAATAAAACTTTCCACTCGGAAAATGTGGTCCCCGCAGATTTATTGGGTTCATTAGTAGAGACCTCTATAGTGTCAAAATTTGTGTGCAACTTTGGTGGAGAAACAATAAATAAATAAAGGGGTTCCACAGGAGTGAGGTCATAGACCTATAATGCTTGTCATTTGTTAGTGATCGAAAATTAGATTCGAATGGAACATTTTTTCCAACAATTCTTAAACGACGCATCATAAGACTACTCCAGTTTTTGGTACCTATTCCCCAAACGTATAGATTTGCGGACATAAACTGTCAGAAATTTATTAATTTTGACTTCCAATTGGCTCATGTGTTTGAGTGAAGTTTCAACAAATGTGTGCCAAAAGAATTGATAGCTCAATTGACAAGACAGATGAAACAGCTTCTTACAGGTAATTTCCAACGAGCTGTTTTGTTAGTATTTAATTTAATCAGATAGGCATCGTATAGAATAAAAAAAAATTTTCATTATTCACTTTTGTACGTCGGGATCGTGTCTCGAAAATTATGTAAAAGTCGTTTCAAAAATCGTGTCAAAATAGAGTCGCAAACAACGTCTAGAAACGCATCGGGAAAGGAGCAAAAATAAAATAGTATAGAATAGATCCACTTGAACATGATCAAAAAAGAGGCAGAAATAGCTTTAAAATAGCTTAAAATGTTTAAATCTATTGAACATTATTTTCGGGCTCAGTGTTTTTTTTTAATAACTTTGTTAAAACATTTAGCAAACACTTCAAACTTTTTATTACAATGAATTAAAACAAATATTGAGACCGAATCCATAGTTTTAGCTATTTTCGAAAGAAAATTCTTGTTTTGTTTTTAAACACTATTTTTGGCTCATTTTCGGCCAATTTTTTAGTCGAATTTTTTACCCTTTTTTAGTTTTTTTCAGCAGAATTTATGAACTCACTGTATTAGAAATAAAAACGCGTTTTAGACGATTTTTCATGTCCATTAAAGATAGAGATTCAAGACCTTAGTTTAAAAACATTTTTGGTTGTTTTCTAAGTGCTAAATTTTGACATTATTTTTGGTCGATTTTCTGCCCGTTTTTTAAATGCCTATCAGTTTTTTTTTAATTTCAGGTTAATTCGAACAGCTTCAAAAACGAATCGAACTTCATTTGAATGTGATTTTTCATTTGCTTTTAAGGCTCTGTCAAAATTTTGTTTTGATGAAAGCCCTTTTTTCTTCAAGGGCTACTTTTCACTTTTTTTTCAACACGTTTTTTGGGTAAATTTTCTGCTTATTTCTAAGGAGATCTGCAACTTGTGCTTCAGAAAAGTATAGGTTACCATACAGCTAGAATTGCCTTTAAGAAGTTTTTATTTAAACATTTTATTGCATTTAAAGAACAATTTTGGAACCGATTTTGACTGACTTTTTGTACTTATTTTAAATGTGATTTCTGACGCCTTCTTTGACCAAAGTTTCGTGTGTACCTAATTACATTTAAATCGAAGAGCATTTTAAGAGAATTTTAAGGCCACTTCTCTATACGTTTTTTGACACATAACCCTGTGGAGCTGTTTTGTCTCTATATTTGACGTTCTGACAATTTCTGACGATCCTTTTAGAAACGTTTTTGATGTACCATAAATTTACACCCTAAGTCTTTGAGTCTATTATCGGCATATGTTGGAAATGATTTTTTTGGTCGATTTTTTGCAAAATTTCTTATATGTTTAAAACCGTGTTTTTGGACACAATGCTGAAGCCTTTTTTTTAACCCATGTGTTCTTTATGCCCTCAATTTTTTATTTGTTTAAGACGGGTTTTTTTTTGAAGTCCAATGAAATGTCCTCTCAAAGTATTAAGAAAAAACTCAGAATTTTGGACAAATTTCAATACGGGTAGGCGAAGAGCTTTTATCGGTATACTTGACGTGAAAGCATGTGCGATGTTTTTAGGTAGGTACCTGTCTTAAGGCGGTTTTTAATATAAGTTAACAGTCATTTTGCAGTGAATTTAAGATGGCCGTTCTCTGTTACGCTTTGAAGGCGATTGCGTGTTTAAAAACCTATCGAAAGCCGAAAAGCGTTTGTGGATATTATTTGCAAAAAATGTTCTTGTAAGATGATTCACATGTCTGTCCATCAAACACGATCAGAAAATTTAACACTTATAGAAATGTGGTTTCAGGCGGATTCTGTTAATTTTTGTGGAGTTCAAAAGAACTCAATCGGACTTTGGTGCGATTTTGAAACAAATAATGACTCCCTTTTTTAGTAGAAATTGGTCTTGTATCTTGCTGGGATGCATACCTACCATCATCCCTCCTTAATCGTTATGGCCCCGCATCCGCATTAATGTCCTTGAACCCACTGCAAAGTTCTTACCCCAATCAACCTTTTCCCAGTGCAAACAGCACAGAGTAACAAACTCTTTTCCATTTCCTATACACCGGCCCACCGCCTTCGCAATTTATCAACACTTTACGAGTCCGCAATACGTACTCGAACATGTGCGTGATCATGATGCTTGTGCTTCAACAAATGAACGATCATAATTTCACTCTAATCGAACACTCAATCGAATTGGAACCGCATTCGGAGAAACATGCGTTACCTATGTAGTTATGCGCTCTGGCGAGCCTATCTATTGGCCGGATTGGTCCATTACCTACAACATTCAGGATCATATTTCATTCTGCTCCCCCTATAACCGGGGACTAGCTAACTGCGCGTTAGCCAATGGACACTTTATCAATGCAAAACGCAGTGTCTTCCATATTGCGGTTGCTGCTGCTTCGGCGGCGGCTGTCTCCCTTTACGTCCCTCGTGACCGGCACCACTGTCATCGGGCAAATAGCGCGCGTTTAAACAGCAACTGCATACACGGTTGGTAGTGTGGTAGTATTTTTTGTGATTTTATGGTCGCCTACCAGTTTAATCGTCGTCCATATCTTATGCGGTACATGTTAATAATTTACAATTTGGTTTTCATAAATAAGAAATACCGCTGCGGTTTTTGTTTTGTTTCTGATGTCGCGGGTGGGTGGGTGGTGGTGACGGCAAGACGCGGCGGGCAGGTACGAATCAGTGCGGGTTATGCTAATCAAGTGCGAGAATTTGTGAAGTGGAATTCTTGTTCTTCGGATGTAATGCGGAGCAGGTAATTAAAATTGAAATATTGGCTACCAGTTGATGTTGGGACTGTTCAGTGGGAATGCTTGACACAAAACGAGTCTTTGGGGGGTAGTATGCTAACGACTAGGCACTTTGAATGGATCGTAGTTTTTTTTTTTTACAAAGACATGTGACAGGGAAATTATTTTTTAGTGCGATATACCATTTGACGACTGACAACCAGGGTGACCACTGTGGAATTCCGAAAAGTCTCAAGTAAAAGGGGCCACTGAAAAAAAGGGACATTTCGGAAGCTATTCTGCAAATTTAGAATTTTCGCACGCGAAACACTATAATTGTCTTGTGATAGGCAACTGCGTTGAATTTCAAAGGTTTTTAAATATTTGGAAATAACAGCATTTGGAAAATTTGGGAAGCCAAAATAGCTAAAAAAATTGTGTCAGGCCCTCGAAAAAGTGTCAAATTTCGATTTTTCTGTCAAGCGATGTCTGTCGAGCAGTCGAGGTATAATTACTGTCTGGCGAAAGCTCCTTGATTGCGACGTTCGAACTCGGCATTAAACTTTAGGTTTCTTCTATTCATTTTAAAAATTAAAACTCTGCTATACCTATGGTTTTGAGAAGCTGGGCCTAAATGCACATGATTCGCTAATTACTGGCTTATCTAGGACAGGAACCTCTGCTTCAGTTTCTATACTCTCAAAGGCTCCAATGACAGCTTAGTCCAGTTCCAGTATGATTATACAGATTTTTAAAAGACCATATCTCGTGTATTGGCTTGTTAGTTGCTTTCAACTTTCAAGTATGAGGTTTGAAAGGTCACATATCAGTGCATCTCCTTGTCCTTAACAATTTTTGACATCAAACGCCTCGGTGAGAGATTGTTAACGACCTTTAAAGAGCACCTGGTGTTCTTTTTCCAACCTGACAAGTTTGAAAGCAGTGTCAAAGCTAGACAAGGCCCTTTATAACTCGTCTCTAAATACTGTCGTATTATGCGGCTTTACAATAGATGAAGAGATGGTAAGCTTCCTTGTTTTTTTTCCATAGGAAACCTCCAAGTGTAAATATTTGGTAGGTTTAAGACTTACCAGGCTTCAAAAATTAATCAGTTCGATGGCAAATGCATTTAAAACCATGGTTCATGCTTTCAGGCGTTCACACAGTTCAGCAGACACGATCTTATATGCAATGTCAAGGAGACAGACAGGTCCCATTCATTGGATAAGCGAAAGAAACCCAAAAGAGTTGTGCAGAGGGGAGCCCTCCATGGGACGTCGGGCCTTTCGCGTCTTTCTGACTTTCTATCGAAATGAATCCGACCGATCGTGACTACCTGAAACTTAGTTCCCTACGCAGTCCTCTGGATCGGCCATCTCTTGCGATCAGCAACACACAACTGAACGATGCATACATCCACATGACTCCATCAGCGTGGTAATTATTAAACACCACCCCGTGCGTGCCGCCACATTACACAGCGCTCGCCCCGCTTCATGTCGAAGTCTTCAAATAAACTTTCGCTCCTCAATCATCTCACTACTACGAGTACATACCGCTGTTGCTGTTATACTGCTGCTGCTTGAGCTACACCATGACGCAAAACAGTGAACCCATTAAAATCACCTTTTGATAGATTTATTACCATCTACAATTCGAATACACTTACCAGATACATCCGAAGGAGATGCCCCGCGCATCATCGCTCAGTCAGCCGCCCATCCCTCCGCCAGAGCATATTGCCCGCCATACACCCGTACAATGGGTCTTTTGGCTTTCCAGCCGAACGGCAGTTTGTTTTTCTGCGCGCTATTTTTGTTTGCGCTTTGTGTGAATTTTTATCACCCGTCTATCTGTCCTCGTTTAATTAAATTTCGCGTCGGAACATGCGAACATGTTTAACCCATAAACGCACTATCGTCCCGCAGCCCGCCGTTACCGCCTGATATTGTATCAATATCGAAGGCATCCCAAAAGTGTCAAATGCGAGTGTGATTTATGCAGTCAGCTGAATGATTTGTAGACATTCCATCTTCAGCATATCGCGCACACACAACAACACAACGCACGAACTGCTAAAACCTAGGGATGGCGGAGAACAACGCGCGTACTACTCTCGCACACGTATACACCATCACATGAGGAGCAGGCGAGTGTATTACCTCATGCGGCCTCCCCCCATCCGTTCGATTCATATTCGCCTTGAGCGAGAGATTTATGGGCTTCTTTCTTGAGTCTTCACCTCTCAGAAAGAGGCTTAGGCTGATTTGCTGCGGCGGGCGGAAAGAGAGAGAGGCCTCATAATTTGTTGTATCAGACGGGACACGAAATAGACAGATGGATTGAAAAGATGATTTGTTGCTTGAACTATAAATACGTTTGGCCGAACCCTCTTGCGGGAGAGGATTTCCTTCTCTAAAAGGTCATATGGATGACACTTTCACGCGAGACTATTTTTACGCGGATTCATCATTCTGATTGAACGCATTCGCCCAAGTTGACACAGATTTATATGCACGAGCGGTGGGGATGATGCTGTTCGGCTGCGTTTTGGCGCGATAGCTGATCTGTCAATTCTGATCGAGTTTTTTTTTTTTTTTGTGGTGTTTCCTTGGTGTTGTTGGCATTTGCGGGATGACGACGTAGACGATGGCTTAATTCGCGAGATGTTTGAGTGATTTGTTGCGTGAACGAAATGCAGGACGGCTGCCTCTGATTGCAAAAGGATGTGTCAGTGAAATGGTATTTTGCATGCGTCAGTTGCATTTGATTTGGATTAAGTCATCCGGCATGACATGCATGCGAGATGGGGCGGTCTAATGCGGTTGGGTAAGCAATTTCCGCGGTAGTTTTATGCGCATGTGAAGGGAGCCATAGTGAACTAGTGAAATCTGCATGTGGCAGCGAAATGGGGCCACAGTCTGGGTGTGTTCTCTAGGACCAACGTGTTAAGATCGAGTTTTTGGACAACAAAAATAGGAGTTTTGAATAGGAGAAGATGCAGATCTACATAGCTGAGAGAAGACTTAAAACTACCATAAGAGTCGTAGTCTGAGCCTCCAGTTGCGCACTCCAAGTTAGCGGCCCTTTCCGCTTGTCTGTATTGGAATTGAAGACCCGTCTCAACGTCTAAAGCTCAGTCTCTTAAGCCAGATAGACTGTGGGGCATTGGATTGGTGCAGAACTTCACCCAAAGGCCTCTAGGTCTACCATACAGAGCTTTAGAGTCCGAAAAGGGTCTTCGACTCTAACTCAGACAGGTGGAAGGGCATTTTAAGCAACTAGGAGTGCGTACCTGGAGATAGTAAGCCAAAGGCAGAGCTTTTTGGGAGGCGTTTTGGCTGAGGACCAGGTCCATGCCCTAACCAAAGTAGCTAGTTATATGCGTTAAACGAGGAAGAAGCCTTCGAATTACTGACTTTACCGCAACGAACTCTCAGCTTCAAATATGACGACCTAATCCCGGTACACCATCAGCCTGAAGAACGAACTTCTACCACACAACTACAAAAAACGTCTTCCCTCTTCTCATCCTCTGCCCATCCCTTTCGATCGATAGATATCCACAGCCCATGCCATTCATGTAGCCCACTAATCACCACTTCTCATTCTCACTCCGCACTCGCACTCATTCCTGTACGTATCCCAAAATTGATGCCACAGTGATTTTTCTCGAGCATTACCACCACTGTCACGTGATGGCCATCATGGCATGCCCCTAATCCTCTTTTCACCGTCCATTTCTTGTCAATCAAATCAAAACCAAATCTACTGTCCATACCAATTCTGTGTATGGGCCTCTCAAGTGCTTTTCCGTTCTGTCAAAATGATTTCCTGTCCCATCATTAGTCCTTTCCTCTGTGCTTTCCTTTCCGATCTCGTTGTGTGTGTTTGTGTCTGTCTAAGTATGGGCTCACCCTAGTTTCTTTTTTTTTTTTGTTGGCCCGTGACCAGCACCAGCTCGTCTATTATCCTTTTTTTTTCTTTACAACAGAATCAAATCGTCAAAGGACTCATCAATTATTCGTAACCAAAACCAAAGCGAGAGTGAGATGTGAGATGGCACCCAGACAAATGGAAGAGTTATAAATTTCATTTGATCCTTCGTCAGCAGGTCTCACATCGGCGAAAACGCCGCAAACCTTTTTCGGTCAAGCAGTAGTAATGTCCTTTAGTTTCTCGTGTATACCTATACGAACACATCAAGTGTTTAGATATGCTTCCAGCGACTGTGCGGTTTTATCTCTGTCTCCGGGGAATATTATCCAGAGCGGGGATGGTGGCGTCACCCCTAGTGACACATTCCGCTGAGATATTTTTAATTCTTCGTCATCTGTCCATCTTGTTCATCGTCGTAGTCGTCGTCGTTGACGTGGTCCTCCATCATGTTGGGGTATGTTGTCACAGTGGACATCAGCAATGATGTCCGGGTTGGGACTTAATTAAATTTTCTCATCGATTTTCCTCGCCTCCTCTGTGTGTCCTTTCTCATTGTGGAAAGTTTGTGGTAGCGCACAGTGCAGCCCTTTGTTATATTCGTAGTTCGTCATCGTCGTCAAAGTCTTCTAATTCATCTTCTTCTTCTTCGCAATGAATTGGACATGGGGCCAGGGCCCGCACCACTCCCACTCAAACTTTGTCTTCTGTGCTCGTAATGACTTTTTCCAGCAATTGTCTGGGGCGACAATTATTATTTCCTCGTCCTATGTCGGATGCAACTTCCATAATGATGACCAGATGGGGATCAAGAAGAAAAGACCACTCCCCATGCCTTTTGTTGATTTTTTCCCGTCCCTCTGTCTTCGTTTAGATCCTTTGTCAGCTTCCGTTCAATCGAAACTGTCAAACAGCAAATTTCATCCTTCAATCAAATCACGGAGCACAATCCTCCCGGTGATCCTTCAATTTTTCATATTTTTTCAATTTTTTTTCAATTTTTATATCAATAGATGTGTGTTGGTGTGTGAGTCGGGTTATTTTTCTGCAAACATGAAAAATATTTTTCAATCATTTGACGAGAAACAGAAGTTGCAGGAGGAGCACAGTCCCCATCATTCAGAGCAAAGGATTGACTTTCTTCATACAGCAGACACAGCGCTGTTGTCGCCCTCAGACATACACACGTAGTACATATTTGTGTCCTTTTGCGCCATTGTCAATCGGTAATCATACTCCTGAGTGCACCATCACAACAACCGTGCCCCGAAACCCCATTCATGTATATATATATCTGAACATGAAGAGGTGGACACAACATCCTTTCCGGTCACATCATGGGAGAAATGAATTTTCTTTTTCCCTTCTGGTTGATTGAGGGATCTGAAGGAGCGCAAATATAGAGAGAAACGATGAAGGTGATGTGGCGGCGGCAGTGCTACTCTGGTATGGGTGTAGCTGTAGCCGTATCCCTTAGGTAACGTAAGGATTCTTCTTGACTATGACAAGTTACGTCAGCTGTCAGCTCGTTCACTCTTGGGGAGAGAGAGAGAGAGAGAGATGGTCTTGTTTTATTTTGCTGTAGCCTTTGTCCAAGGACTGCATTTGAGTTTGAAGATTTTAAAATTTTTTTTTTTACCATTCTTCTTCGTCCTTTTAGATAGAATTTATTTTTTGGTAGAAATTGAGATTTTTTACCCGTGAAAGGGGTTTGGTGTTCACTTGGGTATGTTCATCATGAAATTCCCAGTCGGTCAATTTCGCAAGGATAGATGGACTTTGATGTATTGCATTTGGGGTAGTTTCTTTTTCTTCTTCAAGTCCTTGGAGGTGGCTTAAAGCGGATAGAGGAAGAAAGAGTCGATGCAGTGGATTTGGCAGATTGAGAGTCGGTGAACAGGTTTTTTTGTATCGTCTTGGGGAGGACGTTTGTGTGGATCCTTTTTTTTTGACAAGTTGATCCTTGTAGGGGTAGGTATTTCCACAGTTTTACTTTGCAGACCCTTACGTACCTACCACAAATGGAGCATTGGAGGCAGGAACCAGTGGGCTTAGTAGTGCTCGTGCTGGGCTACGGGTTCAAGGTTCGCGTTTCAAAAAGAAAAATTACTTCTGGAAGTTTTTTTTTCACCAGCTCTTGTTAACGTCTGTCCGACAATCGAGGGTATAACTACTGTCTTGAGGAAGCTCCTCAATCGCGCCGTTCGGACTCGGCATGAAAGAGTAGGTTTCTTCCATTCATTTAAAAAAAAAACTCGCCAAACCGATGGTTTTGAGAAGCTGGGCCTAAACGGACTTGATTCGCCAACTACTGAATTCCCTAGGACTACAATCTCTAAACATTGGCTCTCCAAACCTTTATAAAAGCTCCCACGAAAGAGCTGCTTCAGTTTCTATACTCTCAAATGACTGCTCAGTCCACTTCTAGTATGATTGGACAGGTTTTTAAAAGACCATACCTCGTGTATTGACTTGTTTGATGCTTTCAACTTTCAAGTATGAGGTTTAAAAGGTCACATATCAGTGCATCTCCTTGTCATTAACATTTTTTGGCATGCCCTGGTGAGGGATTGCTAACGACCTTTGAAGAGCACCTGGTGTTCTTTTTCCAACCTGACAAATTTAAAATGAGTGTCAAAGCTAGACAAGGCTCTTTCTAACTCGACTCTATAAATGCTGTCATATGCGGCTTACAATCGATGAAGAGATGGTGAGCTTCCTTGGTTTTTCTCTATATGACACCTCCAAGTGTTGATATTTGGTCGGTTTTGGCCTAACCGGGCTTCAAAAACAACACAGTTCGGCAGACAGGATCGCACAGGAGACAGATGCCTCTGCAGTCAACACAAGGTTTTTCTTTTCCTGTAGATCGACCCTTAATTTAACAGGCCTACCAAATTTTGGAAATGACCTGTAATTTGCTCTCTATACTGTGCCATCTTCCGTTGCCTTCAACAGCTCGGACGGCCTAGACTAAACTTGGGTCTAGATATTGCAACCCTCCCTTAATTTTCGTCACCAATCAGGTTGAGTGGTTTGTCTATCAGTGGAGCTTAGTCTTCCTAGTCATTTACCTGTCTGCAGTAGGGATCTTTCCATATTATCGGCGCCAACTGTATCTTGGCTACAAAAGTCTTCTAACTCATCTTGACCAGATCTCTTGTTGCGTCGTTCTTTTTAACGTTTGAAGTAAGATAACCTCGATCTTGCTCTTCTATAACTAGGTATAACTTTTTCTTCTGAGAACACAATTCTCTCACCTCCCTTTTGCACGTAAAGTTAACAAGTTGCTTTTCTTCTTCTCTGCAGACAGCTAAATGGGCCACTTGTTATGCTTGATGAGCTAGCAAAAACAAAAGCTCTGGTGAAGTTTTCCGCGGATTTTTTTGATGTCTTTTCGGCATCGATGCAACTGGTCTTTGAAAGGTTAAAGGATAGGTGCCCAATCGGCAAAGGTGGTGGTAGCATTTTTGCAGTATTTCTCCGTATAGCACCCAAGTTATCCGCATTCGCACGCGCCCTCATCAAAGTAATGGTCCGAGTCCATATTGGCAGCATGGGACTTTCGGGAATCTACAAAAAAGAGTCCCTGAATAGGAACATCATCAATTCCTCCATCTCCTTCGTTTTCGATCAGTTCCAACGAATCATCCTATCATGGCACTATCTACTTGTATAACTTATAGCTTTCCCTTTTGCCACAAGCTCGATTGAAGTCCAAAGATAGGTCCACAACTTGTCGAATTCAATTTTCACAGTAACATCAGCGACATGCTTATGAACGAGCACTCCTCGGTCCTCACATTAACCAAATGACGATAAGAGCATAATCAGCACACACACGCACACATGACAATCAACAATCCCAGTGCCAAACCGGATAACTTAGTCCTCCAGACGAACGGAAAGAAAGAAAGAGAGATAGAGAGAGGGAAAAAAAATGCCAGCAACCCAGCAACACATTGCAATTAATTTTTCAAATTTGTTGTCGCTTCAACAAAGGCAGAGACAGACAGACATCGCCACACATGTACACGTGTGGCAAACTTTCCATTCAATTTAAACCCAAATCCATTCATTTGTCCATCACGTGTCTCATTCAATCGAAGTTGAACCAACATAATGAAGTCAGCGACGAATGGAAAAAAGCCACCTCACCCACAACTTAAAGGACGAAATGAAATCACATGCCCAGCTAAAAATTCAATATAAAGTCCTACCGGTGCAGGGGGACATAAAATAAATCCAAATAAATAGAGGACGAGAGTTTACATACACCATCAGGACATTGAGAGTGTAGCAAATTTTAGGATGCGCGACAGAAGAGAATATTATCTGAAACAAGAGCTGGGACAAATTTAAAGTTTTCCTCCTTTTGAAGTGGAGCGGCATCCGTTGCGGGTCCTGTGCGCTGAAACTTTGTGCACCCCATACCGCTGGCTGCCATCATCTCAAGCCCATCACTCGACGTCATCTATTCGAGAAAGTTCACTCGTCGTCGTAGTCGTAGTCGCAGTCATTGTTCGTCTGGTGCAAAATTGTCTGCAACTCATTTACTCCTATCTGTCCATCATTCTGTCTGTCAATTTGTCTTGCTATAGAGAGTATCTGTCCATCACTTGTTTCAGTGTTTTCTGCTACTGCTCCTGCAGAGGCATCCTCCCCTGGCATTTGGAGAACAAGAAAAAGACAGAAAGGAGATCGAAGACCAAAAGACCGAGCAGCAGCAGCTTTTTCCCGTTCAAGTGTGAGCTGACAGGAGAAAAGTTAACTGCATACGCTTCCAATTCGTCGTCCTGTATGACAAGTCAAGAGAAGTAGTTAACACGTCGTGTCCTTGTGCTGCTACGTATAGTTGGAAGTTTTCCTTTTGTTCTGAATTTTTCGAATACCCACCAAGGAGTGGGTGGGGTATTGGGAAAACTTTTTTAATGACAAAGAGAACTTTTGACGAACGAAAGAGGTGCGCCATTCAAATGGCACACAAAGGGTGAAGGCAATTAGCCAGGCGAACAAGGAGACCAGGAAAACGACGAACCAGAGATAAGAACGACGAAGTAGCGGATGGGGAATGGACTTAAAAAGTTATAAACGTATATAGTATATTCGTCTTATCTTGGCAAGACGTTCTACAATCAGATGTACATGAAGAGTTTTGAATGGCAGGCCAGGGATGGCGCGCTTTCGAGACCAATGGCCGCTCAGAGACGTCTTAAGATTTATCCTTTGTCGTGGATTGTTCGAAGGAAGTTGTACAAAACTGTCGGTGGGGGTAGACTAATGACAATCGGTGCATACATCAGCAGAGCCATCCTAAATGTAGGACTTGTGATTTTGAATTGTCTTCAGAAGGTTCTTAGAGGAGGTCTACTTCGACTTCTGCTAAGCCCAGAAAATACAAAATAGAAAATAGAGTTCGTAAACTTCTCTTAAAAATTTTTTTTTTTTATATTTGACCTTGAAAGAACAGACTACAGAGTCTTAAAAATAAAAATATCTATTCAACAGTATAGAACGACAAAAAGTGGGGACATTTTTGGGCGCACCGAAAGATTTCCGAAATTCTGGTAGGAGTGACAACGCTCCGAAAAGGTTTTTAATTTTAAATAGGACAACAACGGTTGTCTTCGGCCTTATTTTAAGACTTATTCAATGCAGCTCAGTGATGGGACTTGAGTAAAGCGAAACGGTGGTAGATAGCCTTAAAAAAAGGTGGTAGAAAAGTGGTAGAAAATAAAATTTTCCACTTGCACTGAAATAATGCAAGCATTAGAGAAAGCACAATAACTTGTTGTAGGAACTAGGAATTTTCACTTTCAATAGTTCTTGATATTATTTAAAAATTTTAATTTTTTGAAACTACAGAAAAAACGTCATAGATTCAACTCATCATTAAACACAAAATGTCAAAACATTGCAAAACACCCCCTCACAAATACAGTCAAATAATGAAATTTTAGCGCAGTAAATGGTGTACTGGACTGGAAGTTTTTGCTGATGCAATTCTCAGAGAAAAATACTGATAACTGAAAGCTGAGTGTGTATGGGTAAAACTAAGGCGAGTAGGTATAAGACTAATTATTTTCAATTTAATTCAATGATGGAAAAGAAATATTATTAGCGAGTTATAGCGATGAATAAAAGGTGGTAGATTTCGAGTTCAGGTTGGTAGAATTTCCGAAAGTGTAAAAAGTGGTAGAAATACCACTTAAGTGGTAGAAGTCCCATCACTGATGCAGCTATGTTAGAAAATTTCCATTGCAGTTTTATTTACACCCAGATACAATTTTTGATCACACAATTCTCTGATGAAAACACGAGAATGAGGTCGAACTTTTGTAATATTTTTAAAACGGTCGAGAGGTGTCAAACGCTGCATGATAAAGCTGCAAGCTAAACTGAATATGTTAACACCACAAAGTAAAAAAATTCGATAAACTGATATTGAAGAAGGGTCACCCCTTTAAAAAAAAAATGTGAGAAGGCGGAAGAAGAAACTTCTATTTTACGGAGATTTACCCAGTTGGTCTTAGTTAAATTGACTGTCCTGTATAAATCCTTAGACTTTTGAAATAGTGAGACCATTGCATTCTAATTCAGGACCAAACTGCTACGTATTTTAATCGATGCTGGTCACTCCACAAGAGTCTTCCCCGTCGTTGAGGACTGATGATAAAATTGTTGTTTAAGTCAGAGGGCACGTTTAGAATTTTCAAAGTGGTTTATACCCATCACCAGATTGATCTGTTTTGAATAGGGCTTTTGGAAAAACGAGTCTTTATGAGCTTAGGAGGAAAGAGAAATTTTTTAACAGAAGTTGCAAACATTGGGAGTTGCTATTGTTTACAGAATGTAGCAAAAGATTGTTGACAAAAAATGGAAAAGTACCCAAATCATCAGTCAAACGGATTATACGTCCCTTAGTCGAAGTTGGACCTTCTTGCATGAGGGGGACGCCTCTCTTTACCTCTTTGAGTGAGATTACTATACTTTGACTGTCATTTTTTGCAAACACTTTTTTGAAAGTCTCCATTGATCTCACTTTCAACTGCTAGTGCACCCGATCCTTCCTCTGAATAACTCACCCAATCACCTTCAAACAAAGAACATTATTGCACTCAGCGTTTCTTCTTCCGCATTGTGGCGAAAATCACTCAATCTGTCATCCGCGTTAATGACATTTCCATGTTCATTGGTAACTTTCTACTTCGTCTGTTGTGTGGTGTCACCTGTCAACGATCGAAATTGATTTGTTCCCAACGGCAACAGTCAGTTTTCTTGTCGAATTCCTTGACGCCATTCATTGGGACAAGAACTTATACAGCAGAAATGAGGCACCATGCTGTTGATGTTGTTATTTTGCACGATCTGCTTTGACACATCATCACTGGCGACTCCGTTGTGTAAGAAGAGAAACATTTTATTTGCGGAACTCCTACTCTCTTGTTGGGCTCTTTATGTGGACATATAGAAGGTGACCATCGCGCGTGTGTCCCCATATGTGCGCGGTGTGACATTTGCACTGACAATGACAAATTTATAGCAAGTTTCTTCGAAACTGACAGCTCGGCAAATAATGTCAGGCGAAATGTCTTCGTGCAGAATGCGCGCATTTGGCAAAAATGTTTTGCTGGTCTGGTTGCGTGTGTGCACCTTTGGTTGTAGAACTTGTAAGATGCATGCGAGATAACTGTGGTAATCTGGAGGAGATTTATTAATTTCAAGTTGAGGGGGTAAGTCATCCTTTTGCGAGACATTGTCCGGTTTGTCAAAGAGGTCACTCTTGCTCGTTGCGCGTCAAAATGGAAGTTTTTTTTTAATGTTTTCGGCGGTTGCTTTCTGTCAAAAGTTTAGTTTGGCTAAGGCAAGATTATTTTTATATCATGTGGAAGGGAATATTTTTGCTGCTCTGTTTTTTGTTTTGTATTTTATATGGAAACCCCTTTTTTGACTCGGGCTCCTTTTCACTCGAATTTTTGAAATTCTTAAGCGGCAACGCTGCGTTCCTTGCAGAAGAGCGATGTCACCGAGTCATGGGAACGCGTAGTGTGCCACCGAACTAAGACGAATGTCTTCGAAATCGATTATATACCCCAAACCGGGTGTCAAGCACTTGAGCCTAGTCCCTTCTCTTAGGACCTTCTCAAAGCCTAACATACGTTTACTGGAAACTTTTTCAGTCTTTCTGAGAAATTGTGAAATTGGAATCGTGACCTACACCACGCCGCCTGAGCCACATTTGCCTTCTGTTCCCACAGTCCTATCTGATGTCTGGAAAATTGTTCCAAATTAAAAAAAAAAAAAACTTGCCCCGGGTCCCATCTATCACCATACTGACATTTCAACAAGTCTAACGAAATTATTGGGCACATGTCCAATTTAGGAATCACATTTCCCATCTCACTCCATCACTGTCAAGGCTGTCATCATCATCATCATCATCATCTAAGATGTGACACATCCCTGATGCATTTCATGCATGATAGTTCCTCTCAGTGGCAAATCATCACCACCACCAGCACCCAGGAGCAGCAGCAGCAAGCAGCATTCAGAACAGAGTCTTGCAAAAATATATAAAAAAAAAAAAACTATAATGTGATACAGCACATGATACGCGCATCATCATCATCACCATCATCCTCATCATTGTCGCCGTTGTGTATCGCATTTTCGTCCTCGGCCAGAGAACATACTGTCGCCGACTGCAGCAGATACTCCTCATCAGGCAGTGTCTTAACCATGAGCATCTTTTTGTCGTCTCGTCTCGCTCGGTACAGTGGTGTCTATGCATGCATGAAGCATATCAACATCATCATCTTCTCATCTCAAGTCATATCATTTCATATCACTCAAGAATTTCAGGACATTAAAGCTTCCCGCATATTCTTCGTCGTCGTTGTCGTCGTCGTCGTAGTCGTTGTCGTCGTATCTCCAAGAAGAGACCAACTCTGAGCAAAGCTGTGCGATGGAAGTGATTGTGTGTATCGGGTCGGGAGCACGAGGATGTGTGTATCATAACCCAGAAATCAACATCGTTGAAGGATGATGATGATACTGCTGCTGATGATGACGAGCAACTATACGACGAGATCGGTGCTGACGTTGATGCTATGCTCCTCCAAATAAGATGCCCTCTCCCTCCCAGGCACCCCCTCGTCCTGCACGCAGAGTGTCTGTGCACAACAACTATGAATTTATGCGATTATCCCCAGTCCTTGTGTGCAGTCGGAATAAACACCATCGTTGCTATTAAGAAAGTTCGCCCTCGTGAATTTCGGGTGCAGTTCACACAGCCCGCACACAGAGAGGAGCAGCCAACTGCTGCCGACTCCGACGATTTGAGGATTCTGTCAGACTGAACTTAAAGTTTAAGTTGACATGGATGGAGGAGCAGCCATGTCGTTGTGGTGCGAGATGCTCGTTCGGATGGACTATTGGATAGATGACGGCACGAAATGATATAAAGCTTTGTGCCGAGATGACACTGAGCTCTATACACAGAGATGGCCGAGAGATTTGTCAACATTTCGGACACGATTAATGCCAGCGGCAGTACAGTTGGTGTGACAATGCCGCATACTCTGGGCGGTAATTGACTAAGTTGCGCACATAGATCACAGCCGATTATGTGCGACAGGATTGGAATGGACTGAACATTTTTTCCCACGAAATGTATAGGAGCGATGCCTTGTCCTCTCTCTGATTGACCCATTCATCTACATTAACTGGGCAAACAGTGACAGCGCTGCAACACTTTAACAAGGTATACACTGCACCGCCGACAATAAGCCACTCTGCCGCGCCGCCGCCGACCTCCTACACGCACTTTTCATAGTGCACCCATAGCGAACACGATGCACCCAGCACGCAACACGCACTTTGGCGACAGTGCCATGCGGCTACCACTTCCATTTGGCTTTGTATATGCGGCGGCTTCTTAAGGCTCCGCCACGGCATCCACCAAGCCATCCACCAAGCCAGCCACCAACAGCATCCACTGAGTTATTGGAAAATTGTCCGTCCGATTGGAATGGTGGACCAGAAAGCACATAGTCCTCCGCAGACAACGGCGACCACTTGCTGTGTGCGATTTCCACCCGATATCGGGGCTAGTTTCCATATACCTAACGAGGCAGTGATCACAGCAAAGCATTTGCACCAAGAACGCGATCTGCGGTCCTTTTTTCGCTGTCAGCGCACTGCCAAGAGTTAATGGCAGCGGCGCAGGGTGTTTGCATATGTGCGCACAGTGATTTTTCGCGGCGGCGCGCAGAAAATGACGTGCGCTTAACGCATTACACACTCGGAACAAGGCATCCCGACCGACCGCGAGAGGTTTTGCTATTTGCATACAAGTTGTGGGCATTGCGAGCGCTTCCTAGGAAGCCGTAGCTGGGCATGGGTGTGCGGGTTCCGTGCCTGGATCAATAAGTGCGCAACGAAATGCTGTGCGCATATGGTAATGGTGCGGGCACGTAGCGACTTTCTCATACAGTTGCGGTGGTGTTTATTGGAACAATAGGTAGGTGTCTCAATTTATTCTCATTAAATGGGGTTCGGTCTTCGGTGGGATGGAGCTGCTGAGAGAGAACCGGCCAGCTATGATTTGTTACCTGGAGATGTAGCATCGCCGCGGTGACATCGGTCTTGGATTATCGCATCTGTCCGTTGTAATAAGGCCAACTAGTTAGTCTGGGAAGTGATTGCGCACACTTTGTGTTTGTTATTGCAATGGTTTTTGCTCGTGTTGCATAACATTTGTTGTTTTTGGTAAAAGTCCCAATGACTAGGTAAGGGTTTCGCATTGTGGAAAGTTTGTTCGACAACTTGCCTTGGTAAGGGCTTCGCTTTGGATAGCTTTTTTTGACAGCTTGTTGTGGAAGCACCGGCATTTGACGCAAAGTCATCTACTCGTTGGTTAATAAGTGAAGTTCTCACATCGTGCTTTACATTTAATCAAAGGAAAAAATCCGAAAAGTCATAAGGGGAAGACAAATCCTTCCATGGCAACCCCCTGTTCTTTTCGGAAGTATCTGCGTACGCTTTCGACTGTTTCTAGAAATGCTTCTTTCATGAAAAATACTTGTGCAATAGTCGACCCAGAACTTAAACAGGTACCTTCTCTTTTGACGGCTTGAATGACCTAGATTATAGTTGAACCTATTCAGTTGAAGAACTTAGCCCCTTCTATGTAAAATAGTTAACAACTTCTTCTCGTCTCTTCTTTCTGACTTCTGCTTCTTCTTCATTTGTCTGTTCTTTTCTTCTTTTGCTACATCTTTATCGTTCCCTTCTTCTTCTTTTTCGCTGTTTTTGCTTCTTTTTCTTCTTAACTTCAACCAACAAGCCAACTCAGAACTAGCCAACTGTTTCCTTCCTACATTATATGTCTAAGAACTTTGCTTCTCCTTCTTCTTCTTGTCGACCTTAGCCATCGAGCCAGTTCAGTAGAGAGGACGGACATTCAATAATCGGCTGTAGTCGTGGACCATCCGAGGTCGATGTCTTCATTAACTGCATATAGTCACCCAGAGGGTCAGAGCTAAAATTAAAGACTGCCGGTAAGACCGAAGGTGTCCATAACCTCTATTCCTATAAAATCACATATTCGTAGAAATACTGTTCTCCTTCCTTAAACCACTTTATGATCGAAAGTGCTCCCACAGACAAATATGTAAGCACTACTCGTTTTCGGGTCAATCAGACTGCGTAAGCATCGAAGCTGTAATCTTCTTAGTGAATTAGTCAATATGGGACAGAGCGTCCCGCACTAAAAACCGATTGAGAACCATAGGTTCCGACTTTTTCAATTCTGTTAACTTTATAGAGTGAAGACTTAAAATATGATTTCCAGCTATACGACTTGAGCTATGAAGCTAGAAACTTGACACAAGAAGAAGACAGAAATCAGGCATCTATTCCGATTTTTTTTTAATTTTTGACCGATTCAAGGATGTGATCTTTTGGCTTGACGTTAGCTTGTACTAGCTCTTTTCAAAGTGGTTTTGCTCTAAGGCTATGAAAGCATTAAGTTAGCTAGAAAAAGCTTCAGATGACCTCATCTCTATACGCATTACTCTGATACTGACATAAATTTGGCCAAATTTGTATCACCAAGGCCTTCGATTGCGAAGCGATTCTGTTTTTAATAATTTATTAGAAGCATTCTTTTGAAGACATGAGGCCTTAGCACTCTTTCTCATTGTCTCTTAACGAAGAAAAGTTTAGCTTGATGTCGGTCTTGTCCAAATTTAAGTAGTTTATCGTTGGTACCACTGATCTTGGTCTCGTTATAGTGACAGTTCCTCCTGAATACCCAAACGGTCACTCAAGTCTCTCACACACCCCCTATTCGTGTATGGCGACTGCAATCCTAACTTCGAACCATATTTCCAAGGAAAAACCCTCCCTGTCGAAACATCAGAAATTACTTTCCACATTTCTCGATATTGCTTCTGCTGCCGCCCGCCACCACACCACCCATCCACCCACCGTCTTCATCTGGCCATGTCATCTTTTCGTCTCCAGTGCAACGCAACATTCAACCCCCTATACATGCACTGGGGGTGGGGATGGTTTCTTGGTCGTCGTCAACAAAACATCGCCATCTATATATTTGGATATTTTGACATTTTGCATTGAGGATTAAAAGTTCTAGGAGTTTTCCACCTTTCTTCGGGTCGGTCTGGTGGTTTATATTGATGATGGCTTCGTCCTCATTAAATGGATTCGGGAGGGGGGTTGGTTATGTCGTGCCCAGCTATGCAAGGCCATAACCCATCGAACTCTTTTCATCGTCTTTTGCATCGTTATTGTCGGTCGTCTTCATCTTCGTCTTCGTCTATATACATACATCCCTATAGCTATTCCTTTGTATGCTTCGTCGTTCGCCGGTTGCATTTGGATAGATGGATGGATCTTAAAACTCTGATGGGGCGGGCGGGGGTGCGCCTCGCCGATGTATGTGTGTGACGCCAACTGAAATGCTGTCAGTAGACTGTCCCCAATGGTGGACATTTTCAAGCTTTACCGAGATCGATTGAAATTGGATGTGACATCAACTTTTCTCTGCTGCTGCTGCCGCGCCACCAGCTCTGGATGTTGTTAGTTTCCGATGGCACGGAACTGGGTGCTGCATGGTATAGGTATACCGTATACAGATGGCTGCAGGGCGAATATTTCCCATAAGAAAGTGAACTTTTCTTTTGAGAACTACATTTGTGATTACGATGGACGTCAGGCAGACGGACAGGCGAACGTTTAAAAACCGGATCGATGGATGGATAGATGTTTGCGTTGCAGTATGTACGAACGCCGATGACGGCACCACCAAATCGAACTATCCCGAATGGAGGTCATGCGGAGACGCAGAGACGTAGCATTCTCGAAATGTGTTATTGAATTTTTCACCAGCAAAAAGGAAGAAAACTGTTAAACGACACACATTGGCAGGTTGCTGGAATAGAAGCGGGGAAAGACGAATTTGATGTGAAGTCATAACGTGGAAGGGGTTCGGGCTATCAGTTGCGGTTGAACGGGATATGTTTCGAAAGTTCCAAGTAATTTCGACCGAAACCGCCTGCAGATTAACGCTGGATTTGTGGGCGTTTAGCTTGTAATGTTGAATGGGAATCACCCATTGGCGATGTGAGGGAGTCGTACTTGTCAGTGAATTTGTACCAAATGGCAGTCACTACTGAAGAAGTTCCAATTTAGTTGATTCCCAAACCATATGACCGGACATCTGTGGGCTTTTTTTTCGAAATGCATGCCGTTTGGACACTCACAGCCTGAAAAGGCGTTTTTGTTGAGACCCAGATCCGCCCGCGGTCTGTAGCTAATGTATCTTCAAGACTGAAAGAAGCCCCCAAAATCTCCAGTGACAGACCACCATTGTTCTGTTTTACAAAATTAGCATCAGCATAGACTACGTCGGCAACAAAATGGCGCAGCACGTCTTTACAGAGTTGCCCGCACATAGCAATCCAAACAACCCACCAACACTCACTCCTGTGTATACATCCGTCTAACAAAGCTCACATGATCGCCTTGTGTGCCCATCAATCTCACGTTGACAAAACTGTGCACATCTTCCAACACGCTCATCCAACGGTTGAGCAAGTTCGTTGCCAACGCGCGCAACAACACCCATTTCCATCACTCAGACAACTCAGTCATCTGTCAACTGTCTGTGAACTGTCATATCCTGTGATTGCGCACACAACTTCGCACACGATCACCAGAAGACGACTACGACGACGACGAAGGGTTGCATAGACCCGAGGACATCATTCATTCATTACACGGCGAAAAACGGACTGCCATACCTTCTACCATTCTATTTCGAACTTGGGCGGGTGATGAATGTCTTTCGACATTCACAGTGGTCCGTTGCGCGCCAGCTATTTTGGGCACTGTACGCGGTGTCTTAATGAAGATTCCGATTCCGATTTTCCGACTGTGCGACTCTTCGCACCAGAGATAGAATGACGAACTGCTGACAGGTGGCGATGTCTAATTGGTCGTATGTGTGCCGCTGTATATGTATGTATTTACAGCGACAACACTTGTTAGATGTATTCGGGTCGACACGGCAACGTCCAACCGGCGGCGCACCGTCAGCTCATAATCATCATAATTTGCCCTGTCGCTTATTAAGCAGATCGCTTCTGACGATGCGAATGCGACGCTCGGCTATTCTGCTGCTCGTCGGCTCGGCTGTTCTGGCAGCGAGTGAAAAACATTTTCCTAGCACCGATGTCAAACGTGTTGAACATGTCAAGCGGGCTTGTTTATGTGATTTGTTGGAATGTGACAACTTCATGTTTATGCGCGCGATTTTGTTGCTGGTTTATTTTGCTCGCTGTCAATGTGACGAAGCTTATGGGGATTTGTGTGCGCGGTTTGCAAGTGACGACGCTGTGTGTCTTCCTTTGTGACATCCATCGGGCTTATTTACCCACCGCTGTCATAATTGCACCCTTGGGCAAAGTTTGAAACTACCTTTCATTCACCGACACATGGAAGTTGCATCACTCCATTACCACACCCACCTGTGACTGGGATCTTACGGCTCTCAGGAGCAGCCACAGTTTAATGGCGGGAAATTAAAGGAAATCACGTTTTGTGCAGTTCGGATGTGGCACAACCATGTGGAAGGGTTTTGCGCGCCCCAAACCCCATCGCAGATATAATGGGATGCTTGTTAAGCGGAGAGAAGCGGTCCGGTAACACTTCCATGTGGTGCTGTGGCCGATGTTGCTAGTCAACCCGCGGGCCTTTATGCAGACTCAAAATTAAATTATCGCAGATAATTGAGCGATCAATAATCTGGGCGCGGAATAGGTACAGAAAGAGATTGTTGGCCGGCCTAGCGCGAGTCCTGTTGCACGTTGTTGATGCTGTAAATTGATTTGATGGAGTGGCATGTTTGCACAATTAATAGCGCATTTTCTCATAGGCGTTTACTGCACGCCTATGAAAACCTCATGTATAATTTTCTTCGGGCGCAATTGAAAAATGCCATCACTTTTGAGATTCGTTTTCCGCATTGAAAGAAAAAAGTGATTGCTTCCATTTGAAGTGGGGTATGGTCAGCGGTGAGGTGAGCCGCCTAAAAAGCGCTGACCTCTACTGAAGTGGGATTTATTTTTGAGGCGTAGAGTGGTCTGAGGAGGTTTGAATATTTTCCGGTTATTTTGACGTTCACGCACTTCTTTAATAATTTGCCAATTTAATGTGCTTTAAAGTTTGGTACCGTATGGTTGGTAAGCCCACTATCCAACAACCTTCTATAGAAGTTGGGGGAGTGAAGCTAGATGGAAGCTATTTTGTTGCGCGACTATTTGTGCCAAAACAACATTCGTCCATCAGGAGGAAAAACACTACAACTCCTAATTACGTTCCGTTCCAGGTCACAATTTTCCTTCGGAAAGGTGAAACTTTTTAATTTCGTCAAGCTAATGCTCTGAATAACTTTTCGCCCATTTCACAGCAGATGCGATGGCCCTTCAAATTCGACTCTTCATCGTTTGGTTGCCAAATTCAAGAAAACTAGTTCGGTTAACAATCAACCAACAGCCACGTGAAAGTGTGCATCAGGAGAACCAAAGCATTTGATTCCTCGCCATTAAAAAGAAGACCCCTTTCACAGACTTCAACTTGTCGAATTTGGCGTCGAGACTTGGACCTACACCCGTACAAAATCCAACTGACGCACTAGCTCACAGCTAATAATCATAGACAACGACACTTGCTCGCTGACTGGGCTTTGGAACGCTTGGCAGAGGACCCGAATTTTTGCCGAAAAGCCATCTTTAACGGTGAGCCACATTTCTGAATGAATGAGTAAATGTTAAGAAGCAGAATTGCCATATATGGGGACGACTCCAACCCACACGAGGCTTACCAGGTGGCAACGCATCCACAAAATGTTGCTGTCTTGTGAGAAGTGTGGACCGGTAGGGTTATTGGCCGGTACTTTTTTGAAAATGACGTCGATAAGGCACTCAGCAATAACCAAGAACTATGCTTTCCTTTTTTGGTTAGCCCATATTCAACGATATGTATAAGTAGACGACATGTGGTTCCAGCTGGACGGGGCTACGTGCCACACAACAGACGCCACGATGGACATTCGGCCTGAACGCTTTGAGGGTATGGTTATCTCTCACAGAGGTGAATTGAATTGGTCACGATAATCGTGCGATTTGACTCCGCTAGACTTTTTCTTGTGGGCTATCCTGAAGTCGAAAGGCTATGCCAATAATCGGATGATGCCCTTAAACCCAATAAAATCAATGCCATTATTCAAATTCAATCTGAGTCAATAATATAAAAAAATTGGATCACTTGGATCCGTGTCAGCTGTGATTGACATTTGAACGATCTTATACATGGTCTTAAAAAAAATAGCTTCCACAAAACTTATTTAAATCCATTTCAACATCGACCCGTTCTTTTTGAAAAAAAAACTTTTACTTCCTTGTCTAGTATGAAGCTCCTGTGAGACTTATCAGAAACCGAAGCTGTATCTTCTGTAAAGTCTATTTAAACTCTACGATAGCCTCTTTTCAACAGAAAATCGTATTCAAGCTCAGTTGCTTCGTTGAAGTAAAAAAAATAAAGCTGGCGCTGCAGGTCTGTGGGGAGCCTATAGGCTTAGCTTTTTACAACCATTCGTTAACGCGCGAGCATCATACTAGGCTCAACATAACAGAAAGTCACATATCACTTCCACACTTCCGAAATTTTGTTTGACAACTCAACGGATCTTGTTTATTGGGCTTAAGCACGGTCAGCCGGATAGATAATGTCTTTATCAAGAGGCTATCAGAGGTAGAGGGATGTCCCCCCTTATACCAAAGTAGCCAAAGATGGTAGGCTTTAAAAAAAAAACTGATTAACGTCGATTTAAATGTTGCTGGTGAGATTGTGTTTCCCGCCATTGAAAACCTCTGGTTATAAAATAAAATAAGAATACTGTCGTTGCAATCTCTTTAGGGAGCCACTTTGGCACTGAAAGCCCTTCAAATGGATATAGAAAGGCTGCATATAAAGTTGCCTATCAGTCCTAGTTTGAATAAAATGTTGGTCTGTCGAACAACTGTCGAAGATCGCAGACCAACTGATCGGATTTTCCTACGTCGGAGTAAAGTGCCGCTATATGTGAAATAGGCCTTTATGGACTGGTGACAAAAGCTAGGATCCAAAAAAGAACCTCTATCGCTATGAACATCACGTCGCCCTCTTTTGCCACATCCACTGCCAATCTCTTTACTGGCCACTTTTGCATTTTCGGTTGCATCGATGATCGAGCCAACTAGATGATAACCGCAACAGGGAAGCCTATGGCCTACACCTTTTTTTTTTTAACATCCCTTCCATTCGCGCATTTTACTTACAAACCCGAACGGAACCAATCACCCGCAGTGCGCCCCTGTAACCCGCATGCGACTCCCCAGTATTTTCATCTTTAATCCTCCCCTGACCCCAAACCATCTTCTGTCCATAAATTTCATATCCTTCAAGGATTTCGTTTACATCTTTCTTCTCTGCTTCCTTGTGTTGGTTTTGTTCTTAATTTTTTTTCTATCTTCCTGCGTGCATTTTGTGCTTTAGCTTCCCCAGTAAGTCGTCTTTGAATGCAAAAGTTGTGCTGCTTGCCCATCACACCCAGAACTTTGACTGAAACTTCAATAATAAATGAGTGGGCGAGTGGGTGCTGCGCGCTGCCCATTGGAGATTTCTGGACGGATAGCCGACGACATCGACGACAAGAATGTCACCGACAATGTCGTCGTCGTCGTCGTCTTCGACAATACTGACGCTTCTGCTGCTCCTTCTAATAATGCTGATGATGATGATGAAGTTGCCGGCGATACATAACCATTCATCTGGGCACATCTCCGCAACTACCGATGCTACCCTTGGAAATAGAATTTTCCAGAAATGTCATTCATCTCTCGATTGTTCTTGTTGTTTTTGCGCGAATGAATGACTCAAGGATACTCGTCTTGTGATGTTGGTAGTTGTGCATCGATTTTGACGCGCAATACTCTCATTTCATCTGCACACAGCGCGCTCCTTGGGTCCTTTAATTTTGATGACTGGCTTTCGCCTGTTCCCCCCCATTTGACACTTTTCCAATCATTTTCAACTTTTTTCTCTGCCAGCAAAACCACTGTTCTTGTGTTTTGTTGGGCGGTATGGGGACGCCTTGCTTTGGGGGTCAGGGAAGCGAGCGACGAATTTGAAATCAAACGAAACGTTGCAATGCCAGCAAGACAATAGTAACAAAAAAAAAAATGTACTAGGAGCGAGATTGGAGATATCTTGATTTCATTTGAACGCGTTTTTGCTGTCGTACTACACCAGAATCTTCTTCGGTTGCGCAGCGCTGCTCGGTGTCTTGTCGCGGTGTCACTGTATTCATCTTCATTTCAATTCAATTCGATTCACGGAAGTGACAGACAAAATTCTGAGAATGAGCAGAAAGAAGATGGCAGTGCAGACTGACGGAAAGTAGGCTGGGAACGGCGACAGATGGGAGTTAAGACGTGAGATGTCGTATGGGTGTCGGTCGGAAGTGAAAGGACTTCAATGGATGTATACACTCATCCGTTTGTAAGTGAAAAGTGCAGCTAACAAAAAAGTGGGGAAGTCACAGTAGTTAGTCGGACCGAAGTGGGCCCTGTTTAATTTACCAGAAAGTTTGAGTTGCCTTTCAGTAGTTCACCCAAGCTGAGTAACGTATATCAAGACTGACCTTTCTGTGCGGTTTTTAGGGGCCCCAGCGAAAATTTTGCGATTGGGTTGCAACTTAATTTGAAGACCTCTTAAGCCTGTGTCCGTTCTTCTGCTCTCCTGTATTTATTGAGCTGAAATCTTCAGCTATCCGTCAGGTTAAAGCATTGGTTTTCGAAATTTTTGAATCTTTACGCTGACCAGCTTCCATTAAATCCCTAGCATCCGAGTGTCTTTATCTACAGCCGTGGATGACTGCCAAGTAAGTACCTACTAAGCAGTAGAATCTGAGTTTCATCAGTGATGACTTATTGGGATAGAGGACGATCAAGTCAGACTATAGTCTGCTGGTACTAGTAGTGAAAGCTTGAACAAGTTTGACCCTCCACAGTCTTTGTCAAAACAGGAAACCTGTTCTCCTACAAAGTTAGGCTGGATTGGAAAAGGTTGACCAATCCTCTGAGGCACCAAGTCATTACTGGGCCACAAGATCGTGCTTTATCCAAACGACTTCTGTAAAAGCTTCAAATTAGATAGTTCAAATTTTGTAAAAAAGTTGACAAAGCCAAAGAAAAGTTGTCAGACCTTGAACAAAGCTTCACTAGACTTCGAACATAGATCGAAATTCTACAGGCACTAGTACAACTTGTGGATTTTTGGCTTAATTCCTAGCGGTACGTGATAAGTGGGACTGACTCTAAGCACAGATACCGAAGATATTTGCCGGTCCACCCGGCCCTAGGTAGTTTCATTCAACTTGGAAGGGATAGAGCTGCAATCCCTTTATCTGCTCGAGTTGTTGACTGAAGTTAGCAGTACTAGTAAATCATGCTGCCTGAGCTGTCTCGCATCAGGAAGGTCTTTTAAAGCCCGTTCTAAAGTCGATTGGTAGGCCTGCTAAAGTAACCCTTGATACTCAAACCAGGTCTTGGCTCAATTGCCACTTGTTGCTAAGATAAGGCCCAACCCCAACCATCCCACATTTTAAAGTCAGTATCCGCACTTGCATCCCCGATTGAATACTGCAACCTCCTCATCGTCCTCAATTGCTCTCTCGTATTCCATTACCCGCTTAATCTTTTCCTTCGTCCACTGTGAATGACAAGAGCGTTCAATTGAAAAGGCGACAGCAAGGACTCAAGTTGTATTGTGTTGAAATCTGCGGCGCTATCTCCGTCTTCCTAATGAGCGGGCATCAACTACCTATCTATGCCGTGGTGGTCTATCTCATCACTCGCTGGCGCAAGGAATGCACCATCAACCGTCCATAAGCTGTTGCGTTTCGCGTCTCCATTTCAAATGGAAGTCAAGTAATCGGTAGCCCCACCGGAAGGAGCAAGAAGGAGGTAGCTCGTAGGAAACGAAAAGAGAGAAAAAAAAAATAGCAAATTCCCTGGATAGCGACGACGACGTCGACCGACGCCATTATTGTTGAGTTGTCGCCTCCTTGCATTCTGTGTTATCTTGGGGTTTTAATTAAACAATTTAACCGCTAAGAGGCGATGTTCGCGTTACATATCGGCTGTTGTAGGCAGGCGGTATCGCATCTCATTCTCAACAAGGGATATCGTCACTTTTTGTTGCCTGCGCGTCGGTCATTTGGTCGGTCGGTATGTCGTTGCTGTCGTCATATCATCGCTTCCCCGTTGAGTGCTTGTGAGGTGGTCAAAGTATTGGATAAAAGGAGTGGAACTTCATGTTCGAGTTTGACTTCAGAATGTCAAGTGGAAAATTTTAAACGAAATTGCGTTTGGTTTGTTGGCAGGCTTACACCAAGGCCCGGCGGGGAATCTGAAGCTCTGAATCAGAGCTACAATTGCCTCAATAGCCGAGGCTTTCTAGTTAAGCCAACTGCCCCCAGTTGGTTGAGAGTCTTGAAAGACTTGGGACCTTCTTCTACTGCAGATAATCGCTTGCATAAAGGATGATAGCCTGGCTCGCAGCTTGCTTGGGCTATGAAACCATCAAACCTTTGAAATACGCACTAGGATAAGACGATATTGGGGCGATGGACGATGTTGCACTATCGTATGCACAAATCCCACTAGCTGGTTGGTGACTCCTGAAGGAATACTCGCCTCAAGAGGGCCATCTTAAGGACTCACATTCTTAACCATGCGAAAAATAACCTCCGAGACGTATTTTGCCAGATTTTCGAAGCTTCCCATGTATTAACATCTTCGACCGCTTTTGGCTGTTTCAAAAAGTTGGCTACATCCAGCGCGGTTGTAGACCCCCGGTACCTCCAGCACTTCGGTTAAAAACTCCTTCGTCACCGTCCGTGACGATCTCCTACCCGACTTCCCAAAAGTAAGCCAACAAAACCCAAGCGATGTCCACTCACATAGAAGTCCGCTTCTGCTATTCCACTTCCAACAGCCAACAAGTGAACTTCCACTTAATCAGTGAACAACTCCTTGCATGACACATTCGCATACCCACTGGTGTATATGCACAAACACAGCAACCAACCAACCAACGATGGATATGTTGGCTCAAAACTATTTTCCTTCTCCGATATGTCCACATCATGCAAGATGCTCGTAAATAAACTACCAGCGGGCAGAGGAGGAAAAAAAATGCGTCCTCCATGCGCTCATGCACAGACAGGACCACCCTCTCTTCTTGGTCAAACTGGGCCAACTACTTTGCTCCAGCACGTCTTCGTCTAATTCTAATCACCGGCGATCCTCCGGCTCTCTGGCTCGCATGCAGAGTTTTTTGATCGTCGTAACTTTTTGACGTGCGCTGCCGCTGGCCAGATCCTCATTCTTTGCCTCTGACTGGGAAAAGATACGAGATAGTGCTCCTTCGACGCGCGCACTCTCTATATGCGGCAGTTACCTGTTCGCGTTAATTAACGATCCCTCAACTGATCGAATAAATTAACTGGGATGTCATGCCGGGCATACCATGCCTAAAGAGAGAGAGCGAGAGAGAGGGAGGCGAAACCGCCAGACGGTACAGACCGTGAGACAGATACTTTGGTTCTTGCAAAAGTGGCATGAGCGCGATTAAAAATAGGACAAGTGCTGACCCCGACGATGCAGTGCACCCGCTAAATCTGCGCCACCACCACCAGTCGCGGGATCATAAATTTTGCGTGCACTATTGGCATTCGACTGATTGGATAAGATTTGCGATCATTCACCAGGACGAGACGGCCGGCGCAGCCATGATGTTGTGGCAAATAGTGTCGCGTCCTCCGAAAAAACAAAAACAAAAATAATCAAACACGTAAACTGAAACCCACAACGCGACAGAAACGATGACGCGAACGACAAAGAAATGTGTTATCGCGGGGAATTTCGACATGCAACATCGCGTTGCCTCGCAGCTTCTTATACAGTGTGAGCCTGCTCGCGTATCCCAAATCTGTGTGCGCGTCCGTCTGGTCTGTCTGTGCTTACGTGTGTGTGTACAGTATGTTGTAAGCTTGTTTCACCTCTCGGATTCAATTCAAATTTACGAGAGTGATCATGTGAGCTCGCAGAAGTGAAATGGGCGCCCCTACATTTGACACATTCTCGTGGTGTCCATTGGCAGTACGAGCGAGCTCGCGCACAGAGCGGCAGGAGTGGCAAGAGTGGCCCAACTAAACCACGGCGGAGACGTCAAGATGCTTCAATGCTTTCGAAAGCATTATCATCGTCACATGTCGCTCACTAATTGATTTTTCTTGTCGCCTGAATGTTGGATTTGTTTCTTTTACACTTTGGGGGGAAAGCTGACTGACTGACTGACTGACTGAGCCAGAGAAGGGGACTTTGTGTTGGGGCCACGGCTATGTCAAATTATCCACTGAATGGGGATGTGGTCCTGCACTGGATTGCGACACACATGTATCTGTGGTGAGAGAATCTGCAAGACGTTGATGATGTCTGCTGCCAACGTTGGCGACGTTGTTTATGGTATTGAGAAGCTGTTTGCTGTTACTGGATGGCACATGGGTCATCACCCGTGCGACAGTGCTCGCAGATAAGGGGGAGCGATTGTGCACTGTTACACAGGCACAGCGGTAGGTGTGACTGCGCTAAGTAGTCGATGTACATGATGCAAGGGTGACGGCGATTGATGAAATTTGAGTTTGTTTTAGAACCGAACTGCGAATGCAGGATGGAATGTCAGTGAGTGTGCATGGGAAAGTTGTCCCAAAGTCATAAATGTTGCTCAGCAGCATGACTGTAAACTAAAAAATTACTGTCCTTTACAAAACATGTCCGCTCTGTGATTTTCAATCCAGTTCCTCTATGACAATGTTAAGCTACCCTCTTTACACCCTTTCGACAACAGTTTGCAATGGCGGTATGGCTAGTTTCGGTGAATAAAGTGCACAACATCAGGGCGACAGACAGGGAGTAGCGAATCAGTAAGGTAGCAGGTTACAGAGAAGTAGCACAGCGACATCACATCATTAACAGAGCAATAACAGAGTAATAACAGAAGAGTAGTCGCATGCAGTTGATTTGTACAAAATGTTTAATAGAGAAAGAGCAAGGATTTTATCAGCAGAGCTGTGACAGAGTAGTGTGGAGCAGCAGTTATAGATCGGTAACAGAGCAACAGCAGTCTTACAGTATCGAGTTGATTGATTCCAGACACTTAACAGAGAAGCAGGTACACAGCTACAGAGTACAAAAATAAATTTTAAAGAGTAGCTTAGCAGCAGAGAAACAGCATATTTATGCAATTAAGTAACCGAGCAGTTGCAGAGCAATAACAGTGTGTTAAAATAGCTGCATCTGTTCTAGCTACAGAGTCTTATCGATAGAAGGGCAGAGACTTATCCATAGATAGAGACTTATTGATAGAAGGGCCCTATAGCGGAGTAGGAAACTCAGACGGTTGCAGTGTAGGGCAGTGCCAGAAATGGAACATATAAACCGCAATCTGTTATAAGATGGATCACAGTTTGTAGATATGTAAATGTGGTGGAAGTTTTAGTAGCTTGACACCAGCTCAAGGACGGCCAAAATGTGTCATGGATGGGCAAGATTTGCAAGGATGATGTCGTTGTGGGTTTTTATGATAACTAGCCGGTGCACTGTGCAGGTATACATATCGGTCTTTTTTTGACACTTCTGTGCTAAAAGACGTCAGTCTTGAGTGACTGGAACCTCCCTTTACATTGCTTTCAGCGAGCAAAGACAACGATGGCATTAGACTATCAGGTTCTCGGTGTATGAATCGTTTTAAATATAAATAAAACAGCCCTTTCATTGGATCCTTGACTTCTTCGTATATAGATTGGCTCTCTTGCTGCCACAGAACCGAACACCATCGCTGCAAAGCCTCGTCGAAACCATCATCATCAACGACCTCCAAGGTACATATCCTTCTGCTTAGGCAGACCCTCAACCCTCTTGATTCCATTTTTAAAATGCCCACAGGAGCAGTCTTGTCCCAAAAAAATCACAAAATCCTGGCCAACTGCAACAAAATAACCGCCACAAAATCTCTTGGAACTGCACTTCTATGGTTCCCATTGCATTTCAATTACGCTTTCTCTTTGCTGCATCATAACTCACTCCAAACACCCATCTACACCGTCAACAGGAAGAATCAATCAAAAGGCTATTGATATATGCAACCGGTACTGCAAAAAAAAAAATAGAAACACACAGATACTTCATGTTGATACCACGCGGCTTGTGGAACGAGTTTATTCACCGGCTTGGGTATATCTATTGGCACTGGCATCAACTTGTTATACTGTCGCCAATCTTCTTCATCATCGTCATCAGTGTGGGGGGTTGAGTTTTTAAGCGGACACCCCATATAATAAAACTGACATACGACAATCACGCTGCATATATATGTGCAATGTGCATCCTCACACTCATACACCCCGTTAGCCATAGATCGTCGTTATTACCTTCGGAATAGTTGACGTAAATTATCGATAACCATCGATAGTTTATGTCACCCCATTGACTTTGATATATGACGAGATTTCTCACAAATCGTAAATAATAGTAAGTCTGATAATAAATTCTACCCAGTGTTGCTAAAAGGGGGAGTTTGGCCGAAGGATACACACGGCTGGTATAGGGGTAGGGGGATCGCACTTTTAGATGGATTGTGACGAATGATGGACCGCATAGTGTAGTCGTGTTTGGAGTACTTGTGTATATGCCTTTCAGCAGGCAGCATCACCTTCGTCATCATCAGTGGGTACCTCCAGCATCAGTTATGTATAAGGTAATATAAAACGTCAGGGTGAACTGCATACGGCTGAGATTACAATGATGAATGTCACCATGCTACAGGTGACACATGGGAAGTATGTTGCCATGAGTAGGTGGATGGTGATATTATGCAGAGAGGTGTATTTTTATTTGTTCCCATGGAATTTTTCTCACAGTCGCATTAGCTTTTGGTCAGCGGCACTGATAGTTGCACTTTTCAACAGCACGTCAAGGCGACAATGTTGTACTGGGCATGCAAGTTTGTTGTACGACTCATTCAAATCTTACGACTGGTTACACGACATTTGATTAATTGCGGGCCGAACCCATATACCGGCTTGAGGTAGACGCCGCCGCAGCATTCCGAAACGATTATCGAAACAAATCGGTAACTAATCGAGATGTCGGACATACTTACATGGGGTAACCCAAAGTAAGTTGTGATTCGTCATTTGAGTGATGGGATGTCTATAGAACAGCAGCTCCTTTTACCCCCTCATTGAAGGACGACAACTACGATTTAAGCACTCTCTTCAACGCAAATCTAAAGATGTGCTTTATAATATTTGTGATATCTCTATCTAACGTTTCTTTTTTGTTTTTGTGACGTAATTCGTTCAACGAGTGGCGGTATATTCAGTATAAAACAATGTCATGCACTCCAGTTGAGACTCTGAGTACATACCTACGTGAAGTTAGCGCGCACTTTTTCTAGAATGAAAAACGTGAAATGCAGTTCGATAGACATTCGTTTGTAGTTGTTTGTAGTGAAATTTTTTTCGTTTGTAGTTCAACCGTTAGAAAGTTAGAAGCATTAGAAAAAAATTTCAGCGCGCACTTTTGAGGTTTTGAAATGAAAACTAGCCAGTTGCATTCGAAATCGTTTGTAGTTGTTTGTAGTGAAATTCTTTTTTCCCAGAAATGTCTCATTTCGGAGATATAAGGACATTTGTGTTTCCATCTATAACTCCGAATTTCCATTAGACAGATTTTTTTTGAAATTACTGTTACATTAAGCACATCCCAACTTAAATAACTGCATTTAAAATTTTTGAATTCACTCAAGCGTTACTTAATAAAACGCAATTAAAGTCAAAAAATGCATCATTTCACGTTTGCATTCATTGTATCGATTTCCCAACAACAACAAACCAACGGTAAACACATTTCCGCAAAGCATTCATCCGTGTCCATCGATATGAGTCATAATTTGTCAATTAGCAACAACAACCAATCAATAAATCCCGATTTTATCCAAGAATTTTTTCTATTCCTTTGAATATCCTTGAAAAACGACCACTTTTAAACAATTTATAGCAACAAAAACATATATTTTAAAAACTCTGTACTCCTGGCTATCTAATCCAATTCAAATGATTTGGTTTTATCACAAATAACAAGATTTTGATGCAACTTATGCAAACAGCAGTTTTTCATATAAACTCATATCAATATTTCGGTTATTAAGCAACTCAAAGTAGTGAAATCTATTTTTTTCTAATGCTTTCTATTAGATGCTTCTAATGGAATAAAAAAATGTGATCTTTTTTTCATAGATAACGGTTTATTCAAAATATAAGAAAATGGGTGAAATCTTCCGCGCAACCCGATTTAAGGGGACGGATATTTCAAATGCTGGACAACTACAAACGACAAAAACTGGTTAGTTGGTAGAAAGCATGTATGCTCTATCTAGTAAAACCAAAAATAGCTAAATTGTTCCAACCAAAGAGAATATATATGCAATTTAAGCAGTCGACCTAAAACACTCGTTATCTCCGAAACGGTATAAAGCCAAGTGATGAAATTTACTATTTTCAACAGTTTTCCACCTAACCAATCTAATAAAACACAAATTGTATCCATCCGCCTAACGGTTTACGATTTATATCAAATTTAAGCGAAATTGAAACTTAATTTTTTTTGTGAAGTTAGCGCGCACTTTTTCTAGAATGAAAAACGTGAAGTGCAGTTCGATAGACATTCGTTTGTAGTTGTTTGTAGTGAAATTATTTTCGTTTGTAGTTCAACCGTTAGAAAGTTAGAACCATTTGAAAAAAAAATTTCCAATCCCTTAAATCCGTGTTATCTCCGAAACCGTAGCAAGCAGAGTGATAAAATTTTCTGTATTTGAAAGTGTCCACTTCACTAATCTAATAAAATTCAAATTACGTCAATCGGCCTAACGGTTTATGATTTATTTGAAATTTAAGCAAATTCAGACCCCAATTTAAGGGGCTCATTACTCAAAAACTGTTGAACTACAAACGATGAAATTCTACATATCTATTCTATACACCCTTCTTTACCTCTGATATAAAATAGAAGACAATCCCCATTAGAGAAAACTTTTTATTCGCAATTTAAGGGAAGCCTTAAATGGACTAAGTCGCTTATGGTCTCATTTCACTCATTTTTAAGCGATTCACATTCTTGGATAAAGAGGGATCGATGGACACGGATGAATGCTTTGCGGAAATGTGTTTACCGTTGGTTTGTTGTTGTTGGGAAATCGATACAATGAATGCAAACGTGAAATGATGCATTTTTTGACTTTAATTGCGTTTTATTAAGTAACGCTTGAGTGAATTCAAAAATTTTAAATGCAGTTATTTAAGTTGGGATGTGCTTAATGTAACAGTAATTTCAAAAAAAATCTGTCTAATGGAAATTCGGAGTTATAGATGGAAACACAAATGTCCTTATATCTCCGAAATGAGACATTTCTGGGAAAAAAGAATTTCACTACAAACAACTACAAACGATTTCGAATGCAACTGGCTAGTTTTCATTTCAAAACCTCAAAAGTGCGCGCTGAAATTTTTTTCTAATGCTTCTAACTTTCTAACGGTTGAACTACAAACGAAAAAAATTTCACTACAAACAACTACAAACGAATGTCTATCGAACTGCATTTCACGTTTTTCATTCTAGAAAAAGTGCGCGCTAACTTCACGTAGGTTGAGTACATGCATCTTTAAAAGTATGTTGATTCATTCAGCGTTCAGCCTGTATAATGATGCTATATTTTCACCAACATAGAAGGCTTCTGTTACCTCGATATCATCTGCGTACTCAACTAGATACAAAATTTACAAGCAGAAATATAGTCTTTTGATTCCATTTTAAGAAATATTCCATATGTCTGCTGCAAGGACTCAGCTTTGGAGTGGTACCAGTGGCCAGCTTGACCGTTGTGCGACTAAAGTTGCAATTTGGCACTTTTTTTTAGAGCCTGTCAACGTTTTTTGCTATTTTGGCAATTTTGCAAGTTGGAGAAGGGACTTCAACATTGCGACTTTTCAGAATTCTGCAGCGGTCACCCTGCCGGAGGTAGTTTCCTTTGTTTGGGTCTGTGTTTTGTGTCTTAGCTACATTACCACCAACAGACGCGAACGAATGAGGTAACTTCTCGACATACGCAGTAGATATTGAGGCGCGTGGGTAGTACTCAGCGTATTCCTGGACCTGACGGAGCTAAGAGAGTTTCTTCCGTCTAGAGTTGCCAACATTGCGTTGAAGCCATCTGCTCTAATGCATTTAATTTTGAGTATCGTTTTCTAAACTTGTGCTGTTTGCCCATTTTTTAGAACTCTTACCACTTTACGTCATATCGAACATACGAAAAGCCCAGGAAGTGGGTCAATGTGGTACCTGTGTATTTTTGTCCATGCTTTTTAGCACTAGGTCTTGTGTAAAATTCATTTCTGTATAGGCAGCAGTTGTTTGTTTGCTTTGAAAACGTTTAAACAACAACACCTTCGAGAAGAAACTTCAGCTGGTGCGATCTTGGACGCTGATTCTTTCATTTAGTTGTGACGTAACACGTTCAACAAAAGTGCACAACCCAGTGGCGGAATATGTTATACAAAAATCCTACAGGTGCACCATTGTACATATTTACAACTCGAAGTATGTATATAAATCTTTCTATTTTGAAAATAAATTCAGTTATTCCCTTCCGACGTAACTCGTTTTTCAAACATAAACACTAAACAGCCAAATGGCGGTATTTTTGATACAAAATTGCACAATGCACAGTTTTTTGTATAAAGCTCCGAGAAACTCGATCTTCTATTCATATGATCGCGTTCCTTGTGCCTCGAGGTATTGACTTTTGGTGCCGTCGTTTTGGAGTCGTCAAATTTTATTTGACTTTGGTTTATTCTGCTTCTTTATTCTGGTCATCCAAATTGTTTTTTCGATCTACCTTTATGCTGGTTAGAAGGTTAGTTGATTCCGAAATACTGTCGATTTTAAATCGTAGATATCCTACTTTTAAGGATTTTGGAAAGTCCGCCCGCTTTTTAGACTCATTTTCGATGTTTAAGGCAAAAAACTCCCAACCAACCCCAACTGTGTGACAACAACTTGACAAACGAATTTACACACCCTTTAAAGCAAATCGATTAAAACCGTAAATTCCCACCCCCACATACCCCTTGTCTAACAACATCGTCACAGTTAGATGAAGATCCCCTTCAAATCACAGTTTCGCCAAGTGCAATTCCTATAAATTCCATGCAAAGTATCGAAAAGAGCGGAAAGAAAAAACTTTGAATGCGACTTCTTCCTGGTTCTTCATTTAGTGTGCCAGAGGAAAACAATCTAATAACTTTACAAAATCCCCCGCCCGCCTGCATGTATGTACCCCAAGTGCAGCGTACGGGGACAAAAACACCTATCAAACTGCTCACGTCTTTTGAATGTTTCTCATGCTTCGTCCCCTTTGCGCGGACGAACTAAAACTAAACCTCCCCCACCGCACCGATGGCCAAAACGAAGACGACAGAGAAGCGTCTGTGTCGAAGAGTTCCAGAAAAAAAAATAAACAGCAGCGCAACCAAACTCCCGGAATACAGAACACATCGACCGACGCGACAGTGGTTTATGATCCCCCCCTCCACATAACGAGGACATTCGAATGCTGTGCTGCAATTTCTTTCCGACTTTGGGGGCCGTTCCAGCTCCAGCCCCCGCAATCAACTACTCTCGTACGAATCCCCGTACCCACCACGTAAACACAATTTTATTTTATTATTATTATTATTTTTGTGTGCGAGTTTTGTCGGGTAGCATCAGCGCACAAGGATATTTCTTGAGTCTTTCTCTCCGTCCTGGCCCCGGTCATAAGTCAGACTTAATGTTCAAAGGAATTTTCATCCATCGTCCAAAATTGTGGGAAATCGATACAAAATAGCGTCGTCAAATAAAATTTTATATCCTTCAAAAGGGAGACCCGAGGAGATGGGGGCCGGTGGTGTTGGAAAAATAGGGCAACTCGGGGACCGGTTGAAGTCAGTTTAGCCACCAATTGAGGGATTGCCACACATACTCACAGCCAGAGGAATGGAATGACGCGAGGTCGAAGTTAAAATGATTTTTCGAGAATCTACTTTTGCGCGCGACAGAGATGCAGAGAAGAAGAAGACGACGATGGAGACCGTGTATATGAATGGCATGGCGATGATGTTCGTTTCGAGAAGCTCTAAAATTTTATGATGCATTCAAAAGTTACGGCGCTAGCATGGCGAATGGGTGTTAGATGGATGGGATTGAACGTTGAATTGGACTTGTGATGAAACATCGGGGGATGAAGCGACGAATTTGCAAAGAAAAGAAAATCTAGTAGAGGGGAAACTTCTATGGACTGGATAGCGTCAGCCCAAGGCTCTGAGATTGCCCTGTATGTGCAGCCAATAAAAAGTGTAGTTTTCAACGAAATATTTATTTTACGGAGTCCTTGCTAAATGTGTGGGTTCCCACTTCACAAGTATTCGTATTGTGATTAATTTTCTTGGTACTTTTCTGACGCGTTTTTCAATTTGTTTTTTTGATGAGTTTTTCTGCGTTTTTTCCATCTCATTTTTAAGGCTTCTTTTGTGGATTTGCCTATGTTGGGACGTATTTCGAAATCTTTTTCGCCTAGTTTTCTGTTTTTTTATTAACATTTTGTTTGGTAGTTTCTCGGCTCGTTTTTTGGGCTGATTGTCTACCCACTTTTTGAGTCTTTTTTTTAATTTTGTTTTGAATTAATTTTGGTGAGTGTTTTCGGGCTTTTTTGTGCATCTTTTCGACGGCTTTTTGGGGCGTATTTCGAACAGTTTTCGGCAAGTTTTACGGTGTCTTTTAATCACTTTTTGAGACTTTTATACTCGTTTCTTTGGTTTAATGTCGACCAAATTTTTGGAGCTATTTTAATGCGTTTTGGATCCTTTTTTGCTTTGTTTTCGGGTCAATCTACGACGAATATTTTGAAACATTTTTTACCGTATTGGGATCGTTTCAAAGTGTGTTTTTTTATTTTGTTTTTAAAACCTTTTTAGACATATTTTGCGGGCATTCCTTTCATTGTCTTTTTTTGCGGTTTTGACAATTTTTTGTTTTTTTTTTTAAATCTTTTATTGATGAGTTTTTAAGGCGTTTTTCGAATGGTTATTCGAAACATTTTCGACGTGTTTTCGCGTGCTTTTTACACTTTTTTTCATCCATTTTTTGACACATCTAACAGTTTTTCGACTCGTTTGTTTTTTTGTGACGGTTGTAGACGATTTCGAACTATGTAAAGCAGTACGTTTTGATTACTTTTTGGGACTTTTTAAACCTTTTTTCAGCTAGTTTTTGCGGCGTTTTCTACACATTTTGTTGCATTTTTCACGAATTTTAACCTTTTTTTCAGTCGTTTTTGGCACGACTATGGGATATATTTTTTTGAGTGTTTTCGCCGCTTTTTTTAAGCATTTTCTAACCAGTTCTTCTGCAGTGTATAAACCTGTATAAGAAAACCCTTTCGAACTTCCTCCAGGCTGTCGCTATTGGAGAAGGTTACATCTCTAACTGCATGTCTACTGAAAACCACTTTCAAGACCTGCTCTCCATCATTCACAGCCACCATAGCATACCACGGGTCCTAAGCTTTTAGCAAGTAACTGCCACAGCATGACGGGCCATCACAGTTCTCAGTTCTCATTTACAATAACCACCACTCGATTACCATCGAGCTCCAATTGTCAATCTACTGCTACCAGTGTTCTCCAAAGAAATTTCCAATTTTCGGTTCGAACTCTCCGCGTAGCTAATAAGCAATAAGCCACTCGGGCACGTCTCAGTCATAGAATAGAACAACTGATGGAGCCTGGCTCTCCCTCCTTCAAATTATAATTTAAAATGTTCCCCTCCACCCCCTTCCGACTAGTATATTGTTCGGCGCGCTACGAATAATCACACAATTCGCATTTACATCACATCCTTGATGCGAAAGCAGGCAGCAACAAATATTTTCCATTGTCTGGGGTTGTCCTTCCCACACTGGTTTTCTCTGCGCGCCGACTATACTCGTATTCGATAATAAACTTGCTTCAAACGATACCTCCCAGCAGCAGTGTTGTGTTCCTTCCACCTGAACAAATGCACATCCTGTGTATAGACATCGTGGCCCGTTTATACCCTCTTTGCGAAGGAATTCCTTTTTATGACGGACCGATGGCACAACCGAAATCACAATCGTAAACAATGAGGAATTATGACGAAAGCTTTCGCAAAGCATTCGCACTCACACATCTGTTCCGCCAGTGCTCACGTAGCATACTCTTAACTCATGCCCTATGTGAGGATGGGGGCGGGTGGGGAGTTGATTTTTATCCAGCCTCAGTGATTTGCAACGGAGCGCTGTTGATTTCTTTTTCTTTTTTTGGCAAAACAAGGATATTCCCCGAAAAAGACGGAACAGAACTCTCAGTGGAAGTTAATGCGTGCACGTGCTAATGGCTAGCAGGCTGCCAGAATAACGCAGCGATGAGTAAATTGCGGGCCATCATAGTCCACAGAAAATGAAAAGACAAATGCAATGGCATATCCTTGAGGAATCATTTCGTTTTATGGGATGTGTTATGATGAGATGGACGGCATTTAGTTGCCACTCGAATCGAGAGGACTGCTGCGAACGAATTATATGGATTTCGTCATTTTGAGTACGTGATTTGGATCCACTGATGGATTCCAAAGATGCCGTGGGACGGAGCCAAGTGGATCGATCGATTCGAGACGGGGTCTGCGGATGACTATGGAACAGCTGCTGTTGACGAGATTTTTCGCTGCAAACTTCGCGTTTGTCCTACCTCTCTTCCTCGCGGAGGCAGGAAAGGGAGCTAAGACAAGTCTTTCTGCATCGAAAGTTGCAACAAAGTCGTTTTCGTTGTGTCAAGCAGGTGGGAATCATTCGGTGCGCTCAATTTAACCTGGTCCGCGTGTGCAGTGAGTTTGTTAAGGGGATGGACAGGATGTGTTCGATCGACCACTTGTTCAATTCGGATAAAGAGGATTCCATGACACTCCTCGCTATATTCGGCTAAACGATTCATTTGCGTTCGCGTGGAACTGAAGTGTAGCATTTGACACATTTCTTGGCATGGTGCTAGCTGGACAACGATTTGGAATGGCCTCAGTCTAAGCCTTTTAGAACAGGCGTTATCTCAAAATCTTTTCCCAGCTTTTACGAATTGAAAAATAGCTACCTCGCAATTTCGCAAGGAACAAAGAAGTCTCTTCCTAACTGAGGTTGGTTCCCTTTCCATAAGTAGAAGTACTCATACCTACTTCAACTGGCTGAAAAAGAACTTCGCTAGCATACCCGTACTATGCTCCCCCAATAAACTGCACCCGTTGCCCCATTATCGCTCAACTTCAATCTAATTTATGACACCTTTCCATCAAGAACGTGTTCTCAATGCCTCTCGTCGTAAACATGTTTGGCGGGCAATCGTCGTGCCGTCAGCCGTTGAAATAAATTTCTATGACAATGCGGATGTATATGATATATTGCCCAGCACACACACACTTGCCGGTGATTATAACCACCCCTTGTATAGACAAAGTGAATACAGGTGCACCCCTATCTCCATCATCCCCATGTACACACATAAAGAACAAAATGCATTGCAGTGCAGTCCTAAGGGCGATAGGGCCAAACTGGAACGCAATAACAATAATTCGTAACAAACAACCCCCCCTGCCCTTCGGCCCACAGACAAAAACATGAAAATAAAATATATAATAACGAAAATATCCATAAATCCATCGAGTGATATCTTTTATTCAACTATACACCGTTGTCCTCGTTGTCGCTGTCGCTGTCGTCATTTTGGGTGGCTCTTACGTTTGTGCATGCCAAAATGAGGCTAGACACTGGCACTGGGGTATAACGGTAACAGAAAAAAAAACTCCTTGGCCATAAATTAAGTTCTCATAACGTAATAAAATTTTACACTGACGTTTCGCCATCAAACGTTGCATTCTGCAATGACTCACGGTAGACGGTTCTGTCCACCCCCCACCCTCCGTCGAAAATGTCATACAGCAGTTGCAGTTGTTGCCAATTGCACTTGTAAGTTGGCTTCCGATTTATGTGTACCTGTGTGAGAGTTATTCGCATGCTTCAACCAGTAAATTCAATATTAGCAAACTATTTGTTTTGAGTTTAAAAAAAAATACAAAAGGAGGGGATATGATTCCCCAGTTGGTCTGCATGGGGATGGGATGTGCATAGCTGTGGAGTGGCCGAGTTCAGCGACATCAAAGCGAGCACGAACAACATTGTTCGGGGTGATATTTCAATGAAGTGACAGAGGCGAGCATTGGGAAAGACGTAGATCATGGAATTGTCACCCAAGGGGACCGGCCGGCGTGGTGGTAGGTGTAGCTATATCTGAACGAAGGACGAATGTTGGGGCGCGGGTTCTTTTGATTTATTTAAGCACCAACTGCTTTCCGTACGTTCTTTTAGTCTCTTATAGTGGTGGTGGCAAATATGAGCTGTCCTGTGACCTCCAGGGGCTTGAAAAGTTGCCTTTTCGAAGATATATACACAGGTTAGTGGGTTCCTACGTATACTGTGGTGGTCTCGGTGGCTAGTATATGGTTCTATCATAAGGTCAATTGAAGCATGCTTTTTCGTAAGTCTTCGCTGTCCAATAGCACTTATTTGAAGCCAATTTCAGACGATTCCAGTGTAAGAAAGTTCGAGTTGTGAATTTCACATGAACCCACTTGCCTTTTCCTATGCTGCCCTGAGGTTCTAAGTCCTAAAACCAAATTTAGTGTCAAAAAAGATGCATATAGCATCTGAATTTCTTTTATTTTAGACAGCTGCAGTAGCCTTGTCGAAAACTGCAGAGTACTTGCTTTTCTAGAAAGGTTGGGTCAGTTGAAACGTTTAAAGGGCCCTTTCATATCTCGCTTGAGGGACAAATTTGTTCGCGTTTTGCATTTAAGTCCCTCCTACACCTAAAATGTGCTCCTACATGTTGCGACAGCAACGAAGAGATTACATCGCCTTGTGGTATGCCATACCATAAATAGGCTTGGTCAGACCTTAAAAATGCGGACTACAAACTCTTAAAGTTTAGAGCCTGCCTCGCACATACATATGGCGTGCTCCATGGAGTCTGGAAACCGCGGAAAACCCATCACCCCATTCCAAGTTTAAGTACGAGTGGACTCTTTATACCAAATGATAAAAGCCTTCGTTTCTCTGAGACCTGGATCCGCCACTTCCTCTTGTCAAGTCCCAGATACCGACACATTCAAAACTACAGTCGTATTTTACAATGCGCCCTGTGATGTCCAAGAACAATTACAAATCGACTTCCTCCATCGGTCTTACACAGTTCACTCTCAAAAAAAAAAAAAAAACACACACACACCTCTCCGTTAATTTTCTAAAATTCGAATCCTCTTACTTCACTCCCATCATGAGCTCATCTGATTGTCAAAAACATCACTCAGCTCGTCCAAAACCGTATACAACCGCGCCACCCTCGAACATCCCTTGCCAAACTTAATGTCATTGCCATTCGGAAACCGATTAACGTTTGCCGGTATTAGTGCTGATGGGATTACCCTCCTCTGTGTTAATATGCTTATGTCATGCCGACGAAAAATGCCGCAGGACACACCTCGGTTATGTATATGGAAACATCGCTCACCACCCATCACTCCTTGGTCCACTGAGTTTCGTCTCCGACTATGGTAAGCCTCGAATACACATCAACAACAAACAAATATGCTGTTTATATCCTGCGCGCCAGCTCCTTCCATCAACAACATAACCCTTCTTAACCAGAACCCCATTCCCGCTCACCTCTGCGCATACATCCAACATGTGTACGGAATTTTATATCCTCCCTGTGACAGATAAAAGTCCTGTCGCATTCTCTCTACTTAATCTCTTGTCGTCTGGCTGCTGGTGACATGACACTGACATCACTTTGATGGGTAACCAACAAATCAGATCCGAAAAGGTCTGCTCGGGATGTTCGTCATCGTGTGTCTGTCGTCTCCAACGTAATTCTCATCGTAATCATTGTTTGCGCATTTATCAACTCGTAATCATAAGCATCAGCATCATCAGCGCGGTAAAAATTTGTGTGCGTTGTGAGAAACGCCAAATTGCGTTTAATTTTTTATTTTTTTCTGTCTTCATATTCTAACTGCGCGGCTCGTGTTGGCTGTGTACTTAGATTGACTCTGTTGCGAGCATTCACATTTTATTTATATGCATAAGGTTGCTGTTAGTGACAGGCGTTAGATAATTTAGCCAGAAAGTGTTGGAAGAATATTTTTGAAACTAAAAATGTCACAACAACCTGTCGAAAGCTTGGTTTCGCTTATGATTTATAAAATGTGTGCTGCAATTGACACAAGACTCAAATGCAAAAGACCAGAGGCCTTGCTGCCAGAAAGTCAAAGTTGAAACTTGTGCGTGGTAGGTGACAGCAGGCGACCCCCAAAAAGAAGATGATGCAACCCACGAGTTGTTCGACGTGATGGTGAACATATATGGACCTCATTGTTCGCAGCTTTGAGACCAGTTCCATTCGAAGGAACAGCCGTTTATGTTGTACCTAAAAGCAGAGTTTTCTACAACAAGAAGGACAAAGCGTGCTTCTAGAAGCGCTATATGGTGGTATCCATCGCTTTAGCTATATCCTCACTTTAGTCTGGCGTCTTATCTGAATACCTGCAGCCTGTTCTCTTTGCAGTGCAACCCTTAACTTCGAACAAATATCCGGATGGACGAATTTTGTCCAAAAAGTCTGTCGAAGACTGCGTCTTTAAGAAACTGCGTCTTTAAGAAACTCAGTCATCGATGAGAGTCTTAAAAGGTCTCAATCCCAATCCAGAACCCACTTCATGTAAAAGTGTTTGCTGGGCAAGCTTCTATCAAGCCATTCGACATTGACGATGAAGATTTCCATCAACCTGATTGAAGTGATGGTGCTCATAAACCAAATTGCTGGTACGCTGAGGTATTCACTTCTTGGGTGGACTACTTAGAGGGTAGCTCCTGAAGAAGCCCCTCTATTTAACTAGGCCCGGTAAATGGAAACATTCGAACGTTTGTCTATTCCTGAAGGAGGTAATTCTTTTAGTTAGAGGCAGAAGTATCGTCTGTGCTCTCTGCAGGGATCTGTGACCGAATAGGGCCGGTCGTTGACAATCTCTTTGGTTTTCATATCACTGGCGTTAAATGTCGGGAAAGTTTCCCTCCAATTTGCCCACTTAAAAGTCAATTCTTCTGATTGCGAGTGATTGCCTGCTTCGTCAAATAATTGAGTCGAAAGCGTCTTAAGTACCCTAAAAAAAGCCACCTGAGATATCTCATTTCACTACAAAAAAATACCCCAATAATCAAATCACCGACTCAATCAGCAAATCTCTTTCAACTGTCATATCAAATGCTCAACTACATGTCAGATACACAACTGCAAGTCCAAGCACACACCATCACCACCACCATCACCATAAACAACAATTATGAATCACTAAATCTCTTCTCGTTCACTAACTCACTTGGAGTTGGATTTTCGCGGGCAATCACATCCTCATTCATCAGGGGCCGCACTGAGAACTAGTATAAGGACATTTTTATACGCCAAATGAACTGTTGACATACCATGGCTACATATGTTGGCGCTGGATGCTGATGCTCCACCCTGCTGTCTCATGATCAGTTCCAATAAATTATTTACCCCAAGCCCGACATCCAGTCGTCCAGGACTACACTACCATGGACGACAAAGTGCACTAAATTCTACTCTCCTCAGATTAATTTGAAACCGAGTGTTGTATGGCATCATCATGGTCATCATGTCCGATGTCCAGCCATCCAACAGAACAGAAAAGCGAACTAAAAGAAACGAAACTTCACCATTTTTGTGTGTGGACGAAAAAATGCAAATGTCACAATCAAAATGCACACACAAGCACACAAACACACACACAAAAGCAATAAAAGAAGTACGACGAACGACGAGTGAAAGACGAACGACTGGTGGAGTAGTTTTTTGTTTTCGTTGTCCTAACAGAGACGAATTCTGTGGAAGGGAATCTCGCTTTGGTCATTTGGGTATGGAATAGGAATTCATTCGGCGTGTTAACACATTCTAACCTGTTGGCTGACATTTTTGTGAAGGATTTAATGAGCGAACATCCTATTGTTGTCATCACAATTGGGGAAGTAATGACACTTTGTTTGTGGAGTTTTGTGGTGGGGAATGGATTGGAGTTTTGGTGGGCGCACTGCACTGAGAATGGTGGTGGGGGTGCAGGCGGATAGAAGACCGAAGACCGAAGACAGAAAACACTAGTTAGGAGACAGAAGAATCTAGATAGAAGACATGAGGTGGAAGACAAAAAACAAGAAGATAGAAAACAAAGGATGGCAGACAGACGACAAAATACGGTTGACTGAGGCGAGAAGACATTAGATAGGAGATAGATCAAAAGATAAAATACAAAAATTCAAAAAACAGGAGGCAGACCACAACGATAGGCGACAGAAGACTGTAGACAGAAGTCAAGGCAGAAGAGACAGAAGACAGACAGCAGAAGAGAGAAGACTGAAGACAGAAGACAGAAGTCAAAAGTCAGAAGATAGAAGATAGAAAATATGAGGCAGGAGACAAAAGCCAGATGACAAAAGACTGACAACGGAAGACAACGTAGAAAACGCAGAAGACAGATGACTGGGTACAGCTGGAGTAAGCAGACAGAAGACACGATAGGACGCAGGAGAGAGGAGACAGAAGAGAAAGGTCAGTCGACAAAATACTGAAGACAGAACACAGAAGAAAATAAGACAGAAAACAGGAGACAGACGACAAAAGTCAAAAAACTGAAGTCACTAAATAGGAGACACGTGATAGAAGACAGAACACAGGAGACAGAAGAGAAAATCAGAAGATGAACGATAGAAGACATGAAATGGGAGACAAAAAATAGAGGACAAAATTCAGAAGATAGAAAACAGAAAACAGGAGACAAAAGACAAAAGCCAGACGACTGAAGATGCAAAAACGTTGACAAAGTCAAAATTTGTCAGTCTCACGTCCCTAAATACCTCATGCAATACAGTCGGCTAGCCTTCCATACTGAAAACTCTACTACTACGTCGCAGCTCCGTCAAGCGACGTCTGACATTGATTGGAGATGGAGTACCTCCCACAGTATGTAGTAACCCACGCTCGAAAAAAATAAAAACCATCATCATATTCCAAACGTCCATATGCACATCCACACGTTACTCGTATATCCATATTGTAAGTACTTCCTTTCTTTGGAACAGTACAGTAAAATCTGCATAAATTTGCCAGCCAAACAAGATTCTGGCCAAGATAAGTGGACTTCCATGTGTGTGCCTTACGATGATCTTCAACCTCTCGCGCTCCGCCTAACCGAAGTGCTATACTGTATACTACTACTGATGGCTGCCAAGTAGAGAGGATAAAGGGCTTAATGGACACTAAGAATTTTCATCTTGTGTGACGAACTACACTCCTCTTTCTATAGAGAGCATCTCCTGCTCCTGTATTTATCCCACATTTGGTATGGCTCTCGTCTTCTCTCAATCTTTTCAGTGTGCGATGCGAGTGCGGTTCTGTATATATAGCTTCTTTGACTTTGAATTGTATCTGTTATTCTGTATCCTTTGACATTATTCTGCTGTCTTAACATCTGCACACATATATGATGTGTGTGTGATCCTGGAAGGGAACTGATTTAGATTTATCGTAGTTCGAAACGACCAAAGTCTTTTGCTATAAGGGAAAATTAAACCGTAGACACATGAAGTGTCCTTTTGAGCTTCTTCTTCTTCGTCGTCGTCGTCTACGTCGTTGTAGTCGTTGTCGTTGTCGTCGTCCTTCTGACCTATAAATCAGCTGTATGTCTGTACATGGTTTTGTTATTTGTTATCCTAGCTGCTGCAGTGTGTGCGCTGCGAGAATGTGCGAGTGAATGAAGGACGACATTTTTGGCTAAAAGACTGTCCGTCCGACCAATCCTTTAAAACACAATTTCTTAATCTTTTCTCCCTTCACTTGGTCGACTGTGTAGCTGTTCGGACTGTGGATGTGTGTGCTGTCACGCTCAATCTACTCGTGTATGCCATCCTGCGATACCCCCACACGTGTGTTAGATGTTAGTATATGCGAAGTGCTTTATGTGTCGTCTTTGTGTCTTCTGGAGAAACAATCGCATTTGAATTTTATTGCTTTGCCTGTCAATGGGCATCTTCAACTTTTCCAATTGTAGGACATGCAGCGCAGCGCACACACACGTCACCCCCACACATGAGTGTATAAACATGCACAAGGACAATGGTTCTTGGCTATGCTAATTCCAAGTTTTCCAATCGATTTGACATTTTCTCGGGGAGGTTATTTTTTCTTTTGGTTTTCCCATATGAAAGCCGATTATGGTTCGGATTTTATGTGTGTGTGTACAGGACGTGACAGATAAATTTGATAGTTTCTTGTTATTTAATGGTTCGATGTAGTCTGCCTTTGCATTGTGTGATTTATTTGACAGCATGCAAATGTGATTTTTAATTTTCATCGATTTTTTGTTTTTTTTTTTCCGTAACCCCACAAAACAGAAACAGTCAGAGTCCGAGTCGGCTGCCACAAATAATAACAGTCAGCCGGTGTTCGGTGAAGGGTAGAGGAAAAAAAGCCAAAGGGCGAGATATATGCCGTGACACAAAGGCATTTGTCGCCGGCTATGCAAAGCGAAAGCCTAAAGGTGAGGGATGTGGAAGTCGTAAATTTCGATATCTGAATGTTTTCATAATTCGCTGATTCGTTTGACTTGATTAATACCACAGACATGCTTGAGACATGAGACGTTTTGTTCCAAGGGTGCGAGTGGAAAAATCCGTTTTGGCAGTTGAAATTCGGTAGGGAGTTGGAATTTTTGGTCGTATCGTTTGGAATAAATTAAAAATTCCGGCAAATCGCATTTTTATTTACAAGTGAGACAAGTTTGCCACATGCGGCGTACCTACGATTTTGGGTTTGAAGAAAGCTAGTTTTCGGATTTTTTTTTTTTGGGGCGGGTCAGACCGTTCGGAGGTTACCAATATGATTTTGATAAGTTTGCCTTATATTGTGTCAATAACTACTGTCGGTACAGTCGAAGCAACCCCTATGACACCTTTTTTCACAGTCTAGCTTTATTAACAGCATCACATTAAACTCGTAATGATGAAGATGGACAATGGAACAAAATATTTAGGTGAGCCTTACAGCTTATGGCCCTCTTTTGTTACTAAAAGATCAAAGACGGTAACATTTTTTAGCAGAAAGTGAATCGGGTTCGAGGTGCTATAGTTGGGGTATACTTACCGAAAATATAGGTAAAAGGCTATAGGCATTTTTACGAATGGCCTTCGTTTGACACATTTGCAAGCCGAATGTCATACCTCGCCAATACCTTCCAAACCTTAGCACAGAAGACCGCACGTTGATTTTTATTCGCAGCAACAGAGAGTGAGCACCCGCCTGCCTTTTGCATGTTCCGAGGCATAAAGCACGAGTGCAATGATTTTCCTAAAGCTTTAAAGTCTCACTTAAAAATAAAACGGGATCTTCTAGGAGGATGTAATAATCGATACTAATCCTTTGAGGTAAAGCCGAAGGACATCGTGCGTAAGAATGCTGGAGCAGTCAAGAAGTCAAAGACATTAAAAAAAAAAAAAGTTTTACACAAACATTTTACACCCCAAAAATAGGGCGGGTCACATTGTCAAACTGTTTTCCTAACAAAACTAGATTTTAGCACATGGTGGAGCCACTTCAAAAATGCTCGTCCTTGGGATGTGGTGTGTGGGGCTAAATTAAGGCCGAAAATTTGTTAAGTAGCAGTTTCCAACTCAAGTGTGAGAACAAATTCTTCTAATACCGTTTTTGATTTTATATTTATTTAATTTGTTTATTTACTCCGAAAAATTTTTAACATAATTTTTTGTTTTTTATTATTTTCAGATAAGTCAACAGTCCTTTTTTCCTTTTTACAGTTCGGGTCGGACCTGAGCAATAGCAATCAACCGATTGTCTTACTAATATTGTATTTGTAAGTTTATCCTATTATAACTGACTTCCCCTTTTATTTCATTTCATTGCATTATTCATTGTTAACTACTGAAGTTCGAAATTAGACAAACCGCAAATTTCGAAAGTAAAAAACAGAAAAAATATCCGAATAGGTACCTACCCACAAATCTTAGACATGTAGGCACTATTTCTCTTCAGTAAATTGAAGTTCGAATTAAATTTTAATTCGAATTTCAAAAATGAAAAATTAGAATGCCGACGAAAATCAAATAAGTTGACACCGTTCGCCTCAGTGAGTTGAAGTTCGAATTTTATTGTAGTTCGAATTTCCAAACGAAACAAATTAATTCCTATGCTCACAATTCTTAGACAAATTGGCACTATTCCATTTGAGTCAACCGCAGTTCGAATTTTGATAAAATCAAAATTTCGAAAATTGAATTATTTTCCAAAAACTCACAACTGTCAAAATTTTGTAGAAGCTGAAATTTTGATCTAACGCAAATTTCGAAAATGAAATTATTTAAAGTCCGAAAGTGTTATACTGTCCTGAAAAAGCTCTTTAATTCTGGCGTTCGTTATTCGCCCCATTAAAATCCCAGCTCACACAAACGAGTGGTTGTCAGATGTAAGGCCAAAGGCCCTTTATGGATCTGTTACGCTATCTTCGGTTCTATTTTTATGTGAGTTCTGTCCGGATTTTCTTACTATCCACACGACACTTCCATTCAATCGAAATATGAGTACGTTCTTCGAATATACTAGCCAAGCCACCCTTTGTTGTTTTGAGTTAGACCACACACATTTCGAGCAAACACTCCACTGACACATCATACACACGACCCATCGTGTTTACCTACTGCTGGAGACAATTTTGCCCGATCGGCGCCACCTCCTCCGGTGGGGAATACAAATTCCAAACTGCCACTCCGCCATCTGTAAACATCCTTTCGTCGAGTGACACGGCTCCTGTGACTTTTCTCACCTCATAACCACTAGCGCCACAGCCCATCATTGATATCAGCAGCATATTTCGCCACTCTCGTCCCGTCTCTCTCCCCAGCGCCGCACACTCGCATCCGCAACAGCACAAACAGTCAGCAATTTATCGTGCACATTCCAAGGAGATCGGTGTTTCCTTTTCAATTATTAAGTGTGTATATAAATTCATCGTCCAGCCACCTCCATCCAAATACACCACCTACGGCACCCACTCTCCCGTTGCTCATTGCAATGGCAATTTGAAAATTATTACAATCGATGTCTATCGTCTGTCGACGCAACTGTCGGAACTAGTATAAATAAAAAAATAAAAATATTTTCCACGCAAAAATCTATCTCCAGCTCACATAGATGTGCGCTGTGCAGTGCATGTGCCCACAGCGAGAACTGAACGCAGCCAGCAACCTCTACAGCGGCCAGATTGACTGACAGACAGATGTATACAACCAGATTCCTCTTCGTCGTCGTCGATTTCTTTCCTCCTTGCTCCTGGCGCGCCCAAAAATTATGAATCTCATATGAGCGGAAATCTGGTGCCAGACAGCTACTGCTGCTGCCGCATCCTGCCAATAGATGGGGCGACGAGCCCATGCGCGATCATTACCATCATCATCATCGGCTGCACATCAACATCGTTTGGGTAGCCGCACCGCGTTCGATATTCTCTCCGTTGATGTGGTGCGACTTTCTCACATTCACGCGAATTTATGCAAAACGATTAAATGTACTTTCGCAATTTGCAGTTATTTATTGGAGGCGAAGAATTTCATTGCGTCGTCGTCGCGTCGTTGGCGCATGATATGTCCACAGCCACACACATCATTTTGATGCACCAGCAGATCGCTTCGATGGATTGATGGTTGGCCCCGCGGGGGAGAATTGTGTCAAGTTAATAAAAATTAAGTGCACATCATAATTCAGTTTAAGTAATTGTAAACATTTGGTTCGGCATATATACGTTGGTGCGACGGAGTGCGGTTTAATGGCAGCAGGAAGTGTAGTGCGTGTCCCCGTGCGCGCGGACATTATCGAGACGCAATTTGGAGTTAATTGACATGTGCGGCGGCAGTGGGAAGTGCGAAGATTTGCGTGGTCCAATTTAAACGTGAACCGACTAGGCGCTATATTTGGAACGTCTTTTTGGAGGAGCTCTTTTCTTTAGGACATCGAACGCTGTCTCTGATAAGGCGGGTTTAAGGGCAGTTATATCACCGCTTAAGTATATTCGGTGCCAAAATTTGGTGAGTTTTGGGGTGTTTCGTCATCTTTACTGAAATGTCGGCCTGTAGCTTATAATTTCAAATTTTTAGGACGACCGAAAGGGACCGACGACTTTTTGCTGGATTTTACAAAAAGCTGTCAGCAGTTTCAAACCTTCCATCATTTTGTAACAAGGTGTAATCAGGTCTTGGGTTTCTATACACCTCCCAAGACTGTTTGACAAGCCCCTTACAATGTTGTTTAGCGGCTTTTTCCATCGGATACAACTTGTGGCACGAAATTGGTTGTTTAGTTCCCGTCTTAGTGGGCCAGTGCTGTCCTACCTTCCAAGAGGATCAGATGAAACCCCGCGCTAAAATTTCATAAAAAAATTCAATTTAACTGAGACCTATACCTAGGTAACATTTCGCCTAGGTCCGCAACTCTACTCCAACCATTTTTCTATTCTCCATTCTGTCCGTATCAAACGGGCATCAGCTACACCCGCATCTACATCCCGATGAGATGTATCTTCATTTGGGCCGTATATTCCCTTTTGCACTTTCACGGAATTCCATCATACGGAAAGTGGAAAACACCATTCCACACACCGGCAAGTGCTAACCCGCAACAATCAAACTATCAGCCTAGCAATCTTCCCACTCAATCCGTTTCGGTATATGAACCACCACCCACCACCACCGCCGCCGCCACCCATCGGTAACAGAATCAACTTCATCGTAAGTTAACCAACCAAGTCGACGTCGTCGTCACCATCACCATCACCACCACCCGCCAACAGGTGGAAATGGAAAAACGAAATTTTGCTGGCAAGTTTGCACCCATTGCGTGCCGCCATCAGCACAGCATGTAACATTCACCCATTGACGCCTTCACGTAGACGCGCCTGGTAGCTGTTAGCGTCTAATCTCAGGTGGGAAATCTTTAAGCTTCTTGAATTTTTCTCTCTTTCGCTTGTGTAGCTGGAGCCTGGCAGAAGGGCTTTAGGCTGGCAATAGATTTTCCCAACTATGCACGTGTACCCATCTATCGTTGCGTATCTATATAAAATTCCGCCTGTTCGCGTGCGTTTTCGCTCGTCTCGGGCATGGTTGTGTGGTTCCTTGTGACTTCCGCTTGTTGGCGTAGTCCGCTAAAAAGTTTTTTTTTCCTTTTTTGTCACCCACAATGCAAGTGTGGTGAAATCAATTGATTTGTCGACAACTCGATGGCGAAAAGGCTCCTCGAACTCCGGCTGGTAGCAAAGCAAATGCGAAGGCTGTTTTCTTTTTTGTTCGTCGCCGTTTGTTAAAGCTGAGAGGAGGCAGAGGCAAGTACGAGAGAGAGTAACAAATCGCTAACAATTGCAGATGTCATTATTAGCGCTTCCGCGTTTGCTTTGGTTGCATTGAAATGGCGTTAGTTGTACTTCATTTTAGGTAGATGGCGTTGATTCGATCAAATGTGTAGGGCTTCGGGATTACCCTGAAAAAAGTGATTTATGGCTCGAGTTGGATAAGAGCCAGTATTTAGTAAGGGCTGTGGAATGACCTATTTTTGACACTTTAACTTTGAACTATCAGAAAAATTTATGATAGGGTAAGTTTTAATGCGTATGTAGACATTTCTGACAGCTGAAGATGGTAGCAGTAGAAATCGCATCTACACCCATTCACCGTTTTTTTATTATTTGCGCAGTCATACAGATAGACGCAATGAAAGTTTTTTAAAAAAAAAAACGACAGCGCCACCTATCGGATTTCATTACAACTACTCTCGTAACACTACCGGGACTAGTAGCAGCAACCTGTTGAATTTTCCTTGAAATTGGTCGAGTAATTTTTAAGTTTACACAAGACAAACATCCGAGCATTGTCTTCCGCTAAAATTTTTGGACCCGATATAGTTAAAAGTGCACCACTACCTCACACCCGTCATCTGTCAATTCGCTGCTCATCTATCTTCTGACAAGACATCTCTGAGTTGTCCGAGGTTCCACTGATGACGCCCCTCAAATTTGCTCGGTCATTTGCTTTGTTCTTTGCAAAATGACCATCATTAGTGAGAAGTTGTGTTGCTACCCCTGAGTCAACCCACTGCCACACCCGATAGTTGGTGTTTCTTTGTTTTTTCGCCATTTGACCGACTGTGTGTGAAGTGAATGAAATAAATTTGATGACAATTAGCGAAGAGTGTCTTTTTTTTCGCCTTCTCCTGTGCTCAGTCTCAGCTCACCGCGCCTCCGTTGACAACGACGCGACAAGGGAGACGGTCATTCAATAAATCAAATTTCGGCTCCCGCTAATGAACTCCGAATGCGAGAAGTCACCTTCAAACGGGGCGCTTCTTGAGATGTGTGTCCAATCGACATGGTTGACGACAAATTTTGTACGTTTTCGGCGAAGTTCGGCTGTTGGTGTAGGGTGTACATCAGCAAAAGTCGCAACGGAAACGAAATTTAATGATTCAGCGACGAGTGAATTAATTAATCAATTAATGTTTGCTCTTTGTGTTCATATATGCCAGTCAATGGGTGGAGGTAGATACTGGATTTGGTGACATTTCTCCGCCAAAACGAAGAAATCTTTAATAGGGTGCTGACTGCTGATGGATATGAAATGATCACAGCAATAAAAATTATTTTCCGTCTCGAAAACGTATTAAGTTTCGATTATTTGTCCAATTCGCATTTGACATTTTGGGGGAATGAATTCCTGTGAACTGAAATTGCTTCACAATGAGTTTAGATACAGTATCTGAGTTATGAGATGTGCTTGTCCCACGGACATTGGCGAATAAATTAGCGGATAATACATTATGTCGCCGTTTTGGAAGCAAAAGGTTTGCGATTCGCCACAAAAGAGAATGCGAATGGGTTTTGTTCACGCAGCGGGGTGCAGTCTGACCATCTGCACAGTATATTATTTATTACAACGAAATTTATTGTAATTGCTTGACATATCTTTTGAGATTAAAAAGAAAATTTTTAGATGAACGTTTGTTTAGGAAGATGGGGCTTATATTTGTGGCGCCGCACATCGGTGGCTCTTGAAAATCACAAAAGACTCGGTAATTTGGCGGTTTTTGTGCGGCACTATACTCAACGAGGTTGTCCGGGTTCGACCCCCCGTAAATCGATATTAGGCCAATGGGGAAGATAATTGTGGCGCACATCTGGTTCTACCAAATCGCAAAAAACTCATTAGCCTTTAGTGGTTGGTGTGCTGGACTATACCGATCCATGTAGTCCAGGTTCGGCCCCCAATATTTGATCTACCAAATCGCGAACGACTCAGTAGGATAGTGGTTGGTGTGCTGGACTATACCGATCGATGTAGTCCAGGTTCGGCCCCCAATATTTGATCTTCCAAATCGTGAACGACTCAGTAGGTTAGTGGTTGGTGTGCTGGACTGTAATGAACGAAGTAGTCCAGGTTCGACCCCCAACTTTTGATCTCAGGCCGCTGTGAAGAATAATTTTTGAAGCCGCACATCGATACCGAACGAGGTCTTCTAGGTTCGACCCCTGAAACTTGATCTTATGCAGAGGCGGATGATAATTGTGCCGCCGCTCATCGGTGGATCTTGAAAATCAGAAAAGACTCGGTAGCTAAGTGGTTGTACTGCCGCACTATGTTGAATGAGGTCGTCTAGGTTCGACCCCCAACATTTGATCTTAGACCAATGGGTTGACAATTTTAGTGTCGCACATCGATGGCTGTAAAAAATCTGTAAAAACTCAGTAGTTTAGTGGTTGGTGTGCTGAACTATAATACTAAGCGAGGGGTACCCATTTCGACCCCTACAAAAATGGAAAGTAGATCTTAAGTCCTTTTTTGGGGGCATATGTCGGATCGGTTTTGTACACTGGTTTAGGGAACTCTTTTCTTTCTATTGTCGGTAGAGCTTTGTTCTGTTCTCTGCTGGATCTTGAACATATAACGCTGGATCGAAGCTTGTTGACTACGGCTCAATTTCACAACGAACCATTCCGCGAGTAAGGCAAAAGCGACTTATTGGGATGCCCTCATAAAAACCCCAACTTCATGATATAAAACCCCATCTGTTCTTTGTCTAAACTGACTAGCCTAACCTCCCTCCAAAACTATATACCAAGTCCCTGTTCAACTATAACGAGAAATCACATAGACGAATAACCCCCACTGTCACCGGGGTACGCTCTTATTTTCTCTTAATGAATTTTACGACCGCTTTTCGAGATCGCTCTCGGTGACTATACGATGTGAAATCAGTTGGAAACATGTTTCAATATAAAATTGAAAATTTTACGACAACTGATACGGTAATTTATTTCCATTCAATTGATGTCGAAGGATACGAATATGACTGCGCGAATGAACAGAACGACCGGCGACAACGACTGCAACACTATATACGGCCAAACGATGACTATGATGATGATGATGATGATGGTGTCAGTGTCGACGATGTCGGATATGTCGATGACGACAAAGACCAAGTCAAGTCCAGCGCCAGCCCACCATACCGTGGAAGTGGTGCCATTACCAGAAATTATTACCATTCAATTCATCGACGGAGTGGTCTCCTTTTCAAAAAGCGAACTGCTGATGGTGGCGGCGGGCGGCGCACGGCCATTAACGATAACTTACGTTGATTTTATGTTAATGCAGGTGTCAATTTCCGTCGCATTTTGCGCGGTCCGTTTTGTCTTAATTTTTAAAACAAATCGCAAAATAATTTAATTTTATTGGCTCAATATTGATGTCTGTATAAATGTTGGTGACGGACAGCGCCTTGATGTCGCCCAATCAACAGAAAGTGGGCGGTTTGGTTTTTATTAAAAGGTCTTTTCAAATGGCGCCGAGTCGCTTGAGTATACGTGATTTACTGTCCTTAATTTGGATGTAGGTATGGGCCTTAAGGAAAAGGTCACAGAATTTCTGGTCCTTGTACTAATTTAAGAACTGCCACCGATATGTAAATTTCATCATCTCTGGCTAAGTTCAACAGGAAGTTCAAACAGTCAGAAGTTCCGGAGGCACTGCTATTGGTTTGAAGTTTTTCAACATGAAGACTTCCTAGCCTGACTGCTATATAAAAGTCCACATAACACCGACTGAGCGACACAGGTTTATAGAGCTTCATACTCAATTTAGGGTGCTAACTTGTCAAGATATAAAAATCAGAGAAAGACAAATTTTAGGCATTTTAGAAAAGAGATTGGAAGATCTGTCGAACTTTCCACTGAACTCATCCCTTAACGCCGACAGTTTGAGGTCGCTGTTCCAGACATGACGACAGACTATAACCAGATGTCTTGAACCGACGTTTCCAGACAGCAAGTTTCCCCGGTGGAACTCATTAGAGCATATTTTCTAAAGATTCCATAAAGCATTAAAAAGGGTCGTTAAAAAAAAATTTTGGTGGAGGCTGCAGCCTATAAAAGTCGAACGAATAAGCTATAAGATTTTTATTTGGAAGAAAGTGGGCTTCATACCAAAGATTGGCAAGAACTCTCGGCTAATCAGTCTTGGCCCGTTCCAGTTCAAAATCATAGAATGGCAGAGTACGTGGGTAAGTTCGGTCTTCTTCCACGCTCTTTGTCAGATATATCATATCTTTCAGTCTTGCAGCGCTTGACGTGTGTCATCAGTTATAGCATCTCGGTTGCCTTGCAGGGCTTCAAAACCTAGTTAATAGAACTAGTGACGAACTTGACAGGACAAAGTCCGCTGAAGATATCTAAGATCACATAGAGGTCGCTTTCGACAACAGAGCTTTATGAAAACCATGTTCGTAATGAAAATCTTAATCTCTGTACCCAAGGTTATGGTAAAAAGAACAGTAAGCTACATGGAAAATCTGTGAATACTTGTGTTTACAGAGGCTGTCCTCAAGACGGTATTTTTTTCTCCCCTATTGTCGTGCAGCTGACTCTTTGCTTACAGCTTATAATTCTACTGGTGTCTAAGCTCTGGCCTATGCAGGTGAGGCGACATTGCTTTCTTTTGATCCATATCTTTAAACAGGGTCGATGTATAGTGCATTTGGAATGCGCTCTCAGTCAATATCTCCTGAAGACGAAAGTTAGATTCGCGATTCACAATGAGAAGGTTGCTCAAAATGAATCGAATGCGAGTCTCCAAGGCACAAGGCTGAAAAGTGCACACAAAACGGTCTAACAAAGAAATGGCGAGCATTACAATCATTAACCTCCTACCACTTGTTTGATGAGAAAGGCTATGCCAGGTCAAGACTGCACCTCGCCATCGCGTTGCTTCGTCGACAGCACTCACTTCTCTGTTGGATCCTTGCATTCTCGCTCCCATAACTTTACTGTTCCTATACCAGACCTGTTTACCACTGACTGTCCAGGCAATTATACCCCATAAACCAAGCCTCGGCGAGCTTTATGAGCACCACAACGGGGCTGAAAGAAAACTCCTTATAGCACACGTTTTGTCATAGCAGCAGATTACCGTTATACAGCCGTAATCTCCCCAACGATATCAAATTAAAGCAATTACCATTATGCTCATGCGTTCTAGTAAACAAGACATTAGGATCTTTCTCGCGCTTATGCGCACGGTGCAGCATCACCAATGGATGACCGCATGGCTCTCATGTGTATGTGCGCACAGATGTCCGACAGATCCAACAACGAGATCACTTTAAACGGACGACAAGTAACTACTATATATACGAGTACGATGCGATGGTGCAGCAGTGGCAGCAACTCATTACCCACCAGCATGTAGCACCGTGGAGTAAAAAGTGTCAAATAGCATCGACCCCGAATGGTCAGGTTCCGTCTACTGCTGCAGTATGTATCGGGGCGTCTTAGGGGCCAGTGCTGGCCTCTTGAATGGCAAAAGACGAAAAAGTGTGTAGCGCATGGATCATGTTTTAGAAGAGTCTCATGTGGTACAGGTTACAGCAGCGCGATCATGGTTGAGGTTTCGGTTTTGTACCGGTACTAGGAGAGAATATTTTATTTGAACTCTTCTTCTTTGAGAAAGGTTTGCATCGGTGTGTGTGTGGCTGAAAAAGGAAATTGTGTTAAACTTCATTCGGACTGAGCGGTACATAGATTCCTTGTGGCTACCATAAATCGGGGATATGTTGCCATTGCCACATTGTGCGCATTTGTTGTGTGTTGTTGTCGTATCTCTGTCGCGGGGCCAACATAAAACACAAACAAGACAGTGCGGGGATTGTTTCCATTTTTTTTCTTTTACTGATGGTGTGTGTTGAAGAGAAGGCGATATGGGATCACTAAGTATCATGACAGTTGGCAACTGGATCGGTGATGGGAGATGTTCGATTTATCGCAGATAAGTCAGCAATTTGTTATTGGGGAAGTGAGAGAGAGTTTGTCTGGGCAGAGGAGGTTTTGTTTTAGGGACCAAAATGAACGAGCAACCTGTCAAATTTAGTCAAGCGCTTGGAATGAACCTTTAAGGAAAATATGAAAGACCTACTACTTATTTGGGTATAGGTCTGCTCCCAGTATGGGGTAGGCCTTAAAAAATTCTTCCTGTCGCAAAATTTTGGAATGCAATCTTTTCGAAAAAAAACACCTAATCACAAATCTGTCAGTCCATTTACGATTTTTTACCCAATCGAGAAAATCGAATAACTTCTGCCAACGGTATGCACTTTTAGTCACTTTAAGTGCAAACGTTTATTTTACTAGTAATTGTGAACTTTTTAGTACAAAAACCAGCGATTGTAATCTTCAAAAGATTTAAGGTGGAAGTGAAAGAAATGACAACTAGTCACTGGCAAATATGGCTGGTAAAAACTGTCGGTTCGCGCAGAATGCAACCGCAGCCTTCCCGCAACTAAGGACAACTTCCTCTGTCTTTACATGTCATCATGCAGATGATATCCTTAAATACGAGTATGCACTTGCAGCCAACCATCTGTTGCATAGTCGCTGTGCCTGCGCTGCGCCACTAACTTTTTTCTTTACCGACAAGGACAACTGCCAAATTAAAACAGCTTTCAGCCGCCATCCAATTTACATCCAGCGCAACAAAAAAAAGCTGTCAAAATATAAAAATTCCAAAGGAAAATCGCATCACAAAGTCAAATCCTTTCAACCGAACTTCCTTAATTCCCGCGCTCCTTGTACCATTCATTTCATTCTTTTCATCCTTTGGGCATTCATTACACTTTGTGTGTCTGTCTGTCCACCCCGCATCAACTCGTCCTGTCTCTGTGTGAACTTTTCTTCATCCAGTGTTTTTTTTTTAAATAAAAAATTAAACTTGTCCATTTGTCAGCTGTCATCCTCAATTTGACAGACAAGTCCAATGGCAATGTCAATTTAACAAGAGTATCATCCTCCACACTCCTTCAAAGGGTCTCTCTCTCTCTCGCTCGCCAAGGGTGAAATATAAATAAAAAATAAAATAAAAACTGAAAGAAACAATAAACTGACATTAGTGGGGTAACAGTTCGTCCACAAAGTGGAGTTCTGTCAGAAGTTATACCTCTCCCATCGCCCGCTTTTCAGGATGATAAAAAAAATTACGTCCGCTTCAACTTTCAATTTTTGTATGATCTCAGCCTTTTCCATTCCAAGTGATTTTTTTTGTATTATTTGTCTCCTTAGGAAACATACTGACAGGATACTAAAAGTGGAAGAAATTATAAAGTGTCACTAGGGATGATAAGTGGGACGAAACGACAAGCGACACACAACAAACGTCCCAACACTCACTCTCTTTCGTGCACACACTCTCTCTCTCTCTATCTCTTTGCTCACATCCTTGTGGACACATGAAAGTTGGCAACAACATAAAAAAAAACCTTCTATATATATTTGACAACTCAGAAGAACAACAGTGTAAAAATATATCAAAAAGGACGAGGAAAAAAAATGTATATATAAAATATGTGCACATCAAGCGGACAGGACGGACTCTGCTGTACCGCACACCAGCGGACGACAACGACAACTCACTCGTTCAGGACTAAAGTTTTAAGTTTAATTCTTGAACGTTCAACTTACTCTCAAAGGACATCACATGAAATGCAGGACGAAGGACCATTCATTTTAAGTTTTGTTGCCTTTTTTCCTTACTTTCTTAACACTGGCTGTTTTTGTTTTTTTTTCCGAAATAACCAACCAGTAAAAACATATTTTTAAGGACGAAAAAAAGGATTGCGAATGCGATCACAAAAGTAGAAGTAGGCGGCGGTGAGGGATAAAGTTGACTTCACACTGTGCCGCAGAAAGCACAAAAATTGTTATAATAATCCTTTGACGGTTTATTATTTTTGTGTGTGAATATACGTCGTCACCGGCGGCCGCCGCAAGGATGGGCGAGATATTTAAAATACACTTGGATGTCCTTTTTCGCCTCTTCAACTCGGATTGTATCATTTGTTCTGGACAAAATCATGTGCGCGCTTTGGTAAATTCTTCAGCTAACGATGATGGTTTTCACTTGTGGCTCCACAAAAAGGACATCCGCACAGCTTCAGGACATTGCTACGTTTTATTATGTTTATAGAAAAAAAAATGAGCACAAGAAAGGAAATATTTATTTCATTTGCCTGTCTGTCCATCAGCAGTTTCCACCGCCGCCTTCGTCTGATTGAAATTTTTTGACAGCCTGAAGATGGTCAGGCATATAGGGGGACGGACGTTAGGTGAGACCATTCACCTGAATATATACTTTGTGTATGCGGAGCTTATGCATCAGCACGTGTGTATGGTTTGCTGGTCAGTTGTAATCCTCGGAGACATGCCACAACATAATATTCCCTTTTATATCAAGGATGTGGACATCGGCTTGGACAGCTTGTCGATCTTTATTATGAAAGTTCAGTGCCAAGAGTTGAGTTTCGGAGGTGGTGCTGTATAGTACTCGTGGCGACCGGCGGCGGGCATATCTGTGGACACAGGGCACATGTGGGTTGTGCGGTTTTTCTTCCCAAACAAACTTTCTCTTTTACGTTGGAAAGTTTTTTTTCTTTTTTTTTTAAGTTGTAACGAATGCTTTCAGGAGTTGTAAAGTAAAGTAACCGAGTGACAAGCTTTGTGTATGAGCGTGTTTTTTTTTGTCTTGTGCTGATACTTATTTTTAATGGACTATAAGAAATCCTTTAAAGTTTTGAGGGCGGAATTGGTGCTGGCAGGTGTCGGTCAATTTCTGACAGGGGTTTGGGTATGGTTTTCTTCTTGCATAGGTGCCGCTTACTTTACTTTAGATTGCGTTTGCAACAGGCGGCCTTATTCAACAAGTCCCTTGACCATCTTATGACCCCCTCCAATTGTGCACACCAAGTTGGCGGAGGGCGCCTCACCATCACTTTGTGCATGCACCCAAAATTCGGTTCCAAAACGTGACTGTTTCTGACAATTTCTCGTCATGAGAGTCTCGAAGAGTGTTTCCAGAGGAATCCGATTGGGCTAAACACCGTTTTATAAATTTGTATCATTTGTGTGAATTTTTGACTATCAATTCTGACTTTCCTCCATTCTGAATATGTTTGGAGAATAAACTCAGATCTACCCAATTTTTTGTAGAAAATTCAAGCATTCTGCAAATTTCTATTCATGTACCAAATTTTGTCAGAACTCTGACGACATTTTCTAAAAAGCAACGTCCGCTTAAATATGGAAAAAAAAACTATTAATGATTATCTGTAGACATTTTTGAACATTTTAGTACATTCATCAGTGCCTAGCTCTCACTGTTTTCTGGTACCTGCACCCTTGAATTTTGCATCCCAAAAAGTAAGTTATTATGCCAAGTTCAAACCTTGAACCAAATTTCGTCAAAATATTGATTTCTTAAGATATTCCCTTGAGTGAAAAATTTGTATCAGAAGTTTAGGACGATTTGTAGATTTTAAAGCGGTTTGTCAATTTTAAACAAATTCACATCAACGACTAATTTTTTCAGTTTTCTGAACTTATCGAGCATTCAAATTCACTTTTTGTTAATTTTGTTCGAAATCGCTTTTCTTCTCTTTCATCTAAAACGAAAACTTTTTGCAATTTTTAAGCTTTGTACAAAATTTTGGAAATCGCTTTCACATTCAAAAGACTGTCTCCAGAAGGCTGCACTTCGTCCAAATTTGCATTATAGATTAACAGCGATTATCTGAACATTTCTGAAGGTTTGGCAACGTCAAACCTTTTCATTTTTTATACTGAAATTGGTTATCCTCTTTTTTTTCGATTTAAAGTACTCACACCAAGGTTTTGGAAAAAATGTAAGCTCTAGAAGTCGGTGCCGAAAGCGTCAAATATTGCACCATAAATTCGAGATTGTCAATAGATTTTTAATCCTCGTCATAGTTCAGAAAATCGTTCCCAAACGATAAAGTTTTTCGATTTTCTGACCGTGCTTGGGGTATGCCATCGGGGTCAACTAATTTTGAATCCTCAAGTGATAACATCTACAAATTTTCTTCCTTGTACCAAATTTCGAAAAGATCTTGAACTCTAATGGCAAATCTGTCAAAATTTGTACCAAAAATTCAGTCAAAATGGAGAAACTATTTCAAAATTAAAATGTTTTGATTACGTTTCGGATAAAATTACATTCGTCAGTCGATAGGTGCGAGTACTACCTCCAAATGCGATGTAGTCTTTGAATAGCATTTAACCCCGTCGCAGTTGCAATTCCAACGAACAATAAAAGCCGACTCCACCTCATTTCTCCGGCGAAGACCATTCTCTTTTCTGATGATCCAACATCCTTGGAGATTAATAAAATAAGCACATGAAAGATATACGACTTCGCTGCCATGTTGGCGGCCAACTACCGCACATGGCTGTGAAGCTTATAGCTGGTTTACACGCGTCCAAGGCAATCGCTCGCTCGCTCGCTAGCGCTCTATAGCGAATCCATTAGATGGATTTCTCCAATATTTTTCTATGTCTTGCCGTCATCGTCGTCGTCGTTGTCGCCGTTGTCCTCTCGATGAACTCCCTCTGAAGCCTTGGTCCTTATTTATTATTATATTTCATGTTGACAAGAAATAAATCAACTAACACACACTGCTGGCGTTGCTGCACCCTCTCGCGTCATCAAGGTCCATCGAAAATACTCATATCCTAGGCAAAGAAAAAATAAAGAACTATACATCCAACCCCCGACCCCCAACATCCCACGACTACTACTCATCATGACATTTTCCATTATGGGATTTGGTTTTTATTTTCCCTGCTGCTCCCACACTCGCATATGCCATGCCACATTCTAACCCTTGAAAATAGAATTCGTCAAAAATATCTGACAGGTCTGACGACGATATCACTACCCCCAAACACCTCCGTGCTCCGAGTAGACGTTGTCCCAGTACACCCAGCGAACGGAACAGAAATTGATTGACATTTGTCATAAGTTACGTGACAGGACTTAATGATGTCGTTTTATCAGTTCGAACGAAAGGAATTTATTGCTCCAATATGGCAGGGGATGATGGTTGGCATTGGGGGTGGTAGTGTATCCACGAAAGATTCCTTTTTTTTTTGTTTAGTTTTGCCGTGGACGGGCGGGGAGGATTTGTGTGAGGTGCGTCAGAGTCCGTCAGTGTTATCACAACATCAAGAGCGAAAGGGTTATTTTCTATTTATATGAATGTGCGGTGTTTATGGTGATTAATGGCTTGCGGTGAAAGCGACATAAATTAGACGGAAGGTGTAGCCTGGATTTTTCGATGCGGGAGTATGTTTTGTATTAGCAGTTCCGATGGGGAAAATAATGAACTCGATACTGTTTACCACTCTCTCGGCTTCGTGTTGTGGTCATGCTGTTTATTAAGTTTCTTTCTAAAAAAAAAATAATCTCTTCCGACCGACACCGGCATAGATCAGGATTATTGATTCTTACACCACTGACTGGGAGTAGCTTGTGGCACTGAGAGTGGTGTTTGACCGAAAATATTTCTGTCATACAAAGAGAGAGGTGTGCGCGTAACTGTCATTTTTGTCTGTCGCAGTCGTAGGTACGTCTTGGGGCAGGGTATTGCTGTAAGTCGTTATATCCCAGAGAAATACAATTACAGAGGGGTTGTCTTTACGATTCTACTAGAGAAAGTAGATACGCCGGCCATGAATTATGAGGTTGATTACAACCTTAGCTGACTGTTGGCGCACTTTCGTCACTTGGACAGTCATTTGACTTTTCCCCGTTCCCTTGGGGAAATCCGAAGGTTTCGAAAGTCCAAAGGAATCAAATTTTTCGAGGTTCATAACAATTCATTGCAAAAACCCCCCGAACTCTATTTTCTTTCTAGCGATATGTCAGAAATACTCTCTTCTCTGACCCACTTTGGTCACAAAAATTGGTACCTATCTGTAAAAAAAAAACACGAGACATGACTACGGAAATATATTTAAAATTGGAATTTAATACCCCTTGGGACAGTACTGCAACATATTTAGACACCTGTCAGAGTAGCCACTGATTAAAAGCAACAAAAATTACCCCCGGATTCTCAATCCGAATAACCCAATGAGATACTTTTCCCCCGTTTTGAAATGACTTCGCCACTGCATAGCGAAGAGAAAGAAACCCGCGTTAGCAATCTGCATTGTTCTGGTGGATAATTTTTGGCAATCATCCCAATCGACCATTAGGTTCGTTCAAGAAAATGTCACAACAGCACAAGTCGCGTCCACCCTCTTTTGCGCTTCGCTCAGAATCTTTTTCACCTGTCATCGGGGATTATCGCATTTTTTTTTGTTCTTTTTTTTTTTGCTTGCCCTCTGATGACAACCGGGTCATAGTGGCGACATTTCGAGAACAAATACAACGCAGACTGTCATCAACTGGAGCTAATGACAATAGAATCGCGGTTTTGCCCTCCTTATCGGTTATGATAACCGAAGACCACCCTGATATTCACATCGAAACCGAGGAACTCCGTGTTAGCCAAATACAAGACTACACCAGCAAACTTTCAAAGTGCGAGTGTCCTTTTTGTGCATCTATTGGTGGGTGGGTGTGTGTGTGTGTGTGTGTGTGTGTGTGTTTGGAAAAGTTTCTTCACAACAGCAACACTCTCTGGGCTCTGGCCTGATGAGCGACGGAAGAAAATTGTATTATGAAGTCGAGATGATTCAATCACCCTCAAGGAGTGTACGCGTATCCTTTCATCTGCAGCGACTGCAGTTGACTTTTATTCCCACATTACTTAGAGCCATTGGGGGAGAGATTTATGCACTTTTTGTTTGGACTTGTCCTGTTTTGCCATGTCTGTCCAATATCACCGGAGATGGAGGTGGACATGCGGATGCATCGCATCCAGGACAAAGTTTAATGTAGTTAAATTGCTCGACGGTGTCCTCTTGTTAGTTGCATTTGGAGTGGCGTCTCGTAAACTGTTGCCATTAGTGTCGCTTTGGTTAAACGTTAAGTCGGTGCATATCGGACGGCAGTGCCAGTGGTGAGCGCGGGTATTTTTGAATTTGAAGAGTGCGGTTTTTTTTTCAGTACCGAGTTATGTTGTATGCCAATGAGTTATACATTTAAGATGCCAGTTTTCATCAACTTATGCAGGTGGCTGCAATCAGAAGTCCATCTGCTGACAACTTGTTTTGAAACTGAGGCCTCTTTAGCGGCGCTCAAGCAATATATTTAGAAAAGCAGTACCATAAAATGTATTAGGCCACTCGATGAAATCTCAGAAATTTGTGACTTTGTATGAGGTTTCACATGGAATAAGGGTGAATCCCTAATCCATGTAATGCTCGTTGGAATACTTACTGCTATTGGCTATGGCTACCCCCCTGAATGAGCTACGTGGTTCATTTTTGTGGCTATTCCAAACCAATAAAATCGATGGCTAAAGAGCCGAAATAAACGACATAAGACTCAGAGGACAACGTTATCTACAGAAAACTCTAGCTACCGACAAAGAATTTCACAAACGAAAGCTGAAACGGTGAAAGGGGAATCTTAATCTTCAGCAAAACAACCCCAAGAGGAGTGCGGCTAAGAGAGAGATAAAAGAGAACCTCGAACAAAAGGCGGCTTTTTAAAAGGCGTCGCTTTTGTTTCACAGCCCATTTCCCTTCTCCCCATTAAATTGGAAAAAATGCCCAACCCTTCCTAGACTTTTAGTCCCAATTGCATTGACTAACTCCCATCGATAACACTCAAGCTTTGTCAAAGAACGCACCCGGCTCGCAGCTTACAAGCCACGAACCGATGTAATCCACTTGTTAAACCCGTTCAATGACTTTTGCGCAATAAATTCCCGTTGCGCGCAACAAGCAACGTGCAAAATTACGAGGTCATCGGGAAAATTTATCGAAAATTATTCTTCGATTATATCGACAAATTGCTCGGCGAGCGCAAATGAACAAAATCATGAAACCAAAAATGAAATCCGCAAACGATCCAAATTAACTGTCAAATTGATCGACACTCAGTGAACTCCTCAGATTTTTCGCCTCTAAATACCTCCCGCCGATTTGCCGCAGCACTTGAAGAGTGCGCGCACTGCACGATCAAAACAGAGGAGAACCAGCAACCAGCCGGCCAGCCGACAGTACGTTCAGGCACACTCGGGCCAAGCCAAAGCTGGCCGCCATAAATAACTCATAAATAATCTGAAAGGCAATTAACTTTGGATATCAATTAATCAATCAGTGAGAGCGACCGAGAGAGTCGATCAGTGCGAGAGGAGTACTCGTCGTGGTACTCGTAGTAGCTCCATTTCGAAAACATGGCCTCGAAATTCGAGAATCCGAGAAATCACAAGTGCACGCCAGCCAGCCGCGCGCGAACACAGAAACCCAAAAGACAGACGGACGCACTATGCCCAGGAACCACAGCGAGACAGATGGACAGACGATTGGCCAACGCCGGCCGGCAGTGCAGCGCGGCGAGTATATACAGTGGCGTGGCGAGGTTTCCACCACTCTCGGGTTCAGCTGCCAGATGAGGCCGCGCGGCAGAGGAAATATGGAAAAACGCCATCATTTTGAATTGAGTGAAAAATTGCCACCATACACTGATCGACGCCAGTAACCAGTATCATGCTAAAACAGTGCCATTGCAATGGCAACGGGGCAACGGACATATATACGCGCAAGCTGCTCGACGCTGGGCGGACGGACAGCAGATGGATCGCTTGGAATCGGTTTTTCTCTTTGCGGACGGAGGCATATCTCGCCTTGGTGCCGAGCAAATGCTCGCCCATATAACTTAGTGCATCCGAGAGCGAGACGCAACGAGTGAGGGTCCAACTTGGACAGACAGACGGACAGCAACAAGCGAAAATGATGGAATTATGCACTCAGATACCGGATACCTGTAGATCGGCGCACGATGATGCTGATGATGATGATGAGGTACCGAGAGAATGCAAGAAATTGCATTTTGGCGAGGGGGGCTGTACAACGCACTACACTCATTGTTGCACACCCAAGATTCGCATGAGTGATGGGCGACGATTAACGTGTTCAATTCGCCACAAAAGTGGGTATATGTATACAGATACATCGGCCGGCTGTGCATATAACACACAAAGGAGATGGATCCATGGCAGCGAGTGAGAATGGGAAAAACGCCACGGAAATGAGAGAAATAAATCTTTGCAAGCTTCTGACGGGTTTTACCCCATGGATGTTGTTTTGCCATCTCTTCGCTGCTGGTAGGTATATGGATGCCTTTGTGGGCTTTATTTAATATTCGTAATAATTTTCGGTCCAATGGCAAGGAAGTGAGGCACTAAACGTGTGCGATTCTTCTTCCTTGCCTTTGGGTTGGGTTAATTTATCTTTTACTATGTGCAGCGGCTGGGTTTTCAGGTGAGGAGTAGGTGCAAGGTGTAGTAGGGTTTGAGGTAGATATGGCTTTGGGGGGCTATCTGTGATAATCAAGGCCATCAGGTACCGAACTGGTGGGCAGTTATGACAAGTTTTGAGTGAAGTTTGAATGAAGTTGCTTCATTCTCCGAAATCAGTTGGGCAAGTGTGTTTTGCTGTAGAAATTGAGCGGCAAGCGGGGTGGCTTGTTTGAGGCTTTTGAAGGGTTTGTTTTGATGAAACTGAGATGAGTCCTCCGGAGATAGAGGTAGAGATAGAGATAGAGATAGAGATAGAGATAGAGATAGAGATAGAGATAGAGATAGAGATAGAGATAGAGATAGAGATAGAGATAGAGATAGAGATAGAGATAGAGATAGAGATAGAGATAGAGATAGAGATAGAGATAGAGATAGAGATAGAGATAGAGATAGAGATAGAGATAGAGATAGAGATAGAGATAGAGATAGAGATAGAGATAGAGATAGAGATAGAGATAGAGATAGAGATAGAGATAGAGATAGAGATAGAGATAGAGATAGAGATAGAGATAGAGATAGCAAGATATAAACATAGAAAGAAATAGAAATAGCACAGATGCTATTCGGAGTCTCAGCTAGCCATTGGAAATCACCAAAACTTAGAAAAAATGTATAATATTCAACAAAATCGCACACGTAATCGTTAAAGATATGCGTAAATCTCTCCCCAAACACCCATTATCTGGTTAACTCGAATCGCTTATCAAAATTCCAGAGCCTCCAAAGAAGGACTTAAACATTCCAGCTCTCAATAGACGAAAATGTGCTTTTGGCAATTGACGAGGCGGACTTTAGACTGCTGTTTGTTAAATTGGACACATTTATTTTACCCAAGGATTAAGCTGTCTTACCGGACAACCCTAAACCATTAAAATGTTCAATGGCATACCTACAGCTTAATGGACAAGTCTGGGTCAAAGAATTTGCTGATTTCCATAAAAGAGAAATGCAATCAAGTAGGCATTATTTAGCCCCCTACTATAATCTAAAAAGCTGTTCGCTGGTATATATATGTAATTCTTTTTCGACAGCCCCTTTACGCACAAGGGCTGTATCTCAAGCTCTACTTCTCTCACCTCTCCTCCGAAAATATCGTGCTAGTGCCAAATCTATTTAATGACAATTTCACAAAACACATCTTCTTACCAACAGCCCAATCGAAGCAATCACTTAAACAACCGACCGCCCAAGACTCATCTGTCCAAATCATTGATTTTCATTGACCATGCAAACTGCCATAAAGGTCAACAATATGTACACAATCGCCGGCAATTTTTACCGAAATTGTCAACATCTGTGCACGCACGCACTGGAATTAAGGACCCCATTCCGCACTTACTATTATAGACGCGCACGCATGAACGCATTTAGCGTGACAATGGCCAACTCGTATAAGCTGAACCAAAAGTAAAGAAATTGCAATCGGATGACGATGAGTGTCCTTTTTGGTGTCCCCCTTGCATCCACTCCTCTGGACGTCTATTTATTTTCCCCAATAAAACCGAATTGCCATCCATTTGATGGATAAAGATATCGCCACCCGCACGAGTCGTTGATACAATATTCTCATCGCTAATGTCGCATTATATTGCTTCGCATATAAAAGGCTCCAAATGGACACACGATTAAGGAGCAATTTTGTTGGCAAATCTATTCCCCATGTAGATGTTATTACAAAAAATAAACCCATGGTTTGGGTGCAAACTTTTAAGCAACTGTTCGGCAAATGCAGCGTACTTTGCCCCAAGGGATAAGTTTTAGTTAAGTTACGCTATTCCTCGTACTTATGTTTGATTAGTGACCCCACTAACTGTCATTATTCACTCAAATTTATGGCAGGTTCGTCCAAAAGTTTAAAATTCTTTCTTTCGTTTGGCAGCGCCCCTTCCCGGTTCACGAGCCAAAATCCGGCCGAGCGAGGGTAATTTCCTTTTGCAAGGTCCTGTGTGTCTCTTGCTCATATACACACCGACTGAATGATTGTTTTAAAATTATTCGCATCGCAGAGGAATTGTCCTCATTTTTATAATAATTTGTTGTGCGGCAGAGGTTGGATTTGTTTACAGTAGCGTCGCGCCAAACAGCACCCAGTCTGCGATAAACAAAAACCAACCCAACCGTAGTAACATAACTCTTTCCAGTTAGAATTGGCTGTGGGACGAGGAAGGCTCTTCTGTGCGGCTGTTTGCTGATGGAATACAAGTGAAATTGTGTCGTAAAAATTATTTATTTGACGGCCTATAACATTTTATTGTAGTTTATTGGAGAGCCCAGCAAATGTTTTGCAGTTTTTCTGGTTTCCCCCCTCTTTTCATTGTGAATTACGGGCGGAATTTTGTTTCTGATTTCAATTTTTCCGATGCTGGGTGGGGGGGTGGTTACTTAGCTTGGGGTGGGAGTGAAGTCTTGGTGAGTGCAAACTTTTGCGCGTTACACCCACGCGAATGGAAGGAAATAGTAAAAATAGTAATAAGATGCACATTTGTTGTTTTACCGATAGGGACGTCATTTCAGAACCGAATTTTATGAAACCACACCAAATGAAAGGCGAAGTTTCCTAAAAGAGAAGAATGCGTTTGTTTTATGAATTTTGTCATAAATTTTTGAGAGTTAGCAAAACACTAAATTGTCGAAGAAAATGTAGAATCGATTGCCACTTTTGGTATCAAAATACTCTTAAACTTTTCGCCGGCCTTCCAATTTTGACAGCGGGCTGTTCCTTGTCGGAATTAAAGCTTATCTAACAAGTCTTTATCCATAAACACTGAGAATAGGTAAGTGATTCCGAAAGAGTCATATAAACTTGAAAGACGAAATAAGTAAATAAATATATATATACTCGTATAAGTGATAATGCCAATTAAAACCATACTAAAAAGGACTTTCATATAAAATCATAGCGAGGTTAGTGAACCATGGATCCAACTGACTGTGTAACTTGATTTATGGCACCGACTGTGTTAGCAGCGTTTTTAGTTCCTAAGGTATATGTTTTGTCGGAAGCAAGTTTCCGACAAAGTTTTCACCCAAAAATTTATAGAAACCCTACACAATTTTGGAACATGCCCTTCAGTCGAAATAGTCTTTTCAGATGCAGTCACGCAGCCATGTTGTCTACCACCCCACGCCCATCCGCTTTAATTCCCAGCAATCTCAGTCAACAAGGCATGTAATTGTAATCGGCATCTTCATCCATTTATGCATTTGTATTCTCGTCCAATCTGATAGACGTCATCTTCCCCCGCCTGTCACAAGTCTAAAGAGTTTGATAAGAACTAAGAACTGCGTCAGCAATGTGGGAAAAGCTCACTTCACAGTTTATTCGTCATTCAAACTGATGGTCATCATCATCATCATCTGTATGCACATGAGCATGAGCGTATATACACATTGGAGACTCCATCGAAACTTTGACTCCGAAAATTGATCAAAGGCGACGGCCCACCCTATATGCACATCCTGAGATATACTGATTCGTCTGCTAGAGGACAAGGAATCTCCCCATCAATCGTGAAACGGTTTGTAATGCAAACCATATCCCTTCCTTCGACTCTTGTGCATGCCAGTTTAGTTCCTTCAGTTGTTTTGAACATACTCCAAGTTATTTAAACGGACCTTTTGCCGAGATATATGCACTCATGCCTGGACCCATTCGATATTTGTCTTGACTGCCAGCTCAGTGCATCCGTCTTTTTGATGTTCCTTGGAATTGCTTAGCATAGCACGTCATGTCTCGTTGTCAATTGAACTTTCTGGCCAAGTCCACTGAACCATTATTTGTACCAACTCAGTGGCAGGCTTGGTCCAACTATATATCCTGGCCCGCATTTCACTGTTATGGCTGTCCCATCTCCCTCTCTCTTTCTCTAATGAAGTAAAAGTCGACATAATTCAAATGCAGCCATAAGAGTGTCACCGGCCAGCGAATGTTTAATTAATTTTTCGAATGTTAATAAATAAATGATAGAAATCGCTTGGTATAGTTGGTGGGGTTGGGAGGGAGGGCCCTCACAAACTGATGCGGCACACATGATGAAATGCCATTAATGTTAAGCCAACCGTCATATCGCGCAGCAGCTTTCCTCCGGCCCCGGTGCGGTGGCATCGGCCAGGCAGGGTATATAAAAATTATGGAAGCAATTACCCACCTCATGCATATGGCATACATAGAGGTATACAATACGTGAGTTATGAACAAAAGTTATCGGCGGCGATTTTAATGGCAAATTAATGGACACAAATCAAATCAGTCATTAGTGAAATGTCAAAAGCAATTTTTTGTATTGAATATGTCATCAAATCGAGGAGGTACCGGAGGTCCTCGTCGACCGGTAGTGAGCCCGTGCTGTTGATGCAATTGGCGGTGGATAATACATTTTGTGATTTATTTGTCCAACCGTGTTTTTTTTTTTGTTCAATTTATGCATTAAAAAACTGAAATTAGCTGAATGTGTCAGATGTTATTGAATTGGCAAAAAAAAAGGTGGGAAAATTGGGGTAAATGTGAGTGAACTGGGAAAGTTGCACCACCAGAAAGTTATCCTAGTATTAAAAATTAAAATTGGGTACCAAAAAGTGATTTAATTCTTAGAGGCCGAGTGCACACTGAAGTCATCTCGCACTGATCGGTCAAAGGCTTCGTGGTAAAAATGCACATTCGATTGAGAACTATGCCGCTAGACAACTTGGCTACCTTAAAAGATTGGAATGTGGGAATGCTTCAAACACTTCAAATGGAAGTGCATCTAAAAGCCATCCAATGTAACCCAAAATAGCTTAGAAAGTACTCACTGGTACCCAAGAAAGACTGCGAAAGGGCATATACCCCGCATAGGAGGTCGCTTTTTTTCAGAAACACTTAGAAGACTCTATAATAAAACCTTCATCCCATTTAAGCTCTATATCACAGGATCATGGACAAGTTCTCTCATCATTATGGTGTAATTTGTGTTTTTTCAGGGGTTGAACCAGAGGCTCTTCGCTCAGCGTAAAAAACATTATGCGTAACGAGAATGGAAACTCGTTAAACTAATTTCACTAATTAACCACTAGGTGTCCCACCGTGAAAAGTGGATTGTTGCACAAGGTATGAGGCTCTCTTCAGCGTTTCACTCTTCGTTACGCTCCTATTCCCGACCATTCTGACCAACTTACCTTACCGCGACATAAGAACTGACCTTAAAGAATATTCAAACACGTTAAATACCCTTCAATTGTTCGGCAACTAGGCCGTTGTATAAAGAGAAGTATACTTTAAATTGCGTTTCTGTTTTCGTTACGATCCAAGTCAGTAACCACGCTATCTCCATAAGCACTCCACTGTTGGATTGACTCATGAAGACTAAAGCATTTAATTGCGTTTCAACGCAAATTGAATAGCTTGACTGTGGTAAGAAATTTTTCGCCACAAGTATGACTCTAGTCCGACAGGGAAAGTATCTTTTTCGAGCGAACACTTCCCACTGCAGTCAAAAAGCTTTCAAAAGACTTCAATCGTAATCTCCACTGCTCAGCACATTTAACCTAAATAAGAACCCAACCTCAAGCCAATATTCATCATTACAGTCAAGAAGAATGCATGGCGTAACCCACCCCCCTACTTAAGAACTAAATTAATAAAGCGAGCATCGGTCAACCGTCAAAGACAATGAACCTACCTTCTGCTGCTCTGTTTTCACAGTCGATTGCATCGAAATGCAGCAAATCTACTCCTTCCAACTGAACCGAGAAAATACACTTATAAGAACCCCTCCTACCTTCGCTTGCATTTTTAAAATGAATTCCATCACACACTTCCATTTCAGTTGGATCTCAGCTCGTCGTTCGCTTCAACCGAAACCAACAACTGGAAACCCCCAATTGATTGACACGTAACTATGGATTTGATGGACTCCACCTAACCGTATTCATCCATCGCACCAGTCTCGAAGAAGATTCATTGCTTCTTCTTCGTATTTTTCCTTATGTGGGCCTTCCTACAGATACTCTCAGTTTGCCACCCGCCCTGCCGCCTTCTCTTTGGTTTTCTTGACAAGACTGCAATATAAAGTGAAATGCATTATCCCCTCATCCTTAACGACGATGTCTTTCCATCAGTTTTCACAGTGAGTAAATGTACAACGACCGGTGTCGGTGGGCAAAGGAGCACTTTCCATCCACAAAACCTTCTGAATCCAATAAATCCTTGAACACTGTTTTATATGTGCAATTCGCTGTGTCCTTAGTCCTGTATTTACTGGTCCATAGTTGTCCATCTCTGGGCTGTCGGTCCAGACCACCTCTACCCGTTTATGTCTAACTGTCAGTCTGTCTGGGTTCACTGTCCATCTGTCTTTTGTCGTGTCACTTAGGGGACACTAAAAACTTTTTGAGGGATGTTTAGGTGTGCGTATGTGTCAGGCGGAGGAGGCTACGCTCGAAGGACTTGTTCTTTGCATTCCTTAGCATTGACTTTCTTAACTGGGCTTTTTCGGTATCATCGACTTTCTAATAATCCTCTGCCAGCATCTCACCAGAATGCATCTACCCCCATGTGAGGTGTATCTATGTGGTATGCATGCCAACGTGGGAGTAGTATGGGATAGTATCCTGACATGACAATATTAAGCTACCTCTGTGCTGCATTTGCATGGTCTTGGTAACATTGGATACCCTTGAAATGGTTTGATATTTAGAAGAGACTTAAAGAAAATGGGACGGATGTGCCATTTTCTTCATTTTAGGTCTAGAGAGAAGTACAAGTTTGGGGTATCAACCGGGTTTCAGATACGGTAGACCAAAATCTTTGTTACTTCATCACGAAAAGCCCAGTCAACCATTTAAATTGAAATTAATAACCCACCTTGGTCCTATCGCTACTTTAAAAATGGGCTTTACCAAAGTTCACAGCGAACTGACATGAGCCTATGCAAAAACCAGAGTCACCCCTAAATTGCATACAAATTCAACCCAACTCACCATTTTCATTTGACGAATCCATCCACCGGTACGATGGTCTCGGCTGCTGCTTGGACCGCATACTCTTCCGCCTGTCGCAACACTGTTAGCCTTTACGACTAATATCGCCGCTCAATAGTCCATCCTAGAATCGGTACATTTAAGATTACAGCACATTCCCGGTTACGATCTGTGAAACACTTCACTGACAGTCGGCTTTTATTAAAAACTAATGAGGTCGGTGTATCTGAAAATAGATTCGAAAACGAAACCACAATCAAACATTTAACCAGAGGATAAAATACTATTATAAAATATATTCTCGTGTGAAATATAAAAATAAAAACTAATGAAAACCACAAGCACAACAATTAATTATGAATATAATTTTGTGACGAACACATCAGTCATTTGGCGCGTTGCGTTCTAGATTTCGTCCCACGGCCGAATCGCTGCCACCATCCATTGAATTCAACACGGATCACGACGGAGACGAACGCTCAACCTGGGACGGGTTGATTTTCTATATTATTTTGACAGCAAAATAGCATGTTGTTTGTGAGTTGGTTTTGTACATTAATTTTTTTTTTTTTTTTTGAGGACGAATTAACGACAGCGACAGCGACAATTGTGTTGCCACACACTGGCGGCAATCCATCCATCCTAAGAGCGACGAAGCATTCGACAATTTGTTACAGTGGGAGCGAAATGTTTTCCATTTTATTGATAAGCAATTTAAGTTTCAATAGGTGGAGTATTAAACCGCTATCAAGTTTATAAAGGCTCTCAGATTACAACCGCCAACCAATGACTAGTTTGAATGTTAAATATTGAAAATTCGTTCGTTTTTCGAACCCGAACCAACTTAATAGCTACAAATAAGCATGTCCTGCCTGTAATTTAAGTTTTTGCATATAAGTTTGGCAGCCCTGAGGCGACAAAAAAAAAACTGAGAACACCCTAAAACTAAGGCCACTCGTACACTATGTAAGAAACTCATCAATTTCGGACTTTATCCAACCCTCGTGGCTCAATGTGTTGCTTAACAAATGAACGAGTAGCGCACGAGCCTGTGATGAGAGAAAATTTCAAAAGCTAAGGCCACTTGTACACTATGTGAGCAACCTTTTAAATGTACCATATTTTTTGTAACCCTCGTGGCTCACGGTGTTGCTCAACAAGTAAACGGGTAGTGCACGATCCCGTAATGAAAGAAAATCATAAAAAACTAAGGCCGCTCGTGCACTATATGTCAGAAACTTGGACATGGTGGTAGATCGATGCTCACCGTGTTGCTCAACAAGTGATCGGGTAGTGTACAAGCTCGTGTTGCTCGTTACTCATAGTTGTACAATGGATTGAGGAAAAATTCGGGCTGCATATTATCTTTTCCACTCGTTGCTTTGTGCTTGGAAATTCTCGTTTGCGTTGGTTGCTATGAGTGAGACCAAATATACTGCGAGTCGGTGCGAATAATTGTAGTGCGGTATTGATCACCTCCACTTTGTTACCTCCAATGCTGCAGTTTTGGTCGCTGCCATCGATGCAGTCGCTCAACATAACTGTCAGGTCAAACGTGCGCTAAATCTATTAGCGGCCGAGTCCGTTCAACGCGTTGCTCAACATCCGATGATGGTTATGGTGTCAACGAGTGCATAAACTCATAACTCTTGGGTTTTTGGTGATCATTTGAGTATATTCAACAATTGATTGAGTTGATCAACAAGTCTGACGAAACTATTTAAAAACTGAAGGAGTTGATTATCTCTGTCAAATTCCTAAAAAACATTTTTGTTTGAATCACATTGCCCCACGTGAGAAACGTTCGAAATTTGTAAGCAAAATCTACAGGGAGATTATTTTTAACCATTTTATGGTTCAATAAATATAAAGTCGCACTTAATCATTTGCGCGCATCCAGTATCAAGGTAGCAACCCAAAAAAAATTTTAAACACAAACTTCTGCCCACCACTGTGAAAAGTCTTCCATCGCAAATCTACCAGCTAATGATGAGGAGGATGATGCTGATGGTGTGTTTTCAAGGTACAATCTCTCGCACAGTCAAGCAAATATTTTCATTTGATTGAACCCATAAAGCTATCTTGGCAAGTGGATAAAAAATGACGCGAGGAGGCCAGGAAAAGGATTTTCTTTTTTGTTTTATGGAACAGATGTATCCAATAAATAATTTTTTTTTCCTTTCGTGAAAAGAGGAAAATTCCAAAAGATTCAGACAACATTCGGTGGCCATAGGTAAGTGGCTGTATGTAGACGATATATACCTATCCCAGTGCTTAGATGTTAATATGTTGGGACTGTGATTGTGTGACGCATATGCTATTATCGCAGTGGGAACATTGGGCGAGGGGGGACATCATGAAGCCTGGCGGCTATAAATCACATCACATAGACAGACAGACGTTGAGTATATGTAGTCAGGTTGTTTCGCTTACATTTCTCTTTATCTGGACGGTTTTGCTAGTTGGACTGCTCTCGTGTAGATGAGTGGCATTCAAGACAGTTTTCAGTTTGTTCGGGGGATATTTTTTTAAAAGAGTAAATGGTAATACTATTTCAAGAAGAAGACCATTTCCAATAAAATTGAAATGACAATCCCAAGCCAACTCTCTTCCATCACAAATGGCCCATCGATAAAAAGGAACACTTGGTGATAAATTACCCCTCATGCGCGTGCAGCTTAATTGATTAAATAAATTTGCAATATTTATGCAGCCGAGTAGTACCTACATCTTAATAGCACGTTGACAAATGAATATATCCATGTCCATGTCCAGTTAGGCGGGACACCCGTTGGGCATTTTCAGCTACCCAGCTACCAGCTACCCAGCCAACATCAACAAGAGAAAATCATTTCGAAAATTTAATCATCAATTTAATTGGAATTTCTGCGCACATTACTAATCTCTAACTGTGATCGTAAATTGACGGTTATTTGCTAATTTCAATTAAAAATACTTGAAACCAACACACACCGAGACCGAGACGGCACGAGAGCCAACGAGAGGCGCAAAGAGATGCAAAAATATCTAAGCGTACATCGAGCATTGCATGTTGCCTACTGAACAGCCCGACCATCGCATCCCATCGCCTAGATAGTTTTTAACCTCACATATGCGTTTGAGAAGCCTCCACAGTCGTCCGCTGTGCTGCGATACTGAGATGGTTGGTATATGTGTCCATTGGCTGTGTTGCTGTAAAGTGCAACTGCAACTGATCACTGGCGTGATGTTGATGTAGTAGATGGCTGAAACAGAGGCCATGCCTCGTCGTCATCATCGTCGTCGTAGTCGCTGTGTGTGCGAAAAGACGACAACATATTCAAGACAGTTTTCCTTGACCAATCTCTCAGTGCAGCATCGACTCTAGATGAGATGTATCCGTTTCGGAGCATGTATATGTGCATATGCAACTGAATCCAGCATCAATTTCAAGTTTGACACGAATGCGCCATGTTCAGACATCCCATAGGCTTCATAAATTTGTCATCCGCCACAAACCGAATAAATGATTAAAGCCTCTCCTTGCTGCTGCAGCTGGAGATAAATTTATGTTCATGTCTCCAGCTATCAAATGTATCCGCCGTAACAGACAATTTTGTTTGATTCTATGTGGAAAACATTTCTGCGATGCAAATCAGTGGTTTTCTTAAAAAAATAGAAAAAAAAAAATGTGCTACCAGTTTTTGAAAGGGGAGATGGAAAATAATTAAGCAGCTTCCACGTACCCAATTGTGTAGATGTAGTGAAGCATTTCCATTTCTGCCACTGTAGAGGGATGCCATTGATTTTCAGGTGTCTGCGGCTCGGTAGATCGATCTTGCGTTGGAAGTACAAAAAGAGGTTTCAGATTTGGGCACTCGACTCGAATTGTACTGAAACTCTGTTGTAAAATAAAAAGCGATCGTATCTTAGGTTGTTCGCACTCGTATAGAGCAGGTGCTTAAAAAAATGTGGCAGCATAGGTACCAATTGCAATTTTTTATTTATTTATATTTTTCTTTTTCAATAATGATTCTTGCAGTTTGGCAGGCAATATTTGGACATATTTATTTTCGCAAAAAATGTCCAATAACTCATGTTATAAGTGGGCTAGTGCCTGAACATCGTGGGAAATTTATTTCCCTTTTTTTAAAATCCAGCTTAAAAAAATTCTTATAAGCAAAAGAAAGAGCAATGTTAAAACAACAACAAAAAATATTTCCACAAATTAAATTGGCAATTTAAAAATTTCCCATATCGTTGTTAATGTCAAGTGACTAGTTATTTTTACAAAAACAAATTTCCTTTAAGATTTTATTTTATTTTTTAAGTATAATTATCTTTAAGAACAATTAAGAATTGGTAGACCTGCCAAAACGTTAAAACTGCTCACATTGGTTATACGAATAAATTAAAACCCCAAACTGGAAAATTTTTTTACAAACCACCATCAATAATGATTTTTAATGCATTAAAGATTTTAGTGGAGCAGTTATAGTCTTAGTGTGCTGGGCTACTGAGCGAGGCGAGGGTCTTGGTACATTTTTCTGATTTATTTTCAGAGATTGTGGAGGTTGTGGGACCAAAGGGAAAAGTCGGATCTACTTGATGGAAGAATTATCAAATGGACTTCGGTGGATGCTTCGCTGTTATTCAAAATGACCCTTCTACCCCTTGTTTGTGGGGTAAAGTGTTAAAAGTCTGCAATTTGCTTGGAGATTATAACTTTCTAACCGCTAACGATTGCGATATGCATTTTTAAAATGTGATTACAAAAAAAATCGGACTTGTGTTTTAAAGAAATTTTCATTCAAGCCCAGTCGCCCGTTTGAGGGAGCCTCTGTTTTTGTTTAGATGGTTCTACGCCTTACGGAATGCCCACCCAACCCAGTCTTTCATGTCAAGTAGAACCTGACTATTGCCACCTTAGGTACATGACTTTTACCAGTAACTGCCTGGTATTTTTTGTTAGTTTTCCGGAAACGACTTTCAACAGCCGTTCCATTGAAGTCACCAACAGAAGATTCACTTTCATTCGCCTACTTACGTTTTCAATTGTCCCGCCTGTCCATTATAAAGGTCGTGGATGTACGATGTTTAGGTGAAGCCGACTTAGATCTTAATTTTCCGCCACTATAACTCTAAACTAACAGACGAAATCTGCATACAAGACCTAAGCTAAACATCTCTTCGTGGGACGCCTGCCCATAGCGCCATAGCCCTTATCGGATTTGGAGCTGGAGGCATGTAATTATTGTTACCAAACTCGTCGCATAGATAGCTGCGTTCGGTGAAGAACTTTCACGATATTGAGTTACATATTGTTTTTTTTTTAGACTTTATTTTGTATAAAAATAAATACTTAAAACTTGTATACGTATCTGCGAAGCCTTAGGCTTAACTGCAGAAGATTAAATAACATGTGTGAGCTGTATACAACAAATTGCGAACAATTTCGAATTTTGCCTGAGGAACAAAATCTTTTGTAGGTTTTTTAACAAGCAACCAGTTCCCTTCTTACAGAAATAACCAACAAGTAGCTATGTCAGTAAAATGTACTACTTCCACCATAATGTACTACAACGATTCCTCCATAGATGGCGCACTTCGCTTGCACTCGCACAAACCGATCTGGGGTCATGTTCTCTAAGGCGGAACGATAAAACGTTTTTGTTTGCACGAATTATTTGCCCTATCTGCTATGTTACAAAAGCAAATTTCTTCGCGCACACGGAAACTTTGAACGTTTCGCCTTACAGAATGCCGACCCTGATCCCATCTGACCCTTGAGCTTGCCTATTGCCAAACCGGACCATAAATTAATCAAACACGCTCAACTCTATGATGATTTATGCATAGCCACGAGATCGGCTGTCATCGCTGTGCAGTCTAAACGCCCTACCACATATATCTTCTAACGAGACTGATCTCACGATCGCCTATTCAAATTCAAATTCAAATTCCTTTCTATTTTCGTTTTATCGTTCACAAATCATAATCTAAATTAATTTTCATCGCAGTTTCCCCAATGACATCGTCAATCACAATTTTGTTCGTGTTCGGCTTGTTTTTTTCTTATGAATTTGAATTCTCCTTCTCCAACATTGATTGCAAACGTCAACTTCCACATCCTCCATGTAAATTCATTAGACACTCTCAAGCTATATAGAGAGCGGTCTGGCTGGCAGTTGCACTTGCATGTGCAAGCGAAAATGTGTTGCGTCCGCCAATTTGCCGCCAAACTGCAGTTGACGCCACTGCACCGCTGCCGCATCGATCTGACAGCATTGCCTCATGAGAAAAATGACTCAATCATTTAGCGGGCAGAAAAATTAAAAAAAAAAGACACCGAGTGTCTCTCTCTCGTTCGGCGGTGGTGTCTCGTTGTCTATAAGTCGTCTGTCAGGTTGACATTTCGCCTTGCCAATGTGTTGTAAATTTTGTGTGCAACAGCGAACAGCATTCACCTGCGGGTAATTAATTTCATTCGAAAAATTATTGACGGCGAACGAAACCGCACACTCTTGCTCGCTTGGTCTGGTATAGTACTAGTTGGGAACAGCATTGACGCCACTACCACCGCGCCGCCGCTGCTGCTGCCGTCGCCTTACAACGCTCGATTATGACATGTGGTTTTTATTTATTTGGTTGTTGTTAATTCAGCAAAAAAAAAAAATATCACTCTCGTCCCGAAAACAACTTGCACACACAACTAAACCCTCTTGATCGTTGTTGTGTCCCCACCCACATGGGACATGGTCGAGATGAATTGCTCTGGCGTTGTGGCAGCTTTATGACATTTCGTGAAAAATAATCATCGCCCGCGACGTACTGCGACGACGATGATGATGTCGATATCAACACAGCCACGTCCAAGTTTTTATTAGCTCCGCTCGCTGTTGAGGTCGTTCCATCAATCACAGCAGCACTCTCAGTGCAGCTATATTTGGAAAATGCAATGAATGACATCGAAGACGTATATTGATTGCTGCGAGAATTACACGATGACTCAGTTGTTAGTATTTAGATAATGGTGGGGGACAACTCTGACTCAGTTGTCAGTTTTGGCGACATAGATAGGGTAGGACAACTCTGTCACGAAATGCATCCGAAAAGGTCATGACTCTTCAAGCGAAAATTCTTCACAGCTATCATCTTTATACGCAGAATGTGGTATGGCGATTGAGAAGTCCGAGTTGTGTAGCTACAGAAAAAATGCACGGCGCGTATGCTACTTTGAATGGGATATAACTATATTGCCGCTTCTTAGATACAGAGAAGGTTTTTCTGCCCTTCTTATCCAATACTTAGATTGGCGGAAACGGAACGATAATCGCGCCCCAAATCTAAATAGATGCAAGTTGGTTGGTGATTATGTTGACGTTAGCGAGTAAGTATTAAAAATGGTCAGAAGCAATTCAAGTTTTCTTTTGGAAGACTCCGGATGTTCCTATAATGCTACACTTCGCTGTGAAATTGGGTCTCAGCAAACTACCTGCAGTTGAGCCTTGAGAGTCGTTGCAGGTCACCTCATTTATACCTCTGTCAGCTAAACCGAGGCCTTCTTCTGGTCCACTAAAGTCAGATTGGAAGATTGTACGCCCTGCAGTACGATTTTTTCGTCTTCCTCTCTTACATAGCCTACCCATGTTAGAAGGACGATGCAATTTTTTTGACTAAGTCAATGCACAGCTCGTATACAGTGGCGGACTAAGGGGGGGGGGGGGGGGGGGGGCGGTGGGGGCGGTCCGCCCCGGGTGGCAGACTAATAGGGGGTGCCATCAGTAACAGAAAAATAACTTTGCACACTACAAAAAATAAAAACACAAATAAAACAATAACTTTGTTTCCCAAATACCTACCTATATATATGTGCGCATGAATTTCGTTACTGGCCTATTCTCTTAATAAAGGGTGATTTTTTAGCTGGTTGGGTTTTGGCAACACTGGTTTTGACAGCTGACGTGTGTTTAGTACCTTGTGTCACTGTCAAACACCTTCAGTTTGGTTTGCAATTTAACCATGGATCGTCTTACAAATGAACAACGCTTGCAAATTATTGAATTTTACTATCAAAATTCGTGCTCGGTTCGAAATGTTCATCGCGCGCTGCTTCCATTTTATGATCGGCATTCTCGACCTTCTGAGCAGTCTATTCGGAAGAATATTCGGGCGGGTCAATTGGCCGCCTAGATCGTGCGATCGTATAGGGACAAGCCCGCTTCGATTGACGCACTGGAAGCCAACATCCATGCATTCATTCGTGAGATACCGGCCGATATGTGTGAAAGAGTATGCCAAAATTGGACTCAGCGGATGGGCTACCTGAGACGCAACCGCGGTCAACATTTGCATGAAATTATCTTTAAACATTAAATTGCAAGGTTCAAACTATCGATTCAAATAAATATTTCATTCATTTTTTCGAATTTTTTGTGTTTTTTTTTAAAAAATTTTCTAAACCTCTTAAAAAATCACCCTTTATAAGTAATATGGAAATAAAATATTTATCGCCCAAGGGCTCAAAGGCTCAAGATGCTGGTTTGACGTTGGAAGAGGAAACACGAAGAGCCATGTTAGAATGTCAGGATACATTTTATACTGAACTTGTGCATCGATCTAAGGCCATGGAAGATATTGCGTCAGTTTTCTCAGCTCGTAAGCACCTTTAAATAAAATATTTGTTCGTGTTTTTTTCTTAAATTTTTCAAGGGGTGTAAGCTTGCTTTACCGCCCCGGGTGTCACTGCCTCTTAGTCCGCCACTGCTCGTATAGTTCCGTCTTTCAAAGCTTATCAACGCAAAGGGGATTTAAAATCTACGGCGAACCTTACTCTCCCAGTGACCTAAAATGGTTTCATCTGCTTTAGACCTTTAGATGAAGTTTCATCTCAACTCAAAAGCTCATCACAGGGTATCTTTAAAATGTCAATCAGTATAGCGACCAATGGATGGGACTTTAAGCAGAAACGAATGCCCAAGAAGTGCTTAGCTAACTCTAAATAAGGCTTAATTTCTAAAGAATTGGCCATCTGCTCGTTATACCTTCTCTGTTCGATACAGCAACAAACTTTGGAGTACAAATGGCAGGGTCATCTAGTTTGACAGAGGGTTTATGCTGTCAACTCATATTTAAAGGCGATTTAAAAAGCTTCGGTCTACGGAGTTCTACTGCTCGAATACGTAGCTCCTCCATTATTGGGCTAAAGGGCTTGAATCGTTGTTGGATTCTCTGTTGATTCCTATAAAAACTAGCAAACATGGTTGCTTGCATTTTTTGAGCGAAATTCCACCTCAAAATTTGAACTGCAATCAGTTTTCTGCGCTTCGAAGATCTCCTCAAGTGCGGAGAGCGGTCAAATTCGCAGTGAAAAAGCTGTTGGTGTCTCACCTGCTATGTCAAATTTGCATTCATTGCAGTCACCGTTGTGACAGAAGCCCTCGCCCTCTTACGCCAAATCACTTAGCCTGACTCTCACCCAGAGTTCAAACAAACAACCACCACTCTGTGCATCATCTGTCTGCTTAGACCTTAGCCCTCTCCCAGCATCTTGCTGGAAACGGACATTCCACACCCAACCGCCCATACAGCCCTCGCTTCTGCTCGTGCTCGCCCTTTCGTCGACGGGTCAGTCTAATGGCTTCAGTCCATTATCTCGTCATGTTTGTTAGAAAATTTAATTACTCCTATTAAACAGTTTTTTTTTTTTCGTTTTCATTTTCGTAGCTCTGTTACTATGTAGTTTGTCGTCGTCATCATCCACTCTCTGGGATACTGCCCTTCACCCACTACCCTCTTTAATTTACAGCCGCGGCGCACTCTATGCAACCGAAGGGTGGGTGTCTTATTATCATAATTTTTCCTTGTTGTCGGTTATTTTCGTCTTTCTTTTTTTTTTGCGTCACTCTTCTGCGTCAGTTTTGGGGGCATTGAGTACAGTGTTGGTTGGCCGCCTTAAGTATTGGTCCTTCGTGGGACATAAACATGTCTCGCACTCAGTCACTCACCCCATGGGGAAATCAGAAATCATTTGTGCTCAAGCTAGAGCTTGGACGTTGGACGACAGATGACCGCGTTGGCGCGATGAGATTTCATCCAAAGTGCGCGGTATATGGGAAGTGGGACAAGAATATGTACACATAGAGAAAATTAAATTAAAAACCACTGTCACATGGCCTCAAACTCGCAGATATACATCCATTCGCCCCGACTGCTCCTCGTGCAGTAAATGGAGTTTTGTCATTAAGTGTTTTTACAATTTTTTGATTTTTTTTTTTTGTGAAATTGTTGATGGAGCCACAGCCACTATACAGTGCTAGTGGTACAAGTCAATCGAAATTATTATCTCGATGGACATTGTGTCTCTATAATAAAATACAATAAAATGACTGTCAAATTGTTTTGTTCGTTAATCAGTTGATGTTAATTGAATTGAAATGTGTGTCTTTTTTTTCGTTTGAGTGGATGGAATGACAGTTTGTGTAAGGGAATTTCCATAAATTTGACAGATATGATGAAATTTCCATCTGTGGGAGTGGGAAGATTGCATGCTTTCCATGGGCTCGAGTCTGACTCGGTGAGAGAGTAAACTTCAACATTTAACAAAATGAAGTTTTGTTCAAGAATGACTGCGCTCGGAAGAGAGTTGCAACAGGGGTTTTTCCCAACCTAAGGATGAAACTGGTAATGTAAAATACCCCCGCAAAGAGTTATTAGACCGAGCTTGACGGAAATCAGATAAACTGCCTCTTTTACATGGTCTAAACCTACGCCAGACCTCTTTTATTAAACATTATGAAGCGGAAGGTTTTAGGGAAAAAATAGTCGAACCTACATCAGCTCTTGCAGAGCTTTCCTATTTTTGCGGCTACGATTAGACGTTGGTGATCCGGCAACTGAGAGTGGATTATTTCCTTCCGTTGATGCCTGGACACTCACAGCCAGGCCCATTTAATTCCGCTGCAACATATTTCTAAGCAAAGTAACCTCCGATAGCTCATGTGGTATCACAAAGGACCTAAATAAATTTTGGTCTAAGTGTGTCCCTCCAGACCGCCACCTAACATAACCTCAGTAAAGCCGACGAATGCCCAATAAAATAGTCCACAGTCACATTTGTTATAAACTGGTATAAAGTGGTATATTTTGTAGTGTGTCTCGACTTTCGGTTTGATTCGACGTTCTCGTAGTTCCCGCGCTCTGAAAGTGAATCTCACAGAAAGCGGTTGGCTAGCACAGTCATCAATGCATCATCAGAAAGGCAGCATCGGAAGGTGTCAAGTCAGTACAAATAATTATGTGAATCTCGAAGGTTTAAGAAGAGTACAGTTGTAGTAATTGCGGGCGGTAATTCGCCAGCTGTAGGGAGACTTTTTACGGACCTTTATCGATACTCAAAAGTGCTAGTGGTCGGTCTAGCAGACTTGAAAGCCTAAAAAGAATTTCTCAAAAATGATTAAACACTTTTAATCATCCATCCTACTCAACGGGCACTTAAAAACATCAGGTGTCCTTAAGCTCTTCATATGATAGACTTATGCCCGACGGTAAAAAAATTCTGACACTTTATATAAATTTTGATATGTCGACCATAGCAACGAATTTTAATATCTGGCTTCAAATAAGAGTTCAACGAGCACAGACAACTTTACTCTTCAAACACGATCGCCCTCCTTCGCAAAAAATCAAAAAATGTCTGATGCCAGAGTGGGATCAGAAAATTCCTTTAGTTCCTAACCCTACAAGAGGCTGCAAGTTGTCTAATAATATACTTCTCTCCTGCCGTCAATGTATGGTAAAACTTTGCCGATGTGACTAAAGGTCTCTTTTACGATCCTTCACTGGTGTCATTCCACGCATCGATCACCTGAAGACCTCAGAAGCCTGGGCATTTGTAAAAAATATAGCTTCAAGTCTAAAAAAAAAAAACAAAAAAAAATAGCTTAATGCTTCATTCGAAAGTGTCCAACTTCTGTCCGGAAAAACCTATCCACAGCAACTAGCTCTTCACTGATCAGGAGCTACTGAGGTACGCTCTATTTCTAAGGCCAAAAGTTCGCAAAATTCACAGACTGGTAAGAGGTTAGAAGTAACCAAAAGATTCTGCCTATGCTGTGTGCTTCCAACACTTTAAAGCGTGCTAATTACAAAAAAAAAAAAATACAACAAAGCTTCCAACTGTGTTGTAAAAGCTGCACATCTTTTGAAAAATCCCCTCTTTACGCGGAAGTCCTAAAAATGAATTTAAATTTTGCAAAAGGACTAGCGCAGAGTACGGCGTTTTTAAAACACGCAACTTTTTACTTCAAAAAACGTCCACTCCAACTGTAGACAGTGACAGATCCAGAAATCGAATTCGTCAGCAAAGCATTTTGAACTCGCAGCTAGAATGAGTAAAATGAGTTTGCAACACCCTGCAGCTTTAAAGAGTGGTGGCAATGAAATCCACCCCGTGATAAATTCACAGCCATTGCGGAGCACACCCTCTAGGCGCAGAGCGAAAATCCCCACCCATTCGCCTGTCCGCTGGCCAACAATAACTATGTCGGTGTCGGCATAGAATCCATCATCATCTGGATTCGAGCGTAAATTACAAATCCATCCGAGCGTCTAATGGCGAGCATCCGTTTTGTGTCATCGTTATCATCATGTCATGACTGCGTGATGGTTTGGCCATAGGAGAAGCCGTTTTGTTGGTGTGTTGTTCACCTGTCCCGCATTTTGATGGACAACGCTTGTCATATTCATGTCCACGGGCCAAACTAAACGCGCCCACCCGTATGTGCTTAGAAGCGCACTAAATGTGCACAAACACACAGGATGGATAGATACGACCTCGTAAACATTTATAATATTTTTGAATAATTATAATTTCCTCTGGCATGACATCAGCAGAAAGCAGAAAAGGACTCGATACGAGAAACAGTCGCACACAATGCCGGCGAAGGCAGAGGGCTGTATGCGAATCCTTTTTGTGCCCGACAATGACCATCATCATCATCATCGCCGTCGTAGTGTCCTCGCTTTGATTGACAGGAGATCATTGTTGGGACGGGCATTTAGAATGCCCGATCGATAAGTGCATATTACACGCCAGAGCACACATCGCAGGACAATACCGGAATGACAATAAGGATAACCACATACACCCGCCCAGACAGACATACCATACAATGAACGATTGGCACACTGAGCGGGGCAGAGCGTTTGCTGCTGAATGATGATGATGATGAGGACATTTCTCGATTATGAATCCTTGTGGTGGGTGCGGGTGATGCGATGCCCAATAATCCATCATTTTTCAGTAAAACACATCAAACATTGATGTTGGGAAATGGAAGTGACAATTGGTTTGGATTCGTTTTCGAATCCTTCACTTACGGTGTGCGTGTTTGTGTGTATACCGCTCACACACTGTTTACGTTCTGCGAATGAAATGTAGTCCAGTTTGGTTGTCAGTTTGAATGATTGCCAGAAGCTGGCGAGTGGACGCTTTTCCTTGTATTATACTTCATGATTAATAGTCATCGTATGCAGTGGCAGTTGTGTTAATGATTGTGATGATGATTTAAAGGATTGAGTGAATGCGCACATACCATACGAGTGGGTATGATGATTAGATAGAATTGGGTTAATGGGGTAGTGGATGATGGAATTGTGGTTGCGAATAGCGTCCAGTTGGTGTTTGAAGTTTGACAATCCTATTGACAGTCGGTGTGAGCGTTTAAAAATGATTTTCGAGTTTTGCGGACGCACATAGGGATTTTTTTTAAGTTGCAGTTGCATTATCACATCAAGTTTAGAGGCATGTTCCTTCTTGATATGCAAAGACAATTCGACTGAATGTTCACAGACCTCAGCACCTTCGAAGTCAGTTTTTTTAATTTTCAATACCCCTTGCTTCCTTTAACATCTTGTGCATTAATTATTTCTAAATACATTTCTGAGAAAGCCGCTAAGCAATTTTGAAATAGTACTATTTATTTATTTGGAAGGTACCTGCATCCGCAATATTTTGTTTGACTGAAAATATGTCTACGAATGTAGTTCTCTTTGTGTAATAAAACAGAAACAGCTTCGAGATTGGAGAAGGTTCCTAATTTTTTGACTTTGTCTAAACAAACGTCAAGTAACCTTTGATGATTGGAAAAATGTTTGGCCGAAGAAATTAAAAGGTAAGAAAAATTGTCACGAGTTCTTAGAAAATGTCGTCGCTGACTGGTGGCGCCCTCTAATTTTTTTTTAATACGCCATAAAAGTTCACAGGAATATAGATACTCTATGATTTTTTTCAGGCCCCTGTGCTATCTACCGTTTTTGAGATGTTTAAAAAAAACATAAATGACAGCTGAGATTTTTTGAGAATTTATTGAATTTTTTTAATTCGCTTATGGAGGCTTGAAAGTTGTTACTTGCGGAAGTATTTATCGGAAAATATTGACAATCTAGGGAAAGTGGAAAATCATTGACATTTTAGCGAATTTAACCATCAAAAATAGCAGCGCCTTCTGAAAATTTTTTTTTAAATAGATAAATAGAAATCTCAACAAATTAGTCCTTGAAAGGATAAGTTTCTGAGAAGCTGAGATTTTTAAGAGAGCAATAATTTTAAAAAAGGTCGTCATTAATTTTTAAAAATTTCGCCAATAATTTTAAAAAAGTTCATCAATAACTTTGAAAAGGTTTAGCAAATGTGCTTATCGAGCTTCCTCAGACTCCAACAACTCAGGGCGTTCTTTAGATATTTGTGTACAATAATTTTTTGGTATGCATATTAGGAACTGACGATGACGAAGCGGCTGTTAGAGTTCGCTAAGACAGACGATCGAAAACGAAGGCAAGTTAGAAGTCGGTCTATGGCCCTATATGGACCTGTTGAGGCAAGTATTTATTTCTATTTTTGTACGAAACAGTCCATTAGAAGTGGCGTCTCTGCGTATGCTTCTTAATATCGGCATTTGCACACGGTGCTTGCATGAATGACTTCATACAACTCTCGAAATAGAAAGAATACCTAAGCAGAGCCGTGCTTTATAGCTGGGCTAGCTAAAACCTGTCTCGCAACCCAAGTGAGGTGCTTTAAAATGGCTTGCAATTGAAATATTGTTCAGGAATAGCAAAGAAATCCCCTTCGTAATACAGTAAAAATGTCTTAGAATTGAAAAAATAACGTTTGAGTGTCACCTGAACTGTGGCGCCCTCTGGTGGCATTTTTAAAATCTTGGTTATATATATAAGTGTGGGTACTCATTTGACTGAAAATTTGCTCTGGATTACGTAACTTTGGTCTCATTAGAAATTGGAATCGATTCAAAGCTCTATAATCTAATAGTTTGCAAAGGATAGTGACTTCCCACATGACTTTGACACATTTAAATCAAGTTTTTAGGAGATTTTTGGATGGAAAAAAATATATTGGGGAGGGTTACCAACCTGCAAATGCAATTTGCAGATATATGCCTAGCCCATCACTATTTTTGAATGTCGAGTGTAGCTTTTCAGAGGTCCAGCTACAGTTGTAGACAGACGTATACAAAAGGTTGCTGACACGATTGCTTCATACATCCCTCTAATATAAACAGTCCACATATTTCTCCTCCTACTATAGATACTCCTAAACCTTTCCGAACACTTACCAACAACCTCTGCAGAATTGAGAGCTTTCTCAAGGCCATCCCCAGTCTTCTGAGTTCTGATATCCGTATTTGGTTCTCCTTCTGTTTGCCACTAGGAACTACAACTACCCATCTCTACTGGCAATCGCTCTCAAATCTAACATCATGAACAAATCAATCGCACGTCCTTGTAGGAAAATGAAAATCTCCGCCGAGAGCCATCTGTCAATCTATGGATGAGCGAAATCAAACACTTTGCCATTCTTCGTCTGCTAGCAATTTGTCTACGATTCCCCCCATGGACACATCAAGCATCAGCAACCATCGCATCGCCCTCGATCGCACACATTTGTACAGAGGAATCAAAACTGTTGACGTAACCATTGCTCATCTTAAAAAATTCTCACCACATCGTGCAAGGATTTATTTATCCTTTTCTTCTTTTTCTCCCGGTGCGGCGCTGTCTTTTTGCAAACATCAACTTTTATTGATGTGACCACATTCATCATTACCGTATATGGATGCGGGCCAAGAAAGCCAAGGCGGTATTGAGAAATCATTTCATCGACGATGGCACAAAAATAAAAAACAAAATCAAATCCTAGACGATGGGAGAGATGTGAATCCAAATAGATTACCTATCTCGCAAGTCAGAGGCAGCCAGTAGCAAACATCTTTGTGTCCAGGATGCATCCGGCTCCATCATCATCTTGACATATGGGCGGCAGGGGGGTGGGGCAAGAAAACATATTTTTGAGTGATATCCAAGAAGACGTCCATTGCATGAGAGTTTCCAATATTAGCCAAGGCAACATATCAATATTTTCGCACACACACTCGCCCCCCGTTCGACAGTCGACAGATTGAAGCCCTGAGACGAGGGTGATGGGTTCTTGGCTGCCGAGGTCATAGGTGGTGAATGGTAGTTTCGTCTTGGCTATTTTGTTTCAGCTTGCGCGCCAGAGTGATATATCCCTGCAAAGGATATTCTTGCACACACATATCCCATCCATCCACTGTAACCTCCCCCATCATCATTGAGCAGATATTTTCTCTATAAACGTATGACGTCCGCACAAGGCATAAGAGACGTCCTTGTGCTATGGTGCGCTACTGGTGTTGGTCCTTCGCTGCAACACCGCCATTGAAGGATTTCATATCTTCCCTAAGCGTCTGCTGGTGCCGATGCCACCTTCTTCCGCCGCTGAGTGTGTGCGCCCATTTTGCACCTTATTTATGGATTGTATTTATCATTTTTGAAATATTGATAGGATATAAATCGTGATGTATGTGAGTGTGAGTGTCTGGCTGGCTGGCGGTACCAGCTCGGCCATAGTCGCCGTTCTTCGCCATCATCCGTCCGGCATAAGTGTTCAAAACCAGCCGGAAGGAATGCATGAGGCTAAGATGGATTGCAAAAGATGGTCGTCGCTTCGACGGCGATGACTATGAAGAAGCAGAAGAAGAAACACAGCAGCAACATAGAGTGCAAGATGGAAGAGGTTCGGTTGGCAGATGACGAATTGAAGAATATGACAGGAGGTAGAGTCAGATTGTGCCTGCACATATTCTGTACAGTTTCCGGCCGGTGTAGTGCGATTTGGCATCTTTTTTTTTTTTTGTGTGTTGCCCCCTTTCGTCCTTGCCAATTTATTTCGATTGAGCTATGTGGAGTGGAGACATATTTCCGAAAATATATCAAGTTCTGATGCAGGCGGTGAAAGGTGCGGAGGGCGCTTCATGATTTGTATCCCATGGACATGTGCACGGATGTGATTTATCACGCGAGAAGGACTTTTCGAAGGCAAATTTCTCACAAAGTCAACTCGATATTTATTGAATAGGATAGGAGTCTGAGGTGTTGGCCTTTTGGTGGTCTGGTGCACGGTCAGCAGGAGAGCGGACGTGATATTCTGCTACAAATATTGTGTCCAATTTAACCCACCTGCTTCAAATATATCCTAACAACCTAGGCTTTGAAATCAGAACCTCTAAGTTTCTTATATTACTGTCTCACAGAGTCTTTCATCAGTTTAAATTTGTAAAGGTGTCAAAGGCTAGTTCTAGAGGCCTTGCGGAACATCAGTGCGGCTTTTGAAGATCTACCGCAGACGCACCAACATACTGCGCCCTCATCTGAAATAGGGCACAACGCACCTGCAGATTCTTCGACACACTTCAGCTAGGGAAAGTCTTCAAGGTTCAAATTCTAATCTAAAGACCAACTACTGACCTTTAGGTAGAACTGCAAAATTGTTGCCCAGTTCGTATGTCTAAAAATGCCCTCCGCTTTGCATGACTTTCTATTATTTGTTTATTTCGGCTCTTAATTATACACATGCATACACGCACACTCTTGCATGATGCGGTTATCAATGTGTCAACTCAAATAAATTCAAATATGATGGTATGGAAAATGCGCGCCTATATTGCACTCGCGAACAAAAAACAAATAACACCTCTAAATTAAAATAATTTCCATAATATGCTCCATCGGGCGTCATTGATGACAGCAAATAAACCCCATACGCTGCCAATATAGTCATTCGCCTAACCACTATCACCACGAATCACGAGCACTATACCGACACGTCATCATCATAGTCACTGTCATCATCATCATTATCAGTGTCGCGAGAAACTGGCAGTTTGAGTTTGGGGGCTAAAATTCAAACAAATAAAAAATACGATCGAATGCATACGCATTGTGGCAGCAATATTGAATACCTGACAGCCGTTGCGGTTACCATCAGACACACACACATCCTGGTATGAATCGGTAAAACAAAAGAATCGAATAGAAAATGTTGGGCCAATTTTTTTAACTGATGCTGATTGTCGGGGCATTTTAGAATGGAGCCGTGTTTTTGTTTTCTGCGACATGTCCAAAGCGATTGACATTATTTTTAATGACGGTTGGGTGTGGATCAGAAGCTAGGTAGAAGCGGAGGCAGACCGGCTGCTATACTTCTTGGAAAAAAATATCGAGAAGTGGATGGTTTGTTTTAAAAATTAGGAAACTTTGCTAGAGCGTTTTCTAAATTTATTCTGTATATACAAAATATAGTAGCAAATCGTAGAACGAGCTTTGGATATGACCCCCCTCGCCCTTTTAAGTGGGGGTTTATCATAACACGAATAATATCTTACATAAATAATTTCTTGTATAAACAGGAAAAATAAAAGAAATAGTTAAAACCCTCTTGTGCTGCCTTAAACTTAACATGTCCGATTGATTTTTTTGTGGGGAAAATTGTGCAAGGACGCAATGTTTTGTATGATTAATTTTTCAGTTTATAAGCCAGGTCACTAAAATAGTAGAATAGCTTCAACTGGGCGAACTCTAGTATGAATTAAAATACGATAACCCACGAAACGAGAGACTTAAATGTTGGAAGTTGATACAGAAGTGAACATTATTTTGTGGGTTTAGATAAAGTTTTTCAAAATGCCCCCTTTTTGAGGGGTCTTTTCTAATATTTAGTTATCACCTTCCACAGCGATGCAAATTTTTATGTGACCACGAAGAATAGAAAATAATTGGACCCGTGTGATTGATTTTGATTTTTTCTTATACCCCTTTTTAGGGGGCTTTTATGTGATCACGAAGAATACAAAATAATCAAGTATGCTTGATTTTGATTTTTTTTAATACCCCTTTTTAGGGAGGCAGCCACTAAAACCTTTTTTTTATTGTTAGAATTTACTTGGAACATAGAAATAGTACCTGCTCTTGGTACAATTTACAAGAACCTACTCTATGACATCGACAAAAATGCACAAAACTCAGCATTTCCCAAAATAGAGACCCCAAGGCATGCAGGACCATCGTTGCTGCTTGAGGGGTCACTTTATATTTTTGATCAGCTTTTTATTTCAATTACTTTTTGAATTTCGGCAGACGATTGCGAAAACAAGGCCATTTAAATAAACAGTTTTATTTTGTTATTTTTGTTTTTCTGGGGGCACAACCAGGAACAGGAACATCTACAGCTCAATTATGGGCCAACATCATTACCACTAAAGCACTGCGACTGCGTCTTATTTTTCGTTTTGTGTGTAGAATTTCGAGTCACTGTGATGCTTTTCGAGTAATCAGTGTTGTGTGCTTTGCCTTTGCCCCCTTTAAGAGGGGCCATTTCGAAAAATCATGCAACAAGCCTATTTAACTGATTTACCTTCTGTTTTATGCCTCGCTTCCAGTATTTTGGACTCCCGTAACTTAGTGCACATTAGGTTAAATGGGGCCTAGAGTTTTGTTTGCAATTTTGGCAATTTTTTCATCCCACCCCCGATGAGTAGCAATAAATTTCCAAATCCAAAGTTCGGCTGACAAATGCAAACAGTTTTAGTTGTATTTTTCATTTGAAATACGAAAAATAAATATTTAACCACCTGTCACCAAATTGGTCGCTGCACTCGACACGGCGCCATCATCACCTATGTATGCATGCATGCAGTCGCAACCACCAATCGCCTATCTTATTACACACAGAGCTAAATGTCTAAATTAATATCGTAATATCGTAAAATTGGTTATTCTGTTTTTTTTTTTGTTGCTCTCTTTCCTATTTCGATTTATTTATTTTTCCGCTTTACCAATTGTTATTTGGTCATTAATTCCAACATCATCCTCTAAATAGATTTAAAATCGTATAGCAGCCCCCCACTCGTCGTACTAATGCGATGTGGCGTTGATTTTTTGTTCTCCTGTTCGGGTATTGGGAATCACTGATAAATTAACATTCACAAACGAAATAAACTATATACCTGTATGTTTATACAAAAAGGACAGGAAAAAAGGAAATCACAAACACACGCGATTGAAAATAGTTTACATATTTAAATTTTAATTGCTATTTACAAATTCGTAATGCGAATTTGTTTTGTCAAGGGATGCGGGTGTCAGAATGTGGTGGTGGTCGGTCAGCAAGCCATATCCTTCTCGTTTATATTTTTTTCGCTGCGCACAAACTTTTTGTGTACTTTTATCTATTTTTTGTGTATGGCTCACTGTTTGAACATTTAAATCCATTGTGAGATTAATTATTTTTAGCATTACAAATTCCATAATTGACATATATCACAAAAGATTATAACGAAATTAAGGACGTATAGTATAGGGTGGTGGATATGCGGGAAAAAACACTGTTTGGCATTAAATTGAATATAGAAATTCCCTTTGTTTTGTCAAATGAGGTTAGCGCGTACGTAAATGCTTTTGGACATGAGTGCTGCCATGGCAGTTCAGCAGCCAGTCCAGTGTGTTGACAGTGCGTGGATTAATTTGAAAAATTCATATAATTACACGGATATCAGATGGGAAAATAATGTTGGAAGTGGCCAAGAGATGGGTTCGTAGTTGGGAGACAACCATGAATTTAATTCAAAGGTATTGAGAAATTTCGGTTTAATTTCATTATAGATTTTTTTTAAGGCATTAGGACAAAGTGGGAAGATATCGAATAGCACAAAAAATCATCTGAAAAATATGCATTTAAAACGCAATAAAAAACCTACCAAAAACCAACATAAAAAGGCTAAAAACAAACACCTTAAAGGAGGCCCCCAAAGCGCTCCAAAAAAGTCTAAAAAGGTACTTGGAAAAACACCCACAATAGTTAAGCAATCACCAATGCTAAAAATGCGCCCCTAAAACCCAACAATAAATTGAAATTGTTTTTAAAACATTCATACGTTTCTAGAGAACACTCCAAAAAACGACATAAATCGACCCAGAAGAGGTCAGAAATGCTCAACAAAAATTGATATAAAAAAAAAACATAAAAATACACTTGAAAAAGGTAAAAAAAAATCACAGTAAATTGTCCTAAAAATTACCAGAAAAATGTTCCAAAAAGGAGCTCAAAAACACACAAAAAATCAATAGCGTCCCAAAAATCATTTCAGAAAAAGCTCGAAATTTCCTACCGAAGCAGTTTTAAAAAATGCGTAATAAACGGCAAAAAAATTATTCGTAAAACTCCAGTAAAATGTGCTTTCACACTCTCTAAAGTATACGTTCGCGAAAATAAGCCATAAATGGCTTTAGAAAACCCAATGGAAAAGGTTCAAAAAGATTTCCAAAGTGCATTAAAAATTGGTCCACAAACGTTACTGAAATCGCCTTAAAAATAAACCAAAAAAAACAATTGTAAAAAAGTAACCAAAAACGCTCAGAAAAGGTCCTGTCAAATATTCTAAAAGAGTCACAAAAAAAATAAATAAAGCCTTCCAAGACCTTTTGAAACGTTTTCCAAAAGGCTCAAAAAAGAGCTCTTTAAAACGCCTTAAAAAAGATATGGAAAAGGTGAGCAGAAAACGCTCCGAAAACATTCATACAAATATTCAAAAAGAGCCCAAAAAAACTTCTAAAACCTTTAGAAAAAGTTCTAGATGTTCAAAAAAAATGAGTATACGTTCGGGAAACTTCATAAAAAAGTTCCAGAAAAGCCCTGATAAACTTAAAAAAATGCTTCAGAAAAGTTCCCGAAAAGGTCCTACACAAGCCCGAAAATATAGGAGCCTAAGGAATAACACAAAACTTATAAATTTATTAGTTGGTCCAGCAGACCTAGCCATTCGTTTCTGTGAACTTTCGAGTTGTCCTGATCACCGTCGGAAATAATGGTGGGTCGATGGGAGTGACTTACAATTTGATGTCGTATTCACTCGGCTAAATGGAGAAGCTGTCTAAGGACAACTATACACTCTCGGACGTCTATCAGCAGTTCAACTGAAGATTTTTCCTTGCCTTTAACTTGAAGCTGCTCAGTTAGTTATCATTGAGTCCTTATTATTGTTCGATACTTACAGTAACGTAATTCAAAAGCTTCCTTACGCCAACTCCATTCCCTGAAAGATGGTCCACGTAAAAGAAATACAAATTCATCGAGTGTTCTAACCGAAACCGCATTTTCCCCTTCCCAATAAATGTGGACGCTGCCTCACCAGCTCCATTTAATTTACTCACAAAAACTAGGTACCAACAACAAGCCAGATCTAAATCAAAACAACAACTTTTTGTCCGCTGAAACAGACTTTCACTTAAATCCTTTTAGCTCCTAACTCTGAAATAAAACCCACTGGTGGGGATGTTATTGAATATATTTTTTTTATAACACTTCCCTTGTGCTTTAAATCACCAGCACCACCAACCCTACCCCCATTTTTTGCCGCTCCAATGTCCAGGCTCGATTGTGACGATTTTATGGTCAGTTATTTCGATGATTGCTAACGACCATTGTTTGACTATGCAATTAGTTTAAATCCATTTCATGTGATGGAGAAAAAAAAACAGATTAAATGCGTTTGACGACGATTGCCCCGTGTGTATATCAATGGGAGGATGGTCTGTCTGATTTCCTGCATAGTCCCGCATCTATTATCAGAAAGCCATCAGGACTATGCACACACAACAGGCATCAGGCGAAAAAAGAACCGAAAATAAATGCAAAAATAGAAAGAGTCAAATTGATATGCAAATTTCGACTCGAAACTAATTTATTTGTTAAACATTTTAAATTGATTAATTATTACTGCGCGTGTGTGTGTGTTGCATTGCGAAAGGGCCATTCATGTGTGGGTTTGATTTATCCTCGCGTAAGCCTGATGATAATGATGACAATATTGGTTAGAGAGCGGAATGAAAAATAGTTATTCTATTTATTTTTGCGCTTTGTTGCAACCTGGTGCGGGATTTAATTTGATGTTTAAATAAAATAGAATTTTAATTGAAAAAAAAAAACAGAAAAGTCATATGAAAGGACTGCATAAATGTTGGGGGATTGTGATTTGCGGTATTTTATTTTTTTCTTAATTGCTTTGAAGCGATTTTCGGACCTGTAAGCTGTGGCAAAATTTGGAGAAATCCAACCCCTGTGGACCGGCATCAACCGGGTTAAAAGATCCTTGCAAATCAGTCGTCTTTGATGGCTAGAACAAGTATTATATTCCGAGCCTTTAAGGGGTGTACACTATGAAAGGCAATCTCAACCAACGTAGAGTGTTCAACTGGAGAGCGGTATTTGGCCAGATAAGGTTCTTTCGGATTGTAGCACTACGTATCTGGCAAATATTTATTGTTGACGCAAAAGGTACATTATAGGACCCTCGGTGCCATGTTCTCTCACCTATTCCACTGTGTGATTTTTATTTAGTAGGACAAATTAAAACGGCTTAAACGGATATTATTTCCAGGTGCAAGGCACTACCCTGCTCATGTTCATACGCAAAAACTCTCTCGAAAAAAAAAACTCTTTAAAAAAAAATAGTAACACCCAACTTACCCTATGATGACAGACTATCCAAAGCCCGCATTACCCAAATCCCTATCGCACATAGATACAATTCATCCGTGTATAAATATTTTAAATGAAAAATAAATAAAATACCCACAGTTGACATTTATTAATTAAAAATAGAAAATTTATTTAAATTTTAGTCAAATTGTCATCAAAGTTACCGCAGGGTGCGTATACGTATTGAATCCTACTGATTGTTATGCGCATTTCAGCGCTAGTTGAGTGTGAGTAATTTTTTGTGTTTTATTTAGTCCTGGCTGCAGATAGGTGCATATAGATTATTGCGTTTGAGGCGACACAATGTCAGGATATTTGTGCGTCTCTCCTCGCTGACAGCATGGGATGCGTGCAGCCAAAACTGAATCTGACAACAAAGCAAATTACATAAATTTTTGTTTTGTTGATTTATGAGCTTTGTGTGTGAGTGCGTAACATAAGTAGGGGGATAGTATTATTTTTTCCTGTTGGCGGATATTTGCTGGAATTTTCTTTTTTTTTTTGAAGCAGGGATATTTGCCGGGCTAATCCTGTTATCAAATAAAATTTTGCGTTGCATTATTTTAGTTGATGTCGTGATGTTGACCTCTGATTTTGGGTGGTGGGTATAAATTGCTGCATGGTCGGATGGATGGATGAATAATTCTTTAAGTATGATTCACTTCTAATCGAACTTACAGATATTTCCATTTCGAATTTTGAAAGTGCCCCAAATGGATCCCCATCCAGAACAGGACAAGATCTTTGCGCTACAGAATCGAAATCAAAATTTTAAACAGAAAATTAAAAAGAAAAAACACGAGTATTTCTTTAAAGAAATCTCTAAATCAATTCGCCACGAAACGGAGAAAATTCCTCAAAACGTTGGAAAGAGTTGGTCGTTTTTTTTAATTATTAAATTATTTATGCGTTCACAAGTGGGCCACAATAATTAGCCACACAGAGACCAAACTCACATATTCTGAGGTAATGTGTGTGTGGCAAGTTGATTGCCAGCAGTCGATCATTAGGCTCTGATATAGAACGGAGGTGGATTTATTGCCGGCACATTGTTTGAGTGGAATTCACAAAGCTAAAGCGAGGGTGTGTTAACACCCACACGCATACTGCGCTGATGATTTGCTAAATTTTTATTTTTATTGCCAATGCATTAAATTATAATCAAAGTTCATTCGGGAGAATTATTATGCAGCGAGTGAGAGAATGTTTTCTGTTTTTTTTTTGTTTTTAAATGCCATGATTGATGGTTGAGGCTAATTGGATCGGGTTAGGTGGGTGTCGCGTTGAAAAGATGCAACCTTAGTGTTTTTTCTGTCATACGAATATTTTATGAGGAGTCCATTTAAAGCTAAGTTATTAAGCTTGCGAGGAATTTTTTCTTTGTTTCGATTTGGAAAGTGGAAACAAAACTCAAGCTTATCTTGGATAAAACCTTCGAATAAAACAAAAGCCTGTCTTGGGCTTTGTTGCAACTTATCAAGTGGAAAAAGAGCTAGATTTTGTAGAATTGGCAAGTGGAAATTTTTTCAAGCTAGGTATAACACTCGGCCAGGTGCAACCCAAAAAGGATGGTCGCTGCTCTTAAAGACGACGCGCCTGAACCTACCTCCTGGTGCACTGTTTTGTGACTGGAGCTTGTTAACCCTGCTAATGGTGGTTGGCACAGCTTTACATGTCCAAACTAGAGGCCCACTACTGGCTCAGGCTTCCCAAAATTAAATATTTAAATATCATTTACATCAGATAAGTCAAACAAAATCAAAAATTGCTACTGAATTTTTATGCGGTTTTCCGAACGTGGATACTGTGAATTTGCCAAGCTATCCAGTTTCCACTTGCACTGTAAACTTAGGTCGAAATGGGGACTTAATAAAGGCCCACCAGCGAACGGAAGCTTTCTTGAAAATTTGCCCTCAATCGTCCACCTCAGACAAGTCAAATTAAATCAAAAAGTCTGACTCCCATTTGATGCAGAAATCGGCTCAGATTATATTCTGTAAATTGGTCAAGCCTTTCGGTGGACATTATTTTTTACAACAACCCTTTGACAGTTGTCGGAGTTAATGCCTTCGAGTAGAATAGTTGCTTTAGTGAAGTCATATAGAATCAACATTTCTGACTGTGAATTTTGGATCGTTGGCACTGTGAAGTGGCCAAGGCGTCAGTTCAAGAAAAAGTCCCCAGATTCGAACGTGAGACAAGTCAGACAAATTAAAGTTGGCTTTGTTGCTTGAATGAAGGAAATACAAGGCTACGCAACAAGAGACACGAGCCCAAAGAAAATTCATTCGCATGACGTTGCCTGATGTTAAATATTCCGCCACAAGTGACCTCTAAGAAATAACTTCGTCACAATATAATCATCGCATATATTTCGGCGTAGACAAGCTGTCGAATTTTACAAGGAAAACAAGGAACACATGCAAATGATGTGGTTTCTTGTTGATTTTTTGTAGTCTTGGGCTGTCCTATGGGTCTATTTGGTCTTTTATTCGAGTCTGCCCTGTCATCAGACAGTTTCCTCCTCATCACGCGATAATCCATCAAATCGTTCATGCATAGAACTCCGCGCAATTCGTGCTGAAAATATTCTCCTCTGCGATTGTCAATGAGCATCTACATCAGTTCTCTTCATTTGTCAAATAATACTTGAACGACAAGTTGTTGGCTTCCTTCCCTTCAATCAGAGCGCGCCGGATGTCATGTGCCCATCATCATCACGGTCGTCGTCGTCATACTCCTCCTTGCTCTGGCAGTGATGCGTTTTTCAGATTCATCATCAGTTTTTTAGCTCTGATTGACAGTTTCAAACCGTTTAACAGTCGATTCCGTCTGGCTGTCGAAACTCCAGCGTTTGCACACAATTTTTGTCATTCGCATTTTGACGAACAACGACCGAACGACGACGACAACGATGATGATGTCAATAGATGGCCTGTGTATAGGTATCTACGATAGTTCATCGATGTAAGTGCGATGCGGTGTGATGTCGTCGATCCTACAGGTAAATCACAGGCGACTGAGGGAGAGTGATTTTGTTTTTTTTTGTGTTTTTTTTTTTTTGTCGTTTGACTGACGGATTCTTTTTTACGGGCGAGGGTGGCTGGTTAATGCCCGCTGGCCCTGGCGGCGGCACCACTGTATAGATTTGATGGATTAATTATCGATCAATTTTGCAGCAGAAGCAGATGATAGATAGATAGATAGATACGTATGGATACATCGATGATGAATGATTGAGCTTTGGCCGTTTGTTGCTGGCTGAAGTTTGACGTACTGACGTTCGTCAGAGCGACGATGGCGACAACGGGCGCACACAGCCATACATGGGTGTTATTTGTTCCGGGGCCAATTTGTGTGTTTCCTCTCTCCTTGGTCGTCGTCGATAGATAGTGTGTAAATGTGCGGTAGTCAATCAAAATGCAAAGATAAGCGACTGACAGTGGTGCTTGGGAACAAAAAGAAAATGTGCTTGATGGTGGTATGCGGTGGTGTTGCTGTTGAGATGAGTGAGAGTGAACAGGGAACAGTGAATGAATGTAATTGAATCACCGTTTGGGCCGAGGACGGGGGCTTTTATCAAGATTTGTTGGCCCATTCGGGCTAAATGAATCAAATGGCTTGTGAAGTTTGCTGTGAAATTGATTGATTTTCGAGACGGCTGTTATACAGATACCATGTAGCCAGGTGGTTGTGGTCGGGTCAGAGTGATTTGTCAACTTTTTTACTTGTTGCCACCGTGCTTTGATTGACTTTGGTATATTTGAATATGAAGTGAGCTGATTATAGCTGGCGGCGGGACAAAGACAGATGTGGTATAATTGGGTGAGAGCTCCTGTTCTTTCACAACTACTGCATACATGTGGGTACTGGGAGTTGTGTCAAACAGATACTTTTTATACGATGTGATGTGTTTTTTTTTGTCAAGGAGAGAGGTATGGTTTTTAGGCGTAGTATGTCCTTTAATCTTTTTCGGAACTTACACTTAAGAATTATATTCCAACATACCTCGAACTTCATCATGTAATTCTCTCGGGACCTTTACAAAATCTACAAGTTGGGTACTAGTTGACTCCGAGAATGTTTGTACGAACTTGAACCGTGACGGAGGTATTTCTTATATTATGTTGTGACGTATCTGCATAGAGTTAGGCACTTGTGGCGGAATCGGCAGCACAAAACTACGCCATACACTCATTTTCTCTTTCGGCTATGCCTCCAGAGACGTACGTACAAGGAAATCGTGTCAGGAATATATAATGACCGGTCAAAGTCACATATTTCCTTCTTTCATGAGTGATAAGCTACAACAGAAACAATTTCAACCTCAGTGCACAGTGGCGTGTCAGCCGGCTATGGAACTGTGGCCCGAGAGCGCTGGAAATTGGGGCAAACAATATCTGCCGAGGTATTGGTCTGTATGCTGTGGCTGGCTAACATCGGTAAGATTCGGAGTGTTAAGCTTGAAAATGTTGACTATTGTAGGCGACACAGATGCCCATTAGCATGGCGGTATTACGAAGACCCTTTAAAGGTTGCGTCAGCATTGCTTTTCGCCCAACAGGTAGAGAAGTTCATTGGAAACTGTCAGGTATGCAAGATCACAAAAGCACCCAATACTACCTTGCGATTCGAAATGGGAAAATCGTTCGTTGTTGACCGACCGTTTCAACACCACATAGATTTTCTTGGTCCGTACCCTCGTTCCAGAAATGAAAATACTCAAAAAACAATTATTCTCCGCCAATTGACAAAATTTGTTCAAAATAAAAGCTGTGAAAAAACTCGTAAACATCACTAACAGTATGGAGCTTCCAAAAAATGTCATTTAGATCGTTACAAGTTCGGACCTATTTCAAACAGCAAACGTACCTCTGAAAGGTGGGTGACAACCTCTTAGCTGTCTGAAAAGAACCCCACACATAACCTCATCCATCTCCATTCAAATTGCCTGGAACATTTTTATTGCAACAATCAAGTGACAGTACCCGGCGCATATCTACTTAGTTGCTGCAATCTTTAAATGCTATCCCCCGGCTGTGTTGAAGTTGCAACAATTTTGTCAGTCGTGTGAGTTTTCTGTTTTTTTTTTCAATTAATCTGAACATTTGTGCCCAGAAAAAAAATAGCTCATTTGATGGTCTTTGAGGGAAGTCACACAACACAAGCCCAACTCAACAGAGAGAGAGAAAGATCGTGCGATGATGACGGAAAATTTATTGGCATATCTAAGCAATTGAGCCGCGCATTCGGCACTTAAATGAAATTGACAATTTCCATGTCGCTCTGTGTCGGTGTCGGTCGTCGGCGCGCAGTCGCAATCATTGCAATTGCAATCCATGACGCTGTCCATCATGAACACACCTAGTCACGATTTGAATGTCGTCGTCGTCGTCGTCGTCGTCGTCGGAAAAAAAAGTTCCATGTTGCCGTACTGAACTTGTTACGTCGATGATGACGAGGAGGAGGATGATGGCGGTTGCTATGCCTGTGACTTCGACTACGACTATAACTATAACTATGACTACCTGCAAAGTGATTGAGTGAGCGGGGAGTAATTGTGTTCCGGGTTCGGCCGCGAGAGGTGAGACCCGGTGACAAGTGAAATGTGGGTAATAAACCGTCCACCCACCAAACTTTGTCCGCAAATCCCTTCATCATTCATCAACCATCCGATGGCAAAAACAATCCACTTTATCTTGCCACAGCACTATACCAATGATTGACACTCGTGCCCGTCCTCGCAGTGGACTCGTTCAATTCCACTAAATCGATCCTTCATATTTCATCTGCTGCCAGTCATCATAGTTTTGTCATTCAGTGGAGCTTTTCATCGTCTTGCGGAACGTATTCCTTTTGTCTCTGCGCATTTATTTTGTCCTTGGGAAATCATCACATACAACAGAGGAAAAAAAAGGAGGACCGCTCCCAACTGTTATCTGTCACTGTAAGCTTCGTTTTCATCATTCTGTCCATTTTCATCGAGAGTGTCCCCGATGAGCGCAGCTCCCCGAGTTGACGACATAGATTGATTGAGAAACTAGAACACTATATGCACTGAGATGATGATGAATGTCCTCCTTCGTCTCCTCCGAAGGCGAGATGCATCAATGACCTCATATCATGACCATCAATCACATGTCACTTCATCAAATGGGGAATGCGCGCATATATCCTTGGAGCCTTTAACCCGCATCCAGCAATGAGTGGACGTTAATAATCTGAAGATTTATGACTGAATCTGTTTAGTCTTTCGCGCGAGTGGCAGTCTTTGTCTCGTAAAGATGTCAATTTGGACAGTTTTGATGTTGATCCGAGTGACTTGAACCGACCTCGGCGAGGAGCTTCGTTAAATGCTCGTTAAATCAATCAGATGGCTACCAAGCGTAAGAAAAATATTTGCTCAGCTCTGGCAACAAGGTGAGCAACCACTTTGTCCGAGGCTGACATTTGTGGGCAGTAAAATCCGATTCGGCATACATTACAGTGTGTGCTGCAAGTTGTGTGTTTTTATGCGGCCATCTGCATACGGAAAGTTATATTTTGCAGTCGGCGGTGCTTTCCGAATTCCAGTCTTTCTTAGTCTTTCGAAGCTTTGTAGGTGCCTCTAGTGTTGCTTTAGGCGGGTTTCTTGTTGACTTCGCTTAAAAATATTCCTTACAACTTAGGCCCAAGTTTATTGATTTTTATTGAACTTTGGATATGGTCAGCCATAGCAGAGTAGGGTCTGTAAAGCTCTAGATACAGGACGGCTATTGTATGACTTTTTAAAATCTTACCGGATGTTTTTTTTTATCGGAAGTTGTCCCGAGGTTGCCTAAAAAATGCCACAAGCTTACTTGCTAAATTTGACTCTGTCAGGAGTATTTGAGTCAGATCGTCCTGCGTTTCCCTGAGTCAAAAAACATACCATTTACCAAATTACCAAAAGCTTCTTCTAAAATTTGTAAGCGGCGCTAGTAAACCAAGTTAACAAAAAATCCCCCAGTTAGCCCCGTAAACCTAGGTAACTGAAAAGCCTGGTTTTCAGTCCAACTGCTTCCATTTGCTCAGTCCAGGTTCGTAAAGAAATTTTCTGCTTACAGGCGCAACTTTAATTGGGGTCTATAACTCTGCAACCATCTAGGCTAGAAACGAAGACTCTGACAGCCGAAGTGTTGGTCTTTCTGGCATCTTAAACGTTCATTACACTCTTTTTGATAGGTCCAAAGCCACTGTACAGCTCGTATAGGTCGTCGTTTAACAGACTTTTCAATGCCTGTTGGTAGAAAATGGAGGCCAATGAAGAACTTAATCTTTCAAACTCAATCCAAGCTTATTTAGGGCCTCCTTGTAAATAAAGTTCGAATGTGTGTACCGAGTAAGCCCATCGAAAAGCTGGACAGTGACTGAAAATTTCGTGTAACTGAGGAGAGAACCAAACTCAGATCTTACCAAGAAGGACTTGGCTTAAGGGACTTCTGCGCTATTCGACTTTTCAGATGGTGTATGGTCAAGCCATTTATACGACAAGCTTTTCGTCCATGATGGATTGCTTTTGCAAAGACTCGCCAAGTTTGCTTATCAGCCTTTCATGGGTTATTTCTGTGGAGAGAGAAGTCCTTTGCACCAGATCTGACTTTGCCAAAAATCTGTCAGCTCAGTAACGATTTTTTCACAGTTTTCCAAGCGATTGCCAAACCCTACATAGAGAATTTTAATCAAGCAAAAACAAAAACCACCTCCGTCCACCAACTTTCATCCCACTCTGTACCCCATCCACTTTCAACTGTCCAGCGGGATGACGTTTATGGACAACAAACAAGACGAAGAGCTTAAAATCGTTTCGTGATTTTATATCCCTCATATAGATACCCTCAGGTCATAAAACCAAGGATTTAAGAACTTCAACTGACAGGCGTAGTCTCATCAATGTCCATCACAAAATTGCTGCTGCTGAGTCAGAAGTTTTTACTTTTTTTTTTTTTGTTTGTGTTTTAAAAATTCAAAAGTTTCTCCCCGAAAATAAAAGGAGAAAAAAACTACTCACTTCACTGTCAGTTGCAGGACGTCGACATGTGACACATTCTTGGAAGGAAGTAGTTATGTTCTGTGCCGCTGCTGCTGACGCCAATCACTGATGGGTAAGGGTATACCGTATACGTATACTGGCAGATGGCAAAAAAGCTTCCAATTTGTACGTGAGCGCTTTTCTTATAAATTGTCAGAGAGACCTACAGACAAACTGACGACTACGACGACGGTGCAGTTGACATTGACAATTTCAAATGCACTCTCACTCACACAAACGTGCCATATACACAGCGAGCACTTGGGCATGTCGGAAAACTATTGAATGAGTGACTGACATGTCAGACAGACGGAGAGTCTGAGACAGTGAAATTCAACTGACAGATGACATGAAGACACTCGAAGGGTGGGTGTAAGGGGGCGAATCGTTGTTCGAAGGATATTTCACTTCGGGCCTGGCATATAGATATTGGACGGCTACAGTGTGGTTAGAATGAGGATACTTTGGAATTGCATATTTTTAAGTAACGGGGCGAAAGTGCATTTTCACTTCCAGTGTCAGGAAACGGGAGGTGGTAGCTGGCAACTGGTATAAGCCGGATTGAAGAATTTCAATTCACCAGTAAAATATGGTAAAGGTCGAGGGTTTTATGTCATTATGCTGATGGCTGGGATATAAAAATTGCCATTTAAAATGTCTTGTCACCAGCGCTGCCACTTTGCTACGATCGTAGCAAAACTGCTACGCAATTGCCCGTTTGCTACGCTGCTACGCACTCTCCCTAAAAACGCCTATTTTGCTACTTTTTTTTTAAGCACGAAATGAGAACAAAAATCTTGTAATTTTTCTGGAAAAAACAAACGAAAATAACTCAAACTTTACTCACTTCCCCACACCAACTTATATTCTTGTTCTACCATACCCAACAAGTACCCATTTCTTTGGATGGTTAGTGTTTGAATTTGACTGGAATCTGGAATCGGTGTGGAATTACATTGCAAAATTGTAATGGAAAATTAGTGAGTGTTGCAAATCTACATGCACGCACATCTCTGTCCATGTTCTTGATGTCAGAGTTTGTTATTGTTTTAATTTATATTTTGGACTTTTGAGTTTTGCTACACAAATTAAGTTTTGCTACGCAAATTTGCTACGCAAATTTTTTCCCTTGTGGCAGCACTGCTTGTCACTTGTGTGATGGATGGAGAGCTGAAGAGCTTAGAGCTGGCGGCATGTGAAGGCGCACAAATCTCCGTTTGGATTTTGTAGGAATAGTTTTTTTTTAAATAGGATTGTAGGGTCATGAAGAAACGTTTTTGAAAGCCATCTATAACTAGAACTGATCGAAAACTTTTTACTCGCCAACCTGTGAGAAGTTGGACTCCTATCGGCTGTTCAGAGCCTTTACCATTCGAGAACTTAAGGATAGATAGGTATATAGTCAGGGATACCTTTTACTCACTTGGGAGAAGTTGGAAGAAGAACCTTTTCTTATCGGCTGCGGTTCAGAGCCTATACCTTTATAAATTTTATAGATAAACAGTCATTTAGATGGTGTCTCAACAGAAATACCAACGAGTTTTAAGTGCACGCTCACCACCTTTCCATATGGACTTCAATGCCGCATATGATGGCACTCATATAGACAGAAGATCTATTTTGTGACGGCCGAAGATGCGCTACTATTTTTCTACTTCATTCGAGAGCTCCAACTTCTAGTTGACAAGTGCTGATGAGGTAGCCCCAAACCTAGGCATTGAAACGAACAACATTGTACTTATAAGGTCGGATATTGTTGCCGCCTTTATGTGGTCTAAGTGTCTTCCCAGACAGCCACCTAACCCAACCTAACCTAACCTTATTGCATGAACCAACAGATTTAACGATAGCTAGAAAAAAAACCTTGGGCGTCAAGTCGGACGATCTTGGAGCTTCTAAGATGTCACCTTTCAAAGTTCTGCTGAATACACTTGTCACCAATACCCAAAGGGTCAGTTTGTGGCAGAAAAAACTCGGATATCAAGGCCGCCAGTATCGCTTCCCGTTAAAGGTCAGCACCCACCTACCCTCATATTTGAAAAAATAAAAAATAAAGAGGTGACATTTCTCAGATTTTCCTTGCGCGTTCGGTGAAAATTGCGCCTCGTTTCTAAAGATGGTCAAAATTGCTATCAGTTTACAATTGATGCAGTCAGTTTGGGGCCCAAGTCTTTCCCCAAAACTCCCCAAGTTGAGGCCTACAAACGTTAAAATTCTGAAGAACGGCGCGAAATTGAAACGTTCCCGCCACCGCTGCACTATTTTCGACCGCGCGATTTGTTGACGTCTGAGACGGATCAGCCACAGCCACTTTTCTTGAATCTTCCAAAATTTCTTTTGGCCTTGATGCGCCGTTGAAGCTTGTAGCACTCTAAGGGTAAATGATGTATATGACAGAAATACCTGGAAATGCTATGCTCTGGCGCGAAGAAGCAGTAGATAGAGTTGGTAGGTCCTTGCGCAGAAAAGAGCTTCAGTATGAGCTGTTCTTTGTACTTATTTCGGGTATACTTTGCGGCCTTCCAAGCACCAACATAGGAATGGGTTTGAGAACGGGAGCACCCAGCTCATCTTCTGACACAAGGCACTCTCAACGATCATCTCTTTGATTCCAAAGACGCCCAGCATGGCCTTATCGAACTTTTTAGTCTCTCAAAGTAATAGCTGCTTAAAGACAGTATAAATCTTTGAGGAATGCATGCATCACAATCAAAATCAGAATATGACCATCATCGGCCACATCATACGTCACACATCGATGTCCAAAGCAATTCTTGTGTCATTTTAAAAATCGCTCTGTCAATAGACCCAATTTGACTGTCCGTCCCAGCAGTCCAATCGCGTCTAATCACCTTGTTTCTGATTACTCAATTACAAGCTACACACACACACGCACAACTTTGGTCAACAAAATAGCCACTTGAAGTCGGACATTGACGGATGACTTTATAATCTACGAGCACATACCTACACTTACATTGATTTTAAAACTCGAAATCCTAGTCCACCGCTTTGCTCATCGTAAATCTTGCTATACCCAAAGTGGTCAATAAAACCGAAAAATCGAATTACAGAAAAAAAAAATAAATCAACAGTCAGAGATATTCGCTATCGCAGCGCAAAACTGTCAGTCGGCCGGAATTCAGAAAAAACAACTTTTTGATTGATTGCCGTCAGAGGTGCGCCTTGATAAGAGTTCCGCTCGTCGGATATACATGGCACAAGTTGCTGCCGTTCACAATTTACCATAAACAGCACTGGCACGAATTTTGATAAATTATTGACGAAATGTCGGTAGTTTAAAAAAAATAGATCAAGATGAGTGTAATGTCTGTTTATCAGTGGGAATTGAAACTCTCTCTGTGCCTTATCGAGTGTTAATTGATTGGAATGAGACTGATTGGTCGGACGACTGGCACTATATCAATTTTGACATTTCTGTCGAATGGGGGTAGATATAGGGAGTTAAGTGCGTGCGCGGTATTAGGGAGATAAGGAAATATTCAAATGGCGCCAAGTGTGTATTTTGGGTTTTTGTTCCTTTCATTTTTCTAAAAAAGGGGGACCAATTTACCATTGAAAGCTGAAAATGACGAGATTGGAAAATTTTCAAAACTCATTTCTTTGATTTATGGGGACGATTGCAAAGTGGTCTGAAAGCTGTGCAGGTTTTTTTTAACAATAAAATAATTAATCATCAGAAAATCGAAGGCGATAGAGTCGTAAGTGCGTATAAATAAGGTTGTAAATATAACAGCGAAGGGAGGCAGTATATCACGGGCCCGGTGGGGAACTTTTACGAGTCTCTTTTGAAGCAAGGTCTGTTGCTATAGGGATGTTTGTTTAAAAGTGTGTCGGTCCGATTGTTTGCTTTGAGTGCATTCGTCAACATGGCTCACAAAATTTATTTCCAAACGACTTTATGAAAAAAGGCAAGACCGTCGATTCTGTCTTTTGGGCTTGAACTGAATTGAATTGCTAATTTTTTGGAAATATAACTAGTGAATGTATCATTTGCTGTATCTGAGTCTCCTGGAAATGGTTCCTGAATTCAGTTTTAGAAATTAGTCAAATCGTATGAATAATTCCTAAGAAAGTTTGAGACAATTTTCAGAAGGTTATAGTTTTCGAGGCTTCTTGTGGTGAAAAATACTCTTCCCCAACTCAATTTGAAGCAGGTTTGTGTCGACATTTTTCGTGAATGCTTCTTTGTATAATGTAAGTATAAAAAGGATATGCTACTTTTTTGTAGCATGAGTCTTTTTTAAGCTCGTCCAACTTCAAAGGTTTTCCTAATAAACTGCATTTAAATTATCACCCTCAAGCTTCTAGAGTGGTACTCTATAAGGCTATAACAGCCTTCATAGCTGGGGTATAAAACTCTTACACGATGGACTTTACGACTGCGAACAAGTATCATAGGCTTTTTATAAAAAAAACTGTAGTAGTTATGACAATAATTCTGAAGACCCAGATTTTCATTGTTTCGGACATAAAATCGGATATTCTTTATAGTACTGCCTGTAAGCGACTTTAGTGCGGTACCTACTCGTATGCTGGCAGTTAGCCTAATCGACTGCATTGTGACTCGCAGGTCGAAGCTATCAGAAATAAGTCGTTAAGCCCAGTCCTTTAAAATCTTAGACTAAAATTCATAACTACCTTCTCGAAGAAGTATTAGTTGCCCTGTTACGCCTGTGTCATACATATGGTATAGATACCGTGGTATCAATACCACGATAAGACACACACTGTACAACGTAGTATATTTTGACAGGTCCCATGTTTTGGCAGTAAATGAAGCCAAATCCAGTATAGATACCATGGTTTGAATACCATTTTCAATAAAAATGACAAGTAGTTTAAGTTCAACTATTCTCCACTTCAAGAGAGAGTGGCGCTGTTATCGCTTGGAAGACTACCTTAGCATGCAAAAAAAACCATATATCGATATCATGCTTACACCACCTAGCCTGGAATTACCAAGACCTGACACATACGTATGGCTCAGTTCCATACCATGGTATCTATACCAAATGTGTGACGGTTTCCTTCCTGTAAATCCTATAAAAGCCTAACGTGTTGACAGCTCCATCTTTTGGCTGTATTATTCTGATTTTGAGTCCATACAAAAGCCAAACGTGTTGAGAGCTCTGACTTTTGGATATAGAATTCTGATTTTGAGTCTTGGTTAAGGTACGCTTCCAGTTGTGCGCGCTACCTCAGCCACAGTCTTCCTCTACTACTGCGTCACTCGTCTGAGTTTATATCGAATTAATGCCAAATTCCCCTTATACATGTTCCGCCCATCTAAATCGACTGACTTGCATTTTTTGACCAGCTCCACGTCGCTGTACAGCTCGTAGGATTCCCTGTTAAGAACCCAAACGGAACCGACAATGGTGTTTAGCGTTCAAAATGACCCAGGATATCTTCTGTCGCTTTCACGGAACGTCCATGTTTCTACGCCATGAAGCAGGACTGGTCTGATGAGGTCTGTTAGTCTTTCTTGGCAAAGAACTTATATAATGTAAGTATTAGCGAGGAAGACTAAGTCCCTATATTTACTTCATAGTTGAAGCTGTCTATTGTCAGCTCAAGGCAAGGTAGTTGGACACAGATCGTCAACCGATCTGAGCCGAAGTGACCCCCAAAGGTACCTTCATACATCACAAAAGGACAGTGAAGCTTCACGGTAGTTCCAGATATATAACCCTTACACACATTTATGCCAACTTTTCATAAACAGCTTATAGCAGATACGCCCGCAGAAAGACGCATACCAGTCACCAGCAGATCACCTTAAAAGGAACTTTCAAAAGTAGCTCAGTCTGTCCCAAAAACCAGAACATCTATCAAGCGAAACCCTCTCAATTCAGCAATCGCCACCTGAGAACGTGCCACACAAGTCCGACCGCAACCTCACGCCAAATACGGTTATTCAAGCTATTCAAACTCTGTCAAATCTACTCAAACAATATGCAAATAAGGTTATTTTTTATTACAGACCGTATTTGTACAGAAAGCTGCTAATTTGAGGCGAACTCTCTCATTCATCCCATTCACAGGCACACATCTCCGCGATAATAATGATGGTGATGGGATGGCTGCCGTTGATTGTGACTTACCGATAGGTTTTCCGCTCTTTTGTCAGCATTAATTCACATTTAATGGACAAGCGCATAATATTGTGAATACATTTGCATTCGAAAGAGATGTATCGTTAAGGGCAGCGCGCACACTAATCGAACATGCGATTTCTTCGCCTCTAGATGGTGTTCAGAATTCAGATGAAATTAACAGCCGTACCGGTTGTTACTCATTCGAATTATGAATAATAGATTTATTGTTTGGTATTCGACTGGATTTGGGTATACATACCCAGACCCAGACATACCCAGTAATAAATTTGATCGACTTGATAGAAAGTGCGGGCGATACAGTGGAAGACACTTGACTGTGCATCTTGAGCGTGGGCTGGACGACCTGTTTCTTCTGTTTTTTTTTTCTGTTTGAGGACAAATGTTGATTTTTAATTTTTATTACCGCTTTTGTTCGGGTATTTAAGAATGCAAATGAGTTAGTTTTCAAGTTTGAAAATTTATAGATTCGGTTGTCAGATGGGAGAATGGTGTTCGATTGATTGGCCTTTTTGACGAGTCCCATATCATATTGGGATATACTATATATACATATATAGGTATGCAAATAAACATATTCATTTTACAAGTGGTTGCTATAAAGAATTTTATGGCGTGTCTGATTTTAAATGCTGCTCGTTTTGACGACTTGTTGCGGAGAGATTAGTTCAGCATTGGTATGGTGGATGAAAGGTGATTTTTTTTTGTTTTAATGACAAAACGACACGTGAAAGCGATTTTAGGGACAGCTGATGTCACATTCAATATTCAATGTTAAAGAAAGGCATATACAGGAGCATTAGCTGTAAGTGTGATCGTTGTCAGTACACAAAGAAGTCTGTGGTGCGGAACTTAGATCAACTCTCTCCTATTTGAGTGCGAGGCATGTGGGCGAATTGAATCTGTTAACGAAAGCCATTGTGACCCTTCTCTCTGGAAAGCCCGACTTGTTAACAGATCCGAAGATTGAAACGAAAATGAAATATATATCGCCTGTTAACTTGGTACGAAAGTACTTTTAATTTAAAGGTTGTTGGTGTAAGGCATGAAGGCTACGCAATGGAACTTGCATTTCGACAAGCTCTGACGCTCTACAAATTTTTATATAAATGGATATGTCAATGACATAGTTAGCTGCGGCCGAATTGGAAGACCAATATTTCTAAAAGTTTACATACTTTTTGGCTGGCTGGATGGCTCATATAAAATAATATAAAAGGTTTTGAAAGACCCGAAGGGAAGACTATTTGCCCCAGTTTTAATAGGTAGCCCAACCGAAGATCATTATAGTAATATGTGAGGAGAATGAAACTTTTATCATTTGAAAGGTACAGTGCCGTAGATGTGCACAAACGTATCACAAGCGTATCTGTTGCCAAAAAGGCTGGTAAAATTAAGTTCAGAATTCTCCATACAAAGTGCTTCAGTTAACTGAAGGCATTTTTGTGACGTTGCATTTGTCGCCGCAATGTTACCAAGTAGCAATTATATTTGTCGGAGAGCTTCGGAAAAAAATGTGCCGTGTAGCTGTCAAAAGTAAGTGGAATAACGCTGTTCCTTCAACGCAATGCGACAACTTGCGGGAAAAAGCGGGAAAAGTTTTACTCATTTTTCAGGAGAGCAGTTTAAAGTTTTTGACAAACGCGTGAAATTGCATGTGACTCTATTGAACCTAGTGACTTAGCTCAGCTGTTATGTTTTTTTGAAATTGTGGCCACTTTTATTATAAAATAACTCTGAGTCTATTGGCATCAAAATCTCAATTTCGTCTAAAGTCGACTTTGGCGGTTATGTTTTGTGGCCACATATATGTCATCGGAGAATTTTACTACCGAAAATTTTGTTGGAACGGATATCTCGAATGAAATTTCTCCAATTTCGTAAAAATCGAAAATGTGGGGTCTTTTTCGGTAGAAATTATTTGAACATCCAAAGATTCTGTACCCTTTTAGTACTTATCATATGAGAAATGAAATAAAAACAAAACTTATTTAATAATAAAGTATTATTATAGTCCGTCCAAAAAGAGTTGAAACTTCCCTAGATGTGCAGTAGCAATTTCCTTAAGCCCATATCTTTCTTTGGGCGCATTTTTGATCAAATGAAATTGTTAAAGCTTTGCTCAACTTTATCTTTTTTGCTATTGTTTTTGTTGCTGTTTTCCTTTCCATAAACATTTTTAAAAAAATTTAGCGGCAATGTTGCTGTGCTTCTTTGATTTGTTGTTGCTAGACTCTTTTGTATGTCGCAAGAAGAGTAAAATATCTGATATAAAGGGACCTGCGCGTGAAATTTACATTTAAGTCTGGACGGACTAATGACTATACATTCTTATAAAAGTTATGGTCGACTTTCACCACAAGTGACGCTAATATGTTTAAATCGCACATGACTTGCTTCTTAATTTTTATACGCCGGTTTTTTTTATTAACAATTCATATGGGAAGACATTTCTGTTTTTCGCGTGCCAGAAACTTAATCATACACGCCACAGTCTGTTGCTCGAAACTGTCCAAGCGCCCATTGAGTGATACCTAAGTACCTTCCCTGTTAATTGTGAATTGAGCTGTGTTGCTTTTGAGCGCTCTCACGATCTTCACATCCTTTCTCTTTTAGCGTTGTTGTTCGTACAGCCATTCAGTCGACACTTACATCATCGTTAGCTATTGGTTACGCAAATTGACGGACAAAACACCATCCAATCGGTCCCAGGGTCACCAAAAACCATTAAAGACGTGTTTCAAAATGCCGCCCTTCTTTCCACAATATTGAGGATACATCCTCAATCACCACACTGCAGATACTTTCGAAATTAAAGGCAATAATCCAATTTCGTGTTGTCACATAAATTAAAATATTTATTGCATTTAGCGCGAAATACACTATGTCAGGTAAGGAAAAAAAAACCACCACCACCACTGCCATCGAGTGAATAATATAAACCGACTGCAGAAAAACAAGACCCCGCACCAAAGAGATAATTATCATTAACAAAATGAGCGACAGAATTGGAATCACCCTGAGTCACTCGTATTGGTACGTCTATACCTGCTATCCGGCGCGACAACGCCATGTCGATATAATTTATGTCAATGCCTGACACAAACCAATCGAATGCCACGCATGCAGCTCTCCGCCGCATGTCGTATATCGACTGCAATCTATATAAATCGCATCACGTGATCAAATGAATTTTATGAGATGAATTTTCAATCAAAAGCAGGCCAACACCGAATTGGTATAGGTAGACGGCGCGAAGACCCAACAACCGGGTTTTTACACATTAAAATTAAATCCAATGAAAAATTATTTTAATTATTTAAAATGCGCGCCCCTCATGTCGTCAGTCGTCGTCCTAAATGTTTATTATTGTTGTATGGGTATATATCTGTTTATACTGATGAAGGCATATAAAAGCGATCCCGCTCGGCGACAATTTATGTGTCGCCTGCAATGCCACCTGTCAAATTGGAATCCCCTTCCCCGATTCAATTCAAGTATTGAAATTCATTTGACCGAGACTCGGTCGCGGGTCACATTTATTTTATTTCGATTTTTCGCAATACTTTTTCTCTAATTGACCGGCCGGGCGGCGGCCATCAACTGCACGGCACCACCCTCCATATGACCCAGGGTTTTCATTATCGCTGCGGCTAAATGACAAATTTATTTCTGCCTTTGAACAAACACACGCGCACAGATTGTCAGTTGTTGGTGTACTGCTACTGATAGTAAATTGTCGGTCACGCATGATGATATCCAGTGCCAGGTTGTGTTTTGTATGTTGAGGGTCCTGCCGATGATTGTTTATTATATTGGCATGATTGTGTGCAAATTCATTTTTTGAAATAGAAGTGTGAAGCCAGCAATTGAAATATTAAACTGGATGTACCCACAAAATCAGCGCAGGTTCGTCGTGGTAATTAATTTAAGAATATGCAAAGTCGAGGTTCCTGCAATTGACTGATGAATCAGTGAGTTTCTAGGTCTGTTCAATAGCAAATTAGCGCAGTAAACTTGAGGCAGCTTAAACATTACTTTACCATTAGCTTAACAGCAGCATTCGCTCGGTATAAGCAGCTATTTTGATGTATCTCTATTTTATTAAACATCTATCCCAGCAAGGTAGAAAAATTCCCAATAAAACGATCCACAGTGACTTGCTCCCGACTACAGGTACGGAAGTACTTTTTATAAATTGCTGGTTATTTTTGTGTACCCTTGAAGATTTGTTGTATCTTGTATTGGACGAATATCCCAGCAAGGCAGGCTAAAGCTGAAAAATTCCCAATAAAACAATCCGCAGTGACTTGCTCCTGAAACAGACTGCAGGCGTGGAAGTACCTACTTTTTATAAATTGCTGGCTATTTTGGTGTACCCTACAAGACCTGTTGTATATTGTATTGAACATCTATCCTATCAAGGCAGACTAAAGCATAAAAATTCCCAATAAAACAATCCGCAGTGACTTGCCCCCGGAACAGCCTATAGGTAGGTATTGATGTTTGGATATTTTGGTGTGCAAAAACAGACTCTCACCTCACTTCTAAAGTTTTACAAAATTTCCACTTCATTCCCCCTTGGTATTTATCGCTGACGAAATTTCAAATAAATTCCCGCACAACGCTGAGAAATTCCCCAAATAAAATATTCACCGAACGGAAATCAAACCGCGAAGCCAACAAATTCTCATTGTGCTCCAAGAGGAGGGTGTATCCTCTTGGAAGTGAAAAAAAACGACTACTCCCATAATACCAACAATTATCGGTTGGTTAATTTGTAGATTAAAGGCGATCTTCCAATCGATGAAAGGCGGAGATTAACCGTTAAATAATCCAATTACCAGGGCCGCGATTGATCTTCAAAGATCTTCAAAGAGTGGCGGCACACCATCATAATCATAAGACGCCTGATTGGTGCGTCGAGGTGCGAATTGACGTGATCGTCAAAGCAAAGTTGGGGTATTTTTTTCACATCCGAAATCAAAACACAGATACAATGAAGTTCAACAGATGCCGCTGGCGGTTTTATTTATTTTTTTTTTTGTTTTTAACTCAGTCACGTGGGAGAGAAGAGTGTGTAAATAAAATTAATTTATGCACAGAGAACGCACGACGGAAGGTGTAGAGGCAGTGGCAGTGGCGCCTCCGCCGCCGTCGGTAATTTAGTTGAAGCGTTTCTTTTGTCGTCGCTGCTGTTGTTGCCGGTTGGGGTTTCAAAGATTAACTTTGTATTGTATGTGTGCTTGGTGTATAGTTTTGCCATTGTCAAGAGGCAAAGCGTTAGCGCTGATTTTATTATGACTAAGCTGGGGCGATATACCAAGTTGCGAAATGCAAATGAGATCGAATAGATAGAAGGGACACGTAAAGGAAATGATTTTGGGTAGTGATTTGAGCTGCAACTTCCAGTTTTTTGGCGTTGTCCGGCTGCAAGGGGAATGATCGCTCAAGTGAATATTTATCCGTAGATACTTGCAGATGAACCTAAAGCCCATTTGAATGATTTGCCAACTTAATGAGTTAGGAGCCACCTATAACTATCGACTGTCATAGATTTTCTTCAGTTGACTGTTCCAAACATCAATGCAAAACTGCAGATGAGTGAAAAACGCCTGACCTATTGCTTACTGGTCATTACCGTCGGATTATTTTAACATTTTTGGTGCTTTGAATAAAAAAACTTCGAGTGAATTTTGGTTAGTATTGAAGGAGTTTGAAGGCGATCCTCACAACTATAATGAACTACCCCAGGAGATTAAAATTATTTGGTAAAAGTTAAAGAAACTTTAACTTCACGGATAAGGGGGACAACGCGATGAAAAAATACTCAACCTTACCCTAAATAACCTTACGAAAAACTTTTGTACCCTACTTACCTTACCTTACCGTACACGACATTATTTAATTCAGCCTACCTCACCATACCTTACCTTACCTTGCCTTATATAGCACTAAGCTCATCTCAGCTAACTTTACTTGACCCTACCTTACCTTATTCATTATAATCGTTCTCTACCTTACCTTAAATCACACTACCTTACCTGGCCTAAGATACATTACTGCTTACTTTTTTTTTTAAACATTATCTTGCTTTATATTACCTTTTCCAAGATGTATGTACCTTATACCCTACCTAGCGTCTGTTATAGATTTTGTTCAGTAATGTTGACGGTTGGTGACGAATAAGTTTACCTTATCTAAGCTTAGGCACCTTTCCCCAAACTTTACCTTTTCTTATTTTAGGAACCTTACCTTGCTTTTTCTTTATTTATCCTACCTTACCTTACCCTACCTTTACCTTACAGTACCTTACTTTACTTTACCTTAACTTATGATAATCGCCTTACTTTACCTTGCTTACTAGGAAGCGAAATTCTTCGCCTCTATATGCCATAAATTTGATAGGTTAGGTAATGTTTCACAAGTTTTGAATTATCTCCGCTTGGAAGGGTTCGTTTAAAAAATTCCAAGGAAAGATTTTCCTTTCTATAAGCAAGGTCGCTATTTAAAACCTATCACAGATCTTAAGCTCGGCATTCTTCACCCTAAACATCGTCAATTCGGACCACCTGGTCCAACTATCTGTGCACTTATCTCTAGGGCGCCTAATTTGGTAAAGACTTTTTTAGAAAAAGTCTTAAAGGTACCAGAGATCTACGTATCCACTCGCTAAGTCAAAAATAAAATGCTCCACAGATGCACCTACATATGTGCGTGCGTACCTATCTACTAAACCTCGGCGATCGGCCTTCAACCAATATGCCTGTTGAACGCCTCTTCTGTACCTATTCCGATATGGGATATCCCATGCCCACACTTTAAAGATGGTGTACCCCATACCCCATTTCCTACACGCTGCAGTTTCATTTAAAATCACACAAGAGATACCTACTTACAAAAACAACTTGCTTACATAAATTCAACGACTGCCTTCACTCGTAGACCGCCAAAAGTGTTTCCTCTTCCAACACCGCTCAAACGCGATTGCACACACAAAACGCACGTTGCCGTCACCCTACAAAATAGAACTCTCACCGCACGACGAGCTCATGCATGACGGCATCCAAAAACAAATCAAATGGAAACCCGAACTTTTCCCGCCAAAACTATGCACACGCACACGTAAAGAAAATTTACAAAAAAAAAAGGCTTTTCCTTATACCTTATACGCACCAAAGTCCAATTCCTCTTAAAACAAGTAAGAGCTCCCTTAAACCCCACCAGCTACCAGCAACTACCCTTCAGCGAAGCCGGTGAATCGTTCACAACCAAGTGGGGTGGATAAATCGCCCTCGACCGAAGTAAAAAAAAAAAAATCGGAATCCCTTTCGATCGGAAAGAGAAAAGCCGGTAAACAGAAACTTCCGTTTTGCGTCTTTGTTCCTTCTTTCCTCTTTTATTTGCGTTGCCTTGTTGCGTCGTAAATTAACACTTTCCCCTGGCCAAGCTGCTGTTGAAGGTGCTCACCCACCCACAACCATTCCCGGTCAGGCTGTCAGAGAAAGGGTTGCAATTTCAACCTGATGGGGTCGAAAACTAGAAAAGTCTGTGCACCACCCACCTGCCCACTCTTTACCCCTCTTCGCACACACACCCAACCCACCCACTCTCTTATGCGCTGAAGAACTGTTTTCTGAGCTGTCAATCAACCCTCCAAAGTGTCATAAAGTCTCTTTTTTTTTCTACCCCTCTCACAGCGAAACAAAAACAAAAAACAATATAAAACCGTTTATTTCGTGTTTTCCTATTCTTCTTTGTTTACACACTAACACACGCACTTGCTTGCTCTCTTACAAAAGAGCCCCCCACCACTTTGGCATCGACGAAACCCACACTAAGCATTCACTAGTTACGATTTTTTTTTTGTGCAGCTTTTTTTACCGCCGCCGCGATGAAATGAAATCAAACCGAATTGGGATACCGTTTCGAATGCATTTTTCGGACGAAAATTTCGCAAGCCACACGGCCAAACACGCACTATACACGGCAAAGAGCGAAACGGCGCGAATATTCCTTCGGATGGCAAAAGACTGGAGGAACTGTAACGACGCTCTAGCGACGACACACCAGTCGACGGGGAATGAAATCCGTTTTGGGGTTTTGCTTGACACTCTACGGGACTGGACCCCGTATGCAATATATCCCCCCATTGAAGTGAGTGTACACTGGCGAAATAACGGCCAACTCTCTTTCGTTGCTCTTTTTGCACAAGAATTTTGGAGAAAATCACAAAATTCCCCACCCCCCCAAACTGCAATTGTGTGGGTACTGTGCGATAGCAATGCACTTTTTGTTGCTGGACACATAACATTTGGAAGGGAATGGGAATTTGCAAAACTAAACTAGAGTTGTAGTGGTTCAACGAATACATTATCATTACCACCTGCAGCTGCAGCTGGATTGGTGCAGTTTCGTAGTGTGCGTGGAAGAGAAAGCTGTACCGCTCTTAAGTCTAATTAGAAGTTGTACCAAATGTTCACCTGCGTCTTATTGGATTCTCTTTCATTGGAGGAACATTCAGTTGGAATTGGAATGGAATCCACCTGTAACTACGGAATGATTTGGCAATGGACCTCTGTTAAGAGAATTATTTTCTTATTGGATTGGAAATAGATTATAGAAATAGACTTGGGTGTGTGTGCCATTCGCTTGGGTAAAAGAAATAGGAACAGTTAACGAAAATGGAAGAAAAGTGTAAGATTTTTTTTTTATGGATATCTGCCCTAAAAATCAATCTGAAACAGTTCAGATGGGAATCTCAGTTGACAGTTGATTTGTGCTCTCTATGTTTTGACAATTCACATTAAATCGACTTACAGCTGAGATCTTTGCTTGCAAATTGTGCAAATTGACTTTGAAAATTGTGGTTCAGCTCTAACCAAACTTACCATGAGTTAGACCTTACTGTCAACTCATCGTTCCTCATCGTTCGCGCACACACTGAATCCAGTATGGATTGACAGAGACGCCGTATACAGTTCGCAGTGTAAAAGATGTTGCTTCTTTGGTAAGTAACGTTGAGTGCATAGCACCCGAGTCAGTCGCCAATCAACGTTCTGGAAGTCTTTGCGGATAGATGTTGGTCTTGTATTAGGTAAGGTTTGTGTGGGCAGGCGAGGAGTAATCCGTGCCAGACTCAGGTCAATATTGACACATTGTGACTCCCGTAGGCGGAAAAAAGAGTTTGTCCCTTTCCTGTAGTAGGTATCCAATCAAAAATCAAGCTTGTTCAAGAATTAAAACCGTGACCATAATGTGCGGCGAACCGAAAAGAATATAGCTCTTGGTCTTCGTTGTCAAATCGTTGAACGGCTAGGTACCCTCAAAAAGCTAAATTGCTGGTTTTGGAAACTCCATTAAAGGTCTCTACTTGTTGGGTGCTTTATGGGAAGCTGGCGGCACTGGCTCATTTTTTTTTCAAAGACTGCCAGATGGTTAGGTGCTACGAAGAGCGCTATAGGGCCATGGGTGCAAATAGACTACTGGCATTGGACCACTTGAATGGCAGCACATTCGCCGCAGTATTGGCCAAAAAAGGCCCCAATTATACGATAAAACCTCCGAGAGATGGACTTAAAGATTGTATTTCATTTAAGACGGCCTATCGGCCCTAAATCATGTTGAAGCACTCCTTTCATGAAACTGTTTTAGAGCCAATATTTAGCTTAGTAAGTCTGACAGAATGTGACTTTTGTTGGACTACTAAGCGAGGGGTCCCAGACTCCCAGGTTCGATTCCCGAAAAACAACCAAATTCCATGTGTAGGTTTTATTTTCCACTCTGGCACCTCTCACGAACGTCTGACAACCATCCGAGAGTATAATTGTGATGAAAGAGCTTCCCAATTAGCTGTTTGGACTCGGCACAAAATTGTTGATCTCTTGCATTCGTCCCAAAACCGAAAGACTCACACAAAACAAATGGTTGCTAGACCTATATGGTCCCTGGACCTGTTGCGCCACCTATTTATGTATATATATTTTTTAAATCTGACAGCTGTCTAACTTGGTGCGTCTCAGTTTTGATTGGCCTATAGATCGGTCACACTAACAGTTCTTTTTTAGTTGACGTTACATGGACAGTCAGCTGACAAATCTTGTCAAGAATTTTAATCCTAAGTACTGAGTTCGGCTTGGACGATTTGGTTTAGGTTTTCAACCGTAATGGTTATTTTGTGACGATCTCACAACCCCACTCAACCTAACCTAACCTAAATATTGAGTTGACATTTCTTATTTATGTGCCCGACGTAGGACCCTTGAAAGTGCCCATACAAGCATCATAATGTTTTAATTTGCATTTCAAAGTTGTAAGCTTCTAAAAAAGTAACACTCTTCATATGAATTTTATGTTTTTCGCTGGGAGATCGATGGGGATTGCTCCGCAAGAACGATTGGTTCTGGCACTGATCTATAAAAGTTTGCCTCTCGGAGAGCTTATATTTGCTGTTATCCTTAACTACTGACATTTACTTAAGGGTTTTGCGCATTAACCTGACATGAACCCAGCCTAGACAAAATCGGTAAAACGCATGATGGCGGTCTTGAAGTTTTCGCCGACTTACCTTTGGTCATCTTAATTTTGACATTTCTAATAATATTGTTGCTTGTTGGGTTCGACTTTGAACTCAAAAGAATGATTTACCGGTTTTTCCTTTAAGCAAAATATTGACACTCAATATTATAATGATCTTTGCAGCTTTTTCGCATGAAGATGTTTTTAATTTTTGCACAGAAGTGGTGTCAACTTGCTAATCTGTATACAGAGCTCATTGCTCAGTAACACATGACTATAGGAAAGTCATGTGTTACTGAAAGAAAGTGTAGGACCTGGTGGATTCCTCAAAAACGACGGTGATGATGTCACAAAGGCCAACAGCATATAAGAATACCTTGCCGAATGTAACAGATATTTGTTTATAAACAATTTTTGTTATTTAAAAGTCGTGTTTTTTTCTTTAAGGAATTGGTTTAAGTTGGTTTTCATTTTACCCTTTCAAAATTCAATATTTTGCTTAAAGGAAAAACCGGTAAATCATTCTTTTGAGTTCAAAGTCGAACCCAACAAGCAACAAGCTCAGAAAGACGCGATATGACGGAAACAATAAACAACAAATGTGTGATATGTGGTCCAGTTTTTTAGTAGAAGGAGCTACAAAAACAACCTCATCGACCGTCGAACGTGGGTCACAACTGCGTGGCAAGAAACTCACAATATTCATCTTAGTACAAGTCTTAGGCAAGCAAGATCTATAACCAAATCTCTCGCAACTGCCTTCTAAATTCATGGAACTGTCAAAGAACCACACAACCAAAAGAGCTCAGCCTCCCAATCCCTTCCCAACTGCGTTAATCAACCCCAGCTCTCCCAATGCCGTCTCTCCCTTAAACATCCCAATTCGCGACGTGTGCGACTTCCCCTAGTTGCCGACCATACATGCAAGCGGCATGATGATACCGCGCCACAATAATTCGCCTTTATAGAGTGTTTTCGGTAATAAAATCTTTTTATTATTATGAAAATGATCGTAAAACTTTTGAATTTATTGACCAGAGGCGGCGGAATGGTTAACCGTGATTGTCGGCTATAAATAGAATAAAAGGGACTCTATCCCAACTCCATCATACACAATCGCTCCGAGAAACCGCCCAACGATGCGACAAATTACTACACGCAATAAAAAGAATTGAATACTAAAAATACTATCACGACATATTACCAGGAAGATGAGGGGGTTGCCGATGGTGGGCCCCCTCTGTCATTAGTCAAAACATAAAAATCTCTTCGCATTATTAAAGGCGAAGGTTTAACGGCCTCGGCTTTTTATCCCCGGCGTCACCAAATTGTCTTTTAAGATCCGAGTATTTGAGGTTCCAGCGCCGATATTTAGTGAGCTAGAAATAAAAATAAAACTAAACATTTGGTTAATCAACGAGCGAGTAAATTACTTTGCATCGCCGCCACTGACTACACACGCACATTCATCATGCAGTCGAGTGGTAAAACATTAAAATAAAATAAACTATAAACAAATTGATTTGTTAAAAAGCGATTAGCACGGAGGCCGTGCAAAAGTTTAATTGTCTGTAATTTAGTGTAAGAATGGCGCTCGCCCCAAAGAGACAGAGAGAGAGAGAGAGATGGAGGGATAGAGAGAGAGAGAGCGCGCTTTGAATTCTTTATGAGGCATGAATAAGTGGGGAATTTATTGCATTTTTTGGCCGATTTATTAGAGTTGTTTAAATTTCGGCGGCAATAAATTATCGATTAGTTGTATCTGGAGGAGTGTGTTTACACAAGTAATGATTGCGCACCTATACCTACTTTCGTTCGACTGTTTATATTCGGTTGAGCTTTTGAAAATTTAGTGCGCCAGCTATCCTCTCCAGTGGCGGTTCGCAGGAATTTACCGATGGACTTGTGTTTGGAGAAGCCTATAACTAGATGGTTTCTCAGCGATTTACAAAGACTTGAATGGCCTGCATTAGTCTGCCTAACATCGCCCGCAAGATACAATTTCCTCTCTGTCGTACTGTGTGATTGCCCGAAATCATTAGATTTATGACGCGCTGTATGATCGAGCTGCGATAAGGATAGATCCCTCTCATCCTATCCAATCACTCTCATACCGAAACCGTGGTAGAAGGACTTCTCCAAGCTAATGCGCCGTCATGTGGCTTCTTCAACATTTAACTTGGGAAAGTCGGAAAGTTTTCATCGCTTTTGGGACATATTTGCTTCATGGAAAAATATCTTAGTAAATGGGATTTTTTCACAAGTAACTGGAGCTGGGTTGAGGCCCAAGTCCACCCGACAGGAGTTGGAGTTTGGTGCGCCTGGGCGGTAACAGATTGACGTAGTTGTCTCAAAATTGATTGAGCCTCGCCAAGATTATAGAAAGCCCAGTATTACTTCTTTAAACGCTCGTGAATAGGACCCTTAAGGACTCCTGTTTCAATGTAATACCTAACATCAATTTGTTATCAATGCACTTTCTGTAGAACACAATGCCAACTGTTGTCGGTCCAAACTGACCCAATAAAACGCGTTTACCAATTCCAAAGAGTATTGGCGAAAGTAGGCAACCTTGTGGTACACCACAAGAAGAGATTCAACTGCAGTAGCTATCGCTTTGGGGTCTTTTAGCGATTTAAATGTAGCAGCTTTCCTAGCTTTTCTTCGCCCAATCTCCGACAGAGTGTCAACCGTTTAGCTGATGTCAACCCTGAGGTAGCTGAACTCCTTCTTCAATATTCACCTCCAACCAAGTAGTGGTCTATGTCTACCGCTACCGTTCCAATACACTGCATCAGGCATATCTGGCTTCAACAAAAGGCTGTCCAAAACATGTCTGACTGCGGCCCATTCCCATCTTACGGACAGATTCTCATTATCTCTGGCAGCACCACCCTGCCCCCAACCGACAAGCCATTCTTTACATTCGCTGACACATCATAAACTCAGCCCTGTGATGGAGGGCAATAAAAACATCCTTCGCCCAACATTGCCCGGTGTGTAACTACAACTACCACTGCAATGAAAAACAATCGGCGCCCACTCCCCACGATCGTTAATCATTCGGTTAAATGGCCATTAAATGTGTCCATTCCTGAGAGCGGCCGGTCGTACAGCAGCGCAACATCAACATCATATCTAACGGATAAGTGCCCATATTCATTGTCATCCATCAAAGGACTAATAAACTGCTGTGTGTGCGCGCACCCATGCAATGGTGCAAAAATTCATCGTCAAATAGTCGAATCCTGTTTTGTTTTTTGCATACAGTCCTTCTTTGCATGCGGCTACTACAACCGGACCGATGTCCACTTTGCAGCAAAAGTGTCGCAGCGACACAGCACTGAAGTGAACATCAGGACTTAAATTACCATCATATCCTGTCGTATATCCTCGCAGTCCATTTATTCATCAGATGCATGTCGCCTCGGTATATACCTACTGGTACACACCGAACCGTTGCACGAATCCATCATTCAGGACGACCATGGTCGTCTACATATGAAGCCATTCTGCAGCCCGCACCATCGCGTAAACAATTCAATCCAAATCCACTGACAATGCACACTCCAGAGGGGGATGTACCCCCGGTGACCATGACCACTCGCAGGGACGCAGTTGAAGGATGATGGTCGTGCCAGTGTGATGTGCATACGTCTCGCGTTATCATAACTTTTGACACCTTGCCCTTGCCCCGACTGCTAGGCGAAATAAAACAAAAAAAAATAACCCGCTCCGTAACAATCACGTTCCACCATCCTCTGGACCGGATTAGGGAGCAGATCCTTTTTGAGCTGTAGCAGAGTTGATTCGCATTGTCCAGTGTGAATTATTTCGCGTGTTGTTTTTCTCCCCATCGCTCGTAAATAATTCAAAATTATTATTCATGTCTGAGCGGGGCAGACGACTGTATGCATGATAAGTCTGCAGTCCAGTTCGCAGTCGCAATCGTCAGGACGAAATATGGTCAATGTCGCGTTTGGCAACGAAACGCCACTGGATATACAAACACATAGTCGAGTGTGTGAGAGTTTAGAAAAGGACGCTCGTCAGAAGAATGTAAATAAAATTCTCAGTGTATCCTATGACAGGATAACATCTTTGTTATTAGCTTTGTGGCTAGTTTAGTGAAAGTCCTTTTTTTCATATGCGTTGGTGTACATATTTCGGTTTGTTTGTCATATTCGGATGTTAGCTGGGAAATTTATGACTCTCCTCTGTTTGAATGTCGTCCTTGTGTTGATGGTATTTTTTTTTTTTCATTTTCGGGGGCACTTTGAAGGACACCGCATTTGATGGAACATTTGATGGCTGTGCATATAGCACTGGAGGGCTCACAGTTGTCTGTCCTTTTTGCGTGGTCAAATGGGCGAAAGATAATTTAAGAAGCAACCCCGATAAAGAGTGGACAAACAGAAATAAGAAATTGTTTGTCTCTGTGGGTGGATTTATGGGTAATGGACGTTTTATGGACGCAAACATTGAGCTGCCCTTCTTTTTTATTTGGCTGTTTGAGGGCAAAGTTATGGTTATCGGTTGTTGGTTGTTTGTTTGCTGTATGCGAGATGAATTTGAAGTTTGCGGTAAATGAAGATTAGACTCAGCAATTGCAGCAAATCGCCAAATAAGTCAGAGGAATCGATGCAATACAAGATAAGGATATTTGGATCTTTCCTTGTTCTTACCCGACTCTTTGTCGTAATATTTGACAGCTTGTCGAATTCGGAATATATGTGATGGTATATTGTGACGTAGATACTTCATACGCAAAGTGGCGGAATTTCTCACACAAGGCAGCGTCACTCGAAAGTTTTCTCTGCGCCCGTACTAATAACAAATTTTTGTCACGACCCATAATTTACGACAGCTCACAGTTGCAAAATTTGTATTTAAAATATAGCTAGTCCAAAATAAAAATGTTTATTGGTAAGGCCCTTTGTCTCTTGTTACATCGAAAAATAAGAGAGCCCGCGTGAACAAATTGAAAGCAAATGCCGTAGTCTTATTTGTCCTAGGATATGTTCAATTCATAGGACTTTCTAAAATGAGCTGTGAATTGTGTTGGTTGGCTGCTTGTTTACATTTATTTCTCATCTAAAATTCACCCTTTTGAAGTAAATCTGGTTGTGGTCATTTTGGCCAAAATTCCGACTTCGAAAAAACGACAGGAAATTGGAGGGGAAATCGCTCCTGCTAGGGCAGCTCATAGAATACTCGTTCGTGTAAGGACTGCAAAGATCGGTGCATATGTTTCGAAATAATTGTGACCTAGGGCAAGTATCAACCATTTATCAAGCTTCGTGAAGTTTTACTTCTACTTCGCCTTTCTTTCCACGGCGGCCATTTTTTTTAATGAAAATATTTTGCGCTTTTTGGCTGCTTCTCAAAATTCAGGTTTTCATAATTTTTGCTTAACAAAATTTATAAAAAAAAGTAGTTGGTGCTAGGGTTGACAGGTTTTGAACTAGTTCGATAGTCCGATTTCAATATTTTTGTAACCCAAAATCGGATCCAAAAAGTAGCCCAATCTTACGGAAAAAAAGTAATACAATAAAAAATATAGTTGTAGTCGATTTGAAATGTCAAAATCAATGAGTGGAATCAGCTATAGAAAAAAGATGCTTAAGATCAAAATGATCAGATTTATAACCCATGGGCTATAATACTCAATTTCTTGTCGAATATTTGAGAAACAGATAGCCCAATTTCTGATAAAAAGCTCAATCTGACAAATCTGGTTGGCGCATACCAAATCCGTATAGGACCCTAACTCAAGGTCTAGCATCTCTAACACCGTTGCTGGGGGACTCACACCTTTATGCCAAATCCAAGACTGTATTAAGAAGCTTTCTCAAGGTTATTGTACCGTCGAATGTTTGTCAGACGTTCGCAAGACGTGACGCAGTTAAAAATAAAGTACTTAAAAATGTGATTTGTATTATTTCCGGGGTTGAACGGAAAGTCCCTCCTTTGTAGTACAGCTTCCCCGTAAATTATAAGCCATTCAACAAAAAATTATCAACATCGCTCAAAAAAAACTCCATTTAAAACGAAGATCAAGTGCAATAGTCATTTCGGTCCGTTTACTGAACATATGACCCACAATATGTCACAGGCGCCTTTTATTTTTTCCCAAACTTGATCTTGTAAGCTTGTAGACCAAAATCTCTCTGCAAAGTCTTTCTTAAAATGAATGGGCATAGCTACGATTGCTTTACACGACTCTAGTCATTTAAGTCTTTACAGAATTATACACCTTCTCCGTGACTGCGTATTATCACGAAATACCTATCCCAGGAAAAGTCAAACTGCCAGAGCGCGACAACTCCAAGTCGCAGATCCTTCACCTGTTCTTCATCGCTTCGAAAAGTCAGCTTTTTACATCTGACTACGACTACCCATCCTTGGGTTCGTGGCCCGGTTTCATCCACTTAAATTTGTCCTCCAACTTAATACTGTCACTCTCCAAACATGCAACCATGTAAAATATGCCTCCAAATGCGATGTGCGAACAAACAGATTTTAGAAATAGACAAAAAAAATTTGAGGAACAAAACAATATCCCCATCCAAATCAGGGATTATATCCAAACCGAGATGCGGAATGAAGCCCTCCCATACCACACTCCGTTTTATGCCACAATTTGATACGTCTGTCGGTTGTTTTGGACGACCCGTGTGATGCTAATACGAACTCGAGTTCGTTCTTTATTTCGCTCGCCTCGGTTTGCGTTCTGTATGGGGTGGTGAAGCTGAATATTAACCGCCTCCGAGTGGTGGGTGATTGATTAAAAGTTGAAAGCATGACAACGCGCCTGATTTATTAGTCCCAAAACTGTGTTTTTCAAACTTCAGCGCTCAAAATGCGAACGTGATGAGCACAAGCAGGGGCAGCAACAACAAAAAAAAAGTAAAAACTCAACCTCAAACTGAAGGAGGGAAAAAAAAAATTAAAAATTAAACGAACATGTAGATATACCGATACCGAATGTGAACGCGCGTCGTCGTCGTTGTCGTCCGGGTGTCATGCGATGCAGTATGGAAAACTTTTAGGTTACGTATAGTGAGTGCTGTCGTTTTGAAGGGATCTGGGAATCTCTGGATTTGGATATAGATTCGCTCGGATATGTGTGTGGCAGAGAAACTTTTCTGTGATATAACAGATATTTTTTTTTGTTCTGTTTGTCGCCCGCCAAACACATCTCACAATCACACTCATTCCGTTGGGAAAGGCTGAAGCTGAAGCGTTGTGTACTTTGTTTTTTGTGACAATCCGTTCCATTGGTGGCGACATTTTTCGATTTGTAATTAGAGGCAACTCTCTCGCCGGGATGAGTGAGTCAGTGTTCAGTGAGTGTGGAGATGCTGTGAAATTTCGCATAAAACACACGCGAAGTGACACTCGTCGTACATAGAGCAACAGGACACAGGAGTTGGAGAGCGCGCTCGGAATTGTCGCGCACACCAACGTTGGAGGTATTCCAGAAGCGACAATAAAACAGCAGCAGCACGGCAAACACTGACAGCCAAAGTGCCAACCAGAACAAATAACCAAACTGGTGAACAGTGAAATTTTTTGACAGGCAATCGGGGACAGTAGCACCAGACAATTGGAATTATTATGCGGCAGTCATAATCGTGACAGTTTAGCTATACACTCGCTCTCGTGACATATTCATATGTTGCTGTGTTAAATATTATTTTTTTTTACAGAGTAAAAATAGAGTAAGTAAGGAGAATGGGGTCGTTTATGGTGTCCTGTATAAGGCTCATGTTGATTGGCACAAGTGCTGGCAATGAGTTCCATTTTCAAATATTTTAATTTTTGTCTTTTGTTCAAGTGGTGTGGGAACATTTTTACAGCATCAATGTAACTGACAGGTGAGAATGCATCGGGATAGGATTTTTGTATCCACTGATAGTCTATATAACTTTAAACAAGAAGCTGTTGCATGACCGTTGGGCTATAAATACATATGAGCGTTTTTAATCTGGGCGCTTTTCGCCCCCTAAACCTACTCCTAAGGAATTCTACAATTTGCCGATACTTTTTATTCACTGAATTCACTCATTGATTTTGACATTTCAAATCAACTACCACTATATTTTGTATTGTTTAATTTTTTTCCATAAGAATTAACTATATAGTTCTTCTTAAAGTTATAAAAAAAATTGTTGCGATTGGGCTATTTTTTGTTCCACCTTTTTGGCTCCGATTTTGGGCTATAAAATTTTTTAAATTGGGCTATCGAACTAGTTAAAGACGTGGCAACCCTGTTCACAAGTGTAAATCCTTTCTGTGGGAAGTGTCATCTTACCTCGACTTGTTGGCAAATTAAATGGGCACTTGCAGTACATCCAAAAAGTACCCACCAGGTGGCACTTTGTACCATTTGCCTTTGCTGGTAACGGCATGCGAATTATAAGGCTAGAAGTAGTCAACTCAGTCCCAGTGTATGCAGTTTGGGCAAGTGTACTTGAAGCCACAGATGAAGCCACTTGAACCCACAGATGAAATAAGGAAAATTGACGTCAGTCACCAAGGGCTAAAGGCGCTAAAAGTTACTCGAAGAGCGCTGATGCGGTAGGCTGTGAGCTAAGACCTTTATTACATCGACCCATAAGAGGAATTATTTAGAAGAATTACTCCCACGATCAGTCGTCTTCTGTATTTTTTAACCTCCAATATTAAGCGTCATCCTTGCTAAAAAGCAGCGGCTACCTTTGGCGCCTTGTGCCGACCTGTACTGAACTTGCATCTATGACAATGTCGAGGTACTTTAACATAGCGCGGGAGCCTGGAAGCTAGAGTATGGTTAACTTTTCTACTGCTGATATGCAGAGCTTCTGGCTTGTCCTCAGATTCATTGAAGGCAGCCTTTCATATATCGGTCTGATGGCTTCGTTGCTCTAGCTTCTGAAGAACGTCATATATAAAACCTTACAGAACACCCCCCATAAAAAGCCAATTTAACTCATACTGATTCTTCTCTACCTCATTGCGTTTTAACAGAGCTATCGATACAATCTGTCTGATTTTCTTAACTTGAGAATGCTAGACTGTGGTCTGTACATCACCCTTCTGTATGAAACTGAAAGCTGATTGGTAGCTTAAACTTTTTAAGGAAGTACTGGCTTTCTTGAGTTTTTCTTTTTTTTCCAATTTATAGGAAGCATCTTGGGTTTTTGGCACCTGTCAGAAAAAAGTGCGATTTCGGTCAAAAGTTTTTCAAAATGTAGGCATGCCAATGAACGAGGCTAGTCTTTTCGGAGTTTGAATTCAAAACTAGTTCAAAAAAGACTTTCATCGAAATTTGTCCAGAAGTTTTCACGTCAACTTGTCATAGAAGACCTAAGGCTTTTTTGTAAATTTAGCGTTGTAAGCGAGTAAGTGTCTTTTCAGTAGCGGACTCCATTTTGTATTTTAGATTGCACTAAGCCAAATTTGAAATAAAGCCTGGGGGCAGTCTAAGGAGTAAGGTGTTGATTTTTACTCTCACCTTTGTTTAGATACAGTTTGAAAAGGGAAGCCAAAAGGACTCACTGTCCTTTTAGCTTAAAACAAACAGTTGCCCCAACTAAAAAAATACCAACAGTGGTCGACCAAAAATACTTTTCGCTCCTCTCTCTTCCCTATGTCAAAAACTCTCTTTCAACTTGAGCGCAACAAACAAATTAAGAATCCACCCCGATTGTTACAAAATGAGTGATTACACTCCCCACCCTCCTCCCCCCAATGCCAATGCAGCACCAAAGTCACACTGCAGCATTTAAGCCTGGGGGAGAACTAAAATGAGAATTTAATGGACTTGATTACTGATGGGCAATAAATTTTCCTCAAATCAAAAATACAGAAAAAAAAATTTTCTTCTTGAAGAAACTACAAAACAGACTCCAATCAAACACTCACAACAAACAGATACAAATCGCGCGCTCTACATATTGTCATCATATCCACAAAACACCACCAGCTCCAGCCACCACACCATCTCGTTCGGCTTGGTGGTGGTGCCTCCATCAAGTGTTTATTTGCTGGTCCCTTCTTTTTTTTTTGTTTTCTTTTCGTATTTTTTAATTTGTATTCTTCAGATACATTCTGACATGAGATGGATTTATGGCCGAAAGATTTATTGGACTCAATGGCAGATGATGATGATGATGATGATGATGGTGGTGGTGCTGCTGACGATGGTGTTCTGTTCTGTTCTGCTCTGTTGTGTTCTGTGCTCGGCCAAACTCGATGTGGCGTCGTCATCAGCAGCTTTCTAGTCGTATTATACGTTAAACTAACAGAGTTTCCATTTATCTGGTCATATTTCTCATAATTGGTTGGCGAGAGCATTTTCTTCATTTTTGTTTTTTTTTTTTTGAGCCATCGACTTGCACATTGTCACGCTAAGTGACAAAACGCAAAACTCTGTGTGTGCACAGAAAATGTGCGTGAATTTTCACATATGGACAGGCGTATATAGGTTTGTTGTGGATGCTGCTGGCTGCTGCATTCGTGGGGGGACAAATCGCCGAACAAATTATTGTACCGTAGACGGTGACAGTATGTGGTGCAGGGATGTGTTTACCTTTTGGTGGCTTTTCTAAATAGTTCTTCTTACGACTAAGGGTAGGGATGTTCAATTGTGCATATACATAAAACTAGTTTTAGGATTTTTTTTAAATCACAATTTTTGCAAAAAAATCATATTTTGTCCTACTGGATCCGATTTCTTTGAGATTTATCTACCGTATTCCACTTATATGAAGGTTTTTGTTTAAAACAAAATCAAGTCTTTTAAGAAAAATTCGAAGAGTATACTTTTTGTCAAAGCTAGATTGTTTGGAAAACACTTTTTAAGCGTCATTTCGCGACATTGATCTTTTTTCTTTGGAAGACTATGCTATGCTACCATACAAAATTTGTTCATCAGACTGTATAAAATATGATGATTTGGCAAAGCCTGACATAGAACATCGACCTCGATGGTGTTCTAGAAAATTTCTACGCTTAAATAGAATTATTTGTTAAACCACCTGATCCAATCCGTCTTTTTATTGTCATTGTTAACGCCGGTGAGAAAATCGTCTAGAAGCTTGCCATTGGCCACCGACCGCCAAGACGCGGTTTTGGAATAGACCTGCGTAGTTAATCCCATATCCTAATTGGAAGCACGACTCTTTCCGCTACCGTACCTTCTCAAAATTAATCATGTTTATCAGAGCTGGAAAACATTTAAGAAGTTGGCAACTGAGGGCACTTTAACTGATGATGCGGAATGGTTGAGGCCTTCAGCTGATTAATAAGAACTCGTACATATCATTGCGACTGTGAACCCTGAAGAACTCATCAAATCCGCAAAACTGAGCCTCCTACCCAGCCCAGAGTGCAGATGTATGGATTTTATGAGTCGTCTCTAAAAGGTACAAGGGAAAAATTGTAATTCCAACAATTTTCGTTAGATCAACCCAAATGTAAAATTTTTTGATTAAATGATATTGAGTACATATTATTTCAATGCCGAATCTTGAAAACGTAAAAACGAGTTCTTGTTTTCAAAAATAATAGTTAAGCCAAGAACTTTTGCTTACAATTTTTTAAAAATCTTAAAATTCTTCGCTAAGCAATTTTTTTTCCTGGGTCGGACATATCGTAGAACATCGAAACATATTTTAAGGGAAACAACTTCAACTCGAAAAAGCCTTAATTTTTAGAGAACAAACTCTATCCACCTTTTCGTACTTCAAATGAGAGAGACCCTACGAAAAATCGATAGATGGTGCCCTTTCAAACTTTTTTCTGAAAAGCTGGCAGCACTCGGCAGTGCTAGCTTTATTGGTTCATTTTCCCGGCCTTTGGACACAATAACGTCTTTTATAAATTAGCTTCGGACGAAACTTAGAATTAACAACTAAAATCGAATCGAATGAAGGTACCCTACTATGGAGAGACTTCGATACCGCCACGCACAAGTTTTTGATACATGTATTTTTGTATACTTGACTATAGACTTACTTACTTAACGGGCTCCCGACCCGTGAAGAGTCTCTGCCTGAGACACTGTAGCCTTCCATCCTCTGCGATCCCGGGCACGCTGCTTCCAGGTAACCAGAGTTGAATATAGACAACAGGTCACTGTTAAATCTCAGCTCTAACACGATCGCGATATAACCACCCTACCATGCCCTTCCTGGAGCGCTTCTTTCACCGCCTACTGTGTCAAGTGCCACGCTCTGTTTACCAGCCGCAAATGACGAACGTATACGAATTATAGAAAAAAAATATTCAGCAACCACTCACACGATCCGCATCTTGTCATAATCCTGTCAGTTGAAATTATGATGAGG